>LR990978.1:8918460-10118460 GCA_905163465.1 Craniophora ligustri | reverse complement strand
GGTATTCATTGCGTCGGTATTAGTGGCTTCGATATTGGTGGCATCGGTATTGATGGCGTCGATTTTATTGGAGTCCATAATAGTGGCGTCGATATTGATAGCGTCAGTATAAATGGCGTCGGTTTCTTAGCGGCGATATTGTAGGCGTCGGTAAGGATGGCGTCGGTATGAGTGGCGTCGGTATTGGTGGCATCGGTATTGGTGGCGTCGGTATTGGTGGCGTCGGTATTGGTGGCGTCGGTATTGGTGGCGTCGGTATTGGTGGCGTCGGTATTGGCGGCGTTGGTATTGATGGCGTCTGTATAGATTTCGTCGGTTTTGTTGGCGTCGGTATGGAAAGATTCAGTCTAGATGGCGTTGTGTTAAGTATGTGTGCGTGTGCCTACGCACCGCTAAGTATTTATAAAAGCAATAAACGTCAGTGCGTTACTAGCAAGCGATTGTTTCACTCGTCTGTCCCCGTACTTATCATTGGCGACGAGTACCCTCGTATAAAAAGTAAAAACGTCCGGCTCGGTTTTTGGTATTTTATCAGTGTTTGATCACAATGTACAGTCTTGGGAGACCTACAAATGCCGAATCAAACAGTGGTTCGTGGCAAATGACATCACCGAGACAAGTGATCCTACGGGAACAAAGCGACGAGCTGTCTTGCTGAGCGCACTCGCAGATGGCACACACAAGTTGGCGGCTGACCTCGCGTTGCCAAAGCAGCTGCAGGACGTTCCGTATGATGACATACTGAGGCTGTTGGATGAGCATTTTACTCCAAAGCGCTGTGGGTTTGGTGAACGTTATAAGTTCTACGCGGCTACGCAGCAAGAGGGGGAGACGTATGCACAATGGGCCGCGCGGTTGCGTGGACTGACGGCACACTGTGGTTTCTCGAACGTCGAGGAAGCTCTTCGGGATAAATTTGTAATGGGAATGTGTCTTGGACCCGACAGAGAGAAGCTATTCTCGAAAGATCTAACGGGCCTGACATTGACGAAGGCGATTGAGTTGGCGGAGAATGCGCGGCGTGCTCGTGCAGCAGCGGGCACCAGTGGCGGGATACAAGCAACTGCACACGACCAGCTGTTTAAAATCACGCGGGCGACGGTGACGGCAACTGCCGCGCCGCCGGATCGAGAAGCTGCGTCGAGTGCGGGAGTTAAAGTGCAGTGTCTAGTGTGTGGCTATTATAATCATGAAACGTCCCAGTGTCGTTTCGCAAAATCGAAATGTAGGAAGTGCAATGCTACAGGGCATCTGCGTAGGATGTGCAGAAAAATTAATTACGTTGTATCGAAAGCTGTGGATGAAAACGACGACGACGGTGAGTGTTTTAATATTCGGTCAATAGAAGGGGAACCAATGACGGAAACGGTAACGGTATCGGGGATCGAATTAAAATTTGAGATAGACAGTGGTTCGGCTGTAACAGCTATTTCTGAGGAAACATATAAAAAATATTTTAGCGATGTACCATTGTCAACGACTAGGAAACGTTTGTTTTCATATACGGGTGATAATATAATTTGTGTGGGTATAGTGCAGTTGCAAGTAAGCTATGCGGGAGTATCACAAGTACTGTATTTTTATGTTGTACGCGATGGCGGCCCACCGATTCTCGGCCGTGATTTTATTTCAAAATTTAAGTTAGAATTGTTACCGATACAATACTGTGAGCAAATAGACGAAACTAATTTGTTTGATACGTTGAAATGCCGTTATCCTTCAGTTTTTTCGGATAAATTAGGGTTATTTAATAAATTTAAAGTGAAGTTACAATTAAAGGAAGACGCGCAACCAGTTTTTGTTAGGGCCCGGCCGATAGCTTTTGCATTAAAAGATAAAGTAAATAAAGAGATAGATAGGTTAGTAAGCTTAGGGGTTTTGAAACCGGTTGATCACGCGCGGTATGCGTCACCGATCGTGTCAGTGTTAAAGCAAAATGGATCTATACGTATATGCGCCGATTATTCAACCGGCGTAAACAAACAGTTAATTATCGATCAATAGCCCTTGCCTACAGTAACTGAACTTTTTTCTAAGTTGTGTGGGGGTCAGCAGTTCACAAAATTAGACTTGTCAAATGCTTACAACCAATTTTTGTTGGATGATGCGTCACAAGAGATAACGTGCATAAATACACATAGGGGAATATATAAACAAACACGACTTTGTTTTGGTATTGCGAGCGCGCCGGCGGTGTTCCAACGCGCGATGGAGGGCGTGTTGACGGGCGTGCCAGGCACGCTCCGCATGCTAGATGATATTTTAATAACCGGTAAAACTAGATCTGAGCACCTGGAGAGATTGCATCAAGTGCTACTGAAATTACAAAATGCGGGACTCACGTTACAAAAAAATAAGTGTGTGTTTTTCAAAGACGAAGTTAATTACCTGGGCTACGTAATAAATAAAGACGGATTGCATAAATCACCGCTGAAAGTGAAAGCTATGATCGAGGCACCGGTACCAACTAACATAAACCAATTACAGTCATTTTTGGGATTGGTAAATTATTATAGGAATTTTGTTCAAAACGCCTCGTCGGTGTTAGGCCCTTTGTATGACTTATTAAAAAAGGGTAGTAAGTGGTGTTGGACACGGGACCACGACGAAGCATTCACCGCTATTAAAAAATGTTTAGCGTCAGATCAAGTATTAGCTCATTTCAACCCAGATGCGACTATAATTCTAACTGTTGATGCATCCCCATTAGGCCTTTCTGCAATATTATCACAAATAGAAACCGATAGGAGTGAGAGACCGATCTCTTTTGCGTCGCGGACTCTTAACACGGCCGAGAAACGTTACTCGCAGATCCAAAAAGAAGCGACTGCGATTATTTTTGGGGTTAGGCGTTTCCATCAATATTTATATGGTAGGTCGATTCCGTTCATCCTTCGTACCGATCATAAGCCACTGTTGTCGATTTTTGGGCCGCGCCGTGGTATACCGGAAGTCTCTGCAAATAGGTTACAGAGGTATGCGTTATTTCTAAGCGGTTATAATTATAAAATTGAATATGTACGTAGCAATTGTAACAGTGCGGATTTCTTATCGCGCGCCTGCCTGCCAGAGGAGGGGGGTGTGGAATTAGGCGTGCGAGGCAAAGAGGCCACGATGCCTGATCCGGATCGGGCATCGTACATTAATTTTGTGTTGGATGGTAGTTTACCAGTTACCTTAAAAATGTTACGCGAGGCGACGAATACTGATATGACCTTGCGTAAAGTGGGACATTTTGTAATGAATGGATGGCCTAGGAAAACGCCTAATGAATGTATGAAGCCATATCATTCGTGTAGGACGCAATTGTCTTTCGAAAATGGATGCGTTATGAGAGGACACAAGATTGTAATTCCAGAAAAGTTAAGAGGTAGAATATTAA
This sequence comes from Craniophora ligustri, assembly GCA_905163465.1. Lineage (NCBI taxonomy): Eukaryota > Metazoa > Arthropoda > Insecta > Lepidoptera > Noctuidae > Craniophora > Craniophora ligustri. The sequence goes on along the minus strand of LR990978.1, from coordinate 10,115,078 downwards.
TGGAATTGCATCAATCTCATTTAGGAATTGTCAAGACAAAAGCGGAAGCACGAGCGCGGTTTTGGTTCCCGGGGATAGACGCAGCTTTAGAACGTTTGATAGGATCGTGTGACGTGTGTAATAGATTTTACTTTATCAAGAAACCTTTATGTGTAGTAACAATGAACTTATTTCAACTGTGTGTATATAAGTATGAATAATTTACTCATATGTTCATTGAAACTTATGTATGTACATATGTCGTATTCTTTATAATAGGCTAGAAAGCGTAAATTCAATAGTTACTCATATTTTGTGGGGAAAAAATTAAAAGAAACAATATTTCATTAGAGATTATAATTCAATTCACCTTTGGTTTAAAATTTCATAACATATAGGTGACATTTACAAATATTAAACAAGGAAAGTTTAATCACATAATATATATATGTATTAAACACAGTACACACATATATATACATATATTCACAACTTGCACATTATATACATATATATATATACAGACACTATATACATATATACACACACAATACATACATAAACAATTCAGTATTTTAACAATAATAACAATTTAATATTTACTCAGCTTTTTTTATGTAGCGGCACGAAACCCGGAGCTCTGTTCTGTTCGGCGACTGATTAAGAAGTGACTCGATCCTTCTGATACGTCTCTTTTATACCAACGTACAAACAAGTCAGACAGCCACGTTTTTATATTTGAGGGTAGTTTGTGCTAATAATGTTATTAAATCATAATTTACATTACATTATTCTTTGTTTGGATATGTAACTAATAATTAGAACTTAACTTTTATTATAACCTTAACCTAAAATCTAATCCATAAATAACAATGACATAAATATAAAACCTAACCAAATTCATAACACGTTATTGGTACAGAGATAAGTATGTACTTACAAATGAGACCCACACATATTTAATTGTATTTATTTGAATATCTGTTGAATATTTAGATATAATATTTCGAATAATCTATCACGGCCAGACTGACCAGTACTTCGCTCTCGAAGTACCCTCGTATATGATCCTATATATGGTTGTACAATATTCCTCTCATTTCCTCTTTTTAGCACCTGCTGCATTAATGTTTAATTAAACAGCAGTATTTTATTTTTTGATCTTTGGCCTTGACATACAAGCACCTATCACCCGCTGCAGTGTGAATTTCAGTGAAGTATCAGGGCAAAGATCGACCAGCGGCATTTTTTTTTTTTTTTGTAACTTCTAATCATGACATATCGACCCTATCACCCGCCGCAGCATGATATTTAGGTTGATATCTGAATAGAAGCCGACCAGCGGTAAAACCATTAAATATGTGTAAGTCTTTTGTAGAATAAAAAGATAATATTTATGTATAATATTTTATTTTACCCAATATTCAAATCACAATCAATAAACAAAAGACAAATATGATCATAATGAAAGAAAAAACGTTTGTACACAACATAATTACATTTACACAATTGTACACAATATAGTTAAATTTATTTCCGATGATTACTACTATTTTCACGTGTATAATCAATCTTATAATAATCTATCACTGAATAAATTTACAATGATTCTTCAAAAGAAATATTTTGTTCTAGCCATTCGCCTGGCCAGACTCGTAATTTCTCCTTAGCTACTGTAATAGCCCTAATATTATTTTGACCCCGTAACCTATATCTATCATTTTCTAGTACTTCTATTATTTCATACGGACCTTTAAATTTGGGAGCAAGTTTGTCATGACGTCTATGGTCTTGGTTAACGTAAACAGTATCGCCAACAGAATAAGTCTTATTATTTCGTCTCGTATTGTCAAAACGGTCTTTAAATTTAATAGCACTTTCATTAAGTCTTTGTTGTGCTAAGTCACGGTCAGTGTTTACATTAATAAGAGGCAGATTAGATACATTTGTCACGTCATCCAGACAAGCTTGTATGGGTGGTGTGTTTCCTTCTCTACCTATCAACAGTCTAAGAGGCGAAAATCCCGTTGTTTTTTGAATGGTGGTATTAAGGGTTTGTTGTACATTCCAAAGAACGTTTGGCCATTCTGCAGTATTATGAATTGTTGTAGTTAGCATATTTATAACTGTCGCTACATAACGTTCAACTTGACCGTTACTACGAGGTGTACCGGTAGATATCATATGGTGTCGAATTTGTAATTCTCTAAATAGTGATTGTACATTGTTTGAAGAAAAGTTTGTTCCTCTGTCTGTTATTATTAAAGAAGGGGTACCAAATAATGTTACAGTCTCACGTAAAATGAATACTAATTCCTGTCCTCGTAAATTTTTAAGTGGTTTTAATATACAAAACTTTGTGAAACCATCAATAATTAACAAAATGTGCTTGTATCCATCTTCAGACTGTTGAAAAGGTCCAGTACAGTCGAGATGCAATGTATGAAAGGGAATAGTTTTTACTAAAGGGTGGAGCAGACCTTGTTTAGGCCCCGAATGACCTTTCCGAAAAGTGCAAATCAGACAATGAGAGATATATTTTTTTGTAAAAGCTGCTATGCTAGGGAACCAAAAATGTTCCTTAAGTTTATTAAGTGTCTTATCGTAACCTACATGGCAATTTTCATCATGGTAGAGTCGTAATATACTCAGCCTATATCCCTTAGGAACAAATAATTTTGGTACATCGTTAGGGTCAGTCTTATAATGTAATAGGTCATTAAGAATAACATATTGGTTGGTATCAATGTCACCGATCCGAACTTTGTCTAATAAGTCCTGAGTTTCTTGATCATTTTGCTGAGCGACCTTCAACCACGATGGTGGATCAGAATTTAAGTTTTCAATTATATTAACCGAAGGTTTTACAGTGACTGGATTGCGACTCAAGTAATCAACGTGTTGTACAAATGTTCCCTTTTTATATGAAATTTGGAATTGGAAATCTTGCATAAAAGTCCACCATCTAGCTACACGAGGAGACAGATCCTTTTTTGTCATAGTAGATTTAATAGAATTGCAGTCTGTCACTATAGTAAAATTTATTCCCAACAAATATACCCTAAAATGTCTCAGAGCATTATAAATAGCTAATGTTTCTAAATCGTATGAACAGTATTTAGATTCAGCGGGAGTAGTACGTTTGCTGTAGTATGCTACCACTCTATTTTGATTATTAATTTTTTGTAGTAAAATAGCTCCATAACCTATGGAACTGGCGTCAGTGTGTAATTCGGTCTGTAATTTTGGATCAAATACGGTTAAAAGGGGTTTTGATATTAAGTGATTTATAACGTATTCTTTAGCTTTCCTTTGGTCCTCGCCCCACTCCCATTTTTGATCTTTCTTTGTCAATTTAGTGATACTAGCGGTTTTTGAAGCGAACTCCGGTATAAACCTACGAAAATAGCTGGCCAATCCCATAAACTGTCGTACCTCTTTGATAGATGTAGGAGTTGGAGAGTTTGTTAAAGCAGTAATTTTGTTTTGACTTGGTCTTATTCCGTCTTCAGAAATATTTCGACCCAAATACTCAATTTCATTTACAAAGAACTTGCATTTTTTTAGATTTATAGTAAAACCAGCTACACTAAGGGCATCTAAAGTGAGCTCTAAGTATTGTATTCCTTCCGTTTCAGTCTTAAAGGGAATCAACAGATCATCAATATATACTAATAAAAATTTTAAGTGCTGGACAGCTTTGCTGATGGCTTTTTGAAAGACAGATGGACCGTTACATATTCCAAAAGGCATTTTTATAAACTCGTAATGGTTATCTGGAGTAACAAAGGCAGTATATTTAATAGATTCTTCAAAAACAGGGATCTGGTGAAATCCACTTTTCATATCAATCGAGATATAGTATTTAGAGTTACCCAATCTATCAAGTTGGTCCTCGATCAAAGGGAGAGGATATCTTTCCTTTTCAATAATTTTATTGAGGGCTCTAAAATCGACGCACATACGGTCAGTTCCATCTTTTTTTTTTACAAGTAAAACTGGGCTTGCATAAGGGGAATTACTTTCTCTGATTATATTTTTATTTATAAGATCCTTGCAGATTTCATTGACTTTTTCTCTCTCAATGGGTGCCAGTCTATAAGGCCTATAATTTATAACTTCATCTCTTTTTAGACGCAGATGTAATGCTCCAGTTTTAACAGTACCAATGTTGTGTGCAGTGGGTAACACAAATGGGAATTTTTCAAAAACTCTTTTTATTTTAGTTTGAAGGTCAATATCTAAATGGTTAACCAAATCATTTAGTAGTCTTAACTCATCAGTACTCGTCTCTGTATAATTTACAACGTCAGTCGATAATGAAGTTACTTTACGAGCCACCCTACAACCCATGGAATCCATAATAACAGAAATATCTGAATATCGTACAATATTACGACCTATCAAGCAATCATAATTGAATTCGCTATCCCTAGCTACGTTAAATTCTATTTCGATACAAATTTCATTAAATTTTACAGGTACGTTAATTTTACCAAAAATGTGTAAGATACCGTTCCCAATACCACCAAGCGTGGTATAATGGGGATTTAGTTTACAATCTAATCGTTTGGCTATAGAGTCTTTAATGATACTACACGTAGCACCAGTGTCGATAAGGGCATGTAAGGTCATATTTTTAATATTAATCTTTGTTAATTTGAGATTGTTAACCTTAGAAAAACAATTTACATCATTTTTATCCGTTTTTGAATTGTTAGCCCTTTGCTTAAAGAAACATACATTTTCAGTATGACCTATTTTTTTACAGTATGTACATTGAACGGGGTGATGAATTGACGATGAGGTAGAAGATTTGGATTGCTTAGTGTCGCGATTTAGATTATGAAAACATTGAGCACGGGTGTGACCCGCTTTATTACATAGAAAACATCGTTTGTCTTCCATTTTAGATCGCTTATGATTGTTTGGGGTGGATAAGGCGTCTGTTTTATCAGTTTTATAATCTAGTGACCGCTTTTTGGGAACTTTGGCGTATGTGGTAAATAATGATATTAATTCGGCAGTGGTGTTAACACGACTGTTGTGTGCTGCCATTTTAACCGTGGTATCATGTATGCCCCCACAGATAAGTTCTACTAACTGTGCTTCAGTAAATGTTATTTTTGTCTGCTTAAATAACCTTAGCTTTTCCCTAGCGTATTCACAATAAGAGTCTGTGCTTTCGGACGTCAGTAATACTGCTTTGGATAGTTTTTCGGAGAGATTACGTTTCTCAGGGTATAAGTCAGTCAAAGTAGTTTTAAAAGCTTCCCATGTTCTATCCTCTTCAGGATCCCAAGTATCATACCATAATAACGCAGAGCCCTTAAGGACTTTACCTGCCTTAGCAACCCTTGTTATGTCGCTCCATCCCATATCCACAGCAATAGAGTTGATGGCGCGACACCAGCTATCAGCACCATTTTCGTTTTTTTCTGGATCAAAAGGCGGTAGTACGATATCGTCGCCTCGACGTTTATCCGTCAACGCAGCTTGTATTGTCTTCAATAGGCTTTCAATAACCGAAGGGTCCATTACGCTCACAATTTCTGAAAACATTTACATATATACATTAGCTTATTTTTGTTTTCGAATCCCACTTCTGATAATAGATTTTACTTTATCAAGAAACCTTTATGTGTAGTAACAATGAACTTATTTCAACTGTGTGTATATAAGTATGAATAATTTACTCATATGTTCATTGAAACTTATGTATGTACATATGTCGTATTCTTTATAATAGGCTAGAAAGCGTAAATTCAATAGTTACTCATATTTTGTGGGGAAAAAATTAAAAGAAACAATATTTCATTAGAGATTATAATTCAATTCACCTTTGGTTTAAAATTTCATAACATATAGGTGACATTTACAAATATTAAACAAGGAAAGTTTAATCACATAATATATATATGTATTAAACACAGTACACACATATATATACATATATTCACAACTTGCACATTATATACATATATATATATACAGACACTATATACATATATACACACACAATACATACATAAACAATTCAGTATTTTAACAATAATAACAATTTAATATTTACTCAGCTTTTTTTATGTAGCGGCACGAAACCCGGAGCTCTGTTCTGTTCGGCGACTGATTAAGAAGTGACTCGATCCTTCTGATACGTCTCTTTTATACCAACGTACAAACAAGTCAGACAGCCACGTTTTTATATTTGAGGGTAGTTTGTGCTAATAATGTTATTAAATCATAATTTACATTACATTATTCTTTGTTTGGATATGTAACTAATAATTAGAACTTAACTTTTATTATAACCTTAACCTAAAATCTAATCCATAAATAACAATGACATAAATATAAAACCTAACCAAATTCATAACACGTTATTGGTACAGAGATAAGTATGTACTTACAAATGAGACCCACACATATTTAATTGTATTTATTTGAATATCTGTTGAATATTTAGATATAATATTTCGAATAATCTATCATGTGCATGCAAATGCGACCATCGCCGGCTCGAGCGCCGATTGCGCACTGGGAATATCCTTCCACGCCATTTGAACGAGTACATATTGATTTTTTGGGACCCATAAACGGTCACACATTTTTTGTGGTAGTGGATGCATATTCCAAGTGGGTTGAGGTTTTTAATATGAAGAGTAGCACTTCGACTACAGCAACAATTGATAGGCTATACGAGTTTTTGGCAAGATTTGGTATACCGCAGACGCTGGTCAGTGACAATGGTACATCGTTTACATCACACGAGTTCGAGGCTTTCTGTAAGATGAATGGAATTACTCACATGACGTCACCGACTTACCACGCAGCTAGCAACGGCCAGGCTGAAAGTTTTGTCAAGATAGTTAAAAAGGGTATCAAAACAAGCCTGCTTAGTGGTAATGGGGCGCGAAATTTAAATAACAATCTTTTAAAATACTTGTTTGACTACAGAAATTCCGTTCACTCATTAACTGGATTCTCCCCAGCTGAACTGGTATATGGGCGAAAGCTTAGATCGCGACTTGACCTAATAACACCAGTATCGTCGGCGTCATCATCCACAGCTCTTGCTAACGTGGTTAAACGTAAACAGTGTTCGCAAAGGGAGATGGGTGGGCATAATACTCAGGTGTTTGCTACTGGGAACAGAATTTATTATAAAAATTATAAAGTAAATGGTAAATATGTTTGGTGCAAAGGCATAATGATTAAAAAAATGGGCAACGTGTTGTATTTAATTAGAGACTTAGCAACTTCAAATATGTTAAGAAAGCATAAAAATCAAATTATATTGTATAAAGGCGATGATTACGATTTTAATAAAGAGGTGGACATAGACCTAGAGGAGCAAAGCAGAAGCCCAACGTCGAACACGATGTCGGCTGATGTGATGACGTGTCCAGACACGGGTGAAGGGGGTGAAGAGGCGCCGATTGCTACAGATAGTATCGACTTATCAATAGCAGCTACTCCGGAAAATACACCCGTAGTTGTCGCACAGTCATCAACACCAGACAACTCGGCCGAAGAGGAGGAGGTCCAGGAGGCGTTAGCCAGTCCTCCTCAGGCAGGGCATACCAATGAACAGGAGCTCCAACAACAGACAAGCCCACCACGGGCGAAACGTAATCGGCCTAAAGTCAACTACAAGTTATTTTATTAGAGAGCACAAATGTTTCGCAATAGTAATTGTTAATTGTGGTTTACGTATCGTAGTGAGTTATTAATTTGTATTTTTAAGCTAAGGGGAGGAATGTTAAGTATGTGTGCGTGTGCCTACGCACCGCTAAGTATTTATAAAAGCAATAAACGTCAGTGCGTTACTAGCAAGCGATTGTTTCACTCGTCTGTCCCCGTACTTATCACGTTGGTGTTGGTGGCGGCGGTATAGATGGCGTCGGTATTCATTGCGTCGGTATTAGTGGCTTCGATATTGGTGGCATCGGTATTGTTGTCGTCGATTTTGTTGGGGTCGGCATTGATGGCGTCGGTATGGGTGCCGTTGATGTTGTTTGCGTCGGCAATGAAAGAGTCAGTATTGATAGAATCGGTATTGATAGCGTCTGTATGGGTGCCGTCAGTATAAGTGGTTTCGGTATTGGCGGAGTCGGTATTGTTGGCGTCGATTTGATGGCATTGATATTGTTTGCGTTGGTATTGATAGAGTCGGTATTTATGACGTCAGTGTTAGTGGCGTCGGTAAAGATGGCGTCGATACTGATTGCATCGGTATAGAGGGTGTCAGTATTGTAGGCGTCGGTATGGACGCCAACAAATTTACGCCATCAATACCGATGCCACCAATATTGGCACTATCAATTCCGACGCCATCAATACCAACGTTATTAACACCCACGCCATAAATACCGACGCCACCAATACCAACGATACGCAAACCGACGCTAGCAATACCGACGCCATCAATACTGATGCCAATAATATCGGCGCCATCAATACCGACGCCAACAAATTCGACGCCATCAGTTCCGACGCCACCAATACCAATGCCAACGAAATCGACGCCATCAATACCAATGCCAACGAAATCGACGCCATCAATACCGACGCAGTCAATATAGTACGCAATTAATACCTACGTACCAACTCCAATACCTTCGCAATTAATACCGACGCCACCAATTCTGACGCCAACAAAATTGACGCCATCAATATCGACGCCACCAAAACCGAGTACTGACGCTTACAAAATCGACGCAGTCAATATAGACGCCATCAATATCGTCTCTGTCAATACCGACGCCATCTATACCGACGCTAACAATAGGTACCGATGCCATCAATACCGACGCCACCTATACGGACGCCAACTAAATCGACACTATCAATACCGACGCCACCAATATCAATGCCAACAAAATCGACGCGATCAATACCGACGCCTCCAATTCCTACGCAAACAATACAGACGCCACCAATACCGACGCCAACAAAATTGACGCCATCAATATCGACGCCACCAATACCGACGCCAACAAAATCGACGCAGTCAATACGGACGCCATCAATACCGTCTCTGTCAATACCGACGCCAACTATACGAACGCTAACAATAGGTACCGACGCCATCAATACCGACGCCACCAATACCGACGCTCTCAATACCGACGCTACCAATATAGACGCTACCAATACAAATGCCATCAATACCGACGCCACCAATACCGACGCTTTCAATACTAGAAATTCAAATTCTTTATTGCGCTCCATAAACATGTTAGATATTGTTTGTCACATATGGTACATTATGGACCCTGCAGGGCACGGCAATTTAAAAGAGAGGAGGATACTTGACTATTACGATATCGCGCATTTGCATTAATGTATTTTTATATAAAAATATATAGAAGATATCTGTAATATAATATAATATTTGTTTGTGTAAGTTATAATATAATATTTATGTGATGATGACTAGATTTGTTTAGTTTTTCTATATTAAAGGTAGTTTTGTAGTTTTATTTTATGAAACTATTTAGTGTAATTAAATTATTTTATTTATGTATTTCAATATTTTTTTTTATGTATTAATTACTATAATACAGTATATATTTTTTAATGTAATTAAGTAATTGAGTGTATTATATTCGTTATTAAAATATGTATTTGTAATTTAGTATAAATATTGTTATTTTAATATACCTAGTATTATTATTTTATATTATATTCTTTTATATATTGTGGTAAGTACATAGTTTAGTGTTATTGTGAATGTAATTATATTGTAGTATGTTTTAATTATATTTATTAATTTACTTTATTTCTTTATCATTTATATATTCCTTAATATTGTAATAGGCTTTAGTAATGAGAAGTTGTTTTACCTTGTTTATAAATATTTTATTATTAGTTACTGTTTTGATGGATTCTGGAAGTTTGTTGTAAATTTTTATAGCCATCACATATGGACTATTTGAATGTAGAGTTGTTCTAGAATTTGGTAGCATTAGTCTGTTTTTGTATCTAAGTGATCTATTTGCATGTTTGTCTGCTCGCTTTGTAAATAGGGTGATGTTGTTTCTTGCAAATTTACATATCTCTAAGATATAAATGCACGGTAAGGTCAGTATTTTGAGTTTCTTAAAGTAAGGTTGGCAACTGTCGGTTTGGTCTATATTTGTTAGCATTCGGATTAGTTTTTTCTGTGTGGTAAAAAGGGTCGTTATGTCGGTACTATTTCCCCACATGATTATTCCATAGGTAAGCCACGCATATGCGTAAGCATAGTAAGTGGTTAGCGCTGTTGGTAGATCAGTGGTTTTTTTTGTTTCTCGGAGGGCATACGCGAATCTGGATATTTTAGCTCGGATGTTTTTGACGTGTGTTTTCCAATTTAAATTTGTATCTATTGTTATTCCTAGTAGTGTGAAGTCGTTTGTATTTTCTATTTTTATGTTATTAGTTGAAAAGTTAATTTGTAAAGGAGATATTTGATACGGGTAGAAGGACATTAGTTTAGTTTTGTCATAGTTAATTTCTAAATTGTGTTCATGCATCCATTTTGCTATATTATTAAAAATGTTTTGGAGCCGCTCGTTTAACCCATCCGCGTTTTCACATGAGGTTAGCAGAGATATGTCGTCCGCAAAAAGTACGCACGGTTCATTTGTAATTTTTGGAAGGTCATTTATGTAGATTAAAAAGAGTAGGCATCCGATAACACTACCTTGCGGTATTGAAGCGTTTATTATTTTTTTGTCTGATCTAAAATGTATTATTTGTTTGAGGTTTATGTTACAGTTGTCTATTTCTACATATTGTTCTCTATTTTTTAGGTATGAGGTGAACCATTTGTGTGCTTTTCCGCGAATTCCTATTTTGTATAGTTTGTCTAATAAGATATTAAATTGGACTCTGTCATATGCTTTAGTCATATCAAGGAGTATTCCCACTGCATATTTTTTATTGTCTATTATATTAATAACTTCCTGCATATATTTGTAGACAGCAAGAGTTGTCGAATGCTTTTTTCGGAATCCGTTTTGGCTCTCATCAAAGATTTTGTATTTTTCACAGAAACTGTAAACACGGTCACACATTGCCTTTTCAAAAATTTTTGAAGCTGTGGGTAGAAGAGCTATTGGGCGATAATTACTGGGGTCTGTTTTAGTATTTTTTTTATGTATTGGTTTAACTATAGCTTTTTTTAATCGGTCAGGGAATTCGCCTCTCGGAAATTGCCGTAAAATACTTATTTTATGCAGACGCAGTCGCGGGCAAAAGCTAGTTGCTAGTTATTCCCTATTTGTTGAAGGTATTCTATACATTTCCTAGTTATTTTATAGAATACCAGATTATACAGATTGCTGGTAACATCGTCATCATCATCATCATATCAACCGTTAGACGTCCACTGCTGGACATAGGTCTCCCCGAAGGATCGCCACGACGACCGGTCCTGCGCCACCCGCATCCAGTGGATTCCAACGACCTTAACCAGGTAACATACATACAATCTTAGTTCATTGTAATAACATTAAAGACAGGAATTGAGCTGGTATACGGTGTTACCCAGAATCTATTGCTTCATCTAGTATAATTTCATAGTTTTTTATTATTTCCTAATTTTATATCTAAAAATAATAATTTAAAATATCTTTTTATATGACTGATAACTTTAAAAATATATAGGACATTATCTATAAAGCACGAAATCTATAATTTTGTTTTATGTTGCTTTTTTTATATGTCAAAGTGGGCCGTTATAGAGAGGCGTTAGTATAATTGCTAAAAATAAACAATCTCGCGGTATTAATATACCGAACTTAGTGTATACCTAGGAAATAAATTAATTGTTTTATATTTTAAAGAACTGAGGGGAATTGTGGGGTTGGATCATTTCCCAACAACACGGATCAATTAAACTTTACCGAAGTGAATCTACCATTATTGATTTTTCCCCGCGATTGTGAGATTGGGAGTCTTTGTTTAAAAGCGAACGTTTACGATTTAGCCTTTGAGGGGTGCCTTAATTGAATGTTAGACATTATTGGGAAATAATGATGATTGAAAATGTATTTTATCTTCCTCATTTTGGCGTTTGCGATTGAGAGGCTGAATGACGGGATTCCATTGCGTAAGTAAAGATTGAACGATTATTAGTTCACGCACAACTAATTTATTCGTTCGTGAGTAATTTTTTTTTAAATTTTAGTATTGTACTTAGGTGTTTTAACCGCTTTTTGACTATCTAAATCTCCGCTAGGGGCGCTAGTGTAGCATGAGATTTTTGAAAAGATATGTTGATATTTATTCAAATATCGTTACCGTTTGTGGGAAATGTAATAATAATTATAATATAGGTTATATAGTTTTCCCAGCGATTTGATAACCACGTGGAAATATAAAATATGTGCTCCTTTTTACGTAATACTATCGCTTGTTCAATGTTTAATTTAATTACATTCGATATTATACTTAATCTATTCATAGATTAATTCTGGATATGCATCGTTCTTGTACACCGAAAAAAGGATGTTAAAGTATAGTTAATAGAACGAATTTCACTTATTGTTGTTAGTTTATTTATATATCTACGTAAAAAGTTTACAACCAATGAGGTTCACTTTTAATCAGAGTAATGAGAAACGTTACTTAGTTCTTTTTTTTCACCTCAATTGTTTCGCTCCATCAATATAGTAGAAAGAACTCAAGAATAACCTGTTTTAGTTACATGTTTCTTTTAAATAATAATCAACATATAGAATTAATGTTTAATATATAATTGCATATCGCTTGAAGAACGGATGGCCGATGAGGCATCAAGGTTCTAGAGTTGCGACCACGTACTGGAGAACGCAGTGTGGGTAGACCCCGGCAAGGTGGACTGACGACCTGGTCAAGGTCGCTGGAATTCGCTGGATGCGGGCGGCGCATGACGACTCTCAATAGGTCTCCACCTATGTCCAGCAGTGGACGTCTAACGGTTGTGATGATGATGATATAATGAGATAAACTGGATGAGGAAGGCAGAGGACAGTGCAATGGCGCAGATGGGGAGAGGCCTATTTCCAGCTGTGGACAGCGATTGACTGAGCTGATTGATAGATCGATATAATTACTGTTTATAAAAAATGTTTTTTGATTCAGTGTGATCCTCATCCCCATACAAACAATCATAACATACTATAACGTGATCATCAAATGCTCAAACGGTGACTGATAACATAATGAGGAAACCTGCATGCCTGAGAGATATGTAGTAGGTTAGGGTGGTGGACTATAGTCTACTCCCTCTCAAATGAGAGGAGACCCGTTGCCCAGCAGTGAGACATTAAAGGTCGGTCGACGATTGTGCGCTCTGGAATTGGGCTCTATTATAATCTAGTAGTTATATGCAAGGAACTTTCGCTGCAAAGTCTAAATAACTTCAACTGTCGTATTGACACAGCTTCGCACCGTCGCCATATTATGAAATAAATGTTAAGAAAAGCAGCTTTAGCATTAAGGATTTTCTACTCTCTTAGCTACGCGCTACTTGGTTAACGAAGGTAAAATAAAGGTATTTTTAATATAATTTTATTAATAAACTGCCTCGTTGGTCAGTGGTCCTAAAGTCCTAAGTGCGACTGCCGAGTCAAATCCAAAAGTTCTTGGATTTGATTCCCAAGTAGAGAATAGTGTAATTGGGTGTTTCTATGAAATTCAGAGTAGCAGCTTGGAGTTTGGTTTCGTGCCCAGTTAATGGCAATATGCTCGCATTCTTTTACATGGGACCTCAAATATACCAACCAAATATGGGTGTACGTTAGTACACTTCTGCCTAAACCTTCAGGGACGACAGGCGTGATGGTATGTTATGTATAAAGTTGTTGACCATTTTTACTCTTACCAAAACGCATTATTTCTTATCAAAACCTCCCCCTTATCAACCTCCTTAGATAAAAACAGGCAGTTTAATATTTTTAATGACAATTAAGTTGAACGAAGCTCCCAAGTTGGAGACTTCAAAAAACCTTGGACGTTTGGAAGTTCAGTGATTTCAACTTGAAGTTTTGACTTCAAGCATTTCAAGTATCGTTTTAATTGCCTTTGCTGTTCAAATGTTTGCGATTAAAAAACTTCAGCTTTTTAGGAGGCTAATGAGATTTCTTTTGTTTTGGAGACAATGTTTTGTGGTGGGAGGAGGAGGGAGGGGCATTCCCTTGTATTGAGGCACTTAAGGAATATTACTTGTGAAAGAAAAAAAGAAAATTTGCAAAGCACTAAGCACCGTCTTTCGCTTGAATTTGCTTTCTGTTAGATACAAATGGAAACTTTATTTTTTTTACAAAAGTATCCTAATATAAAGCGTGACTTGGGAATCGAATTATGGGAGACTTGCGCCGAAGATATCGGTACAAAATTTAAATATCATTATGGTACTGCCAAAAATTCATTATTATTGGTACTTAGCACAATACACAATACTTATAGCACACACCTATTATTAACCGACTTCAAAATAGGAGATGATTCTCAATTAGATTGTTTTTTTATGTATGTTACTTCATAACTTTTGACTGAGTTTTTTTTTTTAAATTTTTCTCTATAATAAAAATTGTAATTGGTAAGAACTTGTACTATAAGTGGGATAATAAATTACGTTACATTATGAGTCTAACAATATAGGTCAACGGTAGGCCATGGATCATAGTAAATGTAAATGACTTCATAGGTCCCTGGCCATTATCCATGTTAATTTGCGAGGCGCTGTGAAAAGTTGCTTGAGCCGAGTTTTAAGTCAATTACGCAACACTTCTACTTGGTATAGAACGTAACTGGAAACGATAAACTTACTAGTAAACGTCTATATTAATTAAATAATAATGGTAATTATGCTAAAAATATCTAGAGGTATGACGGATGTACCTGATATCCATAATGAGCTGATTCGACTCTACACATCGAATAATTATCTCCGTAACAGAAAGCATCAACTGCTAGATGTGCCCTTGTATCGGACTGCAGCACGTGCTGCGTCTCCCACGCGTGTTAACTGCACTAAATAAGCTCGTGGAAGCCAACCCGGACTGCGATATCTTCGTTGATAAATTCGCCAATTTAATGTTTTTTAGCTATGCTCGGAGTTTCTCTGAGGGATAAAATCCGGAACGACGTTATCCGCCAGAGGACCAAAGTTACCGACATAGCTCAGAGGATTAGCAAGCTGAAGTGGCAATGGGCCGGTCACATCTCTCGGAGAACCGACAACCGTTGGAGCAAACGAGTTCTTGAGTGGAGACCGCGTCTCGGCAAACGTAGTGTAGGACGGCCGCCGGCCAGGTGGAGCGACGACTTGCGCAAGTTAGCGGTGTACATGGTGAATATATGTTGTAACATGTACTAGCCCTTGTGCCTGACAGACCTCCTCGATGGCGATGTGATGTCTACGAACCCGCACTAAGCTACCGTGGCCATCACGCTCTGAAATGAAAGCAGACCCATGTCTAGTAGAACTGTTAATGGGTTGATTATGATAACTTAAAACAATTTATCAATAACATTATATTCACCGCTGTTGCACACTAAATGCTGCTTAGGAAAAAAATAGTTATTGTTATTTTATTTGTGGTTTTAATATTAGAGGAAGGTAAAAACTTTACTGCACTTAAATAACAAGATAAATATTAAATTTAAAAATCCCCCTACACATTTTCTGGCGGCTATAGGATTGATTTTCATCTAACATAGCTAAGAACCCTCCCGACTGACTCACCTTAGAAACAAAAACAAAATCGAAATCGGTTCATCCATTTGGCAGCTACAATGCCACAGACAGTCACACACAGGCACGTGAAACATAACATCATTTTTTCTATAATAAAAATTGTGATTGGCAAGAATTTATACTATATGTGGGATAATAAATTAGGTTACATTATGAGTCTAACAATATAGGTCAACGGTCTCTGGCCATTATCCATGTTAATTTGCGAGGCGCTGTGAAAAGTTGCTTGAGCCGAGTTTTAAGTCAATTACGCAACACTTCTACTTGGTACAGAACGTAACTGGACACGATAATCTATCTTAATAATAAACATGTTAATTAATTTAATATTGTTTTAAATTAATTAACATGTATAATAATCATCATCATCACATCAGCTAGATAACGTCCACTGCTGGACATAAGCTTCCCTCAAAGACCGGTTTTCACAACGACCGGTCTTGGGCCACCATTTGAATCCAGCGTATTCCAGCGACCTTTTTTACCTTTATAATAATAATAGTTTATTATTATTATTAGTTATAGTAATAAGCTTAGTTTGTTTACATGAATATTTATGGGTTAGTCACTGAAGTCCCCTTTTAAGCAAACAATGCTTGTTTTAGAGAACTCCGCACTCTCATGATGTTGCTTATCGAATTAAAAATGTAGTTATAGCTTCAAGACAACCAACTCCTCATACTATAAAGAATCGAAAACGTTAAGATTCAATAATATCAATACAAATAAAAAAATATCCTTTATTGAATCTTAAACAGTGCATTTAACACAAAATTAAGACTATAAATATACCGCGATAAAATCCGTAACAAATAGTAGTTTAATTTAACATTACATATTTCATATGCTTATGATATTCGCTTTGTCAGTTTTTAAATTAGAAAGATACAAAAACCTCTTTTCATTGCGGAAACTTTTTAGTTCTGTAATGTAGACAACGGTTACATCCTAACCCGCTGACGCTAATAGACTCAAACAGATCGACGAAGCGCTGGATTATTTAAATGAGCCACCCTACGCTTCTAGTTAAAAAGTTTCCCTCTAACAACACCATTGTTTGGACTTTGTACTGATTCACTCTATAGACATTCAAATCACTGACTATTTGGCTAAATTGTTGAGAACGTTTTAGACAAGTCGGCTCTCCAAGTTTCTTGAATGAAATTAAAAACTAACAATAATCTTGAGTGGTTAGCTTTTTAGAATCTTAAATTGTAGCCCATTGAAAAGAGACGTCATTTTAAAAAAAATGGCTTTGATGTTCCCTAGCTGACGACCTCTGATTCTTTCATTATCAATCCATTTAATGTTCTATTGCACAGTAGACCTGTGCTATTATTACTAACCCAGTGCGGTTTGGCAGACTACAAACCGCTGCACCGATGTGATAATTCACTAGGCACAGAGGATATAATCTATACACCTTGACACGTAATATTTAG
Organism: Craniophora ligustri; assembly: GCA_905163465.1. Taxonomy (NCBI): domain Eukaryota; kingdom Metazoa; phylum Arthropoda; class Insecta; order Lepidoptera; family Noctuidae; genus Craniophora; species Craniophora ligustri. The sequence goes on along the minus strand of LR990978.1, from coordinate 10,097,924 downwards.
CAGTCTGTGGTCACATTATCACAGACTTAAAGTCACTACGTAAATATTGTTGCAACGATTTTTATTCTTTACTGTCACAAATATTGCATTAACTCTTTGTAAGCTTTCATGAATATTTGAAATATCTACATGCCACAAAAATAAGGTTCCCTACTTATAACACACAGGACATACTTTGTAATCTAATGTACTTTAGCTCGAAACGTTTTTAACTACGTTATAAAACAGTTGTAAACTAAACGTTATCTAGTACACGTACCGCCATTTTGTTTTACTGTCTTATCAAGATGGCCGCGGATGTCGCTTACATGATATTTTAGAATAACTTTGTAGAATTTGTATCACAAAAAGGTTCTGCTGTTTAATACGAAATTAAGATTAAATTATTCTCCGTTAGTTTTCTGGCGTGGTGCCAAGGTTTGGCTTTGTTTAACTTATCCAGTTATATATGTATGGTTAAAAGGAAGAAGACAATTTACTCGTGAATTATAGATGGAAGTTTTTTTAGCTGCAAAGGAGAACTTTCTGATCTCGAATGGTCATTCGTATTAATTATTATATTGAGAAGGTCTTTCATAACTACATGAACCAGTTAGAACATCATCTTCATTTCAACCGTTAGACGTCCACTGCTGGTCATAGGTCTTCCCCAAGGAACGCTACGATGATCGGTCCTGCGCCACCCGCATCCAGTGGATTCCAGTGACCTTAATTAGGTCGTCAGTCCATCTTGCTTGAGCAGGCGGCACACCTGATGGTAAGTGATCACCGCCGAAACCGTTTTGGTTTCTTAAAATAGGGAATTACTAAACTGACAGCAAATGGAATGCCCATGCTGTCAGAATAGTCACTCCCCAACGAGCTCTGGTAACCTTACTCACTCGCAGAAAGACGACTATTGTTGATTCACTGCGGTATTTTGTAAGGCGGAGGTACTTCCCCAGTCGGGCAGCTCAATTTGAGCGAGGAATCTCGTTATGCTCTACCTCCGAAAAATCCGCCTGTGAGGCGTGCCACCCGCGTGGTATAATAAAAGGGATATATTCTTTTCTACTTTGATTTCTTAGAGGAATTCCAAGTATGATCCCTCTGTGTCCCACTAAGCCAGCAAAAAATATATTTTCTCATCTACTATTTATTTCTCCGCCTACAAGGAGCTTTTAACGATCATCATCGACCCATTATTGTCCCACTGCTGGGCACAGATCTCCTCATTTGAGAGGGACAAGGCTATAGTCCACTACGCTAGCCCACTGCGGGTTTGGCAGACTTCCCATGTCATCGAGAAAATCTCTCAAGCATGCAGGTTTCCCCACGATGTTTTCCTTCACCGTTTGAGCATGTGATAAATACGCATATAACTTCCGAAAAGTCAGTGGTGCGTGCCTTGGGTTTGAGCTTGAGACCACTGACATCTCGGTCCACTGTACACACCGCTAGGCTACCACAGCTCAAGGAGCTTTTTACGATCACTAAATTAAATAATCCTAAAGACAACAAGATTTACAGAGTTTCATTTGAGTAATTATTGAATACATTAAATAAATTGAGTGAAATGATTCGCTTTCGTCTTAACATTAATGCGAATTGTGAAACTTTATGTTAATGACTAAAATATACACAATTATCTGAGATAGCCTTATCATTATTGTGTAGATTTAGTGTTTTAACATGATTGTTATTATGCTTTTTAAGTGGTTTTTATTTGCTTTGCTTAGTGATCTTATTTTTTTAAATAATCTCAGTAAATAGGTGTTCCATTTATCTTTTTATAGATACATTTTATTTTCTTTCTTTATTAACTTTGCACCCCCGTTTTACCTCCTTAGGGGGTGCATTTTCAAAAATCCTTTCTTAGCTATCCTTATCCTACGTCATAACATCTACCTGCATGCCAATTTTCAGCCCGTTCCATCCAGTGGTTTGGGTTGTGCGTTGATAGATCACTATGTCAGTCAGTCAGTCACCTTTGAGTTATATATTTAGATTGCTTCAGAAGGAGGGTTATTTTTAGACATTATTTTAAAAACAACTAAGTTTCCACATCATTCCCCCTTCATCAAAAACAAGAGAAACAAAATCAAAAACATAACTCCGAAAACTTATTAAGAACAAGTCGCGTCATAACGTGTTTAAAAATTGTTGGACGTTTACATCGGAGCCGCGGCCATCTTAAGTTTTAAACCATTTAAAATTAAAACTTTGGAAGTCTCAGTAACGCAATTATAAGGAAACACTGCAGTTATACAGTCTATGCCTTCGGGACCCACTGTGTTCGGAAACTGGTTCATGTTTTTTAGAGGATTCTTGGCAAACTCAAGCTCAAATATTTTATATAATGTTCTACACCATTATTATATTATGTTTTTTAAACGTTGCCCCACAATAGGATTTTCTCCTGTGTCGTAGTGCGTTTACAAACACAAATTTTCACATTGTAAAACGTACAAATATCTGCTCCGTGCGGGGATCGAACTCGCAACCCGTGACGCATAAGCACAAGCATCAATCAGGTCGTCAAAGTTGTGCTTCCTTAGTGTAACTGCCTCGTTGGTTTAGTCCAAGTGCTGAGCAAGATGTGTTAGGTTCGATTCCCAGGTCGAGCAAAGTATTATTGGGGTTTTGTATGAAATTCTCACTAGCAGCTCGGAGTTTAAGGAGGATTCGTGTCCGGTTGATGGCAAATTGGCAATAGGCTTGCTCCCAATTAGATGGGAACTTAAAAATACAGGCGAATTGTCGGGATTATTAGTACACCTCTGCCTAATCCTTCGGGGACGACAGGCGTGATGTTATGTTATGTTGTATTTAAGTCTAATAAATAGTTCTCATATTGGGATATAATGATAATGTGTTTATTTCTCACCACAATATATAAGGTACAACAGGATTACAGTAGTATAAAAAAATCATCTTAACATATATTAATCACTGTGGTAGCCTAGTGGTGTGACCAGTGGACTGCGACGTCAAATGTCTCGAGTTCGAACCTAAGGCACGCACCACTGACTTTTCGGAAGTTATGTGCGTATTTATCACAAGCTCAAATGGTGAAGGAAAACATCGTGAGGAAACCTGCATGCTTGAGAGATTTGTCTCGATGTCATGTGAAGTCTGCCAACCCTCAGTAGGCTAGCGTGGTGGACTATAGCCTAATCCCTCTCAAATAGAGGAGACCCGTGCCCAGCAGTGGGACGTTAGTGGGTTGATGATGATGATCTTAACATATTGTGGGAGACTGACGCCTAAACTAGGTTGTACGCTGATATAGCTTGAATTCTAGATATAGCTTGAGCTAATAGTAAACTGAGGTCATCTTAAACGATTATTGCGTTCTTAAACATCGTAACGGATAAAATTTTAAGTAGAGAAACTCACGATCGGAAACCAGCGCTTCATATAAGACGTATTCTAACATTGTCGGTCCACGTCCTTCGAGACGAGCATTTTCCTTGACACCTCAATGTCAGTACTTCAGGGTCAAAGATTAACCTTATAAAGTGCAGTGTGTCCAGTAGGTAATTTACTGCCGGCTGTTTAGCCAAGGCTAAGGTCCTATCTGGACATACGTGATCTATGGACTCAGTTATTGTTCCTGTGTGTTGTTGTTACTCGATCTTTGCAAAGATGAGGACAAAGATTTTTCCTGCCTTTTATCTTGGCTGTGCATTTGCAAATACAAATTCTCTTGTATATAAAATTTTCTCACCTATAATTAAAAAAAAGATGAAGCGTTTACAGAAGAACGCAGTGAATCAACAATAGTTGTCTTTCTAAGAGTGAGTAAGGTTACCAGAGCTCATTGGGGGAGTGACTATTCTGACAGCATGGGAATTCCGTTTGCTGTCAGTTCAGTGATCTCCCTATTTAAAAAACATGAACGGTTTCTAAGGGGTTTGGCAACGCATTTGCCAGCTTCTGGTTTTGCGAATGTCCATGGGCGGTGGTCATCACTTACCATCAGGTGAACCGCCTGCTCGTTTGCCCCCTTATCACCGTAAAAAAAAACACTTGGATTGTCTTGACGAAGGCTCTGCCGTGCCCCCAAGTTTTCAAATAACCATTGATTTTTTTTATTTGTCATTCTGAAAGAGCGTTAACGCTCTTTTGCTCTCACAACGACAGCTATTTGACATTTACTGTTACATCTGGATCCTTCTTAGAGGTTCCTTTTTAAAATATATCTGTCAGGTAACACCAGCGCCATCTAGTATAACAATCTAAAAATTGTATTTGTAACTTTCATAATATAAATTTAATTACAACAATAAATATCCACTTTTCATTTTTTTTCGACTTTTGCCTACCCCGTGAGCAAAGAGAAAAAATCCCACCATTTCTGAAATACAAAACTTGGCAGCAAAGATGCGGTGCACGGCGGGTGCTGGCTTACTTCCGGCTCTACCGGAAGTACCGGCTCTAGTTCCGGTGTGAGCATACATTTTTTATCCGTGCTTGCTTCAGGATATTTGCAAAGTGCATCCTGCTAATGCGTTTTTTATTGTAGCTATTAGCGTTAAGTACATAATCCTATTTATAAATAACTTGGGATTAAGGCAAATTGTATCCTATTCTCTGTACCAAGATTTTTTTTCAAAATTATATTTAGTTTCTTACATTCACGCGGCTATTAGACACTAAATTAAAACTACAGCATCTAGAAATTCAAACAGGCAGTCAAACAGTTGAAGCCTTCTCGTTTCGAACAGGCAGACTGACAGAAGACTGAAGAATTAGGAATGTTTGGACTGTAAATATACTGACCTGTAGATGTTACATTAGGACACTTTTATCAAACTTTAATGGTATATTAAAAGATATAAGAGAAAATAAAACCAATACCATTGTCAAATCTGTCAAATATAATGTAAATATTGAAAACTTGCGGAGTGTGTAATTAATGGCAGTAGGCTCGCCCCCTATTACATGGGACCTAAAACATACCGGCGAAACGTGGGTGTACATTAATACACAGTGTGATAGTATGTATTGCAGAATGGGTAGGCCCCAAATAAGGTCGACCGACGACCTAGTAACGGTCGCTGGAATCCGCTGGATACAGATGGCGCAGGATCGATCGGTGTGGAAAGCTTTAGGGGAGGATTAAGTCCAGCAGTGGATCTCATTTAGCTGAAATTATGATGATGGTGATCGAAAACCCACAGTTAATGGTTCAGATATCTCTTGGCAAGGATAGCTCTGCTTCTCGGCACTATACACTCTACGATAGTGTGCACTCTGTCACTCCTCATATAGGAGGGGTCTGAGGATAGTTCCTTGAGGGCATTTAAAGCCATTTCCATGTCAAATGGAGATTCAGGACCGTCAGTAATGCGGGACAGCCAGCGGGCTTCGACGCACCTGAAAGTCAAAAGAAATGTACATATTGCAATAATTAAATACATATGTACAGTGTTGATTGAACAGCTATAAGATATGTCTTGCCTTATCAGTTCCTATTGCTTCTCATCATGTTCAGCTACAGTGGCCATCAAATTTTACTATTCTCAAACGGTGAAGGAAAATATCGTGAAGAAACCTGCACGCTTGAGAGATTTTGCATGTGAATATGACGAACCGATTAGCCCAGCGATAGTTAACTCTGCCTTCTATGCTACGGGTCCTGGGTTCGAATCCCGGTAGTGACAAATGTTTGTGTGATGAGCATGGACATTTGTATCCGAGGCATGGGTGTTTCTATGTATAATATGTATGTATTTACAAAAAAAAGGTAGTACATCAACCAACTAGTATCCGTCACAAGCCTCATTGCTTAGCTCGGAACTAGATGGCGCTGTGTCCTAGAGGCTAGCGTGGTGGACTAGAGCCTAGACCCTATCAAACTAGAAGAGACTCGCATAGTGGAACGGTAAATGGATTATGGAGGAAAGGAGACGTGAATCCCTTCATTTGAAAAGAGGATCCTCCGACCAGGCAAGGGGTTGTGCCTGGCGGGCTACTGCCCAACGGTCGATGTTGGGTTGTATATATGCTTTCTCGCGTGCAAATTTCACTTGCGCGATATAGGATTATTTGCTTCGTCGCTGAGTACTTAGTTCTTATGTGGCGAGATAGATGTCGCTACAGGATTGATTTATGGATGTAGTACATGGTACATACGCAGGACATGGGTCTGCCGGCACGAGCACGTTGATGGGAGTCATCTTGAAGTACTCCGGAGGTTCAGCTTGTACTGTGTACTTCTTGAGACGGGATGTGCTTGCTTTCTCACTTTTCTTGACGCAGCGTTCCTGGTAGGACAACAGAAGTAATTGGTTGAGTTCAGTTTATCTATACATTTTATTTTTATGTCCAGCTGTGGACGTCTAACGGTTGATATGATGATCATGATGATGATTTTTGGCAGCGGTGATAATTTACCATCAGGTGAGCCTCCTGTCTGTTTGCCCCCTTATCACTAAAACTATCACAATAAAAATACATATATACATCCATGACTCGTATACAAATGTTGATGCTCAGCACACAAATATTTGTCCGTACCAGGATTTGAATCCGGGACCCGTAGCACAGGAGGCAGCGTTTACTACCGCTGGGATAATCGGGTCGTAAAAACTTCTATCATATAATTGAGAACCTCCTCCTTTTTTTGAAGTCGGTTAATAAAAAAGATTTGTACTAGGAGAACATAACTTCCACTTTGAGCGTCACTTTAAGTGAGAAAACTTTAGTATTTGGAACATGTTACAAGATAATTTCACCGACATTCTCACCACGTAGCTTTAGTGCAAATTTAATTGAAGATACACTAAATCAAGTCTCTGTTTTCACTGCGAATTCAGACGCGAGCGCTCGTCGCGAATTCTCGCAGAACAGTCGTTGTCGTAGTTATTATTATGTAACTATTGGAGTCTCAACGAATATAATAATAATAATAATAAAACGTTTATTTTCAGGCTACTGTGGCCCATAGATATATACCTTACAGACTAACATATATATATCAAAAATACAAATCGTGTTAGTAATAAAAGCTTAGGCCTATGTTAGTAAAAACACTGCACTACGTATTCGTGCGTTCTTGTGGCACTTGTCCGCGGAAGCGACGGAACACCACGTCTTGCGGCCAAAACTCCTCTTCCAAGACGAGGTGCAGCAAACACGTGGGTATTCGCACCACAAACGCCTTAAAGTTGACATTCCGGCGCGACTCCAACAACTGCACTCTCGGCGCGTACTTAAGTTTTTGGCGCACGTACTCCACGATGTCCTCCGCCTTAGTGGTGTAATGTAGGCGGGAGATGTACACCGGAGCGTTCGGCTTCGCGGCGCGAACAGTCACACTGGGCTCTGCAGGAGCCGCGCCACAGCGGTTCTTGTTGGTTCGTTGTCGGCGCTTCTTCTTTACCACCGTCTCGAAACCCTCCTCAGTCCGCATCGGTGCCTTTACAGGCATGGGCTGCTTTGTAGGAGCACTGAGAGTGCTCGCGACGACGCTAGCAAAATCTCTTCGAGCAAGTCGAGATTCTGACGCTGTAGACACAGGCAGCGAGTCGGTTCGTCTTGCGGCGGCGAGTGCGGAACCCGCGGGGACGGGAGCGGGGCAGAGGGGCGAGCATGGCGCGCACTCTGCATGCTCTGCATTTTGTAGTGTCGGCGGCGATAGCAACACTGCTGACGCGAAGCCCGCTCCGCGACGCGTGTTGACGTTCGATGCACCCGATGGTGACCCAGTTACCGCTGCCGATTTACGCAACTCAGTGAGCTCATTGCGCAAATCGGCGACGGCATTTTGGGATGCATCAAACTTCTTCTGCATATCCGCTAAACTTGCCTTTAGAAAAACAATGTCCTTCAGCAGGCTTGTTACGTCGACGTGGTCAAAAGTGACGGGAGGGAGCTTGTGTAGGTCCTTCGCCACAAACGTCGGCACGTCGTCAGGGTCGGTCTCCTTTAGCAGCGTGATGATGTCTTGAATGCTCTTCTTGGTCCCGTCACGCCGGCGAGTCACCATCTGGTCGCTCTTGTTGAGCAACCGGAACAGAAGCAACTTGGAAGCGGCAATGTCCTCCTCGCTGAAGTTCGTGGCGCAGATCTGGACTGCGGACACCTCGTCCATCACGTCCAGCTTCTGCTGCAGGAACGCCAGCAGTTCATTCGCCACAAGTTGTTGACTCATGGCGATAAAAAACTTACGAGCGATGGCTTGTGCCACCGCGTATTCAATTAAAACTAAGTTATAATACGCGTCAGCAATACGTCCGCATCGTAGCGCAGCTAGTGTGACTGTGTATAGGTATACGCACATTATTTGTGATTATTGTGATATCAAATCAAAAGGTTTTTATTTCACATGAACTCTTTCAAGCATTTATAAAACGTTAAGACTCTAGTTGCACGGTTCCAAGAAATTGATCTCATGGAGAAGAACCGGCAAGAAACTCCATAGACACTCTTTTAAAAAGAAGGTATTGTTACATTATTTTGGTAATTATTGTGCGAGGTGAATGTAAAAAATGTAATGTCTATTTATGCTACTATCAAACTTTGAAATAAAATTACTATTTTAGGGTAATTGCGTCGCAGGAATCATAGCTGATAACTGCGACCGCGCGTAATTTAACGAAAAAAAAAAACATTTTGCCCACTCTCGCGTTCAGTACGTTCAGTTACGCGGTTTTAGTATGGCGGAACCCTCATTAATTTCTTTTTCTTAAATTAAAGAAGCATAAGTCACCCCTTTTATCATTTTGATGTTTTTTTCTTTTATAGCTTTAATTTAAACCACGTGTCATCACACGGGGTAACATTTAAAACTTACATAGTAATAGATATTTTCTTTATATTCCTTGATCTTGTCTGTGATAAGGCGGAGTGCTAGGCTGACCTGGCAGACGGAAGGGTGCTTATCTCCGAGAAGGTTCTGGAACGGCTCTAGACTGCAGTCTAGCATCCTGGAATTTTTTAATTATTTATTTATTTAATGTATCATAAAATCCACAGGTCTTAAAATAAAACAAATAAGCGTGTAGTAGTTATTATAACCAATTACGGATTTATAATTAACTTTCCACAAACAGAAAAACTTTTAAATTTTATAAATGAAAAAAAAAAGATAGAATAAATGTAATTATGTAATATTGTATTTGCGCATGTGTGTGTGTTTGTGTGTGTGTGTGTGTGTGTGTTTGTGTGTGTGTTTGTGTGTGTGTGGTGAAGATAAATTAGTTGCAATATTTAACACTGAATCATAAAAATTAGATAATATGTCTTAGCGGAGTATTAATACGTGAAGCAAGAACTTTGTACCCGATTTATTCGAAAATTGAAAGAAAAGAAAGAAAAACATTTATGTTATGCGTGGAAGGAGGAGTATGAAATTACCCACAATCATAGTTTATATGTATAGAGAAGGAGTGTAAAATGCTAATATTAAAAAAAAATGTATAAACAAAGATATGGTTAAATTTCGACTACTGGTCGACTAATAGCTAAAATAAAACTACTTTATATATAAATTTATTCGCGGCATACATAATTTTAGATATTATTTAAACCAGACATTTCAGATCCTTTATAGAATCATATGGACATCATTTGATTCTGATGATGATTTTAATCATAATCTGTAATGATAATGAGTATGTTTGTTATGTAAAAAAACCAAAATGTTCTCATTTATTGCTTTCCAATAGGTTCATTAGATAGGTAATAGATAATAATAGCTCTTAATAAACTCTTCACTCAAATGTAGCACTAAATCCATTACTGGACCGCAGTGTGTATCTAGTTAATCCAATTTAATTGAAACTGCATCTTCCGTGTTCTATCAACATAACTACGCCTCGCTAATGAACTTGTGATATTGAATGTTGCTACATAAACATTCATACTATATGATACTAACATACGGCAATAATAGACTTGTAGTGTGACCAGTGGACTGTGATAATCGACTGGCTTGTGCATCGCGTATCAAAGGTTCGATTCCCCCACAGTACAAATATATGTGGCTTGCAGGTAGTTGTTCCTTTTGCTTTTGGTGGTGTGCATTGTGAATATTTATGTTTATAAACGCATCCACGACTCAGGAAAAAGTCTTAAAAACCATTGTTGCCATGAGGTAAATAGGCTTAAAATAAAAGTGAAAGACATTAGATGTATTAAAATGTCATGCCACCTTATTCTTTGGGGTCAAAAATAGCAGTAAAGGTGACTAAAAAATTGGCAACACGCGAGGGAAACCTATGGTGTTGCAAACGTCCATGGGCTCTACGTCTCGGTAACTGATTGCCACTCTATTGGTGTAAAAAAAACGTAGCATTTCCTCAGTACAAAGGTGTCAAAGTTGGAGCGAGGTAGGCAATCGATCCAGCTTGTAACATTTATAAAATTGATCACGACTACTTTGTTATTAAGAATTACTGCTCGGCTTGTAGTTACCGGTGATTTATAGGTCTTAGTATATCCCACGGGAATATATTTTTGGCGTGTCGGTAGCGATTATTTTGAAAATATTTATTTTATTTATTCGGGCAAATTTGCAGTTGTACAGTCAACAGCAAAAGCAGATGATCAAAATCAGAAATTCAATACTAATGAACGGAGTTCGCGCCAGATCTGTGTGACGTGGAAATGATTCAAAAGTATGTGATTGTAAATTATACCAAACATTTACTATTAGTACAGCTGCCAATATTCGTGATCAGTTTTGACTCCAAAAGTTATAAACTCAATTCGCGTCAGAAATAAGAAGTGTTTTTTTTTCAAAACCAGTGAACAGTTAAAATCCAAAATTAAATGATGAAACTGAGGCCACGCAACAAGTCAACAAGTCAATATGAATTGTACCGACGTCATTCTCGCTACATAGCAACGACGTACATAGCAATGGAGAACTGTCAAACTGACGTCACATACGTGTAGAGGGGCCACACCGGGAAGAAGGTGTTAGTGCATCCATTTGAAAAGGAGGATCCTCCGACCAGGCGAGGCATAACACCTCCTTTTCAAATGGAGGGATTAACACTTCAAAAAAAAATATTATAATAAATAATGCCATAAAGATAAAAATTACAATCTACTTTCCGGTTTTAATATAATTATTGTAACCGACTGGGCAAAAGCCATCATTGACTTATGATTTTGTATCGCATCAGCTACTTTTGAACATTGACATAAATTTACAAACATACAAAGATAATAATATTGATTGAATTATCGTTTTGTATCGCATCAGCTACTTTTGAACATTTGACAGACTTTACAAAAAAAAAAGTTTTTCAATTATATGATTTTTAATGAACATAATATGCTTTTTTCGGGGTTCATTTGGATGAAATTCAGCATAATTATATTAAATATGCAATTTTTTATCCCATTCGGCTGTTTTTCCGTGAGCATAACAAATTAAATGACTGGGATAGTTAAATAATAAGTATGGATGAAGAATTATCATGTTAAGTCATGATTACGTGGCCTCAGTTTCATCATTTAATTTTGGATTTTAACTGTTCACTAGTTTTGAAAAAAAAAACACTTCTTATTTCTGACGCGAATTGAGTTTATAACTTTTGCAGTCAAAACTGGTCACGAATATTGGCAGCTGTACTAATAGTAAATGTTTGGTATAATTTACAATCGCATACTTTTGAATCAATTGTACGTCACACAGTTCTGGCGCGAACTCCGTTCATTAGTTTTGAATTTCTGATTTTGATCATCTACTTTTGCTGTTGACTGTACATCGTGCAATGTAGGTGGGTACATTAATTATTATTATTGATTACTTAAATGACTACATTACAGACATGACTTTATGTCTTTCACAAAAGATGGTACATAAAACATTATTATATATTGATTTAATAACTAAAACTAAAGTATTTATGTGTGTAGGTTTGATGAGCACAAATACAAAAATAATCGTATTTTTTGTTATATGAAGTGAACCTGGTCTGGGTCTGTAGAAACCTGTGTTTCAGGGCATTAATGGGTTGATGATGATGATGATGATGATTTATAACAATCCAGAAAATCGTTGAGACAACGAAGTCCGATGTGTCCCAGGGGAATGATTTTAACTGTCTTGGAACCCGCAGCGAATTTAATCATGATATTATGAAAAAGGACTAAGAAAAATATCAGTTTTCCACTTCCCTCCTTATCAAGTGAGAGACAGAATAGAGTTTAGATACTATTGACACAAGAACAGACGTTTAAAATTGGGTTAAGCCCAGTAGCCAGGCACCACGGATGACAAATTAATAAGACACAGCGTGACATTAAATTCACACTGGTAACCACGACATCACTGCTTAGTTCTGCAAAATTCTAAATTAGTCTTGAACAACATTGAAACTAGAACGCATCCGCGGATCAAATAAATTCTTGTATGTTTTTCTTCCAATCATCCGTACTCAGTTAATGCGATTCTTTTAAACTTATACTTAGTGTTACTCTATCAAACCGAACACGGAATTAAATTTATTATATATTTATTATTGATAGATATATAATAAAGAATCGCCAAACTCAAGTTGCAGTGGGCAGGGCACATCACTTGAAAAACGGACGGGCGATGGGGCCTGAAGGTTCTAGAGTGGCGACCACGTACTAGAAGACGCAGCGTGGGCAGGCCCCCGGCAAGGTGGACTGACGACCTGGTAAAGGTTGATGGAATCCGCTGGATGCGGGCAGTGCATAACCGGTCGATACTTAGGGGAGACCTATGTCCAACAGTGGACATCTAACGGTTGATGTGATGAAGTTATTGTTATATTTATATATTCAGCGATAAAATAAAATTTATTTATTTGCCAGAATAGGTGTCCAAAGTATGATCTTACATGTATTAGTGACCCATTTATATTCTAGAATCACATAATACATATGCTGCTGGGGAGTTTGTTGCGCCGCTTCTTCTTCCCAAACACTAGGAAGCGGTGAAGTGCGGGCGTTTTTGGGGACTGTCTTTATTGTCGACTTTCAAAAAGAGCCAATTAAATCTAATAATATTAATAATAAAAGCCTTTATTCGCTGACCTTTTTAAAATTACATGCTTTTCTTATTTATAAAACAGTAGTATTCTTAAGTCTAATTTACATAGCAAAAATGATAACTTATTTATTAGCAACCACTTTGATCAGGTTGTCTGTCGACATAGGCCTCCCCCAATTGTTTCCACGTCTCTCTATCCTTGGCAGACCTTCTCCATCCTTTTGGCAAATCATCTTCCCATCTTTGGATTTGACCTCCTCGTTTTTTTTTCCGTTAAATCTAGCCTACTTTGAATAAATGATGATATTTTGACTTTGACTATGGTGTGCAAATATTTATTTATTTTTAAACCAAATTAATTTTGATAATTAGAATGTCAAGAAATAAAAAAATATTTGGCATTATTAATTATTACATAGCATTCCAATAGCCCTATTAATTAAATATAAAATAAATCTGGTGAACCGGCTTCTTCATCTCGAAATATTTATCGCAAAGGCATGTATGTATAATAACATACAATTTACAATTAGTAAACATAGTTGTACACCAGTTTTGGACCTTATATTTATCGTAATAAGGTTGATAAGTGATACGTGAGTACAATACGGGTAAGTTACATGTGTATAATTAATTCTCTAGTAATCATAGTGTTGTCACTGCCGGCTGCGGGCTTAACGTCGGTTTGATGGTAATGACGCGCCGCCGTCAAACGCCATGACGCGACTGATTTGTGGACTATGACGTCAGCTGTAATCACGGGTAGAGGGAGGGGGGGAGGGGTACACAATAAGTGTATGTTCGGTTAGTGATGGGTTAAGTTATAACTAATTACTTAAATACAGATTGACAATCCTGTGTTGCAGAAGCTGTTGACTTCTCTTTATGACCTAGATTTTATGAAATTTATACCCAAATTTACAGACGTAAAGTTGAAATCAAACCTAATCAACAAAGTGAAATAAATAAATATATCCACACATTATGAACACTAGTTCCGACCTAATAAGAAATCAAACGAGACTTGTGTTATGAATACAAGATGGTTGATAAATATAAATATAAATAAATATTTTCCGGACATTATTACACAGCGCCATCTAGTTCCGTGGTAAGCAACGAGGCTTGTGTTACGGACACTAGATGGTTGATATACTACATATATACTTTTTTTTTTGTAAATACATACATATTATACATAGATACATCCATGACTCGGACCCGGGATTCGAACCCGCGACCCATAGCACAGTAGGCAGCGTTAACTACCGCTGAGCTAAACGGGCCGTCCTCTACATAATATTTTTTTTTAAATAAAGGTACTTAGGTACCTAAGTACCTTTATTTAAAAAAAAATATTATGTACATATTATACATAGAATCATCTATGATTCAGGTAGATCACACAAACATTTGTCCCTACGGGTATTCGAACTCTGGACCGCAAACTCCGATAATTTCAAAGAAATACCCAATAATAACATTAACAATATGCAGCTGTGGTAGCCAAGCGGTGTGACCAGTGGACTGAGATGTCAGAGGTCTCGAGTTCGAACCTAAGGCACGCACCACTGACTTTTCGAAAGTTATGTGCGTATTTATCACATGCTCAAACGTTGAAGGAAAACATCGTGAGGAAACCTGCATGCTTGAGAGATTTTCTCGATAGTATGTGAAGTCTGTCAACCCGCAGTAGGCTAGTGTGGTAGACTATGGCCTAATCTCTCTCAAATGAGAGGAGACCCGTGCCCAGCAGTGGTACCTTAATGATGGGTTGATGATGATGACCCAATAACACTTTACTCAACCTCGGAATCAAACCTAGGACCAGTAGACCACTGAGACACTTCATCTACTCACGTAAACATATCATTAATCTTGTGCATGACGTCATTAACCAGTTGTGTCTTTTCCTCCATCTTTCTTCTTAATGCATCAGTTTTCGCCTTCTGTGCTTCTAGAAGTTCCGTCAACTTCTCTATCTTGCCAGATCTTCTGTTCTCCATCAAGTCATTGAAGTCTTTGCGATCATCTAGAATTTTGTCAACGGTAAAATTAGATCTTGTGGCAATTGAATTGTCACAACACAATTGTGTGTGTGTGTGTATTTATTTTCTCAGAACACAACTATTTTTAATGCCCGATTAATGGCAATAGGCTCGCCCCCTATTACATAGGACCTAAAATATACCGTCGAAATGTGGGTGTACATTAGTACACCTCTGCCTAACCCTTCGGGGACGATAGGCGTGATGTTATGTAGGTATTTTAATTATAACTAACATAATACGTATAGTCAGGTTTTTGTAAATTCCCTCAGAGAACACGAGACAACATCAGTTTTAACAACTGTGTCAAAACAGGGTCTAAATGACACAGTTTGCACTAGCTGTTTCAACAATATTAGTATATTGTTGATTGTACCTGCAGCCAGCAAAATTAATGCAAATGAGGGTTCCGACACCCAGAGTATCTGTCTCATTTGCACAATTTTGAATCTTATAAACCACTAGGGAGTTCCTTTCATATTAAATAAATAAATATATCCGAAAATTATGAAACAGCGCCATCTAGTTTCTACAGAGCTAACCAACGACGCATTTTTTTTCGGGTCGTTTATGTTGCTATCAAAAAGTACGTTAAGACGTTGGCGGCACTTATAACGACCACTTCACGACACGTTTAGCTCAGCGGTGGTTAACGCTGCTGTGCTATGGGTCCCGGTTTCGCATCCCGGCAGGGACAAATGTTTGTGTGATGAGCATCAACATTTGTATCTGAGTCATGGATGTATCTATGTATCATAAGTATGTATTTACAGAAAAAAGTATATATGTAGAATATCAACCTTCTAGTATCCGTAACACAAGCCCCCCCGTTGCTTACCACGGAACTAGATGGCGCTTTGTAATAATGACTATTATTATTATTACTTATGATAATCGGGAGACAGAAACTCAAAAAGTCTGATAACTAAATTATCGGATCCTCGCATTGCCTAGTAATAAAGTTGTAAAGTTTTGGTTGCTCTTGCTTCGTGTAATATATTCAGTCGCCTTTATTCCTAAATTGGGTGAAATTGGGTTCCAGTCGGATAGCCTAATGTTGTGACCAGTGGGCTGTGAGGCAAAGGCCTTGAGTCAATCTCGAGGCATGCACTACTAACTTTCCAAAGGTTATGTGCGTATTTACCACATGCTCAAACGGTGAAGAAAAACATCGTGAGGAAACCTGCACGCTCGAGAGATTTTCTCGATGTTGAATGAGCTCTGCCAAAGCACACTAAGTCAGTGTGGCTGGCAGAGGGTGAGTAAATGGCTGGTGATAGAAACTTGGTGATGGGAATTCGTACTGATCTCTCCTCGGATAGCCTTGAGCTGACGCCGCAGGACGTCATTCTCCGCGCAGAAGTCCGTCAGCAGTTGGTATATCGAGAAGTTCTCCTGTTCTTTCTTCAAGAACAAGTCTATTATCTTCCTCGTACTGCTTTCTCCAGTATATTCCTGCAAAAACATATAATGTAGGCTTTGGTTCGCGACTCCATCTGCGTAGATTTAATCCAATCTGAATCTTCCAAACTTCCACCCTCTTTTACGCCCTTATAAGGGACGATTTCGGAGACAAAAACTGTTTTTAATCAATCTCCTTATTTATTTCTTCCATCCCCCTTTTAGGGGATGAATTTTAAGAGATGAAAAATCTATCATATGTCCTGTCTCGGGACTAAAAATATCTCCATACCAAATACTATTTAAATCGATTCAGTGGTTAAAGCATAAAGAGGTAACGTACAGACTGTCACACATTCGCATTAATAAATATTAGTAAGTATGGATTTAAGTTGTTATATACACCACAATCGCATCCCATCATATTAAAAAAAAACTGTCAAAAACAAAGCCAAAAGGATTTTATTTAAAATAAACTTTTTCAAGCACTTTTGAAAAGTTAATATTTATAGTTGCAGAAAGTCCAACTCACGTTAATGTTATCCAGTAATTTTATATGATGCTGGTACTGCCTTCTGGTGTTCTCTTCTTCTCTTCTCTTCTGTTCTTCCTCTTTTCTCTCCTGTTTCCTGTTCACTCTAGTCATACCTTTGGTGGCTAGGAAGAGGTAGACCTTCATTTCGTGGTCGTAGCCTTTGATGAGGTCGCGCATTTCCTAAAAAATATTTTATTTTTAGAAAAGATCCAATTCTACTTGTGATTTGCTTCTACAATATGGTTGAAAGAGGTATTTTAGCAGCAACCCTAAATTTTTGTTAATCAATCTGGCAATCCAATTAACATTTTACAATAAATAGTAACATAGAGAATAATGCAATAGTATCCCACAACTTCAAAAAGAAAAATAATATCTATACACAACGCTAACATTTTTAAAGTACTTTTTTTTATTGACATGTGAAATATTCGCCGAAGTGTAAAATAAAAACATTGGGTTCGATTCTCACGGGACACAAATATTTATGTGATGAATATAAGTGTTTGTGTTCGTCTGGGTGTTTCTTATGTATTATAAGTATGTATTTACAAAAAAAAATGTATATCAGTATTATATCCATTGTATAGTACCCATAGTACAAGCTATTATATATAATATATATATTAATATATATATTATATATTAAATATAATTAATTATAATAATATATATTAAAAAATAAATAATATAATATTAAGGTTAAGTTAAGCTAAGTTACAGTAACCGTTAATATCAAGGACAGTAAGCAGAGTTCAAGTGTTACCTAAACACTTGAAAGTTTAAATGATGCAGTCGCGTCTTAAACCATGATTAAACTAAAGTTAGCCTATAAGTATCGTCGAGGGCCTTTTAGCCGCTGTGAAGGCTATAACTTATGACGTGATAGCCGAACAACTTGTCTAACTTGATAACGAGAATACATTACGTGATATACCATTACGCCTTGGTCTTCAATGGGTTAGGCAGAGGTGTATAGATGAACACCGTTCCATACTCTTATAAATAAAATAATACTACAAAGAATTTTATAGATAACTAGCTTTTGCCCGCGTAAAATTAGTAATTTTATTTTCACCCGTCTTCCCCCTTTTAAGGGATAATTTCCGGGATGAAAACTATCCTATGTTCTGCCCCGTAACTCAAACTATCTGTATACCAAATTCATCATTCATCATCTAATCGGTTCAGCGGTGATAGCAATAGAAATAACAGACAGACAGACAGAAAGACAGAAAGACGCATTAATATTGATAATAATAATTTTCTCGGCCTGGGAATTGAACTAAGGATCTCTTAGCCGAAAACAGGCTAATGGAAGTTTAGTCCAGTATTGTAAGTCTACCTGAACTTGTAACATCTGGTCTATCTTCCCCTTTTCGTGCATGGACCTCAACTTGGTGCACCATTCGTCTCTCTGGTCGTACGCCAGCGTGGAGGACTCGAAGAGATCGTTCAGAAACTTCTTGCCTTTACTGAGAGCTGTCAACATCTTTTCCCAAGCCTGGTTGAAGGACGCCCTGAAAAAATAAAAACGCTTATATACCGGCGAAACGTGGGTGTACATTAGTGCATCTCTGCCTAACCTTTCGGGGACGACAAGCGTGATGGCATATAAGAAATAATGCCCACAGATCCTCACTATGGTTCCTCAATCTTACCTATCCTGTAGCATGTGTTCTATCTCCTCACGGATCCTCTTGTTCTCGTACTGGACAGCGTTGAACCTCAACGTAGCGGTTTCCAGCTTATTCTCTGCTGATGCTAACCGGTGTTCGCTTTGATTACGACGTTCTTCCAACTATTAAATCATGAATGAGAGTCTTATACCAAAGTGGGTCATTAATAATAACAAAAATATGGAAAATGAACAGAGTAACAATAGTCCCAATAGTCATATCAACAACAGGAGTAATACCGAAACAATTATTTAATAGTCTTAACACAATTGACCTCCCTAAATACACCTATCTTACATTACAAAAGGCAGCTATTTTAAACACTTGTCGAATAGTCCGAAAGTTCTTACAACTAGAGTCAGACAACAATTTCTTCACAACACAACATAACCAACCAACTCAAACTTAAGGTCACACTTGGTTTGTACCCGTGCCGCTTTAAAAAATATCCAGGTTTACCCGCGAATTTTTACTTTAAAAACATAATAATAATAATTTATTGACTAAAACTGTTACAATAAGATTATGAGACCGTGACCCCAGAGTTAGGTTTGAATACCTGTGTTTGGAGACAGTGACTTCTTCCAGTACTTATTGTTACAATTTCACAAGCTTTGAACAAGGTTTATATTTAATTTAGTTAGACATATAGGAGACATATTACATTGACGAGTTCACAGTCGATCTGTTACTATTTGTATGGAGTTACCACTGTGTTACCATTTTTTTTATTTCATAACCCCTAACAAGCATACAGCCCGTCTGATGGTAAGCGGTTAGCTTAGCCCATAGACGTTTGCAACATCAAAGGTGTTGCTCGCGCTTTGCCGACCCTGTGGAAACTGTTTAGGTTTCAATAAAAGAGAGTTACTAAACTGACAACAAACGGGTCTGCCAGACTAGTTACTCCTGCAACAAACTCTGGCATCCTTACTCACTCGCAGAAACACAATTCATTCATCTCATTGCGGTTTTCTGTACTTCCCCAGTCGGACAGATCAATTTGAGGGAGGAATCTCTTTATACCTCTCAAAAACTTATACGTAACTGGGTGATAGTCAAATTTAGTGCAGGCCACTCTGTTACTAAACACCTGTGAAGTGTGCCAACTTACAATAGAGTCATAGGAGGACCCCGTGCCCAGCAGTGGGACTGTAAATGAGTTGATGATGAGGAGTCTACTATCTGACGACTGTAGACTTATTCAATTTATACTCAATACATTTATTGCACTCCACAAGTTAAATAAATGTTACAATGTAATTATTGGAAACGTTTGTGTGCCTTGTTGGGCACGGCAAATGTAGGAGAGAGAAGGAAGTTTTACTTCCTTTTTACTTCGTTTTAATTTTAATAATTTTGAATATCTCACCTGTCCTTGTGTAGTGCTTGTCAGTTTACGTAAATACAGGGTCTCTTTAGAGTTTTTCAGTATCAAGTTGTTGATCTGATCCATCATTATTAAATCGCCTGTAAAAGAGAAATAAGTTACTGGTATCTTATAACTGCTTCTTTGTCGAGCAAAGTGTTATTAATTTTTCTATGAAATTCATAGAAGTAGCTTGGAGTTTGGATTCGTACCCGGGTAATATGGCATTAGGCTCACCCCCTATTACATGGGACCTAAAACATGTCGGCGAAATGTGATTTTACATTAGTACACCTCTGCTTAACCCTTCGGGGACAACAGACGTTATGGTAAGTTATTGGTATCAGAAATACGAATAATAGTGTGAAAATATTTTGGGATATAATCCTTAGGTTTTGACTAAAGACATGGTGTTTTACCATGGTGTCTTTGTATGTATTGTATTGTTTATGGTTATTTTGTCTTTACCTGAAAAAAAAACAAAAAAAAAATTGTTGGCCTATTTTGACAGCCTACTACCAAACTTTGCTATATGCCCGATCGATGACCTGCTACGAGCGCGTAGCTATGACGTCAGCTACGGCGTAGCTACGTAGCACTATTTCGTAGTAGCTGTCTCCGCTGTACCGCCCTCGCGTGATCGTTTTTTTTTAATTTTCCGGGATAAAAAGTATATTATTATGTTGTTTTCCGAGATTCATAATTACAAAAAGTCCAAATATTTACAGTGACTGGGAGAGAATTTGTATACTTATTACTAGCTGCCGCAGCAAACGTTGTTTTGCCATATTATAGGGCTTGGTGGGAGAAGGCAAAAAAATTTGGGTTTAAATGCCAAATCAAAAAAAAAAAATTGTCAAGAAAAAAAAATCTAGCCATTTGGCTACGGAATCCTAAAAAAAATGATTTTCTTGCACAAAAGATACGTGACTCGTTAATTACATACCTTCACATTTCATTTCAATTTCAATTCTGTTCAGCAAAGAGTTCTTTAGATCCAACTTCATCCTCTTATCTTTCTTCTTATGGGCACCTGATCTTGCTATCTGAGGAGTATATTAATAAAAAACCTTATCATCATGAAATTAAATCTATTTTTCACTAAACTGTCTTGGAACTCGCAACGAAATTAATCACAAAATTAAATAGGAGTTAGGAAAAATACAGTTTTAATTTTAGAATGCCATTGCCATTGTAGTGCCATAGGAATAGTGCAAGAATTTCTCAACGACACTCTGCCACACTTTTGTGGCTTTTAGACCCATGATCGCCTCTCTATCATGGGTCTAGAAGCCACAAGAGTGGAGAGTTTTCAACAGGGTCTATGGGTCTAGAAGCCACAAGAGTGGAGAGTTTTCAACAGGGTCTATGGGTCTAGAAGCCACAAGAGTGGAGAGTTTTCAACAGGGTCTATGGGTCTAGAAGCCACAAGAGTGGAGAGTTTTCAACAGGGTCTATGGGTCTAGAAGCCACAAGAGTGGAGAGTTTTCAACAGGGTCTATGGGTCTAGAAGCCACAAGAGTGGAGAGTTTTCAACAGGGTCTATGGGTCTAGAAGCCACAAGAGTGGAGAGTTTTCAACAGGGTCTATGGGTCTAGAAGCCACAAGAGTGGAGAGTTTTCAACAGGGTCTAGTGCTGCCTCCGAACCTTTTAGCATCAGGCAGATTCGCCAACCTCGTAATATAAAAAAAGTTCTATATGAACCTTATCATTTTTGAAACTTTCAAAAGTCTCAAGGTCATTGATCATTGTCGAAAGTTTCGAAAATATCAAGGTCAATGGAAGACAGAGAACTAATTGGTTTCGGTCTACCAAATTTGGCAATCGCGTGTCACCATCAAGGTATATTTTATTCAGATTCTAGTTTGTGTCCATATTTATCAACTTTTTTAAGGTACGTATACACTTATGCGAAATATTCGGGGATATAAGACTTCTAACTACAATTTTATTATTAATTTTATAAATTAATAATTAATTGTTAAAATCCGAGTAATTGATATAAATATTTTTTTCACTTTTTTTTTATAATTTTGAACATATTATCTCACAAAAATGGTCTTTTTTATGTGTATGTTTAGAAACACAAATGTCCAAATACACAAACACACATACCCGGAATTAGCATCTAGACCAAACAAATATTTGCTTTGTAGGGAATGAACTCGAAACATATGATACAACAAGCCGATCGCTCCGCCACTAAGAAAGTGGAGACGTCAAAAATGTAATAATTTTCTTCTTATTTTTGGGGCACCGCATCTGCTTCGCTTAAGGTGCTAGGTTTGATTCTCCGATATAGAACAATGTAATTAAACTATTCTTGAATATCCTTTACAGATTATTTATTCCTTAAAACTCGGAGTTTAGATTTGTCTCTGTTATTGTAACAAACAGAAATGGTAGGTAAACTCTTAAACTTTCACACTTTTCATAATAATTAGGTATATTAAAACTGAAACTAAAACTAGACCGAAATTTCGGTCATAAAGGAAAACAAACATCACATGTGGTACCCGTCATTATGTATAATAATCATAGCGGTGATAATTTCTCTCCTAATCACACGGGACTTAAAATACACCAACAAACTCTCTACCTACATTATAATTATAAATATTTGCATGCTCCCGTAGTCGTTGGTCTAGTAGTCGTAAGTTCGACTGCTGAGCTGAGTAGGTATTGGATTCCATTCCCAGGTGCAGCAAAGTGTTATTGGGTTTTTCTATCAAATTCTCACTGCTACTGAGAAATCAGAGTTTGGATTCGCCCCCTATTACATAGAACCTAAAACATACCGGTGAAATAATAAATAAATATAAATAAATATTTATGGACATTATGACACAGCGTCATCTAGTTCCGAGCTAAGCAACGAGGCTTGTGTTACGGATACTAGTTGGTTGATATACTGCATATACATTTTTTTGTAAATACATACATATTATACATAGCTACATCCATGACTCGGATACAAATGTTTATGCTCATCCCACAAACATTTGTCCCTACCGGGATTCGAACCCGGGAGCCGTAGCACAGAAGGCAGTGTTAACTACCGCGTTAATGTTACACTGCAATGTAACATTACCTTAATATCTTTCGCATCATATCGAGCGACGCTTACAAATTGTTCTCTAGATAAGGTACCTTACTAAAATAGTTGATTAATGACAGACAGACAGACAGTAGGATAGCTTATAACTAATGTATCTGAGCTGTTGCGTGTTTCTGTAAATACAAGCTTAAGCTTAGCTTGTGTTCTATCAATTGCAATCAGAATCTATCATGATTTATAACGTTCTACTAATCGAATCATGAAAAATTCAATAATTACAAAAATCGTTATCCATGAAATCAAATCAAATCAAATTAAAGGATTTTTTGTTTCATATAAACTTTTTATTTTTTAACTAGATTTTGCCCGCGACTTGTACTGTGTGAAAATAGTAATTTTATCCACATACTAACTTCCAACCCCTTTTTCTCCCTTTTAAGGAATAATTTTCGGGATGAAAACTATCCTATGTCCTTCCTCTATACCAAACTTCATCTAAATCGGTTCAGCGGTTATAGCGTGAAGAGGTAACAGACAGACAGACATATTTTTGTATTTATAATATTACAATTAAAATAGTATGTAAGTAAGGATATACTATGCTTGTTTTGCTTTTATAAAAGCAAAAAACGTTTTCTACCCTCGGATTTTACGTTTAACACAAATTATCGCATACGCAAATGGATACTTCTCAGATTTCGTGCAAATCGCATGTCCGATTAAATATTTACGAATCTAAGTATGTTATTCAAACAAATATTTTTTATGTTGTAGATATAACTATTAGACATACTTGCTAAAAAAATATATAGTATTATAATTAATAAAAAAAATTAAACAATTCAAAAACTGGTCAAAATCTCATTCCTCGTCCTTTTTATAAAATTAAACAAACACATTAAAAACCAGCCTCATCTAAAAGCTTTAAGTCTAAGTCATTACTGTAAGTAGCTTACGTATTTCATAAGGAATAAAATGTGATATTTATTTCAAAAATATATATTAACCCTGACGATTTCAGAGACCAAACATTTTTAACAAAAAAAAAAATTGCATTACCTTCATCATGCAAAGAATATTAAAATATTATAGTTTATTTTACTGCTATCGTTACGGCTCCCATAGCAACAGACTCGCCTGCTTGCCGCCAGTGGGAAGAGAAACAGTATAGTGGACGGACGTGGCCAGATTTTTTACTATTCTCGTTTAATTGTCGTGAATAGTGGTTTCAACAGTTAATATTGTGATTACCTTCATTGAGATTTAACGGTACGTTATTGTCTTTTCATTTTGGGATTAGATTTAATGCACTTGTAGGTTGATTTAAATACCTAGTTATTTGTTTTAAAAAAAATATCTTGATTATTTATTGCTAAATATCAAAAAGAGTTCGTAGATCTCATTACCCTCTAATACATTACCGTCAGTTACCTTCAGTTTTTAAGGTGATGGTAATGACTTAAAAGTGAAGGTAATTATTTTTTTTGGAAATAAGCGGGCAAACGGGCAGGAGGCTCACCTGATGGTAAGTGATTAACACCAGGGGACGTGCAAATGCGTTGCCGGCCTTTAATAAAGAATATACTCTCCTTTTGAAGGTTACCACGTCGTAACGGTTCGGAAAGACCGCCGGCGACAGCTGGTTCCACAGAGCGGTGGTGTGAGGCAGAAAATGCCTTAAAAACCGCACTGTTGTGGAACGCTGGACATCGAGATAAAATGGATGGAACCTTGAATTCTGGCGCGATGTCCGATGGTGAAATTCAGCGGCCGGGATCAAACTAAACAATTCCTCGGAACACTCCCCGTGATAGATACGGTAGAAGATGCAGAGTGATCCAACATCTCTACGCAGAGCCAAAGGATCAAGCCGATCGGAAAGAGCCTGATCGTCGACAACTCGAGCCGCCCTTCGTTGGATTCGGTCAAATGGAAGTAGCTGGTACTGGGGGGCTCCCGCCCAGAGATGAGAACAGTACTCCACGTGGGGCCGGATCTGCGCCTTATAGAGATTTAGACGCTGCGCCGACGTGAAGTACCGTCTCGCCTTGCTGAGCACACCAAGCTACTTTCAGGCCATTTGGCCTTACTTTCCAGTTGACCGCGGAACTGGACGTTGCTCGAGATGTCGACGCCAAGTATTCCGATGCTGGCTGTGGCGGATAAGGGAGTGTTCTCAAAATGAGGAGTTACGACAAAGGATTTTTAGCGGTTAACGCGCAAACCTGTGTCTTTTTGGGGTTGAATTGGACTAAGTTAAGTCTACCCCAGTCCGAGACTTTGGTAAGCAAAGACTCTACTTCAGACAAAAGTTTGTTCCGACACTCAACGACGCATTCCCGAGAAATGTTTGCTCGGCCAGTGTACACGGCATCCACTGTGCTGTCGTCTGCATAGCAATGAATGTTGCTGATATGCACCATGTCATTGATATGCAGAAGAAACAGGGTAGGAGACAGGCCACAGCCTTCTGGAACACCAGCATTGACAAATTTAGGATCAGAGCATGCACCGTCAACGATGACCTTGATGCTCCGATCTGCCAAAAAAACTGGTGACCCAGTCGCACAATTTCCCGGGAAGCCCAAAGGAAGGCAACTTCGACAGAAGCGCTTTGTGCCACACCCGTTCAAAGGCCTTCGCCATGTCCAGACTAGCTGCAAGCGCCTCTCCCTTGCTCTCAACTGCCTCCGCCCATCCATGCGTTAAGTAGACCAGAAGATCACCAGCTGACCGACCCCGACGAAAGCCGTACTGGCGGTCACTAATCAGCTGATGCTCTTCCAGGTATCGCAGGAGCTGGCAGTTAATAATGGTCTCCATTATCTTGGAGAACAAGGAAGTGATTGTTATAGGCCTGTAATTGGACGGATCCGAGCGATTGCCCTTTTTAGGGATCGGGTGCACTAAAGCGGCCTTCCAGGATTTTGGGAAAGATTTTCGGAAAAGACGCGTTAAAACCGGTGCCAATTCTGGAGCACATGTCCGCAACACGATCGGAGAGATGCCATCGGGCCCACTCGACTTGTGAATGTCCAAGGAAAAAAGTGCTTGGCGAACTGCACTTTGCCGGAACTTAATCTTCGGCATCGTGGTATCGCACCGCGGGATTGTCGGTGGTGAGTTTCCTTGGTCATCCAGGGTCGAGTTGGACGCGAAGAGAGAGCCCAAAAGATCGGCTTTCTCTTTCGCGGTATGGGCCAGCGAGTCATTCTCAGTGTGTAGGGGCTGAAAGGATGGCTGACAGAAATTCCCTAAGACAGCCTTGGCGAGAGACCAAAACGCACGGGTTCCCGACGGGAGACGTGCCAGTCTGTCGCCAATTCTGCCAATGTGCTCCGACTTCGCCTTAGCAATAGCACTTTTGAAGGACCTAGAGGCAGAGTTATACTCCTTTTTAAGTGCGCTGGTATTTACATCACTAGACGCCGATGCATTAGCCCAGGCCTGGTAGCATTCCCGCTTTCGGCACAGTGCCGTCATGCAGGAACGACCAAACCAAGGCTGGAATTTGCCACTGATGGGCACCGCAGAGAACGGAATAAAGAGTTCCATACCCTGCAGCACCACATCGGTGACAGAGTCAGCAACGGCGTCTGGATCATCCAGCGAGAAGCAAATCCGCCCCCATGGGTAGGATGCAAAGAATGACCGCATCCCGTCCCAATCCGCTGACCTGTAGTGCCATATGCGGCGGCAGCCCGCAAAGCGAGGCCGTGTTAAGCACGCAACTGGCACCGTACTCCGAACGAGGCAGTGGTCCGACGAACCAAGAGGAGGATCGACGGAAACCAGTCCACATCTGGGATTCGCGTTGGCGAGGCAACCAGTTGTGTCAAATCATATGCCAAGGCGAAATCGCAAACAGATCTTCCCGCATGATGGGTGGTGCGTGAACTAAGCCATTCGGCGTGGTCGGCGTTAAAGTCGCCTAGAATCACGATCTCTGCGGATGGGATCTGCTGCAGCACAGAATCTGTAGCCATTTGTATGTGCCTAATGAGTTTCTTCTAGAAGAATATCATTACCAGAATTACTCATTTCATTACCTTCAGTCAATATCAATTTATGATATCAATATCTTGAATAATTACGCGTGGAATGGCGTATAAATCGATCAGAAATTATAAATGTATTATATCTTTGAGTTTACATCATAAAAATCATATTATTATTTTTTCTCAGTATTTCACCCATTTTGCACCAACTCAGAGAAATGCCCAAATGCCCTGAACAACTTTTGAAGATTGTACGAATATTTGTTCCGCGCGGATACCGAACCCGTTACCCGTGACGCACCACCCGATCGCCACTGTGAGTCGTGAATATATCTTATTTATGTATATTTTTTATATTTGAAGATAAGTGTGGTGAAATTGCTGAGAGGTTGGCTTCGTAAATTCGATCGTCGTACAGAATTAAATATTTGTATGGCCTATACTTAGTTGTTTTTACTCTAGACGCTATTATGTCCGTAATAATGTTAGTAAAATCTGTTTTTAACCGATTTAAAAAAATGGAGGAGGTACTCAATTCAACTGTATTTTTTTAAATATATTTGTTACCTCATAGATTTCGAAAGCTGGTGCTCCCCGTTTGGTCCTATTTTAATTTGGTCTAGTTCTGACAGAATTATTATAAATATAGTATAGTATTTACCTTCAAGTTTTTACAGAGGTTCAAATATTCCTTCTTGAGAGTTCTCATGAGCTCGTCCTGTCTTCGGTACTGCGGGTGTACCCCCATGCTGCGGTGTTGACGATCCACTTGGATCATACGGACCTGGCGGATGAAATGGCTGATATACTGGGACAGGTATATGTAAGGGAGCCGTGGTAGCCTAGTGGTGTCACCAGTGGATTGAGATGTCAAAGGTTTCGAGTTCGTACCCAAGGCTCGCACCACTGACTTTTCGGAAGTTATGTACGTATTTATCACAAGTTCAAACGGTGAAGGAAAACATCGTGAGGAAAGTTGCATGCTTGAGAGATTTGTCTCGATGGCATGTAAAGTCTGCCAACCCGCAGTAGGCTAACGTGGTGGACTATAGCCTAAACCAGAGCTCTAAAACTCCTCTCACTTTAGAGGCAACCTATTAACGTGCCACGTTAATGGGTTGATGATGATGATGATACGTAAAGAACCTGGGTTCTATTCTCAAGTCAAACAGCGTGCGGTAGGTACTAGGTTTTAACGTCTTAATAAATCGATGAACGCCGGTTGCACGCACGAAAAATTGTCACGTTTTGCCTGAGACGAGCGTGCAAGCGAGAGCGCAGAACAAGCGATAGAGA
Organism: Craniophora ligustri; assembly: GCA_905163465.1. Lineage (NCBI taxonomy): Eukaryota > Metazoa > Arthropoda > Insecta > Lepidoptera > Noctuidae > Craniophora > Craniophora ligustri. The sequence goes on along the minus strand of LR990978.1, from coordinate 10,069,578 downwards.
GGCACGATCAGCCTAAGTGTTCGGCTTATGACGCATCTATCTCTCCCACTCTTTCGGCCGAACGTTATCACGTAGAATTATCGTCTGTAAACCAATTTTGCAGACAGCCAATTTTGTATGTAAAATTCTCAGAAGCCGTTTTGATTTTAGATCCGTGTTCATTTAATGACAAAAGACTGGTATTAGAACTTTCTGCCTATCACTTTAAGGATGCAGGGAGAATGGTATCTATGTTGTAAACGAATAGAGTTCAAAATCCATGCATTGGTCTTCGAATGTGAAGTCTGTAAACTCAAACTAGGCTACATCCCACCATGTTAAGATTGACTGTAGTAAGCTGCATCACTATCAACTTGTGAGGAGATCTGTGCCCAGCAGTGGAAAGGCTTTACCTGTCTCTGTAATCGCAAATGTTCGTCCTCCATCTTTTTCAGCACATCAATATCGGTGGAGAGTTGATATTCCGTTGTTTGCGTCGCGTCCATTTTAATTTAAATTGAACAATAATATTTTTCTTCGCAACGTATATTGTATATAAATTAAACGTAATTATGAAAAGCGGTCATTCACAGCCAACTAGATGTGGTCGCATTGTTTTTAATTCGTTTTAAATTTACCATGGAGATGGTAAACCAGCTTAAGCTTTTAATGGTAAGCGGTTACGGTAGTCTATGTACGTTTGCAACATCAAAGGTGTCGCTCAATGATATAAAAAACTATAGATACGTTACCCGCTCTCTAAAATGGCAACAAGAAATCAAGGCAATTGCCGGGATTGCGCTTAGTGACGCACCAACCAGCGTTGCGAGGGTACGTTCCGTAAAAATAATTTGTGCTTAATAGTTTTATACTTCCTGAGAACAAGATGCCTTCATGTGTTTACAAATTATACTACAACAGTGATAGATAAAAATGTGTCTTTCCCTTTCTTTGCACAAATTAGTAGCTGTCGCCATTTTGCATAGCCGTAATGTTCGTGCATGACGTGTCTATATAATAATCGTCGCTCGAGCGATGCCGATCCTGTAAAAACCTCGTCAGTCATTTTTGAAGAACCCCAAGTCCTTTAAGTCCTCTAACCCTTTGACCGCCACGTCAATAAAGAAAAGAAATGTTCCCTGCTTTTCGCTACAGTAAAATAGTTATATTTTTGTCGACATTTGCCGACGAAAGCGTCGTGAGCACGTTCTGATTTGTCGAGTATAGCCGACCGTGGCGGTCAAAGGGTTAAGAAAACCTCAGCTGGTAATGATAGCCTTAATTATATGACAGCGGACTGCCAATTTAAAGGTTTTAGAATTGAATCCAACTTTCGTGTTTCTAAAATGGGCTTCTTTTTTGTTTGCTTTTTTTTTATACCACACCGGTGGCAAACAAAATTACGCCTGATGGTAAGCGGTTGCTGTAGCCTATGAACGTTTGCAACACCAGAGGTGTCACTCACATGTTACCGACCCTGGAAAAGCTTGCTTTTGAAAATATTCTCTCGTAATATTCTCGTACATTATTACACAGCGCCATCTAGTTCCGCGGTAAGCAACGAGGCTTGTGTTACGGATACTAGTCGGTTGATATACTACATATATACTTTTTTTTGTAAATAAATACATAGATACATCCATGACTCGGAAGCAAATGTTGATGCTCACCACACAAACATTAGTCCCTACTGGGATTCGAACCCGGGACCCATAGCACAGCAGGCAGCGTTAACTACCGCTGTGCTAAACGCGTCGTAACACAAAATATCAGATAAATTAATATTTTGTCGACGCCTATGGCCTTAAAATAAACCTAAGCTTAGATACTTACACTTAATGCTCTTAACGTACAGTCAATACCAAAAGTGTACAGAAAAATATCTCGGAAACTGAATTTTTAGGAGCAGTGCTAACTTATATTTGTAGGCAGGTACCTACTACTAATATCTGATCGGTGCAACTTCGTCAGCTCCATATAAGAGAATCTGTTCTCTGTTCAAATATCTCATGGCGTGATTTTGAATAGCCTAAAAGTTTTGTAAATTATTCATTTATAATCGAAGGCTTTCTTATTGTTTGATTGATTTTAAAATTTCTTACAAATATTTTTTTAAATCGGACTATCGATCGGATCGACTCGCCAATCTCGTTAAAAACATTTTTTTTTTGTATCGTGGGTGCGTTCAGAAACACTATTTTTCATATACACCGACGCCCAGAACCGGAACCTGTAGATTGTGCAAATGATTGCTCCGTTCGGGTATCGAACTCGTAACCAGTAACGTCAATGTCAAGCCGATCGCTCAGCCACCGTGCCAATTGAGTCGTCTTCTATATCTATATATATAAAAGGAGAAGCTGACCGACTGAATGACTGACTGACTGACTGACTGACTGACTGACTGACATATCCACGCAGGGCCTAAACTATAAGGGTTAGAAACTTGAAATTTTGCACAGGGATTCCTTTTATTACGTAGGGAAGCACTAAGAAAGGAATTTTGAAAATTCACCCCCTAAGGGGGTAAAACGGGGGTTTAAGGTTAGTATGTAACTTTGCTGTTTTTGAAGTTATTCAATTGAAATTCAGTTTGAAGGTTTTTCATTGAAAGTTATGAAACACGTGTAAAATGTTTTTTCAAAAATCATCCTTTAAAGGGGTGAAATGGGGGTGCAAAGTTAATATGAAATTTCTTTGATTTTCAATGAAACTTGGCGAGTGTAGTCTTTGTATGACGTAGGCATCCGATAAGAAAGGATTTTCCGAAATTTTGCCCATAGGGGGGGAGGGGGGGATAGGGGGACCAAGTTTGTACGAGACAACGTGATTCTTTGGTCCAAGGGCCTAAACTATAAGGGTTAGAATCTTTAAATTTTGCACAGGGATTCCTTTTTTATCGTAAGGGAGCACTAAGAAAGGAATTTTGAAAATTCACCCCCTAAGAGGGTAAAACGGGGGTGTAAGGTTAGTATGTAACTTTGCTGTTTTTGAAGTTATTCAATTGAAATTCAGTTTGAAGGTTTTTCATTGAAAGTTATGAAACACGTGTAAAATGTTTTTTCAAAAATCATCCTTTAAAGGGGTGAAATGGGGGTGCAAAGTTAATATGAAATTTCTTTGATTTTCAATGAAACTTGGCGAGTGTAGTCTTTGTATGACGTAGGCATCCGATAAGAAAGGATTTTCCGAAATTTTGCCCATAAGGGGGGAGGGGGGGATAGGGGGACCAAGTTTGTACGAGACAACGTGATTCTTTGGTCCAAGGGCCTAAACTATAAGGGTTAGAATCTTTAAATTTTGCACAGGGATTCCTTTTTTATCGTAGGGGACCACTAAGAAAGGAATTTTGAAAATTCACCCCCTAAGAGGGTAAAACGGGGGTGTAAGGTTAGTATGTAACTTTGCTGTTTTTGAAGTTATTCAATTGAAATTCAGTTTGAAGGTTTTTATTGAAAGTTATGAAACGCGTGTAAAATATTTTTTCTAAAATCATCCTTTAAAAGGGGTGAAATGGGGGTGCAAATTTAATATGAAATTTCTTTGATTTTCAATGAAACTTGGCGAGTGTAGTCTTTGTATGACGTAGGTATCCGATAAGAAAGGATTTTCCAAATTTTGCCCATAGGGGGGGGGACAGGGGGACCAAGTTTGTTCGAGACAACGTGATTCCTTGGTCCAATCTACTTCAAATTTTGCATAAACATTCTTTAACAGAATTGATGGAAGACGTATTCCGTATTTTATCGAAATTCAATCCCTAACGGGATTAAAAAGAGATAGAGAATTATGTTGGAGATGATATCAATACCCACTCCTTAGTGCTTTTGATTTAAATTACTTTTTATTTTGACACATGCTTGAAAACTCAATTCGATTTTATTCAAAAGAGGTTGAACTCACATAAAAGCTTGATGCAATGCAAATATTTTATACTCCTTAAAATTGGAATTTCTGTTTGTAATTTCATATAAGTATAAAAGTATAGATACGGTAATTACACAAAAAAATAATTTCTAAAATGTTTGTCTGTCTCTCTCTTCGTTCCTTCTAATTGCTGCAACAGCTGGACCGATTTTGTAGGGACTTTCACCATCGTTATAAGGAGTAACTTAGGCTACTTTAATTTACGAACAAGAAACGAATTAAAGTTCCGTATGACTTACGTACTGGAAGACGCAGTGTGGGCAGGCCCCCGGTAAGGTGGACTGACGACCTGGTGAAGGTCGCTGGCATCCACTGGATGCGGGCGGCATATGTCCAGCAGTGGACGTCTAACGGTTGAAATGATGATGATGATGATGACTTAAAAACGCGGGACCTGACCAATGCATGAATATGAACATTAAATTTTTCCTTAAATTTTACGCGGACGAAGTCGCGGATAACAGCTAGTTATACATATGTATTTTATACATATGTATTTACAGATATAATTCAATAACACCTCCTTTATTGAACATTTTGCAATAAGGACATACATAGTTCTTTTGGGTGTGACTGTTCGATATTACAACCATAAATAAAAGTGCCTCTATAATAAAGACTAGTGCAACACAAAACTCCAGTGTTGCCAGCAAGTTGGGTATTGTTGCCCGAGACAAAATAATCGTGTCTTTTGTTAAACGGTAAACGTTTTGCGGACGGTTTATTGTTAAGTAGTTACTGTAGTTTAAAGTATCATCATCATATTGTCCCACTGCTGGGCACGGGTCTCCTCTCAGTTGAGAGGGATTAGGCTATAGTCCACCCCGCTAGCCTACTGCGAGTTGGCAGACTTCACATGTCATCGAAAAAATCTCTCAAGCATGCAAGTTTCCTCACGATGTTTTCCTTCACCGTTTCAGCTTGTGATAAATACGCACATAACTTCCGATAAGTCAGTGGTGCGTGCCTCGGGTTTGAACTCGAGACGTCGAGGTCACACCGCAAGGCTAGCACAGTTCTCTACTCTAGTAATTATGCTATGGTTTAAAGGACCTTTTACATGAATATACTGTATCTGGATCTGAACGGAGTGTCGTGATAGCCTGGTGGTATGACCAGTGGGTGGATTGTGAAGCCACAGAAGATTCAGAGGCCTCGGTTCGATACCAAGACACGCACCACTGACTTTCCCAAGTTACGTGCGTATATATCATAATATGCTCAAACGGTGAAGGTAAACACCGTGAGGAAACTTGCATACCTGCGAGATTTTTGCAATGGCGAGTGAGGTCTGCCAACCCGCATTAGGCTAGCGTGGTGGACTATAGCCTAATCTCTCTCAATTGAGAGGAGATTCATGCCCATCTGTGGGACAATAATTGGGTTGATGATGAAAATGATGATGATGTCTTGATCTAAATGTGTGAATTTTTGCCATAGTAAAGTAAGGATATGGTTGGTGAACATTCGTTACCCGTCGAAACTCATGCATGAGAAATTTAATTTACCTTTTATACAAACCGGGAGTCAAACCCAAAGCTTGATTCTGCAGCATTTATAAAGCGGCAGACGTTAAGATGACAGATCCTGTATTCATTCTCACGCCAACCGTTTTCATTCACACGGCACCGGCAGCAGTCACACCGAAGCGTAACACATGATTATGAAGTAGGTATGATTCTATTTCATTATCTCAGGACGGTTTTGTTCGCAGTTGTTTGAGTCTAGAATAAGCTTTTTTTTTGTATTTGCATATTTACGGTACATGTTGATAAAATCATGTGTATGTGTTAACACAAACTGTATGTGTTAAACTCCAAAGTCTCAAAAAAAGATGACCGTTTTCGTTTGATAAAAAAAATCGACCATAAGTAACCTAGGTAGTTATTTTTTAAGCTAGTTTGGAAAGCTCTACGAATTCTTTTCAAAAATTTCATGGGTGGTCCATGAAAATAAGGCAAACAACATATAATTTAAATATGTAGGTAACCTATATTTTCCCAAATGATCGTAAAAGCAAGATGTTCGTAAAATAATACGAGTATTAAAGGGTGCTGTACGAAGTCATATTTTTATATGTATATATCTGACGTTTTTTATGTTAGTAGCTCGTGTTTTATATTTATAACGTAAAAAATGGCAACGTCCTAAAATAACGACTTCAATATTCAAGGTGACCTAATTTCTGCTTTTAAAGGAATTTGTTTACCAGTGACGTTTACTAACTGATGTATAATTAAGATGATCAATTGCAACTTTGTTATGATCCAGTGAAATACAATATGTGATAACGTGTCTGCCTGTCTGTCTATTGACTGTTATCTCTTCATGCTATAACTAAAACGCAAATCCGATTTAAATAATTTTGGTATAGAGATAGTTTGTATCCCCGAGAAGGATATAGTATAGTTTCTATACCAAAAATCATCCCTTAAACGGAAAAAGGGGGCATAGAAATTCGTGTTAGGGATCGATCATATCTTAAAAGAGAACGGTAAGATGAAAAAGTATGCTTGAATAAAATTATTAATTCTTCGCAGACGTAATTGTGGGATAAAGGATTTAATGATACGCCTTACTAGCTACTTATTGTGTAAGACTAATAGTTTTACTGTGATCTTTTTTGGACCCTGTTTTTGTATGATTGGAGCTAAATGCACGCGCTACGTATAAAAAACTATTAAGCACTATTGCACTATATATGTATAGTATATCATTTGTATCCGAGTCATGGATGTATCTATGTATAATATGTATGTATTTACAAAAAAAAGTATATACATATGTAGTATATCAACCTTCTAGTATCTGTAATAAGCCTCGCTGCTTACCACGGAACTAGATGGCGCTGTGTCATAATGTCCGGGAATAATATTATTATTAATTATTTTTTACACTTCGGTGTGATACGCGGCGCGCAGTCGGCCTCTTTGTAAAATCCCCTCTTTAATGTTGCCGCCGCTGCCTTTGAATCTACCGCTCTATGCAACACAGATTTTCTTTTTCAGCTATTGGTTTTTTAAATGCTGTGCAAGATGGTTTTTTGTAATTAGCGCGGCTTTTTAATGATTTTGGTTGGTCTGAAAATTTCTTGAGAGCTGTGGTAGCCTAGCGGTGTGACCAGTGGACTGAGATGTCAGAGGTCTCGAGTTCGAACCCAAGGCACGCACCACTGACTTTTCGGAAGTTACGTGCGCATATATCACATGCTCAAACGGTGAAGGAAAACATCGTGAGGAAACCTGCATGCTTGAGAGAATTCTCGATGGCATGTGAAGTCTGCCAACCCGCAGTAGGCTAGCGTGGTGGACTATAGCCCAATCCCTCTCAATTGAGAGTAGACCCGTACCCAGCAGTGGGACATTAATGGGTTGATGATGATGAATAATTCTTGCACCATTAGAATTCTACATTATACGTGAAGAACATAAGCTATATTTATAAAAAAAAAACAATTTAGGGATCCGTATGATAGCCTCAATTACGGAAAAAAATACTGAGAAAATACCTTGCAGTGATGTTCTGTGCGAAGCCAGGGCGGAACGCTAGTCTTAGATAGTTCAGTTGGCCGATCCTATTGTTTGCTGAGATTCTGAGATCATCGGTGATGATCCTATAGGTGATTCGTTCTTCATCTTGACTCTTCAACCGTTATGTAAGAGTACTATGTGGGTTTAGGTTAAGGAACCCGATAAAGGTAAATTAATCATCATCAATCCGTTTTTGTCCCACCGTTGGGCACAGGTTTTCTCTCATTAGAGAAGGATTAGGCATGCTAGTCTAGTGCGGGTAGATTTCAAATTCTATCAGGCATGTATATAGTTTACGGTGTTTTCCTTCACCGTTTGAGCATGTGAAATCTTCAAAAAATCAGTCGTGCATTGAACTCAATAACACCTTTGACTTAACACTTTGACGACCCAATTAGTCCAGCGGTAGTTCGCCCTGCCTTCTGTGCTATGGGTCCCGGGTTCGGATCCCGGTAGGGACAAATGTTTGTGTGATGAGCATGAACATTTGTATCCGAGTCATGGATGTATCTATGTATAATACGTATGTACCTATTTACAAAAAAAAAAGTATATATGTAGTATATCAACCAACTAGTATCCGTAACACAAGCCTCATTGCTTAGCTCGGAACTAGATGGCGCTGCGTCATAATGTCCAGAAATATTTATTTATTAAAAAAGAAAAAAAAAAACAGTACACAAAGCAATCACACAGTTTGAAGGTAAATAATTTTATTTTATTTGCAGCATTTTACATCTTTTTATAACAAAAAATCTAGACTAGTCGACAGGATTCCTGTCGTAAATTCTAGATTGTTTTCTTTCGTCGTGCAGAATATAGGTTTTCCAATACTAGAAATTTGTCCGTTCACTGTGAAAGTTGGCGATGGTTTTTTATTTGTTTCTGTTCAGTAAAGTGTTTGCACACATTGTTGCATTGCTGAGCTCTACAGAGTCTACAGTTTTATTTAACTTCGATAATGGGTGGCGTGTACTGTGAAATTACGTAGATACGTTGGGGTAAGCAGAGTATGTAGTAATCTTGGTAATTAAAAATTGTTTTAATAGGTTAAGCGTCTATCTGAGTCCAGTATTAAGATGGTTGTATTGTGTGAGTTCTGTATTGTAGTGCTGGGCACGGCTCTCCTTTTATTTGAGAGGGATTCAGCTGTAGTCCATCACGCTAGCCTACAGCGGTTTGATAGATTAAAATGTCATCGAGAAAATCTCTCAAGCATGAAGGTTTCCTCACGATGTTTTCCTTCACCGTTTGAGCATGTGATAAATACGCACATAACTTCCGAAAAAGAAAGCATGCCTTGGATTTGAATCCAAGGCCTTTGACATCTTAATCCACTGGACACATCACTAGGCTACCACGGCTCGATATAATTATGAATGCCCATGAAAAATGGTGACAGCCAGATACCTTAAATACTGGATCATCCTCAAGTTATTGGAATTGCCCAGATTATCTTTCTGCCTACCCTCATGGGAAAAAGGCAGGATGACTGTATGTATGTACCTACCTTTGCTTACCTTATATTCAATACAAAATAAAAAACTGCGTTAAAAAAACCGACTTCAAAACTAAAAAGTTAAAAATAACTTAATACAGTTTTAACTTCTTTTTAGTTTTAAAGGTATGAAGTCTAGGGTTTAAGGTTTAAGTATTGGGTTTATTTTGACATTCTCATTAGCATCTCACAACAATAGGCCCCTATTACTAGCGATCTAGAGCATACTAGCGATATGTTGAAGTACCTACATTCAATGATATAAAAAACTATAGATACGTTACCCGCCCTTTAAAATGGCAACAAGAAATCATGGCAATTGCCGGGATCGCGCTTAGTGTCGCACCAACCAGCGTTGCGATGGTACGTTCCGTAAAAATAATTCATGCTTAATAGTTTTATACTTTCTGAGAACAAGATGCCTTCATGTGTTTACAAATTATACTACAACAGTGAAAGATAAAAATGTGAATTTCCCTTTCTTTGCACAAATTAGTCGCTGTCGCCATTTTGCATAGCCGTAATGTTCGTGCATGACGTGTCTATATAATAATATGTCATTGCCTACATTAATAATCATACATAACACATCTCTGCCTATTCCACTGGGGTTACAGGCGTGAACTTATGCCATTTTCAAGCTTTATCCTGGACCTTACATAACACAAACACTATTGAGGTAATAGTAGATGAAAACTATAATTTAACTAACTTATGTTTGTGACTACAAAACTATAAGTTGCTCATTCCGTTTTACAATGTTATTAAGAAATTACTACCAATTTCCATATTGGCCTTGTGAGCTTGTAAACAAGATAATATTTTCTAAATTTATTTTTAACACAAGTGTTTGTGAAAATTTAAATGGACGCCTCGTGGGTCTTATAAATAATATTAATAATAAATATTCCCGGAAATTATGTCACATCGCCAACTAATTCCGAGCTAAGCAACGAGGCTCATGTTACGGATACTAGTTGGTTGATATATTACATATATACTTTTTTTGTAATAAAATAAATATAATACATAGATACATCCATGACTCGGATACGAATGTTTATGCTCATCACACAAACATTTGTCCCTACCGGGATTCGAACAGAAGGCAGCGTCAACAACCGCTAGACTAATTGGGTCGTCATATGGTCATAAGTGCGAGAACTGAAAAAAAAGGTCTTTAGTTTGATTACCACGTCAAGCAAAATGTTATCGGGGTTTTCAATAAAATTCTTAGTAGAAGCTCGAAGTAGGTAGTGTTTCGTGACTGGTTGATAGCAATAGGCTCGCTCCTATAACACGGAACCAAAAACTTGAATCTTAAAAAAATAGACGCCGTTTATTTTTATATTTTAGAAAACGGTTATAATATGCCACCATCAAAATATAATACAGATGACATAATTAGATCGATTCTTAAATGTAGGTACAGGATAAGGAGTTTTTTATTTTATCGATATCGATAATTGTCGAAAAATTTAGTAATCCGCACTATTGGAGGGGCTATCGTTCTTACATTGTTGCATTAGCAAATCACAACAACGTATTTTTCTTCGTCCACCGGCCCGCAGTGGTGAGTCGTGAGCCTAAACAAAATTGGTACATTGGCTCTCAAGTGATTAGATACTCGTTGCACGGAACCTAACGAATACCCGCGAAATGTGCCACATCAAATCTAAAACTAAAGATCCCTACGTTTTTGAAATGGATAAAGGATATTGATTTCTTACACTTGCGCGAATATTAGACATTGAAATAAAACTACTTTTTACGGATTTTATCGCGGTATATTGATATTATTTTAACCGGACGTTTCGGATCCTTTACAGCATCCATGGTCACGGGGCGACTGAGGTGTACTAACAGATAACTTCCATTTTTTTTAAGTAGGTAGTTTTATTTCAATGGATAAAGGATTTTTTAAATAACTTGGATTGTGATTTTATTCACTACAAATCTCCATAATTATACGTTATGTAACCCAATAGGGATCGTAAGTACCTATTATCCAATTTATTTTTCAAATTATATCCAATTAATCAATTAATGAACATAATCATTAAATTGAATTTATTAATTTTCTCAAACTACCCGCGATGCATGGCTAATTCATCACTTCGATTGGCGCTAAGTTTTCGCCGGCGGGAAGGCGGGGGGTGGGCGGAGGGGGACGGGGTCCACGCAGGCGCCACTTCCCGCCATTTTCTCAGGGTAGGGATGCCAGCTGCGTCGGAATTTGTAAGAAAAAGGGAGCTTGACTGGTTTACTATTGATTTTGTTTAGTCTGTGTAAGAGAATCGTGTTTTTTCTCTTGTGTCACCTGTCATCCCCAAAGGGTTAGGCAGAGGTGTACTAATGTATGTTTTAGGTCCCATATAATAGGGGACGAGCCTATTGCCATGATCCGGGCACGCATCGACAGTTCGAGCTGCTACTGAGAATTTCATAGAAAAATCCAACAACACTTTACTCGACCTGGGAATCGAACCCAGGACCTCTTGCTCGGCAGTCGTATACGTCATATTTACATATGTATGTATACCCACGCATATGTTTGTAAATGATGGTCTTGCTTTTGCCTGTTATTGTGTAAATGTGTTTATTTTTAGAAACGACGTTCTTGACTACTAAGGGCCGGAGAGTTATTTGCAGTTAGAAAGAGACAGAGAGAGTGGCCATTCTATACATACTCTAAGTTGATATGGCATAATAGAGCTATGATTGGATCATCTACACCCAATCTACTCGTATGAATCTTTACATTAACCAGTCGCTATTGAGAATTGGAAATTCTTTAAAGAAGCTGTATCTATATTAAGCAAAAATGACTATAGAAAAAAAAAACTATCTGCCCGAAATTCTCCTCACAAATTTCCCTGCTACCCGGAATTTTCCCGGCAGTTTTCGTTCCCACCCTAGCAACACAACCGTCCCGAATGGTCAGTCGTTTTGGCGCCGTCGTCGAGCGCAGTCGACGTTCGCAGCGCCACCAATCGGACATCGTGTATAACATTAGAAAATAAATAAAAAAATATCAGTGCAAAGTTCTGTGTGCAGTGTTCAGTGACAGTGTTTCAGTGTGATATGGTTCCTTCGGTAAAACTACGTGAGTATTCGTATTTTATGTGTCAGATATGCATTTTGGTAGATTACATAGGATGAGACGACCTTCGCAGTCTCCTAGCCGAAGGGTTCTTTCTAGTATATCGTAAATAATTCTGGATCGAGCTCAGAAAGCTTGTTAGGGTTTTATAAAATAAGGTTTTGTTATTTTGTTGACGTGCCCCAAATTTTGCGGCGATTTTGTAATACGTTTTCATAAACGTTTTTTTGCTATCTGTTTTCGTATGTAATGGAATGAAAATGTTATTAAATAATGAATTTAGTATCTTTTCGATTAAACATTCACTTTGGTTGATATATATTTTTTTCGTTGGAATTTTGAGGTATACGGAATTAAGTAATAAATTTTCCCGTAACGTGTTGTAATTAACAAAATACGTGTTTATTAAATAAAATATATGTGTGTTTGCCTTATAAAAAAAATAACAAATTAAGTCCAAAATTGGGTGAGTACTGTCTGATTTAAAACGAGGATTTGGGAGGTCATATGAAACGATTAAATATGACTTCTTATGACAAACCTCTGTCTGGACCTAAGTCCAGCAGTGGACGTCAAACGGTTGAAATGATGATGATGATGATGATGACAAACCTCTATACGGTATATTGTTCTCAAGTTTATTAGTAATACACAGCATTCGTACCATTATTTATTATCCGAATATACTATATAATTGTGGCGACATAAATGGATTAAAATTATTTTATTACCATGACGATAGATAATATAATTTATCTAGCTGCATATATATATAAAAATGATGGCAGATGCGTTGAAAAATAATTGTATGTGTACTTTTTTTACATGTTTCATTTAATAATGCATTAACTTATTGATTTCTTACACTTACGCGGATATATGACATTGAAAAAGAACTTCTTTTGAGGGGATTTTATCGTAGTATATTGATATTATTCTTAACCTCACTTTTCGAATCCTTTACAGCATCCATGGTCACCTGAGGTGTTGGTTGTTTTGAAGTTATAATATATATATACTAACAGCTACCCTACATTTATAATTATTATTGAAATCCGATTAACATAAAACAAGCTCACCGTCAATTAATAAAAATAATATCAATATACCGCGATAAAATCCGTAAAAAGTAGTTTTATTTTAATTCATTAACTTGTTAAGTAGAATTTTAAGTGGTCCTAGTATCTTAGTGCGTTAATTATTAATTTAAATGAGACTTTATTCCACTCCGATTAATGGAAAAGATCTTTTTAATTGTCCTATAGCTGACTATAGCGGTAGAAGGGTATGACAATGATATTCTATGCTTGCCTAGTGCGATTCATCAGTCTTCACACTTCGTTGAGAAAATTTCTCGTCTCTATTTCCCGATGAGTACAATTAGGTCTTCAAGCCACGAGTGAATAGGTATCTTCTAGGTAAGCGTGGTTCAGCTTAGACCACATCGTCACTTATCAGGTTAAATTCTGGTCAAATGCTAACCTATACTAGATAAATAAAAATGTAGGTTACCTCATGATGTTCTCCATCGCCGTTTTAAACTTACGATAGTGATATGATGAGGCACTGTCAACTTACAGGTCGTGAATTCAAATCCAACGTATGCATCCCTAAAATTACAAAATTCTACGTTTTTAAATTATGTTTGTCAGTTCTTAAATATTGAAGGAAATTATTGTAAAATTTGTATATCCAAGAGATTATCTTGTTAGTGAATTTTACAACTTGCCCACGTCCAGCAGTGGGACAATGAGTGGATGACCCATTAAAATATACAAAAAATAATAATTATATGCCTATTATATATGTACTTTAATTATCTATAGTAGTATTATAAAGAGGAAATATTTGATATTTTGTTTATTTGTATTGAATAGGCTCCGAAGTTACTAACCCGATTTGTATAATTGTTTCACTATTAGAATGCAATAATCGTATGAGCATAAACTATAGTTTATTTAAAAAAAACAATTAGGGATTCGTATGAAATCTTCAATAATATAATCCAAGCTGTGAAAAAAATACCGACAAAAACACTTACTATGATTTTAATCGCCGTTTATTTATTTTTAAATACATATTTATTTCATACCTATTTCTACCCGCAGAATAAAAACAATAACAGAATAACAACCCTAGAATAACCCCTAGAATAACAACATTTTCAATATCATTTAAAACAAAATTAAGCAAATTATTGAACGAACGATAACTGTCGGTCAAGCGTAAACCTATAAATTTAAATTAAAATTAATAGCTAAAATGAATATGCATAAAATAAATATGTATATTTGGAGATTACAATACAGCGCCATCTAGGTCCGAGCTAAGCAACGAGACTTATGTAACGGATACTAGATAATAGGCACACTACGTAGATTTTTTTTATTAAATATAAACAATATTATGTATATAAACATTCACAACTCAGGTCAAACGTCCATGCTCATCACACAAAAAATTGCCCCTACCGGGATTCAAACCTGGGTCTCTTACCACAGAAGCCAGCCCTTAACACCGCTGCGCTAATATGGTATATATTATGCTTTAAAACTAACCAGTCTAATGATATTATACGGTACTAAACTCAACCCACGGCTTTACGCCCAACAGCCGCCCTAGCAATCACTAAGTCAATGAGTCCTGGGGGATTCATTCGTCCCTGTAACAGTGTAATGTAATGTAACAATGTAATGTAATGTAATATGTTATCGCAACACATTGTTGTTGCAACTTCGCTCGTTTCATAACAAAAAAACTGTCGTTATACCTAAGTACTATATTGAAGATGTTACATTTTCTTTTTTACTGCCTCTATTGATCGTAAGTTCAACTGCTGAGCAAGAAGCAAGGTCTTGTATTCGATTCTCAGGTCAAGCAAAGTGTTCTCTGGGTTTTACTATGAAATTCTCAGGAGGTTAAAATCGAGCCCAGTCGATAGCCTGGTACCCTGTAACATGGGACCCAAAACTTACCCGCGAAATGTGGGCGTACATTAATACACCTCTGCCTAACCCTTCGCGGACAGGCGTGATGGTATGCTAGCTCCACCTTCACCAGATATCAAATAGATTTCCCAAGACCAGGCCACCCAAATAGGCATAGAGAATTTCACCCACCAAGTGTTATGAACTCGAGTGAGCAGCTCATAAAAAAAAGATTTCCCCTAGGAAATCAGAAAATTGGCATGAATAAACTGCTCAGCTCGAACTCGTCTCGTAAAACGCTACCTTTAGATTCTTCTGTGTGTCTAACTTCGCCCTATTTCTATCTAGGATCTAAATTTTTGGGGGTAAAATAAAATTTTTGACATAACTTACTATGAAATAAAATATTATAACATAAAGTACTACGCTCAAATTCCTATATATATTATGCGATGGTATGTAGGTGCTTATATGAAGTAAAATAGAGAAATTTAATGTTTTCTCTTCTACCGGAGTCAAGCGGGGGTCTTTTTTATCACATTCTGTCTTTAACATTGTGTAAATGAAATTCTATTTCAACGTGGCTCAGACCTTTTAAAACAGTCTCATGAATATTTATAGATTTTTCAGGAATACACTGTAACTGAGTGTGAAAATTATTAAAATATGCATTAAACTGAATTAATTTGTGGCATCGTTTGTTGGAATTGTTTCGTTGTTGTTTGCACGCTCTTGTGGTCCCTGATGGCTGAGTTTTAGTGTCCAAAAAAAAAGAAAATATGATAAAATTAATTGTGTAAAGATTATTAATACATTTTAACATTAAGTACCTGATTAGCCCAGCGGTTAACGCTGCCTTCTGTGCTACGGGTCCTGGGTTTTAAATCTTGGTGGGAACAAATATTTGCGAGATGAACATCGACATTTGTATCCGAGTCATGGATGTATCTATGTATAATATGTAGTATACAACCGACTAGTATCCGTCACAAGCCTCGTTGCTTAGCTCTGAACTAGATGGCGCTGTGTGTGTGTCCGTTAACTGTAATTTAAGAAGTGATAGGGAATATATCGTTTTTCGAGGTTGTTTAAAAATAAGGACTTTACAGCATCATAATAATAACGGATGAGTTTTGCAATAATAGTTGTACTTAAACACAAATATCTTCTGTCGGTATGTTTGGCAACATCGGTGTTTTTTTATCATTAAGTAAATGTTTTCATCTAGCCTGCTAAACTAATTAACCAAGAGATACAATAATAGTAGGACTATTATTGTTTTGGACCTGTATATACATACATAGATCTATCATAGATATTACCCATTTTAAGCAAACTTTTGTTATGAATATATATTAGGGGCTGTCCATTAATCACGTGAGATTCGAAAGGGGGGGAGGGGTTTAGCCAAAATCTCTAAATATCACATGGGGGGGGGGGGGATAGTAAGATCTCACGTGTTCTTATTTTTTCGTCAAACGCGTGATTTCTAAACCTAAAAATAGTATTACGAACATTTTAAGATTCTTTGTAGGTACTAAAAAATACACTTGATTTTTGGTGGGGGGTGGGGGGGTAGTCTTAAACCTCACCACGTATCACCATGGGGGAGAGAGGGGTTAAAAAATGTTAAAAAAACATCACGTGATTAATGGACAGCCCCTTATGTTATGATTATGAATGTATATGTGGAATTAATCTACAAAGTGTTATTTATTAAATTAGGCGATTAAAGTCTAGACTAGAATAGTAGCATAAATCATAATCCATTCAGAAAAGATTATATTCATTAGTGACATCTATTGACTGATAATGATGAAGAATATACCTTTGAGAGGTAGGGCATAGCGAGATTCCTCGCTCAAATTGAGCTGCCCGACTGGGTATGTACGTCCACCTTACAGAAGACCGCAGTGAATCAACAATAGTTGTGTTTCTGCGAGTGAATAAGGTAACCAAAGCTCGTTTGGAGAGTAATTATTCTGACAGCATGGGAATCCCGTTTGCTGACAGTTTATTGACTTCCCTATTTTAAGAAACCTAACTGGTTTCTACTGGGTCCACAATGCGTCAGCGACACCTTCTGTGTTGCCATGTAAACGTCTATAGTCTACTATCATCATCATCAATCCATTAACGTCCGACTGCTCGACACGGGTCTCCTCTCATTTGAGAGGGATTAGGCTATAGTCCACCACGCTAGCCTACTGCGGGTTGGTAGACTTCACATGCCATCGAGACATATCTCTCAAGCATACAGGTTTCCTCACGATGTTTTCCTTCACCGTTTGAGCTTGTGATAAATACGCACATAACTTCCGAAAAGTCAGTGGTGCGTGCCATGGGTTTGAACTCGAGATCTTTGACATCTCAGTCCACTGGTCACACCACTAGGCTACCACAGCTAATACGGCCACAAACTATACCACAGCAATAGTCTATGGTATCCGCTTATCATTAAGCGTACCTTAAGCTGGTTTGCCACCCTTGTGGTATAAAAAAAAGAAGAATACTATTTCAATGACAAGAATCTGTATTAATTCCTACTTAAATTAGGCCTCAAAATTGAACTGACATCTACGCACGGCAAGGCAACATTCTACACACTAAGGCATGACTGTTAATTAAAACGAAGTCGTTTTGATACGAGGGGTAAGCCCCGAGTCAGTTCAGAGCCTGAAATGGAATGGATTAGTGCGGTACGGATCATTCCGGATTTAGCTCAGCAGACTAGTAGCAACAGTGGGCCAATGGGTGTGATTAGGGAACTAAATAACGTCACGAAGTCGGCATACTGTATCTTTGATTAAACATTTCTTATACTGTGGTTTATTAAAACGTTTCCACATAATTGCCTCCTTGGTCGTAACTGCGACTGTTGCGCTAGAGGTCTATTGGGTTCGATTCCCATGTTTGACCAAAGTGTTAGTGGGTTTTTCTGTGAAATTCTCAGTAGTATCTCGCAGTTTGAATCCGTGTCCTGGTCCCGGTCAAGAGCAACAGGCTTGCCCCGTATTACGTAGGACCTAAAACATACCGGCGAAATATAAGTGTACCTACATTAGTAGGTACAATTCTGCCTAACCCTTCGGGGACGACAGGCGTGATAGTATGTTATTAACAGAGTAGCAATATCAGTAATATAATCAGTTTGATTGAGGAAGTAAATGACGTTATAAAGTCTGTATACTGTAATTTTGATAATAGATTTCGTTAGACTGTAGATGTATAGAAAATATTGTTCGAAGTCAAAGTCAAAGTCAAAATATCATTTATTCAAAGTAGGCCAAATTTAAATGGCTCTTTTTGAACGTCGACAATAAAGACAGCCCCCAAAAACGCCCGCCCTTCACCGCTTCCTAGTGTTTTTGCTGGGAAGAAGAAGCGGCGCAACAAACTCCCCAGCACACATTTCTGTCTGTTTATTTAATAAATGATTCTATATAATACTATAATCAGTCTATACAATATAGAGTGCAATAATTAACTATGGTTATGTGAGCTAGCATATACTAATCCATTTTACCAAGCCGAGAAATTTCAGAGTTCAACAGGATGAGTGGAATAATCAGTTTGATTCCGGATTTAAAGACACTAGCAAGTTTGTATACCTACTGTAATACTGAAGGTAAATTTCTCAGACTGTGGTTTTGATTTTATGGAGGCATCTACTTCCTCTCAATTTACCATACTGATACTAATTGATTAAAGGTTTTTTATACTGTGGAGGTACTATCACCACGTAAAGTAGAGTGGGGGTAAGCAGTGTTATTGGGGAAAATGAAATTTTCAACCAACTGAATTCGTTATTTTTATATTGATGATACATAAAGTTAATACTCGTAAATTTAAACCAACTGCAACCGTCTAATTGAGTTAAAGAGATCTAATATATTGACTCTAATAATATTTTGGACTTTTAAAATTAAAAAGCGAATAAATAATTCAGAAAATTGCTTCGATGAACCGACCCGATTAGCTAGTTAGAAAGCATAGAAAGTAGCGGTAGTTAACGCTGCTTTCTATGCTATGGGTCCCGGGTTCGAATCCCAGTAGGGACAAATGTTTGTGTGATGAACATTAACGTTTGTATCCGAGTCATAGGTGTATAATATGTAAATATTTACAAAAAAAGTATATACTATGTAACACAAGCTTCGTTTATCTCTGAACTAGATGGCGCTGTGTCATAATCGCGGTAAAACAAATCTGGTGAAAGAAATCATAAAAATACTTATTTAACAAGCAAAAATATACGGTTCTATATTTAAAATTAAGAGGAAACTTTTAAAAGCTGTTTGTACAGCTTTATTTGCCCGGTGATTCCTTAAATTTTGCGGCGGCGTCCGTGCACACTGCCCGGGCAAACTGGGCAAAGCGGGCAAAGGGGGAATTGCACATATTATAATGTTCGCAAAGTCCAGACGGGCAATGTGCGTGACGTTGCATACATTAAGTGGTATTTAAAATAATGTTTTAAGGATTTCACCTAGTTTTTGCTTTTATCATATTTTTTTATGAATTCTTCCTTTTTGTAGCCGTAATTCATCATCATCTATCTGTTTGCTGTCCGACTGCTGGGTACGGGTCTCCTCTCATTTGAGAGGGATTAGGTACTATCACCGTGCATGTTCGCAAACTTGACACGTCATTGAGAAAAATATCTCTTGGTCTGCATGACCAAGAAGTATATTTCTTGGAGGTTTCCTCACAATGTTTTGTGATGGGGATATTAATATAAACCTTTTCTTAAGTATTTTCGTGAAATTGCTAGCTGTGCTACTTAATCTACGTAAAGTTTAAAATTTATTAAATCATCCTTTCTCTCAAATTGGACCAAACTACATGTTATACAAATCAATTCATCTGTTCACAGTCACGATAATGGTAACGACATAATGTAGTACCTACCTAAAAACATCATCATCAACCCATGATTGACCCACTACTGGGCACGGGTTTCCTCTCATATTTGAGAGGGATTAAGCCTATAGTCCACGCTAGCCTACTGCGGGTTGGCGGTCTTCACATGACATCGAGAAGATCTTTCAAGCATGCAGGTTTCATCACGATGTTTTCCTTCACCATTTGAGTATGTGATAAATACGCACATAACTTCCGAAAAGTCAGTGGTATGTGCCTTGTGCGTGGGTTTGAACTCGAGACCTTTGACATCTCAGTCCACTGGTCACACCACTAGGCTACCACAGCTCTTTATATCTTTAAACCTAAGAACATACCACCAAACTATTGGTTTTTACGGATATACACGTGTCACAATACACATATATGTAATTGAACATACACATAATAGACTAGGTACCTATATACGTTGTACCCGCTAGCCACGAACGAGGGAATCCCAATACCAAACGTCAGACACACAACAGACTATCAGACACAATTCCCCAGCTACAATTATTTCTGGAAATAACACTGGAGGTACCAGGAATTCATGCACTATATTCCACGTAGTACCGATACTACCGAGCATCGCACAGTGTTCTCAGAATGTGGCAACAAATGACACAAATTAAAGGCTTGTTGTCCTAGATGCGGGTTACTAGGAAAAACAAGTAATAAATTGAAATGGTTAATGTTATTTTTAAACCTGTCACGCAACCTCTAGACTACGTTACGGCTACTTGAGTTCAAGTGTGTATGGGGTTATTTTAAGTTAAAAAAACATTGTTTTAATTATCCTAGACTTGAAATTAAAGTGTTAACTGTCATTGTTCCCAAGTTCAAATCCAGATGACGAGTACGGGTATTCGTACTTGAATCATGTATGTTTCAATTTATAAAATTCAACCATCTTTTATTCGTAACATAAACCTCGTTACTTAAGTCGGAACAAGATGGCGCTATGTCCTAATGTCCAGATATATTTATTATCACACAATTTACTAATATTATACTCGACATAGTTTAAGAGAAATTTGACTGATTATAGCCAACTTATTATCCACATAAGTAGATATGGGTTGGCTAACATCACATGCTGTCAACAAAATCTGTCAAACAAGCTCCACGAAGCTTCAAATTCAAATTCGAATATTTATTTGCTTACAAATATGGTTACAAAAGGTGTTACAACGGTGTTACTTCGTGGAGCACGATTCAAAAATAGAACAATAAATATTTCTGTCAAAAAAAAAACAACTTCACATGTCAGAAATAAACGGATCACACAGAAAGCACCAGCTGTCAAATAAAAAAGAATCATCAAAATCGGTTCACCCAGTCGACAGCTCTGAGGTAACAAACGTAAAAAATGCAGTTGAATTGTGAACCTTCTCCTTTTTGAAGTCGGTTAAAACAATTAAAATAAAACCTCTTTCGATAACCATATACACAATCAATTAAGTATCAATAATAACCTCTAAAGATATTTAATCTAACCTCAAAGATGAACTTAACCGACGTCTCAGTAGGAATAATAAGATTAGTTACCGAATTGCCAATAACTTATCGAGGGTAACCCCAAGAAATCTGAGACCTGATTTCTCCGTCGCCAACCACATAAATCAAACCATTGATACATGGGGTCCTCTGATCTTCTCTAATTCCCTAAGCCTACCCGACCCCACAATTTGTTATGGGGGGGTCAACCTTTAAACTAGGTCATCCGACTTAATTGCACTTGGGGGGGCGTTTAACCTAAGTTTTTTAAACTCTACATGTGTTTAATGTTGATTTTGGGACGATTATCGGGCTTTTGTGGGAATATAAATGTGTGAAATGGTACTTCAGAGGAAGATAATAACTCTCTATAAGACGCAAAAACAAAGATATCTTTTTGAAGCGATTCAGCTTACACATGTTTGAAGACAGATGTTAAGACTCCAGATAAGTATTGAGTATTACTTAAACAAACCATTTTGACCTTTATTGACCATCATAATTATAAGCTCACTAAATCAGTTTAGTTTAACCAATATTGATGTTTCTTATAGCTTGCAGGTAATCCATAAATATAATTAGGTAAAATTTTATTATAAAAGTTGAACCTTTGTTGTAGATATATACATAGAATATTAATATTATGCTTTATTGTAAACTATAGTACGCACCTATTATATTAAATAATACATTCATCAGCTTTATCATCATATCAACCGTTTTACGTCCACAGCTGGACATAATTATACATTACATCAATATAATTATTGATAAGTAATGGTACAATGGCATCACTAAATAGCATTTTCTGCCAAACAATCTTTGGATGTACAAGAGCACATTTGTCAAAGATTGTTTTTCTTTTTAAATATAGGGGTATATAAGGATAGTAGATTCATACGAAACGGAGACAATCATTGTTGGTTTTTGTTTTGTTTTTCTATTCCTCATTGTAATTATAATTAATCGATCAATATACTATACACATGTATAAGTGAAGTCGCTAGTTTAAACTAGTAACACGATTGGACAACTCAACATCTTTAACCTATTTTCAGCTAACAACAATCACATAATGTCTTGATTTAAACTGTCTAACGACATACTACATTTAGAAACAGTACCGTCGACACAGTTTAAAGATAGTTCAGACTTTAAATAAAGTTACGATCACACTGACAGCGGATAGAAATAAAACGGCAAAATGTGCCCTGGGGATCACCCCCTATCCCTGGAAATACGCGGCACGGTAACGTTACACGTATAATACTCGTCCCCCGGGGATGAAACTCTTTTTTTATTAATAAAACTTGGATCGAAGTGGATGCGAAGGTTTCAAGGTTATACACCTAGTAGAAAAGTTTGGATACGTATACTGTTTGTGGGTTTAACTATACTCACTGGTGGTAAGTTTGACGGCCCGGTCGGTGCAGTGGTCAAGGGGTCAGCTTCTGCGCCATGTGACGTGGATTTGATCCCCACATGCAACAAATATATCACGGCTACATTTTTTCATCACAGATCTAAGAAATAATATAATCGAGTACTGTACAGCTCCAAATGAACTTCATTTCTCGTACAATCAGCACGAGAAATGAAGTTCTTTCTGATCAGGCGTTCTTCAAAAAAATATTGAAATGGTTTTAACAGTTTCGGTAACGCGGGGACGACATTTCTGATGTTACAGGGCTCCATGGGTTACTAATTATATAGGCTATAATTTTAATTTAAAAAAAAACGTTGGCCTGGTCTAGGAACACCCACCTGTGTAGGCCATACACACACAGTTGTTCCAGGTCTGGGTGTTTGTGCATTGTGAATATTTGTGTTTATAAACGTACCCATGACACAGGAGAAATTCCTAGTGCAGGCCAAAGTTAAAACAAAAATTATAGCCTATATAATTAGTAGCCGATGGAGGCCCATGGAGTACTGTAACATCAGAGAAGTACTTCGTGCGTTGCCGAAACTGTTGAAACCATTTCAATCTTTTTTTTGAAGAACACTATGCTCATTATTATTATCCAGCTCATTCCACAGCATGATTAGAAAGAACTTCATTTCTCGTGCTGATTGTACGAGAAATGACGTTCATTTGGAGCTGTACAGTACGCGATGATGTTGTTTCTAAGGTGTGTGATGAAAAAAAAAAAATATATAAATAAATATTCCTGGACATTATGACACAGCGCCATCTAGTTCCGAGCTAAGCAACGAGGCTTGTGTTACGGATACTAGTCGGTTGATATACTACATATATACTTTTTTTTTTTTTGTAAATACATACATATTATACATAGATACATCCATGACTCGGATACAAATGTTTATGTTCATCACACAAACATTTGTCCCTACCGGGATTCGAACCCAGAAGAAATGTAGCCGTGAGAACTATATTAAACAAAAAACTTGGATCAACCTGGTAAACGAACCCAAGATATCATCAGCAGTCATGTTTACGATTCCTTAACCAGTCCAACGAGTCCGTTAAACGCCCAGGATCGTGTAATCACCATAATAACTTAAGATGGATTATGTCACAAAACTTAACAGTAGGAGAATTAGGTTAAATTACTTAACTACTAAGTATAACAACGCCATGGTAACCTTTATACCCCGCTATTACATAATGGGACGTTAATGTCCCCAGGTGGGGATTAAAAGTGTAATTTGGGGATTTCGTTGTGTATTCCGTTTGTTTTGGAGATTGTCAAATTATGACTTTAAAAGGAGTTTGAGTAGAGGGAATTAAGTACTGCGATTAACGTAGATATGTGTGTGCCTCGGTTACTTACAATTACAAGAAAACTAGACGTTGTTTAAAAAAAAAAGAATATTTCCGGACATTATTACACAGCGCCATCTAGTTCCATGGTAAGCCACGAGGCTTGTGTTACGGACACTAGATGGTTGATATACTACATATATACTTTTTTTTTGTAAATAGATACATATTATACATAGATACATCCATGACTCGGATACAAATGTTGATGCTCATCACATCAACATTTGTCCCTACCGGGATTCGAACCCGGGTCCCATAGCACAGCAGGCAGCGTTAACTACCGCTGAGCTAAACGGGTCGTCGAATTAAATAATAATAATATGAGGTGAGATCAGTTGAGATTGTGAGAAAACTTAATTCATTTCACTATTCATTGTCACGGGTAGACTGAAGTGTTGGGTGTATTGATGTTATAATTACTAACAGTTTCATGAATAGGTACTGCTTTTTTGATTAATTATTGAATATCCATTTACATAGAACGAGCTCACTGTGTCCTTTGGTCTTAAAGCTTTATGGGTACTTTACATTTAATCAAAATCAAAATCAAAATATCATTTATTCAAAGTAGGCCAAATTTAATTGGCTATTTTTGAACGTCGACAATAAAGACAGCCCCCAAAAACGTCCGCCCTTCACTTAGATAATAATATCCGCGATCCGTAAAAAGAACGTTGTACCTCTGACTTTTTTAAATCATATTATTACCAACAATCGCTTGCTTAAACGGGAAAGAAATCAGCGTATGAAGCCTGCCAACTCTTAGTTGGTCCACGTGACGAACTAAAGCCTATCCCACCCATTAGGAAAATGTATTCACCCAATACTCGGAATTTTCCTATTGTGAAACCTTCCTGTTATGTTCAAGTTTCTTTCTTTCATTCACCACATTGTTTTAGCAGTCTTTCTATGTACTGAACTCGGGGTCTCCGGTTTTTACATATATTTACGTCATAGAAAATATTATAAATTGCTTTTTCTACAAACAAATGCTCAGTAGCATTACAGAAGCTCCTATTACCACCAAAATTAAAATTCAGTCGTGATCTTAGCCCCCAAAGTGGCAACACTGAGCCGAGATGACAGACAAATACAATTCAAACCTACGTACACGAGACGGACAATTTTATTGACAGTTACAACAGCTGATACAAATAGGTCATCGACTCATCGTACAATGGACACTTAACAAGGATGCATGACCTGTGACTTGTGATAGGCGGACAAAACTCTTTGTACTGTGGTAGTGGGTGATATCAATCATATTAGGTACTAGGTAACTTTGACGACCCAATTAGTCCAACGGTAGTTAACACTGCCTGCTGTGCTATGGGTCCCGGGTTCGAATCCCGGTAGGGACAAATGTTTGTGTGATGAGCATCAAGATTTGTTTCAGAGTCATGGATGTATCTATGTATAATATGTATGTATTTACAAAAAAAAGTATATATGTAGTATATCAACCATCTAGTATCCGTAACACAAGCATCGTTGCTTACCACGGAGTTAGATGGCGCTGTGTAATAAATGTCCAGAAATATTTATTTATATTTATTTATTTATACTTCTATATACATGCGAAAGTAGGTCGATTTCGATAATTCATACTTTCATACTAATATTATAAATGCAACAGTGTGTCTGATACCTCTTCACGCTATAACTGCTGAACCAAATCTAGATGAAATTTGGTATGTATATAGTTCTGAGTCTCGTGAAAGGAGCCCATAGGATGACTTTTTTTCCGGAAATTAGCCGTTAAATGAATCGATTTCACATAAAAATTTCAACGTTGCGTTGAAATTTTTATGTGAAATCGATAAATCAGATCGGTTCATTTGTAATTATTTGTTCCGTGCGAGAATCAAACCACCGTACCACTGTAAATCTTGTCATAAAAATTTGCACGAACCGTGATCCGAACTCCGATCCTTGCGATCAGGCAGCCACTAAACTTTACAAATCTTTTAACTGAAAACAACATTGAACAAAACACAAAATCGTGGACAAATATTTTTTGTATTCTAATGAAAAAACTTACACTCACCTACTTACATTCTCAAGTTAGACAACGAAATAAAACGATTCGGCAAACTTCGGATAACTTCGGGTAACTTCGGGCAACTTCGAGCTCAAGTTTTCGGTAGCCAAACTTTGGGTATCAACCGCTGCTCAGGTGTTTAATAATTAAGTTACCGTCCGCACCTTTCTTTAAGTTTGTGGTTTTTGTGGAATTTTTTTATTGTTTTTTTCTGAGTAGGTCAATAAATTACTGGTATAAATGTTCTGATGTTACCTACTCGTATATTCACGACGGCAATGAATGGAAATTTTGATGTAACTGGACACCTGTGCTTTTGAAATTTTATCTTTTTTATTTATGACTTGTGGTATCGCAAGTGCACTGTGATGTCAAAATGTCGAGTGCGATCTTAAGACACACACCACTGACTTTTCGAAGTTATGTGCGTTTTTATCACACGCCGAAACGGTGAAGGAAAACATCGTAAGGAAACCTGCATGCTTGAGAGATTTTCACGATGGTGTGTGAAGTAAGTAGATAGTAGGCTAGTGAGGTGGACTATTGCCTTAACTTTCTTAAATAAGACAATTACAATTAATGCGGCTTGTGTTTGATTTCTAAGTTCATAAACTACATCTAATGAAAATACGGTAATATACGGTTTTTTCTATAAAGTATGAAGGAAAACACCAAAAGAAAATATAAAATTTTTTCATTACATTTTGGACAGTCAATATTGACATGTCACACAAATGAAGTCAAATATTTTCACTGACCTTAATTGAGGTTGGGGTCGAAGTGCCAAAGTTATTAGTAGTAATTGAACCATTGGGGTTCAACCCCACCCCTTGGGGTTTGTTAAAACTTCCCCGACATAAACTTCAAAGTTGAAAATAAAAAAAAAATGCCGGTACGATAGCAATGATGCTCAGCTTTAAAAACTTGGTGCGATCAGAAAGATGCTCTGCCTTGGTTGGTTAGTAAAAGTTGCAGCGTTGTACTCAGTGCTGAAGTTTTTAAATATTTTTTTTCATGCCGTTTGGCTGAGGAACTAGGAAAAATGTTTTTAATTTGCGAATTTTCTTGTGGCTTTTCTCCGGCCTCGAGTTATGTTGCTTGTTTCAAATATAAGCACGAATAATAGGGCTGTGTAAGATGCAATAAGTATTTTTATGTAAAAATATTTTTAGAGATTTTGTGTTTCGAAATAAGAAGTTTGTGTTTCGTATATACTTAACCAATTAGGCTGACTTGGTGATATTATATTATTATTATTATTTATACTGTTAGTCGAACGTCTCAAGTTCAATCCCAATATACGTTTTAAAATGAAAAGTTATACTATATTTACGTAATTTACCTACTCTAATAAAAAAAATCAACCGCAAAAAAGCGTTCGCCGAGATTTTAAGAAACATAACCTAAAAATTCTAAAATTAAAAACAGTATCATTTGCAAAATTCACGTCGTTATCATTTGATTAATCGAATTCCGATTTACCAGAAATCTTTCAGTACGCAACGCAAACTAAGCATATTTTGTATCGCGCCTAAGATAAAAGCCATTTCCAATACTCATAGTACATTTTTTTCCTTGAAGGCTGTTGGGAAACGCCGGGAGGCAAACCAGTACCAACAGAGATGATATCTTTATATTTTATTGGCTATTCTGAAGGAAAACGGAATACGATAAACACGAGTCTTCTTATTGATTTTTGCCACTTACGCAAATATTTGACATTGAAATAAAACTACATTTTTACGGATTTTATCGCGGTATATTGATTTGCAACCAAAAGGGTTCTTTACAGTCTATGTCTAATAACAGTCAGTCTAATATTATCATATCAAGTTTTCTTATTATAATAACAGTAAAGAAATAAATAAATATAATATCTAGTCATTATCTATGTAGAACCTTTATCTATGTATTATTATCTGTGTAAAAATGTCGCAAAATATTTATTATTATTATTATTACACAGCGCCATCTAGGCCGCCATCCGAGGTAAACTTGTGTTATGGATACTAGATAAAAAAATCTTAAACGGTAAGATATTTATTAAATCGTATGACACATCACTACTCGATTATTTAGTAAACCGTACTGAACGTCACTAAGTACGCGATTATTTAATAAATCATAGTAAACGTCAACGCACGATTATTTAGTCACTCGTAGTAAACGTCGCTACACGATTTTTTTGTAAATCGTTGTAAACGTCACTTTTTGCGAACTAAATTCTGCGGCGTTAAGCTCTCGCTACGAAGGGGAGGGATGTCAAGTCTAAATCGGTCCGCTAAATTTAGCGCAATGTTAACGGTCTTAACACGACAAAACAAACCCGCCACTAATTAATTTAACATTTTCTACTTGGCTTCTTCGAACTTCAATCGCCAATAAAGAACTCGCCAAGTTTTGCCAAGCCCGCCAAGTCTTGGCCGAGTGCGCCAAGCCTGCCAAGCCGAGTATTTGAATGCAGTACCCGCAAGTTGACGTTTATTAATTAAGTCTACATTTAGTCCGCCACTATTAAAACTTGACTTGGCAAGATAGACGTTGATTTATAGGCCAATAAATTGTGCCAGCAAAAAATTGAGGGGATGCTGGCTTTGGGGAAATGTAGGTATTTGAGTTATTGTTTAAGAAGGAATCATTAAGCTGATTCAAGTTTGTAGATAAGTAGGTATGTTTGCAAGTGACAGATTTTTTAAGGAACTTAGTTTTTTTTGAACATTTTTGTAGTTCATCATCAACTTAATTTATTGACATACTTCTAGGCACGGGTCTCCTTTAGTCTCCACTTATTTAAGAGGTTATTATATTAAGCTATAGTCCACTGTGCTAGCATTTTTCTATGAAATTCTCGTAAGTGGCTCGGACTTTGGATTCGTGTCCGATTGGTGGCAATAGGATCACCCTCTATTACGTGGGGCCTAAAGCATACCGACGTATGTCGACGTATGTAGTGTCCATAATTCATAAGTGTGTTACATTAATTCACCTCTCCCTAACTCTTCGAGGATGAGAGGCGTAATGTTTATGTAAAGATTAATTATTTACAAAAGAAAACATCTCTCATTGTAGGAGGCAGGGCCCAGCGAGATTTCTCGCTCAAATTAAGCTGCCCGACTGGGGTGTACGAGTGAGTAAGATTACCAGAGCTCATTGGGGGAGTGACTATTCTGACAGCATGGGAATTCCGTTTGCTGTCCGTTCAGTAACTCTCTATTTTAAGAAACCTGAACGGTTTCTAAGCGGTTTGGCAGCGCATTTGCAAGCCTCTGGTGTTGAAAATGTCCATGGGCGGCGGTCATGACTTACTATCAGGTGAGCCGCCTGCTCGCTTGCCCCCTTATCACCATAAAAAAAATCTCAAATTGTTTCAACTACAAAAAATCCAAAAAAAATGCGCTCAAAGCACTTAAATGCAACAGTATAATCTTATTCAAACGGAAATGACGTAACAAAAAGAATAAAACTACTACAAAGCATTAGACGCTGGCAACACTGCACTAAATTACCGAGTATTATACATAGTAGCAACACTGAACGGTTAGGAGAAAAAGTAAAAGAAAATTGTGGCCCAATTGAATTTGTTATACAAACTAGTAAAGTTAGCGCCAAATTGGCTTCTCTTTATATTGTGTAGTGACTACGTACGACTTTCTCGGTTATTTTTACAAAATGGGGCATCTCGATGGCATGTGAAGTCTACAGCGACACTGCTGGGCTCGGGTCTCCTCTTATTTGAGAGGGATTAGGCTATAGTCCACCACGCTAGCCTACTGCGGGTTGGCAGACTTCACATGCCATCGAGAATTCTCTCAAGCATGCAGGTTTCCTCACGAGGTTTTCCTTCACCGTTTGAGCATGTGATAAATACGCACATAACTTCCGAAAAGTCAGTGGTGCGTGCCTTGGGTTCGAACTCGAGACGTTTGACATTTCAGTCCACTGGTCACACCGCTAGGCTACCACAGCTCTTTTAAATTAAATTACGTACTTTCCCTAAATTAATATGCTCCTACACATTAATAGTACCGTTTGCTTTATATGATTCTGATCGATGTACACATCGATATCAGACGTTCGATATTCAGTAATTCGTCACAGCAAGCATTCGAATTTCCGTACATCGCGATGATGAACATTCGAAATAAAGTTATTCGTACTCACAAACTTTATGAATACTGTTTTTTTTTAACACCTGAAGGCTTGCAAATGCGTTGCACACCCCTGCAGAAACCGTTTTGGTTCCTTAAAATAGGGAATTACTAAACTGACAGCAAATGGAATGCCCATGCTGTCAGAATAGTTACTCCCCAACGAGCTCTGGTAACCTTACTCACTCGCAGAAAGACAACTATTGTTGATTCACTGCGGTATTCTGTAAGGCGGAGGTACTTCCCCAGTGGGGCAGCTCAATTTGAGCGAGAAATCTCGCTATGCCCTACCTCCTAGAACATTGATATTTTAAACTTCGAAGTTCAGTATGACAGGCAGAAAAACCTATTTAATCAAATATTAAACAATGACAATAACCTATTATATAAATGGACGATTAATTAGTTCAGCGGTAGTTAACATTGCCTTCTGTGCTAAGGGGTTTGTCCCTACCGGGATCGAATCCCGGTGTTGTGATGTTCGTGTGATGAGCATAAAGATTTGTATCCGAGTCATGGATGTATCTATGTAAGTATAATATGTATGTATTTACAAAAAAAGTATATATGTAGTATATCAACCAACTAGTATCCGTAACACAAGCCTCTTTGCTTAGCTCGGAACTAGGTGGCGCTGTGTGTCATAATGTCCAGGAATATCTAATATATAAAATTCTCGTGTCACAGTTTTCGTTGCCATACTCCTCCGAAACGGCTTGACCGATTTTGATGAAATTTTTTGTGCTTATCCGGTATCTATGAGAATCGGCCAACATCTATTTTTCATCCCCCTAAAAGTTAGGGGTAGTCCACCAACCCCTATAATGTGGCAAAACAACGTTTGCTGGGTCAGCTAGTATATCTATATAATTAAACTTAAATTTGTTATAGATCCTCAAAAATCCACAACACCTTTAAATATTTAGATGTAAGGACCATTTTAAAAATATGAATTAACCTGTTAACGCTGACGAGACCAAACATACACCGCAACCAATTTAGATGTGAACATAGATAGCTTAATAGATTTCCATTGTAGTAATGATCGAGAGATACTCAGCATTATTAGGGTTCCGCAAACAATAGGGCAATACATAATCCATGGTATAATGCTTGTTATTGAGTTAGTTTTGCTGCAAATGGAATTAATTATGGCTCGTGTTGTGACGTCACTGGTATCTGTTGTATATATGTATGTCACTATGTTCGATACCTCTAAAACTTGGTTAATTAGACTGAAAAAAAAACTGTTTTTTTATTTTTGGATTAATTGAAGTAAAAAATATGAATTTGCTGGAAACATTGTTAAATAATAAAAATTGCTGTACTTTTCATCGTACTATAAATGCTGAATGAATCATCATCGATCTATTATTGTCCCACTGCTGGGCACGGGTCTCCTTTCATTTGAAAGGGATTAGGCTATAGTCCACCACGCTAGCCCACTGCGGGTTAGCAGACTTCACATGCCATCAAGACAAATCTCTCAAGCATGCAGGTTTCCTCACGATGTTTTCCTTCACCGTTTGAGCTTGTGATGAATATGCACATAACTTCCGAAAAGTCAGTAGTGGCCTTCGGTTCGAACTCTGAGACCTTTGACGTCTCAGTCCACTGGTCACACCGCTAGGCTACCACAGCTCTATCATACACATACGTCATACAAAATAGAGTTGGCAGAAATGTGTCCAATCATTGTTCATCCTATTATTTCCCCTGCCTACCTTGCGATATAAGCATTAATTAGTAGATTACCAAATGAACGCAGTAATCAGTGCGATGGCAGTAATTCTTTGTACCTGGTCAGCTCATTATCGGGGTAAATTGGACACCAACCGGGTATTATCTACGTGATCGAAATGTGTGATAGCCGACTGTTTTTTTTTTGTTAGCCAACACATTGAATGTGTGCGGATATTTTTATTTTAGTCTTTCATTAACATTTGAAATTTGTTTTCAGATAATTTTTTTATTAATATTTGAATTAGCTGTGGTAGATTAGTAATCTGTGAATTCAAAGATCTGAAGTTCGTTCCCAAGGCTCTGAGGTACCGTTTTCATTCTAGTAATTATTGATAATTCAATTTACGCATAGTGAATGATTCAAAGGATTCAAAACGTCGGACACAGTAATATCAGTAAAAAGTAGTTTCATATTTTAATTTGAATCTAAATATATATAACTCAAAGGTGAGTGACTGACTGACATAGTGATCTATCAACACACAGCCCAAACCACTGGACGGATCGGGCTGAAATTTGGCATGCAGGTAGATGTTATGACGTAGGCATTAATTCAAGGATTTTTGAAAATTAACCCCCTAAGGGAGTAAAACGGGGGTGCAAAGTTAATATGAAACTTTTATTTTTAGTTAAATTGCACGCGGGCGAAGTCGCGGGAATCAGCTTGTTAATAAATAAATATGGATATTATCACATAGCGCTATTTAGTTCCGAGCTAACCAACGAGGCTTGTAGTACGAATACTATACACTACATATGTATATATAATTTTCTTTGTAAAAATATCCGTGACTCAGGTAGAAATCCTTTTTTTATTGTTTTTGTAATTTGTCTTTACGGGGATTCTAACCGATATATCAGTAATTTTAAAATTAAAGGTACCACTGACTGGTGATACCATGATTAGACTGTCAGATGAGGACCAAAATGTATAAATATAAAATTTATTATTCAACTACAAAAATAAGAAAGATAGACTAGGTATGTATTGAAACTGACATGTAGAAATTGAAATACGATGAAGGTTCTCTGTGTTTGTTGGATTTGTTTTGACATAATAATACGTACAGATGTTAAATTGATATACATGATACCCTTGTGATCTGGCTACGGGCCGTCAAGTGCTAGGTATTGAGTTTGAACCCAAGGCATGTACGTCTCACTTCGAAATTTAGTTTAGCCGTGTTTTAGTTTATCACTCGCTGTAACTTTGAAAGAAAATATAGATTTTCCCTACCTTTAAAACATAACCTGAAGAGCTCCATTGAGTAAAAAGGTTTCTACGGGGTCAGCAACGTGCGAGCGACACCTATGGTGTTGCAAAAGTCTATAGGCTACGGTAACCGTTTACCATTCATGGTATAAAAAAAACTAGGCTAAAGGACCCCCGCCGGGGTTGTGGTGCATGCTTTTGCGAATCCTATGGCCCCGGAAATCGGGTTGGTGGCGTTAACGGGTGCGGTTTTTTAGTCGGTAAACGCTCACATTGGGCGGAGTCCGATACAGTCCGTCGCCTCCCCAGGCGGGGGGACGGCCCGTAAAGGATTTTTCCGCACAAAAAAAAGGCCCGTCTGGATTTTAGTCAACTCATATGAACTTCGAAAATGTCCCATGCCCAGGAGAACCCTTAGGTACCACAGAGCTGTTTATATTCGTGCCCGGTTAATGGCAAAAGGCTCGCCCCCTAGAACCTAAAACATATCGACAAAACGTGGGTGTATACTTGTAAACCTCTACCAAACCTTTCGGAAACGACAGTCGTGATGGTATGTATGTAAAAATTATTCACAGTTTTTTTGCTAAATTGTTCAAACTAACCAGTTAACAGTAATCTCGTTAGTGAATCCAATCACTATCGGTGGCGCTTCCACCAGCTACCGTGTTTGAACGAGTAAGTGGCCGATATTATACGGCGGTAACACAATGCCGCTTTGTTTAACATCGATGGGGTATAACTATTCAAATATACTACCCTGATACGATGCAGGAATTTATACTAGAGTATGCTCGTTGTAATATATCATCAGTAACCAATTATTGTCCCACTGCTGGGCACGGGTCTCCTATTATTTGAGAGGGATTAGTAGTCCATCACGCTAGCCTACTGCGTGTTGACAGACTTCTGTAAGGCGGACAATAATCATCCTCTATGTAAAAAAATATTGAACTAAATATTTATTTCATAAACAAACGTGCAGTCCACAACCAGGCAACACTTACACATGAACAAACAAATACGTACAAAAAAGAGTTGCAAGCGCAAAAAAACCGTACCAATTGATAGTAAATTCATGTTAAAAGCCCTTAATTAAAGAATAAGCCCTTAATTAAACCTGTCGATAAGACTGGACGGATCTACAGAGGTCCATCAATTGAGCCCCAAAATAAACGTTACCTCATTACTCTCGGGGGTCATTTATAAATGTCTAAAGAGCTTTGTGGCCCAGAAATGGGACTTAAAAAATGACTTTTTTTACACCCTTTTTAGGGGTGCTGTGCTGTTAAATCGAAATTTTCCTTGTTTCTCTGCTTTGTTTACTGGGCGGGGTAAGGTTAGGTTTTTGTTTCTATCTGATGTACCCACGCCCTTTAAGATATGTGTGTGATGCAGTGATATATAACACACACACAAAAATGTATATGGTAATAATACATTAAACAGAAGCATAAACTCCAACACAAAATATATCAAATAACAAATTCACGAGTAATTAGTAAGTAAATATTAAATAGCTATAAAAATACCGCATCACAATTTCAAATTTCACAGATAAAATTAAAACCTTTTTTGCGTTATGTCATCGAAGGTTCAATATTGATGTGTCAGCATTGAACGGGTTAACGCTACACCGAGGTTTTTTTAATAGGGGATTACATCGAAAAATCGCTCCGGCATTTTTTTTAATATAGCCCTATTTTTTAACCCGCTTCTACAGCCGAGTTCGATATAAAATATGTATCGGTCAGGATTTTAAGAGGGCTTACGTTTAAAAATTATGTTAGCCTAATTTATTATAATTGGAAGTGTTTTGATGCTTGTTGACATTTTTATTAGATTATGTGAAAAGCTGTGATAGCTCAGTGGACTGTGAAGTCAGAGATCTCGAGTTCAATTCCATGTACCACTGTGTTACGTGCATATTTATGACATGCTCAAACGGTGAAGGAAAACAACGTGAGGAAACCTGCATGTCTTTATGACGTCTGAAGTCTTGCTAACCCGTACTAGGCTAGCGTATTGGTCTATAGCCTAATCTCTGTCAAAAAAGAAGAGTAAATTACAGTAGGACAGTAAATGAGTTGATAATGTTGTTAAAAAGCGACTGGCTAGAAAAACTAGGACACACAAAGAAATGAAAATTCCACAATCATCTTTATTCTCACAGAGTAAGCACAAATCCGTCTTAATTTCCCCCCTGAAAATACAGGGTGATTTTTCACGTCGGCGGCCGTATCAAACGGAAAGGGTGGTTCTGAATTAGATTTGGACACAAAAGACTGTATTAAGCGATGTTTGTTGTACCCTACGCCATTGTTACCAGAACTGTCCGACAAGAAAACGCTTTTTGAGGTTATACAATATTTTTTTTATTTCATTTTAGGGTTAATGGTGATGTGGCCAGCCGTGATTTATTGTGTGAAAAATAAAATTGTAGAAAATAATGGTAGCTTTTTGGTGTTGCCACAGAGCAGCATAAAAAGGGGTTTAATTGTTTAATACAATAGTCACCCCATAGACGTACGCTTTTTTTCTACATCAAATTATTTGATAATAATATCTAATGCATATAAAACTACTTTTTACAGATTATTTGTCGCGGTATATTCATATTGTTTTAAGCCGTTGTTTCGGATCCTTTACAGCATCTATTACTTGACTATTATATCAGCCTATTGCCGACCGCTGCTGAACGTAGGCCTCCCCCAAAGAGCGCCAACCATCCAGGTCTTGGGCAGCTCGGATCAATCCACCGCCAGCCACTTTCTTTAAATTTTCAGATGTTGATTATACTAATTTTACTATGTTCGTGTCTAAATGTCAAAACTGTTATTTGACGGCGCGGTAATATAAAATAGCCACTCTGTATATTATACTATTCGTTATTATACGATGTAGGTAGACAGAGAGAAAAATAAAGCTTTAAACGGCCAGCAAAAATTGAATCCTATACACATGTAATTAGGTAAAAAATGCAAAAGCATATTATAATTACATATTGTAATATTACTCGGATTCAGGTAATATTAATCAAGGTTTGCAAGAGCTCGTTTATACAAATAACTGCAGCAGAATAAATTGTACGCCATAATAATATTTAAATTAATTAAATAATTTTAAACGGCTTCCGTTACTGATACGCTGTTTTGGTAAAACAAGGAGATCGGTTTGCTCGATAATATTGATAATGTAATAAATCTTTTGTAATTAATGTAATAAATTAGCAGTACATAGATAAACTCACGCCATATTTCCATGGTGGCAAGCAGAAGCTACAGAACGACACGCACCATGATCCTTGCATACCACTTTTGCTTGGTCCATATTCATCATCAACCCATTAACGTCCCACTAATGGGCACGGGTCTCATCTCATTTGAGAGGGATTAGGCTATAGCCTAATCCCTCTAATGGATCGTGGTGGACTATAGTCCACCACGCTAGCAGACTGCGGGTTGGTAGTCTTCACATGCCATCGAGACATATCTCTCAAGCATGCAGGTTTCCTCACGATGTTTTCATTCACCGTTTGAGCTTGTGATAAATACGCACATAATTTCCGAAAAGTCTGTGGTGCA
Organism: Craniophora ligustri; assembly: GCA_905163465.1. NCBI lineage: Eukaryota > Metazoa > Arthropoda > Insecta > Lepidoptera > Noctuidae > Craniophora > Craniophora ligustri. The sequence continues at coordinate 10,032,692 of LR990978.1, read as the reverse complement.
TTGAATTCGAACTCGAGACCTTTGACATCTCAGTCAACTGGTCACACCACTAGGCTACCACAGCTCCCTACTTCAGCTTGGTCCACATTAATACATCCTATTTATTTCATAGAAAGCTTACAGACTAATATGTTTATAGGCCATTGCTAAATACAAGCTACCACACATGTATATGAAATTATCATTAGCATAAGGGTTTTATATTTTTACAGACATATCCACATATGAAAACCGTTCAAGGATCTAACAGAATCAATAAACTCACAAAAACACCCTCCAGATAACGAGGAGATAACCCCAAAATATAATATCTAAAGCAGCCACTTTTGTCTGTTATTCTTTCATCAGCTCCCTGAGCAAACAACATTTCGAATAGCCCCCAAGATAATCCACTTATAAATAAAGATTCCATTCAATTACGAACATCAATGGCGGGTGATATAAATTATAAGCTTTTGCTAATATTTACATTCATTTAATCAGACACTGCGCACAATTAGACAGGACACCTGAGCACTGTCAGGCCAAGTTTACACTTAGCTACTTTTGACGATTAATAATAATAATGCCGTTAATAATGTTCTTTGGAGTTTTGTGTTGAAATAAAAATTATTTTGAAAGGATTTTAAAGGTTTGATATTGGTATATTGATATGGTTTTTCTCGTGAGTGCGTTTACATACACAAATGCCCAGACTTGGAACAATTGGGTACCTGTAGCTTGTACAAATATTTGCTCCGTTCGGGCATCGTACACGCATCCGACTGGCCCGAAAGCCGATTGATCAGCTACTACGCCATTTAAATCTTCAAAATATAGTTTTAATCGACGTTTTGGGTTTTCTAAAAAGTAGTTTTATTTCAATTGCAAATCTTTATGTAACTAACTTATATTTAACATACTATCTAGCTTCTATCCCTGGGGAAGGGTAGGTAAGCAGATAAGTTTTATCGTATTTATTATATTTAGCCAAATATGTTTCAGTACCTATGTTCGACCCACCAGTGGGACACTAAATAAATTCATGATTATTATTATTATCCACAGTGTGTATGCGCGCTTATCTTGTGAGTTAATAAAACAATATTTTAGCCAAATTCCGTATGACTACTGGGAGCATTTTAGCGCGGCCGTGTATCGCGTAAAGTATGGCTACATAACTAGCGCACAGAGAATTGAACGAGTGAAAACGTAATATCGAACGAAGTTATTTATTACTTGAAACACAGTATGTACCCATATTGTAATATTCATCCACACATTCATACATCCACAAAAATTGTTTTATTACAACTATAACTGGCTTATTTAATAAGCAAAAAGGTTTTTTTCAATAGCTGCTGGCTACAATTCTCAAATTAAAATTGTGCTGTGACATTGAACGGAACTGGGAATAAAATTGTCACTAGTCCAAAGAATGTGCGTGAGTACCATAGCTTGACCTCAGCCAACCGATACTGGCCGAAAAAGGTGTACAGAAAAATCACGGAACAGCTTGAAAAAAACTAATGAGAATTTCGTAGTCTATTGTTATTTTTTATTTTGATTCCATTTATAAAATTATTCAACTGACGTTTGTCACAGAATCTCATATAATCTTAAAATCTTTTTATAAAAGCAGCACAGAAAATTATAGTGCCTAGTGCCTACTTCTCGATTTATTTTATTTCATTACTTACATCTATTACAAGTAAGAGCATAAATTTAGACAATGTATTACGTGCCATTAGAGAATAGTTTTATATAATAACGATAAATCTCGTGGCATCTCTTTCTCACACACGAAAAAACATACTGTGCCATGCTTGCGAGAAAAAGACAGCACAACATCGACAGTGTTTGTAATACAGCGTTTCGTAATTGGAATGTATCATTATTGGTGACACACGAAAAAGGGATGTAGGTAAATATTTTTTTTCCTGAGGATCAAATTTACTAAAAAGAGAATACAAAACAATATAAAATGGATTTTACTAATAATTGCAATGAATTAACAAATCGGAATTAACAATTATATCACTGGTCACGCGTCCTACAAAATATGTTCGAATCCCTGCGCAAATAGTGATGTGACGAAGGACAGCGCTCCATGCATCCTTCTTACTCCTAAAGTTTAAAGTTTTTATTCTCTAAGACAATTTTTCAATACTTTTTTATTTAAATACGCGTAATACGCAGACCAAACTTGTAGATTCCTTTACAGGTCAATGATAGGGCTCCGACGTGGGTTTCCAGGAAAATAATAGTTATAAATAAATATTTAATATTACGTAAGGATCCTAAAATTACTCTTGACATTTACCCTAAATGGAAACAAATTAATTTTAAAATATAATGTGCTAAAATATTTCGCCTTATTTATAAACTGGAGCTTCATGGTTGCTTTGCTTCGTTCATACATACATACTATCACGCCTGTTTTACACGAAAGGTTGGGCAGAGTTGTGCATTATATCCACATTATGCTAGTATGTTTTACGCCCAACATAATAGGGGGAGAGCCTATTGCTATCAACCAAAGACTTATTCAAACTCCGACCTGCTACTAAAAATTTCTTAGACACACCAAATAACATCCCTCGTTGGTCTTGTGGTCGTACAGTGCGACTACGGAGCAAGAGGTCCTGCGTTCAAATACCAGGTCAAGCATAGGCTATTCATTTTTCTATGAAATTCTCAGAAGCAGCTCGGAGATTGGATTCGTGGCCAGTTGGGCAAAATGTGGGTGTACACCTCTGCCTAACCTTTCTAGGACGACAGGCGTGAAGTATATGTACCAAATAACATTTTGCCCGAACCCAAAACCTTTGGATCAACAGTCGCACTTATGACCATGACCAACGAGGCACTTTGTTCATGGAAGTACATAAGCACATAGACATCACTTAGTGAAGTTTTAACGCAGAGATTGCCTGAAGCGTACAAGTAATCACAAGTGTGCGACACAAACAGCCTCCGGCTGAATCGGAAAACGCACTTAGATCTGATACAAACAAAATGTTGTTCAACAATTACATCCGAATTCAAAACAAAACGCATTAAGATACATTTGCGTAATGCCCTGACTTACGCAACCCTATTTTACGCGAAAACGAAAAGGCGCTATCTTAGCGTATCGGACTGAATGGGGCACAGTGAAATTATGATATGAGACTAGATAAGACGTTTTTTATTTTTTAACAGTCTTTAAAAAAGGAGGATGTTCTCAATTTGACTGTTTTTTTTTTATATTGTTATCTCATAAATTTCAATTGTGGTAACCGATTTTGATGATTCTTTTTTTTTATTTGAAAACTGGTACTTCTTGGGTGGTCCAATTTAAATTTGGTCTAGTTTTGACATTTGAAGTCAGTTTTTTTGACAGAATTATCTTCTAATTCTATTCGTTTTTTCAACCAACAGAACTCTAGCGTGGGGTTCGTGCTGAATTGTTTTATCCTGGGCGCTGGTTTGATAACTAGATTCTAATGTCAAGCGTGTGACTTTAAATTGGGCCCTGATTTACGCAAGTTAGATTTTCGCGATTATCGCTAGATGTTAAGCTGCTCTTAAGCTGCACCATTTGAGGTGGATAAAATCGAAGAAGAAGTTACATTTATGTTGTGTGGCGACGACATTCTTTATTAAAAACTATAATAAATTTATAAATAATGAGAATATGAATAAAGCTCCCTCTGTTTGTGAGTTAAGAGTGGAAATAAAAAGCTTAGTGAACTAATTTCGACTTTGAATAGTGCTTTACTTCACAGATCAATTGACTTCACAGACCAAACAACGACAAAAATACATAATGCGTTTTTGTACTCACCAATGGTCAGTTCCTTAATTGAAGGCCAATAAATAATTAGTCAATGTACAGTTGGGCTGAACGAGGCACTTTCCCCGCCCGATGCTAAATCACGGATAGCACTTAGTCCAAGATTAACCAATTGTTTCTGAGAACAATAGGTTACAACATGCGAGGACTCCAGCCGAGGGCGCACAACCTTACACAACTTATTTACTAAAGAGGCTATAGTATATAGGTTCGTTTGGTTTTGTTGAGGTTTAAGACTGTATAATGATTATCTTCTCTTTACAAATGTGCTTCGTTTTTGTTAAAAATCGAGATTTATTTTTAATTTTAACCTCCGACTCAAAATTACGGTGTGTTATAAATTTGACGTGTCTGTGTGTGTGTTTATCTATGGCATCGTAGCTTCCAAAAAGATGAATCGATTTTGATTTTGTTTTTTTTCTTGTTTGAAAAGTCGTGAGTGTCTTTAGTAGATATGTTTGATGAAAATCGGTCCAAGATGGCCGCGACGATGAGATGATTTTCAAATTCAATTTTAATTGTTTTTTGTCGTTATTTCTTAATATTTGAAACTCTCAAGTAACAAGTTTTTGCATTAAGGAATATGATTGAGTTATACAGTTTTTTTTATAATTCGCCCCTAAAAAAGATCTATATGTACAAAATTCATTCATTTACGCTTCCGTGTTTCGGTCACACAAATCCATATGTGCACCAAATTTCAACTCAATCGTTCCAGTAAATTCGACGGAAATTGGTAGTGACAGACGGACAGACAGGCGCCCACACGATTAATCCTACAACAGGTTCCAGTTTTTCATTCGGCCGTACATAACTATAAAAAGCCCGTACTGAGTATATATACTTTATACCACTAGCGTGACAAACAAACTTATGGCACGCCTGATGGTAGACAGTCACCGAATCTCATGGACGTTTCCAACACCGGAGGTGTCGCTCGCGCGTTGCCAACTTTGTAAAAGGTTTAGTTTTCGGGAAGTTACTACACTGACAGTAAACGGAATTCTCGTTCTGTCAGAATAGTGACTCCCCTTACTAACTCGTAGAAACTCAACTCATATTGTTATTGCACTGCAGCCCTCTGTAATGTGGAGGTATATCCCCAGTTGGGCGGCTCAATTTTAGCGAGAAATATCGCTATACCTCTCTGAAAATTATTCATCATCATCAATCCATTATTGTACCACTGCTGGGCACGGGTCTCCCCGGGGCTATGATTAATGATTATTTATTGGACACATTTTTGTAGCCTAATCCCTCTTAAATAAGAGTGATTCGAGGCAGTAGGCTAGTGCTAGCCTACTGCGGGTTGACAAACTACAAATGCCATCGAGAAAACTCCAGCCTACAGGTTTCCTCACGATGTTTTCCTTCACCGTTTGAGCATGTGATAAATACACACATAACTTCCGAAAACTCCGTGATGCGTGCCCTAGGAATAAACTCGAAACCTTTGATATCTCAGTCCATTGGTCACACCACTAGGCTACCACAGCTTTTGAAAAACTCAAATTACTTTTGAAAATCATGAAAGCTAAAATATAATAGGTACTTGTGAACCAAGTGATTAGTTTATATGATATAGCATAAACTTTAGTACTACGAATAATTACGTATTACCACATAATAAATAACAATGTATTACCAGATTTTATGCCACATTAAAAATCATTCAATTATATCGTGATATTATAATATACAGATTTCTTACATTTACGCGTAATATTGCACAGTGAACTAAAACTACTTAGATATTATATTATATTCAATCTCGCTTCGGATCCTTTACAGCATCCACAGTTTTATAGAAAAACCCAATAACACTTTGCTCGACCTAGAAATCGAACCAAAGACCTCTTGCTCAACAGTTACTCTACGATCACTAGAACAACAAGGCAGTTCATGAACAATATACAACTAATTATCAATCTTAAGCCATCGCAATACACTGCCCCGCTCGACATTCAGATATAATTGAATTAAATTGAGTCGAACTAGTAACTCAATTGTTGATGAATTAGCAATTATAATTGTTGCGCTATGGAGCGAATCTTGTGCCTCATTTAATTAGGGGTTTGCTTGTAGCGTTTGATGGCTGAATCTACCCTTAAATTATCTTAAATCTTTTGGAGTTTATCTTTAATCTTAGAAAACAAGGCGTGGGAAAAGTGGTCACAGTTATGAAATAACTTTGGGTGGGTTATTAAGGTATTCTTAGAACGAACGTTATTTTACGCAGCTTATAGTACAGTGAACCGGTGACATTTCCATCTCTATCTGTTTTTGGGTGTCTCGTTCTATTATATACGGTTGTATATGAGTGCGTGTGAATGTCGAGGTTCAAACAGTAATCATTGAGTTTATCTTCAACCCAATTATTGTCTCACTGCTGGGCATAGGTCTCCTCTCATTTTTAAGAGAGGTTAAGGCTAGATTAGGAGTTTGTGCGGTCAGTTGTATAACCTTAATAATAAATATGTGGTAATATAATTTAATTCACTATATATTTTATTAGCCGATGGGTCTTGAAGGTTCTAGAGTGGCGACCACGTAGGATCTCAGCAAGGTGGACTGACGACCTGGTAAAATTCGCTGGAATCCGCTGGATAAGGGCGGCGCATGACCGGTCGTAGTTACGATTCTTGGGGGAGACCTATGTCCAGCAGTGGACGGCTAATGGTTTATGTGATGATGATGATGATGATATTTTATTCAAATAACCCATAATTTTTGTACCGTTTAAATGTAAAAATTATTGATTTAAATCTGTACATTGAGTACAATCTGTAAATAACTCTTTAATTATTCATTTTTCCATCCACAACTCGATACAAATTTTAATGTTCAATACACAAATACACGCCTTTGCCGGGATTCAAAAACAGGAGTATTAGGAAATCCGAAATTCCGAAAAAGGAAGCCTTAATTATCGCTGTGGTAATCGAACATAACCCAGAAAAACAAAGAATGGAAAAGGCTGGAGGAGGCCTTTGCCGGTTGGCTAATATTTTGTAAGTTTAAAACTATTGTAACTAGTTAAGAGATATGAATAAAAGGCTATATTACTATTTGATCGACTATAAAATACTTTTCATTCCCAAATATATAAAAGAAAATTCTATACTATATATCTTCAAGTTTCCAAGCATGGTTCCCCATAAAAAGCGGGGACGGGACCACTAGCGAGCGTGAAGTTTAATTTCAACGCTCTAGCGGAAGTTTCCTTAATTTAGCGAATGGATTGCAATGCCAGCTGAAAAAAAAAGTTTTAGGGTTCCGTTCCTCATAATGAAAATAAGAGAACCCTTGTAGGATTAATGCTTTGTAATCTTGTCTGTGTTTAGAATCTGTTATTTTTGGTAATAGCAAACTATGTCAATTTGAAATGAAGACCTGAAACAATATTTTTTTAAGGTGCTAATTTTATTTTGTTTGTCCTTAGTGTGTTTCCTAATAATTGTCTCATTATTTTATACACAAACACATAAACCCCGAACAACGTCTCTTAGGGCATTCAATTACTTATTCATTGTCATCAACTGACTTACTGTTCCAATCCTGGGTCTCCTCTGACTTAAAAGAAAGCCAGCTGGCCTGATGCAGATTATTAGACTTCATACGCTTGCGAAAAATCATAGGTGCGTGAATTACTATCGAACGCATAAACGTTGACTTCATAGTCCACTGGTCTACTATGCTAACATAACTATATATTTTTTAACAATTCCTGGACATTATGACACAGCGCCATCTAGTTCCGTGATAAGCAACGAGGCTTGTGTTACGGATACTAGTTGGTTAATATACTACATATATACTTCTTTTTTGTAAATACATACATATGTACATATATGCTCATCACACAAACATTTGTCCCTACCGGGATTCAAACCCAGGATCCATAGTACGGCAGGCAGCGATAACTACCACTGAGCTAAACGGGTCGTCAACTTATTTATTATGACTTATACAATCACTAAAAAAATACAAATGAAAATAACCTAACTCTATTTATAAGAGTCGGTACAAACCTCCACGGAACCCATACAAGGGCGTGTCGTACTCACACTTGGCAAGTTCTTTATAATCCCGCAAATGCTGGATGACGGGGGAGTGAGTAATTATATTGAAAGTTGGGATAGGACAGTGGCTGATGGGACGGTAAGGATTATCATGATTGATTCAAATTTTATTCAAAGATGGATTATTTTTGAAAAGATGTTGGTACCGAAAGTTTTAAATGAAAGCTTTTTAACACCATAAGATGCGCTACAGTGTTACAGTTATATTGGACATATAAATAAATATTTCCGGACATTATTACACAGCGCCATCTAGTTCCGAGCTAAGCAACGAGGCTTGTGTTACGGATACTAGTTGATTGATATACTACACATATATATTTTTTTGTAAATACATACATATTATACAAAGATACATCCATGACTCGGATACAAATGTTTATGCTCATCACACAAACATTTGTCCCTACCGGGATTCGAACCCAGGACCCATAGCACAGCAGGCAGCGTTAACTACCGCTGAGCTAAACGGGTCGTCAAAATGAATGATTATAATAATAATAATAAACTGGGGAACTGTTACTCCTTAATACAGGTTATTGTATAACCTAGTTAGGAGAGCACTGTAACAACTACCTGTACAGAGATTACTGTAAATTACTTTTTATGTACATAAGTTTACTTTGTATGTCTGCAATCTCTAATAAGAAATAAAGATTATCTAGTCTAGTTATCTAGTCTAATCTTTATTTTCAGACCAGAGATCCATAATATAGTAACATTAATTGGCACTTCCTAGAAGTAAAACACGTTGAAAACAAATCAAATTAAAAAAATAAATAATTACATAATATATCTGAGTGACGGTCTGTGTGCCGCCATCCAGTGACATATTATTTGGCCATCTACTCTGCCGGGTACAGAAGCCACGAGACTGTTGTTATACCCTACACTTTTGTAATTTATATTACTAAGATTTCGTTTTGTATAAACCTAATATGTAACTGCGCCAATCGGCTATATCATATTGTACTTTTTATTGTATTTTCTCTGTAAGTGATTTATGTAAGTCTTATGAGAAAATTAATGTCTTAAACCGTAAACCGTATTATAATTATAGGACATATATTACGCTCATCGTCTCCGAAAGATTAGGCAGAGGTGTACTAATGTACACCTAAGTTTCGTTGGTATGTTTTTAGTCCCATGTAATAGGGGGCAAACCTATTGCCATTAACCGAGCACGAATCCAAACTCCGAGCTGCTACTGAGAATTTCATACAAAAATCCAATAATACTTTGCTCGACTTGGGAATTGAACCGAATGCCTCTTGCTCGGCAGTCGCACTGTTCAACCACAAGACCAACGAGGAATTATGCTATGGTTATATTGATGAGTTATTAATCGGCAAATAACAGTGACGTTCCCCCTTAATTCAAATCCCCCCCAAGATGTCCACAAGGCAATTCTCATTGGAATTTAATTACAATTGTAAAAACTTGAAGTTTCCTTACCGTTTCGCTTCCATAAGGAAGTATTCTCGATAAGTAACGTCACAGGGAGGGCTGTGGGGGTTTGGGGGGGGGGGGAAGGGGATCGGCTGTCAAGTGATTGACAGTGACACCTAACTAGTGTACCTACTTTGGGGATGAATCGATTGTTGTAGAGAGATTGACACGATTCATCTTGGTAAGAAGTTTCATCATTATAATGTGTTCTTCATCTTTCATCATTGGCGTATCTGAAGACCCAATTAGTCGAGCGGTAGTTAACACTACCTTCTGTACTATAAGTCCCTGGTTTGCATCCCGGTAGGGACAAATGTTTGTGTGATGAGCATAAACATTTGTATCCGAGTCGTGGATATATCTAAACAAACAAAAAACAAAAGTAGCCTGTGTTAATCCATGCAATGAACTATATGTATGCTAAATTCCATTCAAATCTGATAAGCGGTTTTTGCGTGAAAGAGTAACAAACATCCATCCATCCATCCACTTACAAACTTTCGCGTTTATAATAGTAGTAGGATTATATCCTAAACTAGGTTAAGTTATCTATCCAAAAATGACTGAATAAACAGTTTTTATTTCATTCTCATTTATGGGGAGCATTATACAAGGTGCACAACTAAAACAGATCTGTTACCTAATGACTTGTAACTGAATTATTTAACTGGTTTTCTCAAAACAGTAACTAGATGAGTGCTACATATTGTAACAGACACAGTCGTAACGGTTCACGTGGTGCTTTTGATATTAAAACTTAAATATTTAACGTACTGGTTAACCAAAGTTCGGACTACGTTACTAATTAGGTTTTGCTTGCGATATCGTCCGCGTAATTATATATATATTTTTAAATAAAGAGTTGCCTATTTTCTCTTCCATAGTTTAATCTATGGCTATGTCAAAAATTATCAAAATTGGTTCTCGCGTTTAGGCGTGAAACCGCCATGAATAGACAGATTGAGTTATTTTCTACATTTATAATATTAGTTTGGATTTATTGATCTATTTAATTATTTGACACTGATTATATTATTTACGCTCACGTGAATAATAAACAAAAAATATTTTTAATTTAATTATAACATCAAGACACCAATTTACCCGTGATCATGGTTGCTGTAAAAGATCCGAAATGTTGAGTTCAAATATATAGAAAAATCCTTACAAACCTACATACACTCACGCCTGAGTGTAGGCAGAAACTACTTATTGAACGAAACTGTAGAAAAATCAAATGTTTTTTGACAGATTAACCAATTTATTTGTAACCAACAATGTTAATATTATCTGTTTTAATTAAATAATAGGTTCTAGTTAACGCAAATGTTGAACAAACAACTTTATACCTATGTATAGAAACTGTGTGAAAGGAAAGATTTATTGCAAAATATTTCAGTGTATACATTGTGGGTTTATCCCCAATAGTTTTTGAAATTCTATAAGCCATGGGCTTTGGGCGTGATGGCAAGCAATGCATTATGTATGTTTTTCTCTCCCAACCCATAAAAACAGGCCGCAATAAAATTCTTAGTGCAAGGGAATACCCAATAGATTATGGGCGTTGACAGATTTTCGATATTATCCGTATTTGCTGTCTACTAGAGTTAATCTTTTTATACTGTCCCGTTGGTCTAGTGGTCGTTAATGTGACTGTCGAGCACAAGGTCCTAGGCTTTATTCCCAGGTCGAGAAAAGTTTTAATGGGATTTTCTATAAAAATGTCAGTAGCGAGGTAGGTAGATAATAGAGTCGCTGTATTACATGGTATATAAAACATACCGGCAGAATGTGGGTGTACCTACGTTAGTACCTTTACTTCTGCCTAACCTTTTAGGGACGACAGGCGTCATAGAAATTTATCTTATTTTTTAATAAATATACGACAAAATGCTCGCTTCTATATCTCATTTTTATGGCGATCAATCTTTATCATTCGACCGCGCAAGACAGGTGAAAAAAAAGGCGAGAATAAAAAAAACTTGGTCGAGGGAATATGAAACGTCAAAATGAAAAAAATATAATATTTTTGACGTCAGAACATAAATCTAAGTTTGTTCGGAAATGGTACATACCAACGAGGTTTTATGTCATCCTTTTAAAAATATGTCGGCAAATAATTTTTAAAGGGGTTATGCTAAAATTATTATGTTCAGAAATGATTAAAAGAAGAGCAGATTACCGCATGAGTTCTGAGGTTGGCTTCCGTGATAAGAGTTCCAGGATTTTGATCCCGGTAGAGGCAAATGTCATCCACGCATCGATGACTCAGGTACAAACATTTGACTGGATTTAAACAAGGTCGTCGATTTTTTTATTAGTAAAGTGTTTGATACCGACTTAGTCATCATCATCATCATCATATCAGCTGGAGGACGTCCACTGCTGGACATAAGCCTCCCCCAAAGATTTCCACAACGACCGGTCTTGGGCCACCTGCATCCAGCTGGTTCCAGCGACCTTTACCAGGTCGTCGGTCCACCTTGCCGGAGGCCTACCCACGCTGCGTCTTCCAGTTCGCGGTCGCCACTCGAGAACCTTCACCGACTTAGTACTAAAATTTAATTCGAATGAAAAATTTAATTGAATTCTTCTTCTTCTTCGAAGGGCGTCTCCAATTACTGGAGGTTGGCCGTCAGTTCGGAAAACTTCAGTCTGTCCTTCGCAAGGCGGAACTGGTCTGCGGCGCTGTTAATGCCGGTCCACTCGCGAATATTGCGCAGCCACGACTTTCTTCTTCGGCCTACTGATCTTTTTCCAGCCACTTTGCCCATCATTACAAGTTGCAGCAATTGAATTCTACTCGCGTACAACAGTGAACACAAGTTTTATATATAGCTACATAACCGCAAGCAAAAACATACCTAATGTGTATACTACGTTTCTATAGTCACAACAAGAGTCAGTGATTCGCAAAATGTACTAATTTCGTCTGACGCTTTGTTTCACAATTTATGATAATAATAATAATTGTTAAACAAAGCACGGCCATTAGCGTTGTGATTATGGCGTAACATCATAATATTCTGCTTTTAGCCAAATGGGTGTAGGTATACATCTTGTTTATATCTATTCTATATTATTCCATTCTAGGTATGTGTATTTTCTTCTATTGCCCGCGACTTCTTCTGCGTAAAATTTGTGATTTCGGTAGCTTATTTTTTGACCAACTTCAAAAAAGGAGGAGGTTATCAATTCGACTGTATTTTTTTGTTGTTTTATGTGTGTTGATTGATTGACCGATGTTGTTGATTCTTTTTTTTGTATTTGACAGTTGGTGCTTCACGTGTGGTCTCATTTCAATTTGGTCCAGTTCTGATTTATGAAGTTGGTTGTTTTTCGACAGAATTATTATCCTATCTGCATAATTATCAAAAACGGATTGGCAATCTACTTTACGAAAAATTCCTGGACAATATTCCTGGACATTATGACACACAGCGCCATCTAGTCCCGAGCTAAGCAACGAGGCTTGTGTTACGGATACTAGTTGGTTGATATACTACATATATACTTTTTTTTTTGTAAATACATACATATTATACATAGATACATCCATGACTCGGATACAAATATTTATGCTCATCACACAAATATTTGTCCCTTCCGGGATTCGAACCCGGGACCCATAGCACAGCAGGCAGTGTTAACTACCGTTGGACTAATTGGGTCGTCACTTTACGAAAAATGAAATTATAAAATCTTTTATTAGGATATTATTTATTTCCCGCCTCCTATTTTGCCCCCTTTAAGCATGAGTTTTGGGATAAAATCTATGCATCTAATGCATCAGTATCCTTTCGTGGAATTTAAAATATCTCCATACCAAATTTCTTGTAAATTGGTTTAGCGTATTAAGCGTGAAGAGGTAACGAATAGACACATTCGCATTTCTAATATTATATTCATCATCAACCCATTAACGTACCACTGCTGGGCACGGGTCTCCTCTCATTTGAGAGGGATTAGGCTATAGTCCACCACGCTAGCCTACTGCGAATTGGCAGACTTCACATGCCATCAAAACATATTTATCAAGCATGCTGGTTTCCTCACGATGTTTTCCTTCACCGTTTGAGCTTGCGATAAATACGCACATAACTTCCGAAAAGTCAGTGGTGCGTGCCTTGGGTTTGAACTCGAGGCTTTTGACATCTCAGTCCACTTGATACACCACTAGGCTACCACAGCTCATATATTAGTTCAGATATATATGTTAATACTCTTACTTATGAGCAATACCGTATATTTTGAGAATGTATATTTTGTTGTTTTTAACTTTGCCTTACACTAGGAATTTCATACAAACAGTTCACTGATGGAATGATTTTGGTGTTAGGTGGTTGGATCTTGAATGGTTTAGGTAGCTGCTGTCTGCATACTTAGAATTTCGAATAAAATCCTTATAAAACTGGTATAGGTACCTGGGAATCAAATAAATTCTAAGCAGAATCTCTCTCGGGAACACTTAATTGTAACAAACCGTAATCTTATATTAGTAAAATAAATCTAGTCGAGGATTTCTAGCTAACATTGAGCTGCCCGACTGGGGAAGTACCTCCGCCTTACAGAAGACCGCAGTGAAACAACAATAGTTGTGTTTCTGCGCGTAAGGTTCCCAGAGCTCGTTGCGGGAGTGACTGTTCTGACAGCTTGGGAATTCTATTTGCTGTCAGTTTAGTAACTCCCTTACTTTTTAAAAACCTATACGGTTTCTACAGCGTCGGCAACCCACTGGCGACGGTAACCATTAGATGGGTAGTAAGCTTGGTCGCGATCCATGTGGTACTTTATCATCATCATCAACCTATTATCGTCCCACTGCTGGGCACGGGTCTCCTTGAGTCTCCTGTTAGTGTACCACGCTAGGTTACTGCAGGTTGGCAGACTTCACATGCTATCGAGAAAATCGCTCAAGCATGCAGGTTTCTTCACGATGTTTTTCTTCACCGTTTGAGCATGTGATAAATACGCACATAACTTCCTGTGGTGCTTTGGATTTGAACTCGAGATCTTTGTCATCTCAGTCCACCGGTTATACCATTAGGCTATCACAGCTTTGCTACAATCTTATGCTAGACAAAATTATGGACCCTGTAGGGCACAACAAATATGTAGGGCGGAACAAATAAATATTTTCAATAGTGTAGTCTTCAGTCAAAACAAAAAACATAATTAGAACTTCACAGCTGCTATTGGCGTCGTAATTCTTCGTCATCCAAAGAGCAGTTACAACAGGTGCGCTAAATATTTTAGTTTTAATGTCATCAGAGCCGCGTCGCGTCACATAAAATATTTAATTCTTAACCAGATACTGTTGTACGAGTAGTGATGTAAAGTGATTCGAACGGGATTGAGCTAGCTAAATTATTGTTGAGCTAACATTTGTTGTACATTGATTTATGTAGGTGTGTCATTGGTTGGAAGAGGTCGACTTAAACAGTCATTTTAGAAGTGGATTATTTAATATAGACACAAAGCTGTCTTTCGACGTTTCTTCTGCGGTATTTGACTTCTTATTTTTATCAAAACATTGGCCGGCTTAGAATTTTTCTGCTGTATCGTGGTTGCGTTTAACAAATACATATGTTTTTAAACATGTTTGGATAGACCTGGCATTGATATATGTATTTTGTTGTGTATGGAACGCAGAAGCTCATCATCTGCAGAAGTTTAGCTCAGTCACATCTAAACAAACGCACTGATCACCCAAACACCCGTACAAACCCAATCCTTAATAAGCAACAAATCACATCACTATTCATAGATACCAATAAAAACTAAGTGTCGACCAATATGAATAACGTTGCGTACTGTTTGTACTGCAAATACCCGGGCAAAATGCCAAATAAAATCTGCCTGTCAGGCGGTCCTTGCTTGTCGGGGGCTCCCGGTACGAACACTGCATTCGAGTCAAACTCAATTGAAGGAACATGTACATTGGCTTGGGAATCTAGGTGCAATGTCGTGTGGAATAGAAATAAGAGGAATTTTGAGTACGTTTGTAAACGTATATCTTATGTTTGTGACAATTTTGAAAAAAATGTTCTTCCAAAGATTTAATTCGTCAGAAGGGAGTCTTAAAAATTATACAGTCATTTAAATTATTCTTAACAAAGAGGAAAATTACATTAATTAATCAGGGGAATAAAAAATACGACATTGACGACCCAATTATGAGTATCAAGTTTGCCTTCAATTTCAACATGAGAAATATTTATACATATATTATGCGTAATATGTATGTATTTATTATACAAAAAGTATGCATCTATGTTTCATTGTTATGGTTTGCATCTAGATGGCGCTGTGTTACAATAATAAGATAAGGCCCAATCGAAAACGAGTGCTGTGCAATAGCGCAACAAATACTGATCTAAATTCTTCTTTGTTATTATAGTTAGTTCTTTATTATTATTTTGGCGTATGTTTAATGTAACTTGAGTGTAACTAAAATAAATGTGCCATATAATAAATAAATAATAAAACTTTTATTTTTCATTAACAATTTGTTTACAATAGTTGGTGATTGGAGCCTCCTTTTAAGCAAATAATGCCTGTATTAGGAGACTCCGCTCTTCCATATCTTAGTAACTAATGAATTTAGGTTTAATTTAAGCAAAAATTACAAAATTACAAAAAGTTCAATTTAATAGCTGAACTCACGAAAAAAAAAAAAGAAGAAAAAACGGCCTGTATGTTGTGTGTGAGTAATTTGTGTATGTGTGTGTAGTGTTTGAACGTGTATGAGTATGTGTAATGTTTGAGTGTGTGTTTGTGAAGTTATCGTACTGTAGTATGAGCTAGTTGGTTTTATTGTTGTTGACGCGGGTATGCTGTAAGTTATATGATGTGATGTAGGATTAACTCAGTATCTTCATAGGTTAAGGGTTTTATCCATTTAGTTAAAATAATTTTACAGTCATGATATGTCTTAGTGTATATATCTATTTCCTTATTTATTTTATTATAAAGTTGTGCTGATCGTTTATTAAATTGTGTGTTTGCGAACTTAGTTTTTGTTTGAGGATTTTGTGCTACAATATCTTTCCTTCTTTTGAGTTGAGTTTTAGGGTCAAATGGTAAGGTTTTATGCTTTCTAAGGACAGTATAGATAATATATAATTTTCTTACAGATAGAAGGTCACTTATCTGATACAGGCTTTCGGTAGGGTGTCTAATTTTTTTTAAATACATTGTTTTTATCATAGCACGTTGCGCTCTCTCCACTTCGATAAATTTACTCTTTGCCGCACCACCCCAGACAGGTATACAGTATACAAGGATTGATTGTACTAGGGCTACATATATTTCGTTTAAAAGATTCCTATGAGAGGCTGGGTTTTTAGTTGAAGATGTCAAGATGTTTTTTGGAGCAACATATCTTAATGTTTTGAAGATCCATATTAATTTCCTTATTCTAGTAGTTACTTGCTCAATGTGAGCAAACCAAGATAACCTGTAGTCAATTAAAACTCCTAAATATTTAGTTTGTGAGACTTTATTTATAGCGGGGCAAGAACAATTATTACTTTGGGCGTCATCGCAACTATGAATTCTTATTTCAAAATCAGAGTTAGGTTTTGTACGATTTGAAATACAGAAGCATATATAGTTGGTTTTTGACGCATTCAATGTAAGTAAGTTGTTGTTGAGCCAACAAGCAATTTGAGTTAATCCGGTCTCAGCGTTGGTCTTGACATCAGGCCAGGAATTTCCAGTGAAAACAACAGCTGTATCATCGGCGTAAGAGAAAATTTTTGAATTCATGATTTTTACATTGTATATATCATTAATGTAAATTAAAAAAAGTGTAGGGCCGAGTACGCTTCCTTGCGGAACGCCGTATGATACATCTGCTTCTTCACTGATGTTTTTCCCTATTTTAACCTTTTGTTTCCTGTTTGTTAGGTAATCTCTAAAGAGATCAAGTGAAGTACCTCTTATACCAGCTTTTTCCAGCTTGTTCAAAAGGATCGGGACAGAGACGGTGTCAAATGCTTTTTTGAGATCGAGGAAAACAGTCAAACATTTCTTGCCCGTGTCAAGATGTTCTGCTACTAGCTTACTAAGCGCAGCTACTGCATCCTCTGTGGACAAACCCTGTCTGAACCCAAATTGTGTAGGGGAAAGAATATTTTTTTTTTTTAAATTTTATATTTATAATGTCCTTATATTTATTGTTAATAATAGTCATATTCTACGTAGAGCTCAACGACCCGTCAGTACAAAGACGGTCGGCGGGACATTTGCGTAGGCGTATATTCAGGCCAGTCTTTAAAAGTGGTCTGAATGTATAACAAAAACAACAAATATCTAATACTTCTAGTGTTGAGAACTGTTTTTTTGTCTGAAAAGTGCGTACTTGTCTCCATTGTGAATATAAAAACACGAAGAAATTTCTCACACTTACGCAAATACTAGATATTGGAATAAAGCTAGACTTTTTCGGTTTTGAGTCGGTATATTCAACATCAATCGATGAGGGGAGACCCGTGTCCCAGCAGTGGGACAGTACCTACTGCTGGGCACGGGTCTCCTGTCATTTGAGAGGGATCAGGCTATAGTGAACGACGCAAGACCAGTTTAGGTTGACAGACTTCATATACCATTGAGAAAATCTTTTTCAATTACCGTTTGCGCATATGATAAATGCGCACGTTGCTTCAGAATGTCTTGGTTTTTGTAAATACGTACATATTATACATAGAAAAATCCTTCTAAATATGTTTTCAAAGACAATTGTGATAGCTTTATGGAGGGAAGGAGCTGTGAATCCCTCCATTTGAAAAGAAGGATCCTCTCCAGGCGAGGTGTTATGCCTGGCGGGCTACTGCCCAACGGTTGATGTTGGGTGGTTGTATATATGCTATCTCGCGTGCATATTTCACTTGCGCGATGTAGGATTATTTGCGTCATCGCGCTGAGTCTTGTAGTAAGAACTATGGACTTGCATTGCGCTACAGCCTAATGGTGAGTTTGATTCCAAGGCAAGGCACGCACCGCAGAATTTTTCACTTTTAAACAGGGAAGGTAAACATCGTGAGGAAAACATGTATGAGAGATTGTTTCGATGGCATGTGAGTCTACTAACCCAAACTAGGCTAGCGTAGAGGACTTATAGCCTAATCTCCCTCAAACATGAGAGGAGACCCGTGCCCAGCAGTGGGACATTAAATGGGTTGATGATGATGAATACTCTGGCGAAGCCGTTGTGGTTACAAGCATGATGGTACGTTTGACGACCCAGTTAGTCCAGCGGTAGTTAACACTGCCTTCTGTGCTATGGGTCCCTGGTTCGAATCCCGGTAGGGACAAATGTTTGTGTGATGAACATGAACATTTGTATCCGAGTCATGGATGTATCTATCTATAATACGTATGTATTTAAAAAAAAAAAGTATATATGTAGTATATCAACCAGCTAGTATCCGTAATACAAGCCTCGTTGCTTAGCACGGAACTAGATGGCGCTGTGTGCCATAATGTCCAGGAATATTTATGTCCAGGTATATTTATTTTATGTGTGTTCCTATTGACTATACTATTAATGAATAACTACTCGTAACATAGCTTTCCTCCAAAGAAAACAGTAATTATTTCTATCAAATCACCCCATCGGACCCCATACGGTGGACGTTAGAATAACACACATTTAATAACAAACTCCTGGTGTATAACATCCCTTCATTTATGGCTCGTTTACATCGGTCAAGATATCAGTCTAGTGGATAGGCAAGTGTTTATAGCACCATTACTTATTATGCTCTATTTTACCTGGGATGTTGTTGTAAGAATATCTATATTTATTATTGGTTTCTACTAAATAAAATTTTTAATATAAAAATACCCAAAGGTGTTTGACTAATATTTTTTATTTATTCCAATTACCAATTAGTATGCAAATAAAAATGACACTTCTGAAGCTAATGAAAAAAATTTAAATATGAAATAAGTTTTATTATAATTCGATGTATTGGATTATTTTAGCGTACATAGTGACTCACAAGCAGACTGAGATGTTCGGTGTCTTGATGGTAAAATTACTAATAGCTATTCTACATTTTTGATAATTATTAGCATGAACACAGAACGAGCTCACTGTATCTTTTAGGCAGACCAAAATGATAAAATTAAACCAGAATACCGCGTTAAAATCCGTAAATTAAATGACTACTATTTACGCAAGTAAACGTAAAAAACCTGATATGTCATCAACCCATTAATGTCCCACTGCTGGGCACGAGTCTCCTCTCAATAGAGAGGGATTAAGCTATAGTCTACCACGCTAGCCTACTGCGGTTTGGCAGAATTCACATGCCATCGAGAATTCTCTCAAGCATGCAGGTTTCCTCACGATGTTTTCCTTCACCGTTTGAGCATGTGATAAATACGCACATAACTTCCGAAAAGTCAGTGGTGCGTGCCTTAGGTTCGAACTCCAGACCTCTGACATCTCAGTCCACTGGTCACACCGCTCGGCTACCACAGCAAAAAACCTGATATGTAAAACAGTTTATTATCTTAGTTTACTTAATCGACCGAGAACTAAACGTGGCATACTGACCAGCGTTCCAATTTACCTGAATCAACACGTCAGGTCATCACAGTCCTATTTCCCTAGCATCAAATATTAAGGCAGCAACGCGAGTGTGTGTTGACACACGTTTTCAAAGGGCGAGGGCCCGAGTAAACAGGGCACGGTAGTTCTGTACATCTTATTGTGTAACTCAAGTGACTATGCCTTACACGCCAATCGGGCGAGTGTTTACTAGACAGTAAAATAAACGAGGCAAAAGAATGGGAATCTGATTTATACTTTAATTTAATAAAAAAAACATTGTGCTGCGTAGCATTTAGTTTTTGACTATCTCTATAATATTCGCTAATAATGATAGTGTAGCTATGTAGGTATGTATGAAGCATAACTCCTCTTTACGGATTTTATCGCGGTATATTAATATTATTTTAACCTGTCGTTTCGGACCCCTTACAGTATCCACCGAGCAGACTAGGCTTTTAGATGTAATGATGTTTTAACTACTAACCTAATATTTAAAAAGGTTTTTTTTATTATTTATTAACAATCCAGTGTACACAGAACGAGCTCACCGCACACTTTCACCTTAAAGTTTTATATTTGAATCTATAATCGATTTCATTATTCTGCTTCCTTATTTTCAAGAGACAAGAAAGCTTTAGCAGACACTATCCGATAATATGACATCAAATATGTCACAAACTACCCTCCTATGGGGAAAGATAGATAGTTGATACAGTGAATTTAAACCCTGCATAATAATATCTTCGAGCGATGGGGTATGGGAGCTATAAATAATGTAAGATGACACGGAGACGAGAGCCCTGGAGATTCGTAGTTATATTTATGTTTTAATCTATATAATACATACGTTTTCCTTAAGATAGACGTGGGTCAGTAGTGATAAATAAATACAATAAATAAATATTCCTGGACATTATGACACAGCGCCATCTAGTTCCGAGCTAAGCAACGAGGCTTGTGTTACGGATACTAGTCGGTTGATATACTACATATATTTATTTTGTAAATACATACATATTATACATAGATACATTACTGTTAACTGTCAGACAGCTGTTTATTTTGCAGATTACCCTCAGAACTCACAGAACTATACCAAGACCCAACCCAAAAAAACGCACAAATATCCCATCGGGTGTATCACATAAAACAACATTCGCTGCACGCCAATATTACGTCATAGGTAATTATATATACAGAAAACTACACAAAATACTAAACATACTTGATTTAAACAGATACACGCTAAAACTCAAAATCACTCAATGGCTACTACAACAGGACTACCTTACAACGGAAAATCTTCTAGCACACATCTCATAAAAAATCACTCTCCCATCTATACATATATACAAACATTAACAAATATGCACGCACACACACACACATACGCATCCACACCAATACGCATATACACTAACTCTCACTCACATACATATCACACTTAGTTACTAACCTACACTTATTTCATAGAAAGCATTGGCTTATGTAACAATAACACTGTCTCACTCGTTGTAATTGTTGTATTTATTAATTATTGTACTACCTATAAGGCGGAACCCTATCTCTTAAGATACAGGCAAGACCTAGTTTAAGGGATAGAGTCCATATAATTGTGCTAATTATGACAAATGTAACATAATTGGTGTCCAATATTAACAGTGCAATGTGCTCATGTTTTTATGAAATAAATTATTATTATTATTACATCCATGACTCGGATACAAATGATTATGCTCATCACACAAACATTTGTCCCTACCGAGATTCGAGCCCAGGACCCATAGCACAGCAGTCAGTGTTAACTACCGTTGGACTAATTGGCTCGTCAAAGGGGCTATGGGTTATCATCGTTATCAACTGTATATCTGCTGGGCACGGGTCCCCTCTCGTTTGAGCAGGATTAGGCTATAGCCCACCACGTTAGCCTAGTTCGGGTTGGCAGACTTCACACGCTATCGAGAAATTGTCTCAGGCATGCAGGTTTTCTCACGATGTTGTTTTTCACCGTTTGTGTATGTAACAAATACACATGCAACTTTGAAAAGTCAGTGGCTTTGGGTTTGATCTTGAGACCTTTAACTTCGCAGTCCACTAGTTATGCCAATAAACTATCACAGTTCTGAATCCATACTATTTATTTAATTTAATTTAGTAGCTGTGGTAGCCTAGTGGTGTGACCAGTGGACTGAGATGTCAAAGGTGTCGAGTTCGAACCCAAGGCACGCACCACTGACTTTTCGGAAGTTATGTGCGTATTTATCATAAGCTCAAACGGTGAAGGAAAACATCGCGAGGAAACCTGCATGCTTGAGAGATTTGTCTCGATGGTATGTGAAGTCTGCCAACCCGCAGTAAGCTAGCGTGGTGGATTATGGCCTAATCCCTCTCAAATGAGAGGAGACCCGTGCCCAACAGTGGGACGTTAATGGGTTGATGATGATGATTTAATTTAATAATAATAATAAATGCGAAAGTGTGTCTGTCTGTCTGTTACCTCTTCACGGTATTACCGCTGAACTGATTGAGATAAAATTTAGTACAAAGATAGTTTGAGTCCCGGGGAAGGACAAACGATAGTTTTCATCCCTGAAATCATCCCTTAAAAGGGGGAAAAGGGGGGTGGAAATAGAATTACAAATTTCGACGAAGTCGCGGGCAAAGGCTAGTATAAAATATTGCAATAAAACTTAAATATTAATCCCAACGTTTCGTATCTTACACAACATAACTACATCGATCGATTTGGTAGGAGGTAGGGCATAGCGAGATTTCTCGCTCAAAACGAGCTGCCCGACTGGGGAAGTACCTCCGCCTTACAGAATACCGCAGTGAATCAACAATATTTGTCTTTCTGCGAGTGAGTAAGGTTACCAGAGCTCATTGGGGGAGTGACTATTCTGACAGCATGGGAATTCCGTTTACTGTCAGTTCAGTAACTCCCTATTTTAAGAAACCTGTACGGTTTCTAAGGGGTTTGGCAACGCATTTGCAAGCCTCTGGTATTGCAAATGTCCATGGGCGGCGGTCATCACTTACCATCAGGTGAGCCGCCGGCTCGTTTGCCCCTTATAACCATAAAAAAAAACACAATAAAAATCCGTAAAAAGTAGTTTCATTTCAAAAACAAATTAAGTCAACTAAATAATCAGACCACTGAAAATATATTTTATAATTAGTCGAGTATAATTAAATTTATGTGCTTTGTAAGTCCCTAATACCGGGTGTCGGACCGACGTCACGGGACCTTGGACGCCGTATAATTAGCTGAGGTGGGTCTGATCCCAAGCCCGTGATATATGGCTACCCAATCTGCGCCAGGAGTGGAGGTAGCCAGCGTACAATAGCCAGAAAAATGATCTTTGAAATCGAGAAATTAAAAATAAAAATAAAATAGAAATTACCTTTAGCGATAAGATCGCCAATTGTAGTTTATACTTTCTGTATATTCCATATTGTTTGTGGTGAATGTACAATAAAGAATAATTAGTCCACCGGTAGTTAACGCTGCCTGCTGTGCTATGGGTCTCGGGTTCGAATCCCGGTAGGGACAAATGTTTGTGTGATGAGCATAAACATTTGTACCCGAGTCGTGGATGTACCTATATGTAATATGTATGAATTTACAAAAAAAAAAGTTTAATGTAGTATACGTGTATCCGTAACACAAGCCTCGTTGCTTAGCTCAGAACTAAATGGCACTGTGTCATAATGTCCAGAAATATTATTTATTATTACTATATCTATCTAACTTAGGCCGTAAAAACTATGATTACTTTATATTCACAAAGTGGCTAATATTGCCATTATAATCTTTGTTTTTTTAATTTGATTGTAAGCGGTTGCCGTAGACTAAAACGTTTGCAACACCAAAGGTGCGCGTTGCCGACCCCGTAGAAACCGTTTTGGTTTCATAAAATAGGAGAGTTACTGAAATGACACCCAGGGAATTGCGATTGCTGTCAGTTTAATAATAATGGGGTGATCACGAATGCTATGTTAAGTTCACAAACTACTTAATATAACTGTAATGAATAATTATTTACGTATATTTTCCCTCAAATGTATAGGTACCCAATACATACACTCATTAAACGAAACACACACCCACATTCAAACACATACATACATACAAAACCACTCACTTACACCACACACATAGTAACGATTAATTGAGGCTTTAGTAAAAAAAAAAGTAAAAAAAAAAAATTAAGTAGATAGTATTTCCTTTTATTTTTGGCATCTAATTTAAATTTTTGTTTCTTTTGTATCTCTGTGGGATTTATTTCATAATTAATACTGTGTCTGTCTTATGAGTACTACCGACGTAATATGTTTATAGTGTGCGCGTGAACGCTGGTACCCTAAACACAAGTTGAATCTTAAGACTGGGTACCTGAGTTTAACGTAAATACTAAATACCGTGTTTGTATCAATGTAAAGTGTATTTTATAGCAAATTAAGAAAATAAATCTTATTATTATTATATTATTATTATTATTATATTCCTGAAGATACAAACTCTGAATCGCTGAAAAAGATCTGATATTTTTAAGATACTATTGTGTTTAGTAATAGATGGCTTCAGCATTTCAATTTTGAAGATTCATGGTCTTTATTAAAGTCCAGACATTTAGGTTAGTGTTATGCTATATCTCACAATGTAGGTCAACGTCTCAGACGAAGTCGGGGGAAAAAACAAGTGTATTATATAAGACTCTGACGACCCGATTAGCCCAGCGGTAGTTAACACTGCCTTCTGAGCTACGGGTCCTTGTTTTGCATCCCGGTAGGGACAAATGTTTGTGTGTTAAGCATCAACATTTGTATCTGAGTCATGGATGTATCTATGTATAATGTATGTATTTACAGAAAAAAAGAATATATGTAGTATATCAACCTTCTAGTATCCGTAACACAAGCCCCGTTGCTTACCACGGAACTAGATGGCGCTGTGTCATAATGTCCGGACACCTATATCTATTTACTAGCTGCCTCCCGCGGCTTTGCCCGCATGGTATATAGATAAAAAGTAGCCTATGTGTTAATCCAGATAATAAACCATAAGTATGCTAAATTTCATTCAAATCTGTTAAGCGGTTTCGCGTGAAAGAGTAACAAACATCCATCCATACATCCATACATACAAACTTTCACGTTTATAATATTAGTAGTATTTACTCTTGTTTTTCTATATGTAGCTACCTCTACCAATTCTTCTCTTACTAATATCGATCCAATTAAATAAGGTTATTTATATACATGAACATGTTTACCGCAATTCTGAACCACTGGACTGTATAACACGATTTATTAAACTAAGCAGATCCACCAATATGTACATACAACCAAATCTTTGATGCGTGAAAACCAAACACTTTGTTCTCTGCTCACCTCCAATTGACTACACGCGCACACTTATTAATCAAAGAAGTGGGTGCTTATTGAATAATTGAGTTCTGATGTCTATGATGTTTGTGATCGTGTGAAGTGGGGTTCGATTATGGGAACAATACATTTTGAATTTGGACTATAAATACATATAAAATAAATAATGATATCTTCGGTATATTTACGCGAATGTTAGATACTAGCGGCTCGTCCTGCCTTTTTTTTTAGCAACATTTTTCATTTATGCTCTGCTCCTATTAGTCGTAGCGTGATGTTATATGCACAAAACCAGTAGTTCCTGAGATTAGTGCATTCAAACAAAGTCTTCAAGCTTTATAATATTAGTATAGATTGAAATAAAACTATTATACTGTAAGGTCTTAGTAATTTAGATAGCTAAATAAAATGGTAGTTTAAAATTTTATTCATTGCAATAATGATAATGGTTGCTATTTTGATCAACTGTCATATTTGGAATGACTAATGTCACAGATAAAAAGGAACGATGCTCGGCAAGTTGGGTCATTCAGTAAATTATTGTCATAGTGTTCGGACGTTTTACAGTGATAAGAGTTAAGAAGTGCAAATACCTTACATAAGTAATAAAGTAGTGTTAAACGTGCATCTCTTGTGTTTTATTGGACGGTGTTTATAATACTTGTTGCGAATTTAATCGCAGTTATTAATATTATTTTAACTGGACGTTTCGGATCCTTTACAGCTTCCATGGTTATGTGCAGCCTGAAGTGTTGATTGCCTTCAAGTTATAATTACTAACAGCTACCCTACATTTTATTATTTACAATCTGATTTACACAGAACGAGCTCACCGTGTCCTTCACTTGTGCGGTTCTATTTTTGGCTTAAGATTTATTATTATTAAGCTATTGCATAGCTTCTATCGCGGGCCTTGAGCGCGGAGACCGAACCCAGAAATTCCGTAACGAAAATAACATAAGCGGCCCAGCGATGATACTTTTTATTTTTTTTATTATTCATATAAGAGCTCAGTTCTTGTCGGTGGAGCAATCGCGACTGTTCTCTTTCTCCTGCTTTCTGTTTGACTTCTTGATGCGACTCGATCCCCACTCTTTCCTTCACTTGTTCAACAAAACATCGTCTAAGCCTTCCCCTTCCTCTCTTTGCTTCAATTTTACCTTATTGTTTGGTTCTAAAGACCGATTTAATAGATAATAGTTAAATTAATATCAATAAACCGCGATAAAATCCGTAGAAAGTAGTTTTATTTCAATGTCTAACATTCGCGTAAGTCTAAAATATAAAAAAAACATCTGAAGAGTTCAAAGTAGAGTCAAGGTGAATACTTTAACTAATTTATTATTATTTACTCGACTTTGAGACGCTGTCGCATTTAACCAGTGACTTAGAAAGCTCTTTGAGTGTATATAGAGATTGATTGAACCCTAAAATTTACATGAAGGGACGGACTAAACAATATTTGGACATCTTTATGTATACACTGTATATAAAAGAAAAGTATACATAGCTGTCTGAATTGCTATTGCCCATACATTATCATAATAATAACTGCCTCGTTGGTCTACTGGTCGTACAGTACGACTGCCAAGCAAGAGGTCTTGGGTTCGATTCCTAGGTCGAGCGGTGTTATTGAGCTTTTCTATGAAATTCTCAGTAGCAGCTCGGAGTTTGGATTTGTGCCCGGTTAATGGTAATAGGCTCGCCCCCTACTACATGGGCCCTAAAACATACCGGCGAAACGTGGGTGTACATTAGTACACCTCTGCCTAACCTTTCGGGGACGACAGGCGTGATGGTATGTTTTGTTATTATAATAATACTGAGAATCTAAGACATTAAACTATAAGATTAGAAATATAATTTGTTAATCACAATGTTCCTGTATTCTTGTTGTAATTTTTCATAGGTACAAAGAAGAGTAACAAATTAAATAAATCAATTTGGTTACTCAAATAAACCTCTTAATATATAAACAAGGGATAATTTCTAAGCACAATTCACGAGTATTGAATAAGTAGGTTATATTTTATGTACGAAATCAACCTTTCAGATGGTACACAGAAATGCGTCCGCTGTGGGACACCCGAAGATACAACTGCTTTAACTAAACGCAATGAACAAATAAATAGCAGAAGTACGACATCTAAATTAAAAAGTATCTGTAATATTGGTCTAATTGAAATAAAACGTTTGAACTTGACTTTGATTTTAAAAATAATACTTTTTTCAACACTTATTTACGCGTATATTAGAAATTGAAATAAGAATAATTTGTACAATAATAATAATTGTAATTATAAGAAATGTATGGTAGTTGTTAGTATTAATTAGTTATTATTATAACATCAAGACAAGCTACATACCAGCCTGCCCGTGACCATGGATGTTGTAAAGGACCCAAGCAGTCTACTGCTGGACAAACTGCGCCGAAACACTCTATCCTCCGCTTTTCTCATTCAGAATAGTCCTCCGGCGTCCTTATTCAGGAATTTTCTAAGATGGTCGGATTATGTATAGTAATAATAACAATTTATAAAATAATCTAATATTATACTGCAATAAAATGCTTAAAAAGAAATAAAATCTAATAAATGTACAAACAGTAGACGTAGAAGGAGAAGTGTGGAATTTGGCATAGTTAAAATGTACCTCACTAATGAAAACTATTGCGAAGAAAATATTCGAATTAGAAACCCCAAGAGTCGAGGTACCCTACGTACTGAACCTTCTGGGTCAAGCCTGTAGAAGACACAAGGTCATATCTAATTCCCTCTACAGCCTTAAACTCACCATTCTGATATCCTGGAGGTACATAATACGGCATCATCCGTTTTGAGAACATTAAAAGGGACCTCAAGACTATGTAGTTGTTTTGAGGAATAAATAATTATTTTGACTGTCTCGTTGGTCGTCAGTGGGACTGCTAGGTAAGAGGTCTTGGATTCAATTCCCAGGTTGAGCAGTGTTGTTGAGTTTTTCTATGAAATTGAGTAATGAGCTTGGAGTTTGGATTAGTGCCCAGTTGATGGCAATACTGCACTTCTGCCTTACTGCTCGGGAATGACAGGCGTGTCAAAAGTTCAATATTCAGAACTAGCTATTGAATTTTCTTCCTCAGTCTGTTTTGTGGTTTTGCAATATCCATATGCTACGGTAATCGCTTACCATCGGACTTGACGTGGGCTTGTTTGTTATATAAAAATGTCACAAATAACTCAAATACAATCTTAATTCAAGCGGGAATCGAAGCTCTTAAACATCCCTTGGTTTCCTGAAAAGATGGTCAGATACGATCAGTCCATTCAGTACAGCAATGAACACTATTAAACCCAGTCTTCATTGCCGGGGTTCAATGAGACCTAACTTCTGTCTATTTCCAAAGCTCGTTACGGGTCACGTAACGCCCTACGTGTTGTGTTACGTTCGTCACCCAGTGTTAAAGTGGAATCCAGTCACGTGCCTCTAATGTCAACGTGAGCCTAATGATATTCAATTGGCAATCTCTCAACAGATAAAAAGCCTTCTATCCAAAGTTTGTAAAAAAACATGTAATAGATACCGTCCACTATGGTGTAACATCATCATCTTGATCGTACTAGAATTTTCTCAGACACAAATTTTCCCATACACGAACGCCTAGATCCAGAACAGTTAGTTGACCAGCAGATCGTACAAATAACAGTTCCTTGCGGGGATAGAATCCGCAATCCGTGACGGACAAGCTGATGATGAGCTCAGATACTGCGCCTAACGAGCCGTTTTTGGTTTTTTGGACTAGGAACCCTAATTATTAACATCGGTGTTCGTATTATGACGGAAAGATACGTGCAGTGAGACATTAAAAAGGTTAATACATTCGGATCAACAAAGTCATATAGCGATAAACTGATACAATTCTAGGGAACACGATGTGTAACCGTGTAACGTATAAATATGCATTTCTGCATACTATCACTTGCAACACGAAAATGCCATTGTAAATTTATTAACCAATATTTTGTCTCACATAAGTTTGAATTACTAAATGTCTAGAGCCCCAACATATGAACCTTTGATATTTTCCTTGCGTCTACGACACGTGCACCTTCCAACAACAATTGTAGAGTATAACAACTAACAACAGTACAAATTGTATAGAAATAGTATCGATTCACAACAAACGCTTCAGGCTGAAGACAGCACTGCACTGGGCCGATTCTGTGCCTACTAAATACACAAAATTCGATTGTTCAGCTAGCATGTTTATCGAGCCGTGCATGTTACGGTATAGTGGTGGAAGTGCTTTACGAGGCACGTATACGGCACTCAAGCTCAATTCAATATAACACATACGCCGTCAAGATAATGTGTGTTTCAAGATAACACGCAAAACAACATTGAGTGTATAAATCTTGAACAATTTTCGTGAATCGCGAGATAAGCGTGAAATGAGCGAGGCTAAGCGCGTAATGTGATCACGGATTTGTGTATAATCTAGTGCTACGGAACTATGACATATTTGTTGAGAGATAAAAATTGTACAGTTTTTAGTAGGTATATGTACTTACAGTAAGTTTCTCGTACAGTCGAACAAGCTAATTGGTTTACATCCACACATAAATCGGTCTATAGTTGCATGTATATCAATTAGGTTTTTCGACTGTACAAGCCTTGTTGATCTTCAGAAATACTCAAAACAATTATCAAACTCATTGTTTTATTTCAATCAGACTAATATTACAGGTGATTTTTAATTGTCAAAACTAGGTAAACGTTTTCATAGGGTAGGTATTACGGATTATTATTTAAATATCCAAGTTGATACGTAAAGTCTATCTTATATACGATGTTCATATTACAAATATCAGACGAGTAATTTCTCGCTTAGCTCAGCTTTACATAAACTAAGCGAGAAATGAGCCGGCTCCCTCTAAAATCTCATACCATACAAGTCAGGTACCGAAATATTTCCTCTCGATGTGCCGGTGATTGAGAGAACGCAAATTTTTAATGGCATTGCTTTGTATTTTGGGAGAAGCCGCGGCCTGATACTCTTAGGGTTGTCAGAAATATTTTTAAATGTTGTATTTTTTTATAGCAAAATAATTCACTTGATGCAAGTTGCTCAATTGTCCTCGTGGTAATAATGGTAATCTATTGAGAAAACATTTATTCAGAAAACGTCTCTAAAGATAATTAATTTAACTTAAATTTATAAACTATTTTGGAGTAGTAGCAAACATTATTTTTCGTTGGTGTCTAATACAGGTTTAATCGTTACCCTGGGACACATCAGGCTTCATTGGCTTAATGATGTTCTGGATAATAGCTATCGATGACCCTGGCTTACAGGAGTAGCAGTAGCAGAGATTTAATGTAGCTTGTATAATTAAAATCTATTTTATTCACGCTTTGGATGGCTTTCATTACACTCCAGTTCGTTTATAATAGAGCAACGAATAAACTGCACCTAAAACTCAAATAGTTATTTCAGTCTACATAGGTTCCTATCAAAAATAAAAATAACGTGCTTGTAACAATCACACCACAGCAGAGCTCCAATATTCCAATATGTTTTTTATCAAAAAACAATAATATTTAGAAAACTTTACTTCAAATACTATGTACAAATAAATAAAACCAAATTAACTACACAGCATGATAAATAGGGTACTTTATAGCGTATTTTAGTACCAAGAATGTTACACAAGTATATAAAAGTGTTGCGTATTTTTTTTCAGGCACCAAAAAGGCCTTGTTTTACGACATCCCTGCTCGAAGTGCCCGTAAATTGACCTCGACGGATGACGACCGTTATTTTTGTAATGCTCCTTTTTATCAATATACGTGTGTGAATGCAGGATCATCTTACGGCCTTATCTGGGCTCGAAGCGGGGAGGCCGCGGCCTAATTACAGCCATTGTGTGGAAAAGAAAGTAATTGTGTCGTTTTGTTCTACGTCAAATTGCGTTATTTGGGAGTCGGGACCATTTTTGTTTTTATAAAGGGAAAGCTAATTTTATGTGAATTAAGTACTTTTTTGATTGCAGATATAATGGTTTTTATTACAATAATGTGTTTGTTTTATGATTTATTATTTTATGTTAGTATTATCTTGGTATATTGCCTTAAAAA
The DNA here is from genome assembly GCA_905163465.1 of Craniophora ligustri. Classification (NCBI taxonomy): domain Eukaryota; kingdom Metazoa; phylum Arthropoda; class Insecta; order Lepidoptera; family Noctuidae; genus Craniophora; species Craniophora ligustri. The sequence continues at coordinate 10,001,275 of LR990978.1, read as the reverse complement.
AATCGATATAATTTTGTTACATCCATACTTATATTATATTATAAACGCAAAAGTATGTCTGTCTGAGTCAAATCAAAATCAAAATATAATTTATTCAAAGTAGGCCGAATATAATTAGCTCTTTTTGAACGTCGACAATAAAGACAGCCCCTAAAAACGTGTGTGTGGTTTATCTACACGCTTAAACCGCTGAACTGATTTAGATAAGAGACAGTTTGAGAATAGATGTAGGACATAGCATAGTTTTATCCCGGAAAAGAGGGTGGCAGTTTATTTAGAGTATCGAAAAGTTTCTAAAAAAAATAAGCTACCCAAATTCATTTTAATTCGTCTAAATTAAAATGAATAAAACATTTATTGCTAATGATACTTGACGATTGAAAGATTTTGTCTAATAAGAAAAAATATGTGCATATTTGAATATCTACATAGACAGTTCTTAAATTACTCTCAAAATTTTGAGCATACAGCAATTAACACATAATTTTGAACACAAACAAATGATGTAAGCCTCTTAGAAACTTTCGTAACGGTTGAACAAATTAAGCCCTTGGAATATCACGGAACGGTCTTAAGGCCTATGCCCCGTACAGTGTAATATAATTAAAGACATTTTACTTACATACATACCATCACGCCCGTCGTCCTCGAAAGGTTACGTAGAGTTGTACCTACTAATATGCACCCACATTCCACCGGTATGTTTTAGGTCCCATGCAAAGACTACAATATGTTCCATGTAATAGGGGGTGAACCTATTGCCATCAACCGGGCATAATTCAAAACTCAATCAATCAATCGATTTATTTGTTTGCGCATATAGGTACAAACATACACAGGTAAAAAAACTGCTAATGAGAGAGAATTTCATAGAAAAAAAAATCATTTACAATTTGCTCGATGTGGGAATCGAAACCAAGATCTCTCGTTTAGCAGTTGCTCTTATGACCACTACACCAGCAGCAGATAAGGCAGTTTATTATAATAGCCATTTTTTAATATTTTAGATACACTTTTTTTCATTATGCCTGATGTTAATAGATACTGCACTTTATAATGGAGCCCGTTTGACTAGAAGAAAACAATTCACTCTAAATTATAAACACCCAGATTATATCTATAGAGGAAGACCCACTCGGGAAGCTCGTTCGGGTTTTTGGAATGTCCACCACAAATTCTTGTCGCTTTCTCGTGAGTCATAACAGGAAAAGAAATGCTGTGAACGATGCCATTTAATTTTCTCGATCGTTGAACAGTGGTTACTGCGACGGCCGAGGTTGTGATTCAAATTGATGGTTAATCTGCGTAGAAAGACATAAAGAGACCGACTATAATGAACCTTTGACAATTTGGTTAAAAATATTATTATCTTTACTACTGAGCTTTGGTAAACTATTTCGGAAAGTATGTGCGTATTTATCACCTGCTCAAACCGTGAAGGAAAACATCGTGAAGAAACCTGCATGCTTGAGAGAATTTCTCAATAGCATGTGAAGTCTGCCAATCCGCAGTAGGCTAGCGTGGTGGTAGGTGTATAACCTAATCCCTCTCAAATGAGAGGAGACCCGTGCTCAGCAGTGAGACATTACTGGGTTGACGATGATGATGATGATGATGATTAAGCGATAACTCACAACGAACCACATCTTGCGCAAAATATTGATTCGTCGTATGTCAGTACTGTTACGGTACGATGGGAAGCGTACCTTATGCCAAATTGTATAGAACTCTTCGACCGTAGGCTCTATGTGAACTTAAAATGGGTTCGGAAGGTACTGATAAGCCTTTACGTACGGCTTATTCATATTATTATATATAGCAGATTATGTGTGTACATATATAAGCTAGAGACAGCTTAATTCGTTGAAGATGTTGATCGAGAAGATGTAACGGAATGATTTGGTTGAGTTTGGTATTAACAAGCCTGGGATAGAAAATGGGTAGATACTTGTCCAGGCGTAAGAGTCAAAAGGTGCATAAAAACTGGCCAAGTGCGAGTCGGACTCGCGCGCGAAGTGTTCCGTACAAAATTAGGCAAAAATTGCCTTTTTTTGTATGGGAGACCCCCTTAAATATTTATTGTATTATGTTTTAGTTATTACATAGGGCTTAAAAAATACCGGCGAAACGTGGGTGTACGATCCTTTGGGGACGAATGGTATTTTATGATAAAATATTATAACAAAAATATTTTTTTAAACAAATCTTTGGATATACATAGAAAAAAAATACAACTCAATGTATCTATTTAGGTGTTTTAGAGCATAATTCAAGCTACAACTCGGCCCACCTGATTGAAATTCAAAATAGGAGCCCTCAATAGCGTCCCCTCCATCGGAATTAGTCAACAAACTTTTATGGCGCACTTTCATTAAGTAATAGGGGACTTTTTCCTGATATTTACATACAAATAGACTCCTTGCCTTAATGGGGACCACTCGCGGATAGTTTGAGAGCATATTCAAATTAATGGCTCATGAACCAGAGAGAATAGTTAGGAACGTACAATTTTCTTTACGTCATTTTCATCAGTTTTAAAAAATGGTTATTTTGAGCTATTAAAAAGCGGTGGAGAAAGGCTTATTGTTAATTTATGCGAGTTTTTTTTGTCAAATGTTGGCAGTTTTTTGCGGTTGAACATTGCAACTTACATGGTTACTTTACATGCAAATGTTTTTGTTACTAGATCCTTAAAGATACTTTTGTAGTGTTTTAGTTTTTGTAAACTAGATGCCTTGGGAAAGCCTAAATAAGTTAATAGCGGTTCCCCTCATTAACCCGTTTATTGTCCCACTGCTGGGCACGGGTCTCCTTTAGTTTATTCTTATTATTTTTTTGTGTGTGTTCCACATCAAACTGCATTATTCTCACATTGATATTATACACATAAATCATTGTAAGCCAAAACCAACAATATTATTATAAATTTTCTCATATACAAATTCCCAGATGAAGACTGGAACTGCCTGTCGATCGCAGAGATGGAACCCGGCAAACCGTGATACATAAGCCGATCGCTTAACCACTGCGACGATCGTGGTGTTGCATGCAGTTTTCGAATTATTATGTAGAACTAGCTGACCCAGCAAACGTTGTTTTGCCTCATTATGTGGGTTGGTAGTAGAAGAGTGAAAAAAAATCTGGTGAAGGACATCCATATCACCTAGGGGTATGAAAAATAGATGTTGGCCGATTCTCAGACCTACTCAATATGCTCACAAAATTTCATGAGAATCGGTCAAGCCGTTTCGGAGGTGTACGGGAACGAATATTGTGACACGAGAATTTTATATATAATGGCTTGCTTTTATAACTGCCTCGTTGGTATAGTGGCCGTTTAATGCGACTGCCGAGCAAAAGATCCTGGGTTTGATTCCGAAGTCAAGTGGTAATTCTCAGTTGCAGCTTGGAGTAAGGACGCGTGTCCGGGTTAATGGCAATAGGCTCGCCCCCTATTACATGGGACCTCAAACATACCGGCGAAATGTGGGTGTGCATTAGTACACCTCTGCCTAACCTTTCGGGGACGACAGGCGTGATGGTATGTTATGTTGCTTTTATAACCCGTACAACTGTCGGTACTTGTGACCTTCTCTGAGACAACGAGTACGACATTCATTTAGCGAGTTCAAAGTTTAAAGTTAGACAGTTGGCAATGTCTGTCTGTCTGTCTAAACAACAACAGAAGTTGTTTAAAACGGTTTCACCTAAGGCAGCGTTTGACTGATTCGGTTGTTAAAGATAATGGTTATGGTGCTTGCCCATTATACCGTAATTATTATTACATTATTATTTTAATATACATACTTGCACTCACGCCTTTTTCCCATGGGGGTAGGCAGAAACTACAGAATGCCACGCGCTACGGTCCCTGCATACCACTTTTACCTCGTCCACATTCATAAATCTCGTCATATTATATATTATTTTAATATATAATATTATAAATCATATTCTTAAATAATATGTACAAAACAGTAAGAGTCAAACTATAAATCCATACATACTTAAGTCTTGATTCGAACACCAATTGCTTTCTCTCAAAAAGGGGAGACCCGCAGCCAGCAGAGATGAGAAGTTTTGGCATGAAAGAGTAAAAAGATCTTTGTACCCGCTGACAAACTTTCTTATATATGCCATCACGCCTTTGGCCCTGGAGGGTTAGGCATAAGTGTACTAATGTATACCCGCATTTAGAGCGAGCCTATTGCCATCTACCGGGCACGAATCCATATTACGAGCTGCTACTGAGAATTTATTAGAAAAACCCACTAACACTTTGCTCGATCTGGCAATCGAACTCAAGAACTCTTGCCCAGCAATCGTGCAACAAACAAACTTTCTCATTTATAAAATAAAATAGAATTATACATATAAGGGAAATCCAGAGTGAGCCGTACTGTGAGTGTTATTGTTCGTAGTACGTCTTCTGTGGTTAGTCGGTTACGCTATAGTGGGCGGTTACCATTTATTTTAATTGTTTCAACTTTCAATCCTAATTTCGTGAACTAAATTCCAAACATCCAACTCATCAACAACTGTTGACGGCGGCTACACAAGTTGAGAAGCAATATTATAGAATCAGGAGATAGATCAAGGTTCAAAAGGTGATTGGACATCATTATTCTCTATTTGCGCATTTTCATCATCCTCGTCACGTTCTATTTTCCGTCCCACTGCTGGTCCAATCTACTTAGAAAGGGCTTAGGCAATGGCTCTCCATGCTAGCCTAATGCAGGTTGGCAGACTTAACGCATGGTGTATATTAGTACACACCTGTCTAACATTTTGGGGACGACACGCATGATGGTATGGTATGTAAACTTAATGTAAATTCGTTAGGAATCCATATATAAATTTACGTTATTTACGCCAAGTGCAATAAATAAATAAATAAATATTTCCGGACATTATTACACAACGCATCTAGTTCCGTGGTAAGCAACGAGGCTTGTGTTACGGATACTAGATGGTGGATATACTACATAAATATACTTTTTTTGTTGTTGTAAAAACATACATATTATACATAGATATATCCATGACTCGGATACAAATGTTTATGCTCATCACACTAACATTTGGCCCTACACCCCACAGAGCACAGCAGGCAGCGTTAACTACCGCTGAGCTAAACGGGTCGTCGAGCAATCTAAGTAACAAGTCGATTCTACGTTGACGAGCCTTCTAGCGGTAACCCTGTTTCTGTACGGATTCTGGGTTCGAATACCAAATAATTAAAATTAATTTAAAGTAAATTAATTAATGTATGTTTATTTCTTTACGTACAGAGAGAAACACATTCGTTAATTTGAATTCCCACCGTTCTATCTATCGTTTGGCGACCCAACAAAGCCGGTGAACCGCATTGTGAGACGGGAAAAATATACAAAAACAGTGCCCCTCGAATTAGGTGTGGCTCTGATGGATATAAATGGGCCCTCTTCGTCTCTAGGACCGCGCAGATACAAAACAACTGGTCGCAATTAATATTATATCGATCCCCGAATAAATTGCGGTTTCTGCCTGTCGAGATAACACACTGATTAAATATAAACTTGGCTAGCGATTGCGGTAAGGCAATAAGTTTTGCGCGCATCGTTGCTTATGTCAGTGCGAGATTCGAACTTATACGTACGATGATAGGGTATTTATTTATGGTTAAAGAATCTTTATTACTCAAAAGAAACTTACAATAAAAACACTTAATGAGAAATATTACAGTTTAAATTACATTAGTGAGCAGAGCTAGTATCATAATAATATGTTGTATATAAACAATTGTAATCAGCAGCAACTTAAATCATGTAGGTAATAGGTTATTAAGAGTTTTCGATATTATTACTAAGCCCACTTTACGAAAGACTTCAGACGTCATCGAAGATAACAGTAAAAGATTCCGCGAAACAAAAATAAGTTAGTGCGGGTAGAATACTTTGACATAATTTGACAAATGCTTTCAATCATCATCAAGCCATTTATTGTCCCACTGGTGGAGACTTTTCTCATTTCAGAGGGATCAGGATAGCCTACCACCAGGCTAGTGCAGGTTGGCATACATCATACGCATTGAGAAAACCTTTCAGGTATCCAGGTTTCTTTCAGGAGTATGATTGTGATAATTATCCAAGTAACTTCGATAAGTTGGTGCATAATTTGGTATTGGACTTGACAGCCCACTGGCCCATTTTTGGTTGATGATGAATTATATCAATTTTGTGACTTATCTGAATCGTCATAAGTCTCAATTTTTATTTAGCCATATGTATATGTATATACTACGTTCTCTATAAGATCGTAGGATGACGTTTTGTGTGTAGTATAGGGTTGGCACATACCCAAAACTGCAAGTTATAAACTCTACGTTCTTTGGAAAGCATTAATTGTTTTGGTTCTTTTATTTTTACGCAGGATTTGGCTTGTTTTTTATTGTTTTTATTTTTGACTGCGCTTTTAAAAGACTGAGTGATGTACTTACGAAAGTAATAAAATAAGGATAATATGTGATGTAAAACTATTTTATTGGTGATAAAAAAAAAATTGTGTGGATTATTCGTTCATTCTATAATATTATTTTTTTTAGAAAATATTGTACTAACAAACTTTGCACGGGTAGGAAGTATCTTTACTAATGATGATTAGAAAAACAATTAACTCTTTATTCCTTTAATATTTAAAAAGAAATACAAACAGATATCCAAAGAAACGTTTGGCTAACATTAAGCTAAGAATACTGTCGATCAAATCAGTCTTCAATAAAATTAACAAATCGAAAAATTTATCGTAGTAATCTCGACAACTCAGTCAGTGCGGTAAAAAGGCTATAGTCTGTGGCAAAGGTCCTGGGTCTGAATTCCGGTAGAAGCAAATGTTTGTGTGATGAGCATATTATGTGTATTTAGACGACTTGGTGGCACAGTGGCTGAGCTTTCAGTTTGTGCGTCACGTGTTGTGGGTGAAATCCCCGCAAGGAGCAATATTTGTATGTTCTACAGGTAGTTGTTCCGGGTCTGGGCGTTTGTGTAGTTTATGTATGTGAAAATTTGTGTTTGTAAACGGACCCACGACACTAGAGAAGAATCCTAGTGTGAGGCAAAGCTTTAAAATAAAGTGATTTGATTTAGAAAATAGTTTTAACTATAACATACCTTTGTATAAATTTAATACTGCGAGCGCAGCCATCAGTAACTTTGATCAGTCAGACGAAAGGGAATCATAAGATTATTGGATAATAACTTCGGAATACCTACAGGGTGCGCCCTTACAGAAAATGATACTTTACGATCCTCATATTAGTAGGGACTTGGCTCCAGGGAATGCGACCGCCGCCCGCGTTTGAAATGGTTACCTACCGTCTTAATATCTATTTTCTATTGAAAAGGTGTAATTTTCTTTTGTAATACTTTACTTCTTGGCACGGGTCTTCTCTCATTTGAAGAGGATTAAGCTATAGGTCACCACGCTACCTGGAGTACCTAGTGCGGGTTGGCAGTATTCACACGCCATCGAGAAAATCCCGGGGATTTTGGCGATAAGATATTTTTTTTCTACATGACTCTACGTATTACTAACGTATTAATGACGACCCGATTAGCTCAGCGGTAGTTAACGCTGCCTTCTGTGCTACGGCTCCCGAGTTCGAATCCTGGTAGGGACGAATGTTTGTTTGATGAGCATAAACATTTATATCCGAGTATATATGTATTTACAAAAAAAAGTATATGTATATGTAGTATATCACCTTTCTAGTATCCGTAACACAAGCCTCGTTGCTTACTACGGAACTAGATGGCGCTGTGTCATAATGTCCAGAGATATTTATACAAAAAGTTATTGTAAAAAAAGAGTCTATCGCGGTTTGTTAAATTTATTTAATCTCAATGTTTTAGATCAGCATCCAGACAAACACCACAATTAAATCCGCGAAAAGTAGTATTCGCGTAAATGTAAGAAATCAGTACATAGTCTAGGTATGTATAACTATAGCTATTCAATAATTAATCCCAATCAGATGTAAGAAGCTTATGGTTAACGAGTATTATATCAAACACATCACGCAATCAAATATAACTAATCCCTCTAATATAGGGTTGCCATACGTCCCAGTAAGTCGGGACATGTCCGCGGCTTGAAGCATGGTGTCCCGGATTCTCGGCCGATGAAAAATTGTCGTGGTTTAAAAATCTTAAAAGGTCGTTCCACTTTAAGGGTTAAAATTTGTCGGGAATTCCCCTTTGGTAATTCATGGGATGAGCTGTTTTATTTATCCCCAGAGCCCTTGATCACTTAGCCCCCAAAAATGACCCCAGGTACGCCAATGTCCCGGCCTGGGTCACTACACATATGGCTACCCTACGGTCTAATTGGTGGACTTACCGAAGTATTTGTAATGGACGCCCAAAGTCACAATAACAGTCCAATTTGAATTACAGATGACTAAAATTACTCTAAAAGGGGAATTTATAAATAGCAGGCAAATTGACGAGATAGCGTGGCGAGATTAATATTAAATAATTCAGGGCATTAAATGTCCTGTTGGGTGGGCACAGAGTTCATCTTGGACTGTAAGAAATTGGGAATAGGTGTTAGTTTAGTATGAGTTGTTTGTTGACTTATTACCCTTTAGAAATTTGTGTAGTTTTCAAGTCTTACTGTGTAAATTTGAGGTTAGTGTAGTTAAGAAGAGAGCTATTTACAAATCAAAGATCTGGGGACGGATCTCAAGGCCACCACGAATTTCTAGTTGTAGGTGTATTTAGCATCGTCCAATGTTCAAGAGCTGTGGTGGTCTAGCGGTGTGACAGTGGACTGAGATGTCAGAGGTATCGAGTTCAAACCACTGACTTTTCGAAAGTTATGTGCGTATTTATCACATGATCAAACGGTGAAGGAAAACATCGTGAGGAAACGTGTATGCTTGAGAGATTTTCTCGATGGCATGTAATGTCTGATAATCTGCAATAGGCTAGCGTGGTGGACTAAAGCCTAATCCCTCTCAAATTAGAGGAAACCCGTGAGCAGCAGTGGAACAATAATGGGTTGATGATGATAATGATGAATGTTCTGGAATATTAGTCAGAGATTCCTCAATGACCATAGCTTGTAGCTATTCGCATTAGACCAGCCCGTAGTAGTTGATCGCGTCAGAGTGATATAAATTCGCCTTTATATCGTTATTTTAAGCAAACAAACATTAAAGGTACCTTCCTAAATTACTACACAACCGTAATACTTTACTCCAAATCTTAATTCGGTAACAAAACTGTCGATCATCTGCCGGATCTTGGGCCAGCAAATCAACCAACCCTTTTGGCTAACATTCATCTTGTTTGTAGACCAAAATCCTAGATGCTAATCCCTTTTAGACCAGTGTGGATGCCAGTACATCATTTTATCGGTCCTCGATATTTATAGGCGAGCTTCTACCGAATTGCTCTCGCATAAATTGGCGGAGAGTCAAGACTTTGGAATTTTAAGCCAAATTTTGAGGTTAGAAATGGCGCGAAGATTGTTTTGCTGTCATATTTATGCGCAGATTTATTTGTTATACAACAAATAAATCTACGCATCTGTAATAGTGTATATGCAATAAATATATTGTAGGAAAAATTAACACTTTCCTGATTAATCGATTGGCAAGGTTAAGCGAGCTTGCTTAGACAAGACAAAGACAACTATTGTTGATTCACTGCGGTCTTCTGTAAGGCGGAGGTATTTCCCCAATCGGGCAGCTCAATTTGAGCGAGAAATCTCACTATGCCCTATCTCCTACAAAACTTTCTCCTTTCTTTGCTTCCACGGAAAGTACATTGACCTGTCAGTTGCGGTTGTCATAAGAATATTTATAATTTCGTTGGATGTAAAAAAAGGTTTTAACAGGTTCGTCAATGCCCGAGTGACACCTCTGGTGTTGCAAACGTCCATACGCTGCGGAAACCGTCTACCATCAGGCGGACGGGAGATTGTTTGCTACCCTTGTGATGTAAAAAAAAAACTTGAGAGGTGTCAAGGGAAACCCAGATGGAACGAAGTTCCTTTTTACAATTCCTTCACTAATTAATCGAAAGGAACTTCGTTCCATCCGGGTGTCCCTTGCTTTCTATAAGAGAGAGAGAGAGACAGACAGAGAAACATGCGCACGCCGCACGGCTTACTATAGCTTACCATAGCAAAAAGTGTCGTTACAACTTTTCGTCTTAATTTTTTCCGTCTAGCCCCCTTTCGCAACGCGCGATAAGGAACTTCGTTCCAAAAACCATCGCCCCTGACAACAAGTTTATCCTTTAGATATCGGTAATTTCTTAGCTATTACTATAGCATCCTCGTGAACTGTTCAATGGAGTAGTTTTAATATAAAATTCTTTGTTTTTAACACAGGGTTTTAACTAGAGGCCAACCCTAATACTACCCTACTACCCTAGGCCCTAGACCAGTTCTCGTGAGCTTGTTGTGGGTCATAATTATTAGAATATAAATCTATATATACAAAAAAAAAAATCTCAACAAATTTTGCGCTAAGTTGTGCTCTGGCAAGAACACGCTTCAAAGATTGTTTTTATTCATTTTTCGCGTCAATCCAACTTCAATGTGACACAGAACTGCGTTTATCTAATATAAAATAAATACAAACATTTAAACACACTTCTCTTCCCGTGTAATAGATTAAAACCTCATCGAATTAACAAACAAACATAGAAACAAATATAATTAAACAAACAAAAAATTACCAATGAAAACATACAATGTTCCAGTAGTCGATTTGAGTGTCAACAATTCCGGCGGGCCCGCTTTGTCGGTGCCAACTTATCTGTTCTGACAAAAGATTTGATAATGTGCGCCCCGGATGTTCCCTTGCCATCTCGGCTAGTGTGTTACAAGACGCAAAAGCAAGCGTATTGTATTTCTTACGCTTACGGAAATATTAGATTGAAAAAAAAAAAAAGGTTGAACTTATGTATTATGTATTAACAACTATTGTACCATGTTCTGAGCGAATAAATATTGTTATATATCTTATCTTATCTTATCATTCACCCGCGATGTTACCCGACAAGAGTATATTTAAAAAATAGCCTATGTGTTAATTAATTTAATAAACTATATGTATGCTAAATTTCATTCAAATCCGTTGAGAGATTTTTGCGTGAAAGAGTAACAAACATCCACACGTACATTATTACAAGCTTTTACGTTTATAATATTAAAAGGATTAAAATAAAACTGCTTTTAACGAATTTTATCGCAGTACCTTTATATTATTTTGGATCCTTTTGTCAAATAAGGTTTTGATTTATTCTATTCTATACTTATTGTTTTTATTTTCTTTTATCTATAATTATTTATATGTTTATTTTATGTGTAAATACTGTTTATTAGCCTAACCGTCCGTGGAATCACCCTATGGCCCCATCAGAAAATCAGCGCCGCAGCACTTAGTGTAGCGGCACTATGCTGAGATGGGAGCCTTTTTGGCCTCGTGCGAGTGTTGCCCAGACATCATTTAATTTATTTTTTATTGTTCTATATTTTGTTTGTTTATTTTTTTATTTTTGGTGCTGCTTTTGTTGTTTTTTTTTCTGTTGTGTTTTGTGATGTTGGCCATACCCTCTACGGGGTCCAAAAAAATATTTTTTGTTATAAAAGTTTTGTTTTTGGAAATTATATCAGTGTTCGAAACTTTATGAAATAGTGAACGTGCGTGAAGAAGAAGTAAAAGAATGTGAAATTGTTCTATGCAATTTTTGTATAAGATTCAAGACTCACAAATTCCAAAGTGATTTCTCTTCTGAAGCTAGTAACTTACACCAACCCCAAAATTTCATAGATCTTGTACGTAGGGCGATATTAAAAATGATAAGTATTCAGTCCGCTCTTAATACAGCCTTATTCCTTTAGATTGGGGCAAGGATTTGTTAATTTTGTCCTTTTTTTTTTCAAAATATCATCTTTGATATAAGAATTTGGGCCAAAAAACCAGTCATTATACTGAGGGCATTTAGAAACCTTTCGGCCTTTTTGGAGATTAGGGAAAGTCCCTTGTTCTTTATTTAAAATTCCAGTAATTTTGTAATTTAACGACAAATTTGGTGCAGTTTAGAAAACGGCTATAATATCATGGGTTGTCGGTTCAATATCCGCTTGGTGCAAATAATTGAATATAAATATGTAGGGAGTTGTTCCGGGTCGAGGCATTTGTGTGAGAATATTATATTTACTCATCTTGACCTGGGAATCGACTCAAGGACCCTATCCTTACTATCCACCTGTTAGGACGATTAAATGACGCGGTAGTTAACACTGCCTTCTGTGCTACGGGTTCTGGGTTTGAATTCCGGTAGGGACAAATGTTTGTGTGATGAGGATCAACATTTGTTTCCGAGTCATGGATGACAATGTATCTATGTATTTTATCAACTATCTAGTATCCGTAATACAAGCCTCGTTGCTTAGCTCGGAACTAGATGTCACTGTGTCATAAAGTATTATATTATATATTATAATTATCCGTATAATTCACGGGGCGAGATTTAAAAAAAATATTTCCTTTAATGCAAAAATAAATTGGTGATTGAAGTGTATAATATTTTTTTTTATATTCATAATAACAATACGGATGACACTTACACGGATATAAGACATTTTATTGCGACTTGTCTGGGCACTACCATTCACAGATATAATAACAGCATTTACGACTCATAAATGACGGTAGTATGACATAACTAGTATACGTTTTAAATAATAAGTAGTTATGCTGATTTCCGCACGTTTTCCTCGACCATAATTTATTTATTTCCACATGTCATCACAAATTGTAAGAATTACATGTAGGAAATAAGACATATCTAGTTATTGTACTTCAACGGCAATGAGACTGCCACTTCTAATTATGTATTGGAATAAAACTGCCTCGTTGATCGAGTGGTCGTATAGTGTGACTGCCGAGCAAGAGGTCTTGGGTTCGATTCCCAGGTCGAGCAGTGTTATTGGTTAGTAGGCTTCTATTATAGGTTAGTAGGCTTCTATGTGTTGCCACTTTAGCTTTATATTAACGTATTATGTTACAATACAGAAAACACAGCATCTTTACGACATCTCAGCAGTAACGTATCTCTCAAACTAAAGGAGCAATATAAAATCGAATTCCCTCCAAATGCCGAAACACGTCACAAATCCGTATAGTGGAACATTATCAAATCTACTTCGATCCGGCTTTAACTGGTATAAACTGGTTATGACTGGAGTAATCCAGATGTGAGCGCTCGTCATTAAACCGGCGGATATGAAGCGTAGGTCTCATCGAGTACTTAAATGAAATATCGGGTCCTAGATGCCGTAATATTTGGATATCGCATCTAGAAAGCTAAATTTGTGCAATTTTTGTGACTATAATGGGTTGACTTTACGAAGCGAACATACAGTGACTTGAGAGTGCAGTATAATAATGCGTTCAGGATACTGATGGGGCTACCTAAATATTGTAGTGCCTCAGGCATGTTTGCTGAAGCCAATGTGGATGGTTTTGCTGCTATCATACGCAAACGTTGCGCCTCCATCATGTCACGGATGCGCGCCAGCACTGACAGTATCCTGCACGTTTTAACTGACCGGTGGAATTCTCCACTGTTGGAGCGATGGATAGGATTCCATGTTGCGGTATAATATGTTAATGTGTAAATTTAATAATATGTATTTTAAATTCCTTGTTGTTTAAGTACTAACCTCAGTTTTTTTAAGTCCTTGTAAATACTAACAACACTTGATGGGTCTTGATATCCGAAATAAACAATATTATTATTATTATTATAAATATGACACTCAGCGGTTATAAGAGCAATTATTGCATGAAATTTATTTTTAGGTCCTATCAGATTGAGTTGGAAGAGATCGCGCAGATCATACAAAACGTTCATCTAGTAGTTGTGATAGCTTAGTGGTGTGACCAACGGACTGTGAATTCAAAGGTCTCGAGTTCAATTCAAGTTCAATATTCCAAGGCATGCACTGAATTTTCAAAGTTACATGCGTAATTAATATCACTTGTCCAAATTCTTCGGCCTTTCTTGTCGTGATAGCCGCGGGCGTTCGTGAATGCGAAAATATGTCTGCCTGTTATTTCTTCACGCTTAACGGGATTAAATAATATATAATATACTGCGATAAAATCCGTAACACGTAGTTTTCATCATCATCAACCCCCTAACGTCCCACAGCTGGGCACGGGTCTCCTCTCATTTGAGAGGGATTAGGCTATAGTCCGCCACGCTAGCCTACTGCAGGTTGGTGAAGTAGTTTTATTTCAATGTAATTTAGTCGTACTTGGGTTAGTGTAAAATCAGTAAGTTTTGTTTTTATCGGCAATGCTTACTAATGAAAACCCGAAAAAGCGAGTCCAATCTATCACCAGGTGGATTTTAAAATATCTAGATATATATAACTAAAAAGGTGACTGACTGACTAGCATAGTGATCTATCAACGCACAGCCCAAACCACTGGACGGATCGGGCTGAAATTGGCATGCAGGTAGATGTTATGACGTAGGCATCCGTTAAGAAATGATTTTTGAAAATTCACCCCCTAAGAGAGTAAAACGGGGTGCAAAGTTAATATGAAACTAGTGATTTTTTTTGTTACATTGCATGCAGACGAAGTCGCAGGAATCAGCTAGTATCATATAAAATTACAGATTCTACGCAGACGAATAAATCAATCGTTTTAATGATTGCCGTGTATTTTTTGGTTTATCCTGTTTTCTACGATCCGTGGTTTCTCATTCCGTATTGAGTAAACGAGTGTAAGAGAGGTGTCGTTGGTTTTTAAACGTGTTTGAAAATGAATGATTTCGGATGATTTTTTTTTTCGCCTTTTGTTTACCGTAGATATGCAGAGGTATAGCATTGCTAATTAATTGGTATTTGCAATCTATTAGCACCATAAAATTATTCCTTACTTTATTTCTAAATGCTGGTCTATACTAGAATTGTATGTACTTTTGTGTCGTTTGCAAACACTCACACTCACTCACTCATACTTACATACAACAAATGCAAGGACCTATAAATACTACCTGTATGTCAATACATTTTTAATTCATGGGAAGATCGAACCACTGACTCATATTTGATTATTTTCCTAAAAAAATAGGTACATATATTTCTAAATAAAAAAATTAACGCGATTAAATCCATACAAAACCTTCAGAATAACTGTAAAAATCAAGGTTGATAACTACAGTTTTCTATTTTGAAATACCAAAAATTCAGCACAGAATTCCAGTTGATAAAATAGATGGATTTTTTCATGGATATTTTTGGGACTGTCCTGTGTTGTGTTATAAAGGTGTGCACATAGTTTATCACTGGATTCAAATGGCGCAGGGGAATACGAATGAACTGACATACAATAGAATTACACTAGTTCTCGCAACTAGTCGCGTATTTCTGAAATATTCGGATTTTTAGTGATATGGCCTTTGCGTTTCGTTTTACGGTGTTGCCAAATATGCTGTATCTGATGACCAACAATATTATATTACTGTCTGACTGTTAGTCATAGTCTCTCCTTATTTTCAGACTCCATCGAGTAAATCCCTCACGTATGCAGGTTTCCTTACGATGTTTTCCTTTGACCAAGTGATAAATACGGACATAGCTTCCAAAAGTCAGTGATGCGTGCTCTGAACCTGGATCGAACTTGAAACTTTTGACTTCACAGTTGACTGATCATGCCACTAGGCCAGCACAACTTCTCATAATATGTAGTTTCTAAGCATTAGTAATTACAAGATACTTGCTGACAAAAAAACTGATTACCGCAAGCGTGTCATGAAGGGTCGCAAGTATAGCGATGAAGATATCAGACCTGTGGCAGTGTGTCGCTTTCGCATTAGTTTATTTAGCCACCAAAGACGTTCTCTCTCAGGCCTTTTTGTCTATTCCATACCACCATACCATGAATCGTATGGAATAGACAAAAAGCAGTATAAACAGTACCCACTGGGCATTCCAGTTTAAAAGGTAATATAGTCAGTAAAGTATCCGGGAAAATGAGACTTAAAATCAACCATCTCAAGGTCGTAATGCGATTGATACTCCTGCGGCCGTTACAAAACATGTTGAAGTTATTTTATTAAGGATGTTGGAAAGGAATGGTGCTATTGGATCTGTAAAGCACCATCTCTATCAAGCAAAAGTAAGACAGCGCACACACGTTGGAGCACGGCTCCTTGTATTGATAACGTTCATGGGATACAAGCTATATACTTGCTTAACACTTTATAATAATGGGAGCTTGGGCAGAGAAGTAGGGGTTGTTTTTTCATATAATTAATAACAATATTCCACACCTGGTAAGTCTTCAAAGCGTATTTAATATCGGTGGATTTTCAATATCGGAATTAATTTTCTGATATTAACCACATTGTCGGTTCCGATATTAATATCAGAATTAGGATTTCTTATTAAAAATATGGATTTAACAGGAAAAGTACATTCTTAATAAATTTATTCAATGTTGGAAATAATTAATAAACATAATATTTACAACGTTTTTGGGATTCAGTGGTTTGACCGTCAGTTCCTTCTTGAGAGGAGAAAAAGAGATTCGTCTCCAGCAGATATTAAATAGATTGATGAGCTGAATATGACTGCTGAGTCCATAGGTCTTGAGTTTGATTCCAAGGCACACACTGTCCAGTCAAGAGACTGATCCTTGATGGTATATTGGACGTTAATTCTGGTATACCATCATTACATCATTCAGAGGACGCCCACTGCTGTAAAAAAGGCCTCCCCTCCCATAAGTAAAATTCCATAACATATAACATGACTTTCCATCACGCCTGGTGTACTAATGTACACACACATTTTGCCGGGCACGAATCCATAATCCGAGCTGCAACTGAGAACTTTAGAAAAAAACCCATTAACACTTTGCTCGACGTGGGAATCGAACTCAAGACCACTTACCACCTGCTTGGAACCCCATCATAGATTCTATTAAATCTAAATCCAAGAACAAAACTGCACGACCGAAGGGCACGGTGAGCTCCTTCTGTGTAAATCGCATTGTCAATAATAATTAAAAATGTAAGGTAGCTGTTAGTAATTATAACTTCAAGGCGACCAACACCTCAGTCTGCCCGTGTCCGTGTCCTGTAAAGGATCCGAAACGTCGGGTAAAAATAATATCATTATACCGCGATAAAATGTCTAATATTCGGGTAAGTGTAAGACATTAATATCAGGACCTTCAAATGTCGTACTTACTACCACTAGAATAACAAGACAGTGTCCCCTTAACCTCTTAATCCAGTATAATTAAATAACCTTACCTTTTTATCCCAGTATCTGTGTTATTCTCGCCATATTCTAGCCATATTCACGCCTCACTCGCAGTGTGGGATAAGCACGATTAATTACCGGCCGGACATAATTAAGTATCTTCTTAATCAGGCTAGTTATTCGCCGCTGGCTATCGTTCAGGCTAAATTGAGTCTACTTTATCTAGCCTGTACTGATAGACACGTAAAGCTATCGACGATCCGACCAACCGGATATTATGATATAAGCAATACATATCATTTATCGAGTAGATCACATGAAGTTTAGCATGAGGTTTTAGGTTTGATCCTGAGTAAAGTAAAACTGAATAAAAGACAAATTTTTACATACCAATATATATAAATACATGTAGCTAGTTGTATGAAAATGATCAAAAGAAAGGAGTTTAAACTAAGCTTTTACTATATTTTTAATTTCGGTGTTTCATCTAAAACGTCTACCGTAGGAAAATGTAGTTTATATTTTTTTTGATTGACGAAATAAAGAAACAATTAGATGATAATAAAAGCACACTGAATTCTTACACTTACGTTGCAAACATAAGACAGTCAAGTATAATTACTTTTATCCGATTTTACCTTGGTTTACCTATTCATCATCCACATCCACAAGAGAATATACTACATCTATATATTATATAAAAGGAGAAGCTGACTGTCTGACATATCAACACAGGGCCTAAACTATAAGTTAGAAATTTGAAATTTTGCACCGGGGTTTGCCTTTTAAAACGTAGGGGAGCAATAAGAAAGGATTTTTGAAAATTTACCCTCAAAGGGGGTAAAACTGGTACGAAACATTGCCGTTTTTTTTCTTCGCCGTGGGCGAAGTCGCGGGAATCAGCTAGTTTGTGGATAAAAAATAAATAAAATGATTTCATCGAAACGAATGTCATCCTGCACGATGTCAAAAAAAGGTCCGTATCTCAGCGAAATAAACTCCAACTTCAACAAAAAAATATCTAAAAATCAATACTAGTAAACCTATTAGAACTATCATTCACTTAGCTTACTCTTTGTTGCCATTCTAAAAACACTAGTAGGTATACTTAGTTTAAACTGCATATTCAATTACGTCGGTCTTGTACTTAACTAGATCGCCATAGTTTATAGCTAGTACGTCGCTAGGTATACGTTCATTCACTATGTTGTACCTCTACTAATTGAAATCCATGTGAAAAACGCTACCCGCACACGAGAGGGCATTACTATCGGTTCACAGTTGTAACTCGATTTGAACTCACCTTACTTTTAAATGAAATAATAATAATTAATTTATAATATTAGAAAAAAATATCACCGTAGTTCAATAATATAGCACCTATATTACATCCTAGAAGCCGCATTTATGACTACTAGACCAACGAGGCAGTTGAAAATCACTCAACCATTTAAAACATATACATACAGTCTACAAATTAACAGTAAATAAATCTGTAATACATACTACAACTACACAAAGTACTTTAAACACATAAGTACAATCGAAGTAAAGAATCAAACAGAACAAAGCCAACCGCCAACAAAATTCAGTACTTGAAACAAAATCAAGCAAAGGAATGAATGTATTCATTCGAGAACAATAGTAAGGGTCCTTACTGAACTGACATAAAAAGGCGAACTCACCTTTTTTCTGGAATGAAAACCGTCGTAAGCGCAGGGTAGAAATGTGCTGGCGAGATATCTTCGCGTTGTTTATCTATCATCATCATCATCATCATCAACCCATTAACATCCCACTGCTGGGCACGGGTCAGGGATTAGGCTGTAGTCCACCACGCTAGCCTACTGCGGGTTGGCAGGCTTCACATACCATCAATACAAATCTCTCAAGCATGCAGGTTTCCTCACGATGTTTTCCTTCACCGTTTGAGCTAGCGATAAATACGCACATAACTTCCGAAAAGTCAGTGGGGCGTGCCTTGGGTTCGAACTCGAGACATTTGACTTCTCAGTCTACTGGTCACACCGCTAGGCTACCACAGCTCAGTTTATCTATATTGTGCTTTATTGGAACAGGATACGATTATGTTTCGTTTAAATTGAAAAAGGTTAATTTAAATTGGATTAGCATATTGGGATTAATCGCGTTTTTTTTTTGGTTTTACGTTCCTGTGTGTAAATTTTGTATTTATATTGTTTTAATTCCTGATTCGTTTGAATTGTAGCTCAGACTTGATTTGATAAGATATTATAATTATGTGGAATACTTTTTTTTTTATATCACGAGGGTGGCAAACGTAGGCAAAACTTTAGACGTTTACAGGTGTCGCCTGCACGTTGCCGACCATGTAAAAACTCTATTTCGATTTGCATTGTTTTAGTAAGCCTTAATCTGTTGCATTAACAATATCAAACAATACACCGTATTTAGAAGCTGTATTACCAATATTATATCTAAATTATTTCAACATTTCGATCATAATCAAATGGCTTGATTAAAGTTATCGAAATTTGCCACATAACGAGTTTAAATTCCGATGATGTTAAAATCGAATTGCAACGAATAAATTGATATTGCATATTAGTAAATAATACACGAAATTGGGCAAAATATGGCTTCAATATGATACCTGCGGTCAATGTAGAATTATGATAACAGTATTTATGTTACTATTAATCAGTTATCTATAGGTATATTTTACGGTGTAAAGCTGTGTATAGAATGGTGTGATTAGTGAACTGTGAAGTCAAAGGTTTCGAGTTTGGTTTCAAAACACTTTTCAAAGTTTCGTGCGTATTTGTCACATGCTCAAACGGTGTAGAAAAATATTGTGATGAAACCAGTAGGTATGAGAAATTTGCGATAGTGATATGTGTGAAGTCTTCCAAACTTCACTAGGCTACCGTGGAGGCTTAGCGTAGCGTACCCAGCACTGGGAAAATATTGCATTAAGATAAATATTAAGTCTTAAGTCACGGCAGTTAACACTGCCTTCTGTGCTATGGACCATGGGTTCGAATCCCGGTAGGGACACATGTTTGTGTGAGTAGCATAATGTATGTATTTCCAAAAAATTATACATATATGTAATAGGTATATCAACCAACTAGTATCCGTAATACAAGCTTCATTGCTTAGCTCGGAAAGATGGCGTTGTGCCATAGTGCCCAGAAATATTGTTTTTTTTTTGTCGAATTATCAAAATTGTACGGCTTCAAAAAGCAGGTCTTACAAAGAAGAGCCGGCAAGAAACTCCGTATTATGCCACTGTCTTTACACAGTCATCATCATCATTATCATTTCAACCGTTAGACGCCCACTGCTGGACATAGGTCTTCCCCAAGGATCGCTACGACGACCGGTCATACGCCCCCCGCATCCAGTGGATTCCAGCGACCTTTACACAGTACTTTGTCCAAATACATATTTCTGGTCACATAAGCACGCTTGTTCCAATAATCTACAAACCGTTAAAGATAATGCTATAGATTTCTATCTAAATAAAAATTTGAATAAATATTCGCGTACTAAGTGGCTATATGTTAATAAAATCACAAAGCTTGCCAAACAGACCGACATATTGAGAACATGATACATTAAAAATAGGTATTATTAATCGCTTCAATTTATAAGATCATAGTACATCTTCTTGGCACCATTCTACAGCTTACTTAACTTAAATGATTAACTAAAAAGCAATAATCGGTAGCTGGCTCTCTGCCCAGCACCCCCCCCCACCTCCACATCCCCAACATCACTTAAAACTTCCCCCACTTAACGCGACTTTAAAAATGGACACGTAATTTATTATGTACTCTATTTTCGTATGACTTACAACACTCAACGTGTAGTTTTATCTTAAGTTCAGTTCTTAGCTTGATCTGAAATGCAGTAGCTATATGTGTGTTCATTATTTTTATTTAAAATTTGAATTGAGTAATCCAATTTTAATTTTGACTGCCTCGTTAGTCTAGGAGTCGTACAGTGCGACTGCCGACTGGTTCTGGGTTTCGATTGCCAGGTCGAGCAAAGTGTTATTGGATTTTTTTATTAAATTCTCAGTAGCAGCTTGGAGTTTGATTTGTGGCCGGTTAATGGCAATAGGCTTGCCCCTTTTTACATGGCACCTAAAACATACCGGCGAAACGTGGGTGTACATTAGTACACCTCTGCCTAACCCTACGTGGACGACAGGCTCCCGCCTGTCGTTCCCGTAGGGTAGGTATTTAATTTTAAGTAGACATCAAATATAGTATTGGATTTTTTTTTATTTATCAAGTATTTTAGGTCGTTTTCAGGTCCCATTAAATAATAAATAAATATATTTCTGGACATTATGACACAGCGCCATCTAATTCCGAGCTAAGCAACGAGGCTTGTGTTACAGATACTAGTTGGTTGATATACTTTTTTTTTGTAAATTTTATACCTTCATATTATACATAGATAAATCCATGACTCGGAAACAAATGTTGATGCTCATTACTCAAACATTTGTCCCTACCGGGATTCGAACCCGGAACCCATAGCACAGACGGCAGCGTTCAACACCGTTGGACTAATTGGGTCGTAATTCATTAAAAGGTTGTTTGAGAAAATAATTAAATAACTTGGTATTGCAAAAACTAAAAAGAAGAATAATTTTTTGACTGTTTTGTAAATCGAACCCAATTATCTCATGCTTGGCACTCGCGCTTGTAACCACTATACCAACAAAAAATCGATATGTTCTGATGTTGTATATCCCCTTATTTTTTGATGACCTCTGTGGTCTAGTGGTTCGAGTACCGGTCTGCTGATCACGAGGTCGTGGGTTCGATTCCCACGGGAGACAAATATGTATGTGATGAATATAACTGTTTGTGTTCGTCTGGGTGTTTCCTATGTATTTTAAGTATGTATTTACAAAAAAAGGTATATAAGTATTATATCCATTGTCTAGTACCCATAGTACAAGCTCTGCTTAGTTTAGGACTAGATGGTGCTGTGTAAAATGTCGCAGAATATTTATTTATTTATTATAGCGTAGTGAATAAATATATTATTCTCTAACCTGACTCCCCAATTACTTCATCAAACAAAAACCAGAACCGAATTCAAATTTCATCCAAAGTATTTTTCAATATCATTACACTACGCCATTGGAGCTCATATTCGTATTAATATAAAACCGTATAAAAATGTCATCGTAATAAAACCGGCTCACAAGCACTATCGATAATTGACAACTTCCTTACTAGCATGACATCACTAGGCGAACAAAAAGTGCGCCGGTATCAATTAAAACGAACTCGGCGGCGATTAGTGCTGGGACGAGAGTTTTTGTCGATGTTTTTTCGGTGATTCTGCACACGTAATTTATTTTAGTAGATATTTGCTTTCAATTTTTTCATGATTGCTGAAAGAATATTTTGATTTGGAAAAAGTTTTTGTCTTGCAACTTGAACGTTGTTTATTTTGGTTCTCATAATTGTCAGTTTTGACTACCCTTAATTTGATGGTTGTGTAATACGTAGGTATATTGATAAACAAATTATCTGCTCTGATATCTTTGTGGTTTGAGTAGTGGAATGTGAAGACAAAGATCTCAAGTTCGATAGCAAGGCATGCACGACAGACTGCGTATTTATCATATACTAAAACGGAAATTTATTGCAATACTTTACCCGTTAGGGATTTATAAATAAATAATAAATAAATCCTTTATTTTCAGGCTACTGTGGCCCGTAGATATATACCATATATATCAAAAATACAATCGTGTTAGGACATAAAAACTTAGGCCTAAGTTAGTACAAACTTCACTGCACTATGTCTTCGTGTATTATGTTCTTATATCTGTGTACTATTTGTGCAGAATCTACTACGCCATTCATCCTGTCACTTACTCCCCTCACTATAAATACGCTGAGAATGCGCCATCGGAATGTTGCTAGCTTAAAAAAAACAATATATACATTGAAACTCTCAACACATGAAATGAATGAGCGTTTAAAATAATAGAAATTGTTTTTAAACAGTGATTGAATCTAAGTTACCAGTTATTTGTAGATGAATTTAGAGTTACATACATACATACACTCACGCCTTTTTCCCATGGGGGTAGGCAGAAACTACAGAATGCCACGCGTTACGGTCCCTGCATACCACTTTTGCCTCGTCCACATTCACACATCTCGTCATGCACGCGCGCCGGTTACGAGTACTGCGCACCTGACCTTTTTGAAGGAGTTCACCAATAAATTCTATCATTCATCCTTTCAATATGTTACATAATATATATTAGAGTTATATACATTTAGTGAGTTTTATTTGAAGGATTTTTCATCATATGAAAACATTTGATGGCACAGATGATGCAGTGGTCTAGCAATCGGCTTCTGCTCCTGCTCTGCGCGTTCGGTCCTCAAACGGAACAAATATGTATATGTATGGCCTACGGGTAGTTGTTCCGGGTCTCGGTATTGTGAATATGGTGGTGTGACCAGTGGACTGAGATGTCAAAGGTCTTGAGTTCAAACACAAAGCACGCACCACTAACTTTTTGAAATATATGTGCGTATTTATCACATGCTCAAACGGTGAAGACAATCATCGTGAGGAAATCTGCATGCTTGAGAGTTTTTCTCGATGGAATGTGAAGTCTGCCAACCCGCTGTAGGCTAGCGTGGTGGATTATAGCCTAATCCCTCTCAAATGAGAGGAGGACACGTGCCCAGCAGTGGGACAATTATGGGTTGATGATGATGATGAAATATCAGTATCCAGTATTTTTTTAATAAAACTGAAAGTGTCATTAATTCAAAGTGTCTAAGCTCCATTTAATTTTCTCTTTTAGATCGTTGACTATTAAGAGAGCCCCGAAAAATGCCCGCTTTTCACACGTTAACTTAATAGGTTAGATAATATTTATAATACTCAAAACTTAATACATCAATCTATTTATAATATTATCTATTAATTACGTGATGCCTTCAATGATATTTATGATATGATAAATAAAAAAAAATGAAATCTATTCTCCGAGATAATAGAAAATGTAAAATGCAGCGACAGGAACCGAAACTTTGGGTTAAAATTATACCAATAATGCGCGATAAAATCCGTAAAATGTAATTCTATTTCAATTCTAGTATTAGGTATTCGCTTGAACGTCAGAAATAAGTAAATTAAATTTAAATATTATAGTAGTTATTTACTTAGTGTACAAACAAACATAATAATTATCTATCTCCCCTGCTACCTGGTTAAGGGGCGAAACCCGCACTTAAATAATGTTAGTACCAAATGACATTTTTTTTATTTTTTTTTATGGTGATACGGGGGCAAACGAGCATGCGGCTCACCTGATGGTAAGTGATGACCGCCGCCCATAGACATTTGCAACATCAGAAGCTTGCAAATGCGTTGCCAAACCCCTTAGAAACCGTTCAGGTTTCTTAAAATAGGGAGTTACTGAACTGACAGCAAACGGAATTCCCATGCTGTCAGAATAGTCACTCCCCAATGAGCTCTGGTAACCTTACTCACTCACAGAAAGACAACTATTGTTGATTCACTGCGGTCTTCTGTAGGGCGGAGGTACTTTCCCAGTCGGGCAGCTCAATTTGAGCGAGAAATCTCTCTATGCCCTACCTCCTACATCATTAAACTCATTAGTATTATAAAGTCTATATCAATACTAGTCTATTAATCAATCGTTTTATTACTGGTATAGGAATCACGAGACATTTTTACGACATCCTTATTATGATTTTATGTCAAAGCGAATTATTTCCACCATGTATAATTAAAATCAATCGCATTATCGTCAATGTTTACTGATGTATTTAATGGTCTTGTTTACGGGGAGTTAAATAGTTTTGAGTCACGCGAGCGGTGTTGCCGTTGGAAAATTAATCAATTGGCTTGCTTCGGCGGTTTCGCCCCCACTATCGTTTCGTCCCAACGGGGATGAATCACAGAATTGAAGTGATTTTTATTTTTAATTCGGTGGTTCGTCGTATTGGTTTGTTGTATTCATTTTAAAACGTTTTTTATTTGTTTGGTTTTTAAGCAAAATAAGGATTATTAGTATGTTGTGTTTTCGTTTGTTTCGTGCACTGCACTTAAGTTGTAGACCAAAGATTGAATGCCTATTCAAATTGTATATTGTGCTATTTCGAATACAAGGGATTATTTATATGGTTACGTCAAAATTAACTAGTCTAGTTAGTCTTAACCCCGAATAATAAGAGTTTGTTACGAACAGTGCTTCTGCCGACGAAGAGGTCCTGGTCGATTCCCAGGTCGAGCAAAGTGTCATTGGGTTTCTATGAAATTCTCAGTAGCAACTCGGAGTTTGGATTTGCGCCCCGTTAATGGCAATAAGCTCACCCCCTATTACATGGGACCTAAAACATACCGGCGAAACGTGGGTGTACATTAGTACACCTCTGCATAACCTTTCGGGGACGACAGGCGTGATGGTATGTTGTTTTTCTTTATATCACAACTCACCATATTGATACAAATATTTTATCGAAGTACTAGATATATTTCTAATTTGGAATTTTATTTTTGTTTTACCACATTCATGCAGAATGCAAATAGGTAACCAGTGTTTCCTTGCTTCATTTTGCATGGAAGTGTCGGTCGACCATTCATTAGCAGGTAGCTAATTCCTTCGTACGCGATGGCCAGTTTCCTGTTATGCCACTATGATTAGTTTTCCATATAGACATCGTCATTATAGAAATAGGACCTGAAATGTTAACATAGTTTTTATTCAGTGGCGTTAAAGTTCAGAATTAAGTACATTGATAGACTTGTGATGTGATTATAGGATTTCAAGTCTTATGCCTGTGTATATTGATACCATAATTCATTAGTATAGTATTTAAAATTAGGTATATAATATGTTTATTTTTACATACTAACTCGACTATCTAAAGAAATATTTTTTTTAAGTAGGTAATTGAAACAGTTACCAAAAAAGAGATCCATTATAATTTTGTACTATACGTGAGGCATACTGGAAGTTTATGGAACTGGCCACTTGCAATAAAAAGAAATAATAAAGCAGTGATGACATTCGAAAATGGAATTCTCTTCGAACATGTTATTTTAAATTTTCGAGACTGTCATAATGATTTTTATAATGGCGTCCTTTTGTTTGTCTTTTTGATAATTGATTAAAAAAATAAATTTACTCGAGAAAATAATAATATTACCTGAACTACTTTATATTAATATATTTTATTTATTATAATATTATATCGGAAATTTATTTCAAGGTATTGAATGAAGAATTCATGACAGATCCGCCATACAGGCCAGACCTAGCACCTTGCGAATTCTATGTATTTCCAAAACTTAAAAGTAGTGCTTAAAAGTGGACGGCTTTACAAGCTTAGTTCCCTGTTCGATGCTAGAAAAAAATATTTATTAATCAGTTTTAATAAATGAAAATGTAGCTCACACAATTTTTTCTGAAACTGGCAACACAGACCATTTAGCGCAAACAATAAAAACGTTTTCTTTTCACATAATCAGTTGACTTTTATGATGTCGTAATGTCATGCGTCAATCATCGTCAATCGATGGTTAATGATGTGTCAATTGATTGGTAATACCAATTATAAAGGTTTTTTATACCGTTTGCAACACCAGAAGTGTACCAACAACACCACTCGTACGTCGTTGACCAAATTCAAATTCAAATTCAAATATTTTTATTTCAAGTAGACCAATATTACAGGTTCTTTCGAAATGTCAACACTAGTTGCACGGTTCCAAAAAGTAGGTCTTATGGAGAAGAACCGGCAAGAAACTCCATAGATACTCTTTTAAATAATTCGTTATATTTACAATTTTCGTTTTTAATATTAATATGAGAATAATGCAGTCTGATGTGAAACGCATGAGTTATTCACTAGCACTAAAAAAATAAAATAAAATAATTATAATATAAAACCCGGATGCCATGACATGTATAAGCCGACCAGCCCCAACTGACAGCACCCGTTCACGAGCATGACGTGTGTATCAGCGTCGCTCTACTCAACCATGATATAGGGAATAAAGGGACCCGACACACAACGCCACCATCAGTAGGACATTTGAGAGAGCATGACAAGCCCAGACTGCCTGGCCAAAATGTCTACCAGTAGGTATGCATTTTTCATTTCGCAAAGCAACATCGAAGCCAACCGACCCTAAATGGTAATCTTACTCAATTGCAGAAACACAACTATTGTTGTTTCACTGTGGTCTTCTGTTTGGCGAAGGTACTTCCCTAGTCGGGCAGCTCAATTTGGGCGGGAAATCTCGCTATGGCCTACCTGAAGAAACAATTATAATTATTCTAGTTTCAATTTTTTTGTTAAAGGTAGTGTTGGTTGTTTTTCCGATGCACTTTTCCATAATTTCTTCATTGTTCTAACGTTTAAGTATCATCGTTTTAACTGTTTTTTTTCCTCTGCGTTGACAGCGGAGGTTGTGAAAACTATTGTTATTTTTTTAAGAACACATTATTTTTTATTTTTATTCCTGCTTGTAAAACCTTCACGAAGTTATTGAAATAAAACTTCTTTTACGGATTTTATCGCGGTATATTGATATTATTAAATCCCAACGTTTCGGATCCTTTACAGCATCCATGGTCACGGGTAATCTCCAGACTTAAGGAAATCAATTATTTAATATCATGATTTGATTATAAATGAAGGTTAAGTTACACGAAAAGTACTTCAAATTGATTAAGTCAAATTATTTTTATATCTTAATTTGAATTGTTACCGAAAAAAAGTGTTTTTTTTATTTACCAATCCCTTTTGTTCATTTTTTTATCCTATTGCCTATGTCCAGCAGTGGGCGTGTAACGGTTGATATGATGATGATATTGTTTTTTTTTGTAACCAACCCTCAAACGTCAATAGGCTACGGTAATCGCTATCCACCAGGTGGGTCGTCAGCCCATTGATAATTGTCGGCACCAGTCGTGAGCACAGATTTTAGTAGTAAACCCAGCCTCGGCGCCCCTCACCATCGTCATACCGCCACAGAGACCGAAAATTTATGGAATGCGCACGTGAAGTTTGTGCTCACGACTCGTGCCGGTACCTATACCACCCTTCACGTCATCAACCCATTACTGTCCCACTGCTGGGCACGGGTCTCCTCTCAATTGAGAGGGATTAGGCTATAGTCCACCACGCTAGCCTACTGCGGGTTGGCAGACTTCACATGCCATCGAGAATTCTCTCAAGCATGCAGGTTTCCTCACGATGTTTTCCTTCACCGTTTGAGCA
This sequence comes from Craniophora ligustri, assembly GCA_905163465.1. NCBI lineage: Eukaryota > Metazoa > Arthropoda > Insecta > Lepidoptera > Noctuidae > Craniophora > Craniophora ligustri. The sequence continues at coordinate 9,972,698 of LR990978.1, read as the reverse complement.
TGTGATAATACGCACATAACTTCCGAAAAGTCAGTGGTGCGTGCCTTGGGTTCGAACCCGAGACCTCTGACATATCAGTCCACTGGTCACACCGCTAGGCTACCACAGCACCTTTATGGTATAAAAAAATCCTTAAGCTTAAATATATAAATCTATAATACCTAAATTATTCCATACCATTTTCACTGAATACTAAACTCGATCATTTAATCTTATTACAGATCTGGTTAGCAATTGTTTATCTAGAAACATAACTATGACAAGGATTGAATAAATTATTATTAGTCTGCCTTTGAAACTCGGTTAGCATACCTAGGTCCTAATAAGCCAATTAAGGTTTCAAATAACTTTGATAATATAATTTAAAGAATTTTATTGGACATTGAAATAAAATAGTAATTATGAAGACGAATGAGTGGTTTCTGAAGTCTTAAGTTTCGACTTCAACCCCATGGCCCGCACTATTGATATTTTCAAGTAATCTAAATATATACATACATCTAAATATATATAACTCAAAGGTGACTGACTGACTGACTGACATAGTGATCTATAAACGCACAGCCCAAACCACTGGACGGATCGGGCTGAAATTTGGCATGCAGGTAGATGTGATGACGTAGGCATCCGCTGCGAAAGGATTTTAGAAAATTCACCCCCTAAGGGGGTGAAACAGGGGTGCAATGTTAATATGAAACTTTTTCAACGTTTATTTTTTTAGTTAAATTACACGCGGACGAAGTCGCGGGAGTCAGCTAGTACGTTTATAATCCCATTGAGATGATTCCTTAACCATTTAAGCATGTGATGAACACACACACTAACCTTGAAATGTCATCATGATCATGTTTACGTTAACTGTATGTTTTTATGTGATTCCAAATAAATTATAGGTACTCATAGCTATATAATACAATAATCTACAAGTAGTACATAATGTAAAAGAGGCGGTAATACGCATTTAAATTAAATTAATAACAATCACGGGCAGACAAGGCTAGACAAAATTGTAATCATTATCCATTATAATAATATGTGGCTCAATTAAATTACTGTATTAATATCTTAAAGAGGTTTTACTTCGATAACGACTTTGATGGAAGTATGTTTAATTGTATACTGAGTATCACTATCACGCCAACTTCAACTAATAAGTGAGGCAGAAATGTATTTGCTGATGTACATTTACATTTTACGATATTTTTATGAGCGTCTTACATATAAAATAAATATCTTTGGACATTATGACACAGCGCCATCTAGTTCCGTAGTAAGCAACGAGGCTTGTGTTACGGATACTAATTGGTTTATATACTACATAATATTCTTTTTTTTTGTAAATGCATATTATACATAGTTACATCCATGACTCGGATACAAATGTTGATGATCATCACACAAACATTTGTCCCTACCGGGATTCGGACCCGGGACCCGTAGCACGGAAGGCAGTATTAACTACCGCTGGACTAATTGGGTCGTCAAATATAACATTAACTTTTCAAAGTTATGTGTGATGTATGCTCAAATGATGGAGCAAAACATCGTGCATGCGACCATGATAATTTTTTTCGATAGCGTGATGGCCTGTAGCTTAATCCCTCTCCAAATCAGAAAAGACCGTGCCCAGCAGTGGGACAGTGTTGGGTTTGGTGACGTAAGATGGCGAAGAATTAAATGGAAACATCCGATAACGCTAATTTATCTTTTTTAGGTTTGTAAAAAGTAGTTTTTAATAATTTCTGTAAATTCTAAAAACTTAATTGACGTAAACACTAGTCTATATTGTTTTCTTGTAATCTATCATTCTTTGTGTTTATCTTGTTGATGTGCCTTGAATAAATAACTAAATAAGCCTGCACTGAGGAGCATCAAAACCTCAAAACCCATATTCCTCGCCTGTGAAGTCCAATAAGGCATTTTTTTACGGCAGATACCAGAAACCGACACCGCACAGCGATATACAGTTACATCACTATTCAATCAGTTTACTGGAACCCACGTCGGCTAACTCACTAATTAATGAGTCCACAAAGTACCGACTAATTTGGTTAACCACTGTATTTGTTGTATCATTAGGATTTAGCGTTAAGGTGTAGCAACATGTCACGGTTAAATTTAACTGATAAAACACTAGAATAGTACTGCAGATATTAATGACGATCTCTGTGGTCTAATGTTTCTAGTACCGGACTGCTGATCACGAGGTCGTGGGTTCCATTCCCGCAAGACACAAATATTTGTGACGAATATCAGTGTTTGTGTTCGTCTGGTTGTTTCTTATGTATTATAAGTATATAGAATTTATAAAAAAGTATTAATTAGTACCTACAGTACAAGCTCCGTGATGTAGAGTCTGCCAACCCGCTGTAGGCTAGCGTGGTAGGCCATAGCCTAAGCCAAATGCGAGGAGCCCTGTGGCCAGTGGAACAATAATGGGTTGATTATGATTCTATCGTGTCGTCGTGCGTGTCACGCAGTCATTGGTACCCCGGCAGTTGTGACCGACATCATGTTTTTAAATATTCAGAAGGCTGAGAAACCAGTTTACATTACAGCTCCTCAAAAAGTTTTTACAGGGCCATTTGCTGAAGTACCTACTTGGTTCTCTTATAGTTTATTTATTTTCTTCAGATCTATTTCTTTGTTTGTTTTGCACGGAGAACTTTGTGGTGACTGAGGTGGTTTGTAGTACGTGTAACAAATTATTAGTTATTTGAATTCTTGTGTTGAATTTATTTTTGGTGCTGGTAACACTTTTTTATTAGTTTACTAGTTTTTGCCCGCGACTTCGTTTGCTTAAATAATTGCTACTAGATAATATAATAATGGAAATATTATGTATATAAATAATAATATTAGTTTTTTTTTATAAATTCCTGTACATTATGACATAGCGCCATTTAGTTCCGATCTAAGCAACGAGGCTAGTCTTACATATACTAGTCGGTTGATATACTATATACATACCATTTTTTTTGGTAAATACATGCATATTATACATAGATACATCCATGACTCAGATACAAATGTTTATGCTCATCACACAAACAATTGTTCCTACCGGGATTTGAACCCGGGACCCATACCACAGCAGGCAGTGTTAACTACCGCTGGACCAATTTGGTCGTCAATAAATAATATTAGTTAAGATAGCCCTCAATGTTGCAATGCTTGCAAAAGGTCGCTAAGTCATAAGTACTAGCCATACCATGTAACACTAATTGTACACTTAGCATGCAATGAAACTTTGACTTTGACTATGAATTTTTTTTTAATTTTATACCTTCCATTAAGAAATTATCGATTTCGCCAACTTCCTCCCTCTTTTTCCTTTCCGTAACAAAAAGTCATATGTCTTTCCCAGGGAGTTAAACTACCTCCATACTAAATTTCATCTAAATCGGTTCAGGGTTGAAAGAGTTATTGTCATGCAGGTTCATGAAACCACGTGACGTTTGACTGAATTTTGAAATTTATTTATGTAAATAAGTCTTAGACACTTACTCAAATCAAAACTGCTGAACGAAATTCAATTATAATTACCTAAGCTTTTTTGAGAGAATTCCATAGAAAAACTCAATACCGCTACTCGAACCCATGACTGTTTGCTCAGCAGTCGACTTAGACCAACGAGTCAGTGACATAAATGTGTAATTGTTAAATAAATAGACTTGACGAACGGAGAAAATTTACTGTAACAGATCGAAATCCACCCCAGTGACCCCATAAGGGTTCCGTCCTTTTTCATTTGTACTTACAGAACTCTAAAACAACAAATAACATCTTTATTTGTCAGATGCGACGTAAAACAGAATTCTTGAAACCGCCGCTGAATAAAATATTGACACAAACTTAACTCGCAAACTGAAAACATTCTTTTGTTATACAAAAGTAACAGAAAGAAACCCGGCTTACATAATCTTACAAAGATAAAAATAACTTAAGGAACTAGCGCGTCTCATCAACCTAATTATTGTCCCACTGCTGGGCATGGGTCTCCTCTCATTTGAGAGACATAAGGCTTATAGTCCATAGCAGTGATAATTAGGCACATATAGCTTACGAGAATTTAATGGTGCTAACCTAACGCATTTAGGTTCGAACTGGGATCTTATAACTTTAATAGCCCACTAGGCTATCGCAGCTTCTAACCCATCTGTTAGTCATAAATGTTTCGTGTGTGTGTCTACTAAACTTGGGTTCGATTGCCGGGTCGAGCGAAGTGTTATTGGGTTTGTAGCGAATAACACTTCGCTCAATCAGAAGCATATGGACCTCCGGTCTCGGAGGAGAGTGATGTAGCGACATCTATCTCGCCACGTAAGAACTACGGACTCAGCGCGACGAAGCTAATAATCCTACATCGCGCAAGTGAAATTTGCACGCGAGATAGAATATATACACCCAACATGAACCGTTGGACAGTAGCCCGCCAGGCACAACACCTCGCCTGGTCGGGGAGGATTCTCCTTTTCAAATGGAGGTATTACCACCTCCTTCCCTGCAATAGGTGTCTCTATAAAATTCTCAGCAACATAATCGTACATGGGACTTAAACCATACCCTCAAAACGTGGGTGTATATGAGTACAGCTCTGCCTAACCCTTCGGGGACGACAAGCGTGATGGTATTTTATGGAAAGTAAAAAAGGCACTGCAACAAAAACAGCATCAAACGAACATGTAAACATTGTATAGTGTTCAGTGGTGTGCTGACTAATTAATTGAAGCTACTGACTAGCTGGCACCTGTAATCGACGGGTTGAGTAGTGATGGGACACACTGGATGTTGACGTCAAAGGTATCGATATGCCTTTTCAGCGCAGTTGTGGGGCACACATTGTTTATAATCGTTTGTTTTTGTTGTTTTTTATGTTCGTTTGCTATAAATTTATGTTGTTTTGCAAGTGACCACCATCTGCCTGAGTAAATGTTTTTTCTTTCTTCTTTCTTTCATATATATTTCTACCAGCATTAACACGCAACTTCATCAGCGTAGTATTAATAATTTTATCCAATATGCTTTCACATCAATATGCGTATTTATTTCGTAACTCTCTCTTTTAAGAAATCGATACCGCATATCGAAAATTCCACCCCCTTTTTCACCTTTCTAAGAGGTGAAAACTGTTGTGTGTATGTCTTTAAGTACAAGATTCAACTATCTCTATATCAAATTTCATCTAAATTGGTTGAGCGGTTAAAACGTGAAGAGGTAAAAGACAGACAGATAGATGGACATATTTTCGCATTTATAACATTATTATGAATAGTATGGATGAAAGATATCGATAGTTTTACATACAAAAGACATTCAATTATATAAAAAACAAATGTTAATTGAAATATAAATAATTTTTACGGATTTTATCGCGGTATATTGATATAATTTGGAGAATTCTTGTAAAATAATTGCAGTTACTATTTTAAACCATACAGACAAAACCTTGCATTTTATAAATATTAAAAATCAGACCAACAGAAAGGCCCGCCATAAATAATTCATTGTCACGAACCGCTTCAATCCAGTTCAATCCAGATTTTTAATTTTGATATTCAATTTAATTTGCGTCACACAAATTTCAAAGTTGCCATTCTCTTTAGTTGATTTTTTCTTTGTTACTTAATTGGCCTAAAGTCTTTGAAGTCTGGGCGTTGTTCTTAGGTAATTAAATCATTCAGTGAACATAAACTTATCAATAAGTTACTGATTTAATTGCATTGAATTTTAACATAAACTTATAGACTGTAATTAGTAAATTATAAAGACTGTAAACGGAATATATAAATAATAAAATAATATTTTTACTTACTGTGTGTCATTTTTTACAAAGATAAAAAGAACGTGGTAGCTTATTAAATTCATACATATATTATAATGCAAAAAAAACTGTGTCAAAACCCGAACATCGATATACAAATTTTGTTTTAATATACGATACATACCACATACCTATTTTGACATCATTAAAATCACTAAAATAAAAAAAACCCTAAAAATATTCTCTTGTAATATTTCCGAAGTATAAATTTCCATTACCTACATTAATAATCGCGCTAACAACTTCGATAGCAAAACACTTCGAAAAAAGAACTTCTGTAATTAAACATTCGAAGTGACATCGTGTAAGCCACCTCTAATGAGTTAGAAACTTCTTTGTCTCTGGAAAGAAAAGATTATTAAACTGCTCTCTGATTTCTGAAGCACAAGTTCTTTTTTAGGGTTCCTTACCTAAAGGGCCAACGGATCCCTATTCCTAAGCCTCTGTTGTCCGTCCGTCCGTCTGTCTGTCTGTCTGTCACCAGGTTGTATCTCACGAACCGCTATAGCTACACAGTTAAAGTTTTTACAGATGATGTACTTCTGTTGCCGCTATAACAACAGATATAATAATAGAATAAAATAAAAATTAGAGGGCCTATAAAACAACAAACGTGATTTTGCTGTCGTTTTTTTCTTTGTATTAATAACGGTGACAAGTCGCCGGGAACCCTCTGTTTAAACCCTCTGAGGGGTTTCGCATAGAACCCCTCGTGTGCGAGTCCGACTGGCACTTGGCCGGTTTTTTGTATGAAAAGTATTCTTGTGAAGTTTTGTGAAAAAAATACTGTAATAACTTTATATTTTATCTGGGCAATGTTTGGCTTTCTTTATGAACTTTTGTGCCATTTTCTAAGCAGCTGAATATCAGTGTTTGTGTTACGGAAACTAGATTATTGATAAATTATATAGATATATGTTTTTAAACACTTAGATATTCATCTCAGCCTATCGCAGTCCACTGCTGGACATAGGCCTCTCCCAAACTACGCCATAACACTCTGTCCTCCGCCTTCCTCATCCAGTCTATCCCCGCCACCTTTTTTAGGTCGTCAGTCCATCTTAGCCGGGGGCGTCCCAAACTTAGATATTACTTATACTTAAATAGAAATAACATTCTTATGTTATGTTTGAAAACGCGGCCTCACACTAAGTGTCGCCGCACACGAGCCACTCGCGACAGCCACAAACGCCGCCACGAGAAGTTAGAAGCGGCTACAGAGGTAGCTGAAGCGCGCGACAGCCATTTGTGGCCAGTGGTCGACACTTGACGTCGTTGGCTGCTACTTTTTTTAACCCATGCTCTCTCTGAATCTCTGATATAAATAATTCTATATAACAGACTACGTGCGTGCATTACCGTCAACTCTAACAGGTTTACTGAGGTAAGGGAGAGAGGGATGCGGAATCGCGGGAGTGGCGTGTAGCGGCGTTTCGTGTCGGCGTTTAGTGGCCGGTGCCGGAGCGCAAGAAGCGAGAAGCAACGATTGCAGCGTGTGGCAGCCACCGGCGGCAACCATGTGCGGCGAGTCCATATAAAATGTATGAAAACTACAAGAAATACCGCCGGTAGTGGCGTTTTGTAGTTGTGGCCGGTGGCCCGTGTGCGGGAGCTCTAAGATTTTCTCTTGTGACGTGGGTGATTTCGTGTTTCTATAAGGCGGGGGTACATCCTAATTTGCGCATCTCAATTTGAGCGAGAAATATTTGTATGCCCTGCTTTTAAAACAAATCTCCATTTATTGTTGTAAACCTAAACCCAATAATACTGTTTAACTACACCATTTGATGTTCAGCAACAAGCGTTGCTATGGTTTCCCAATTAAACCGTCAAATACCAAATTATAATTACAATAGAATATCTATGTTTTCAGTTGAAAGACATAATTGCTTCTCAATAAATAAATTAATTGATTCCTTAAACTTCCACTTCCAAATATAAGTCATTGAAATAAAACCAGAAATACTTCTATCACCTGCTTGGAACCCCATCAAGATTCTATTAACAACAGTACAAAACTGCACGACCGAAGGACACGGTGAGCTCATCATCATCATCAGCAGCCTATATTCGTCCACTGCTGGACGTAGGCCTCCCCTAGTGAACGCCACAGAGCTCGATCTTCGGCGAGCCCGTTCTGTGTAAATCGGATTGTCAATATTAATTAAAAATGTAGGGTAGCTGTTAGTAATTATGACATCTAGACAACTAATACCTCGGTCTGCAAAGGATTCAAAACGTTGGGTTAAAATATTATCAATATACCGCGATAAAATTGAGTATCGTTTCAGTATTTTTCCATTATACTAGAAGTGATAAATCATGTGAATATTAATTATTCACTTAAACAGTAATAGATAACATAGTGAGGAAACCTACATGCTTCATGGTATTATTTCAATGGTGTTTTAAGTCTGTTAATTTAGATAGTTGAAGATTTATGTGACTCGATGCGTGTAATATTAATACATAGGGCCGGCTGAAGAAATAATAATTCTGTCAATTACCATATAGTACCAAATGGCACTACACTAGCTTTCAAATAAAAAAAGGATCATCAAAATCGGTTCACCCAGTCGAAAGTTAAGAGGTAACAAACAGAAAAAAATACAGTCGAATTGATAACCTCCTTTGTTAAAGTCGGTTAAAACTTTAATTCTAAGGTACCTACTCCATTTCATGACATTGAGATCAGCAGGAATCCTACTTTTGGTCTCCCAAACGGACTTCAAGGTCGAAACCTTGTCTCACTTATAATTCTCAAGGCTTTGTCTAGTTATTTACTGTATCTAAGTTAATAAGCGTATCTGTTATAAAAAATATTCTCAGTCTAACTACCATACAAGCATTATACATCGCGAGGCAACTCAACAACTAATCAATATTATTATCATTGTTACAGGTACAAGACGACGGGCATAATCAAGATAATCATCATCTCACATTTGATTACAATGAGCCGCTAATGATTGAGCTGAACCCAGTCACGCGAGAACCACAGCCATGATCATCATGTAGTTTTACCGTGATGAGAGACAACACGAAGAAAATGTTCGCGAAAACACATCGGTTTTGGGACAGACGGAAGCATAAAGTCGGACGATGACACCGCCGGGCGACTGTATAAAATAAAAACAAGATTTTTTGTTCGAAACAAGCTTTTAGTGTAAAAACCGCTTCTTTGTGTGTACGCAACATACCGTAATATTCATTTGCAACGTAATTTAATTTAACAAATAGTGTTCTTTCAATATTTTCAAGCAATATTAGGTAAGGTTTTCGTGTTAATTGTAAATATTGTGTTCGTTATCGCTTTTACTCTCAACGTTCGGGTGAAACGGGTAATAAGTCATAGTAAAAAATAAAATATTAGTCAAATACTTCCGTTCCTATAGGCAATACAATTTAAAAAGAGTAATAATCAATTCTACAGTTATTTCTACGGGGCCAAACTTCAAATCTGTCTAAACAATAAAATTTTGTGCAATCAATTTTGTAAAACTAGACTCGAGAGCCATCATGGTTTCAAATACGACCTCGCTCGCAAGAACTACAATGTCAACACATTTTAATACAACAGTTGGTCCGAATTCGACGTTTTTGGTTCCAACGTATATGAGTCAGGAAGAGTTTTTTGCTTTGCAAATGACAAATGGTTCAGACGCAAATACGACTTTGTCAAACGACACTACGGTAAACTTAGTTCTAAAAACTTGGTATCCAAGTGGTTATTCGCCGGCGCATATAATAATAGCATCAGTGGTTGTGACTGTGTTAATGATAATGGTAGTGGTGGGGAATATGTTGGTGATAATCGCGATAGTGACGGAGAAGGCCCTGAAGAACATACAGAACTGGTTCATAGCCTCGTTGGCTGTGTCAGACTTCTTCCTAGGCCTAGTGATAATGCCGTTCTCGTTGGCGAACGAGCTGATGGGGTACTGGATCTTTGGGTTTTGGTGGTGCGAGATACATTCAGCGATGGATGTGTTGTTGTGTACGGCGTCTATCATGAACCTGTGCCTGATCTCGCTCGACCGATACTGGAGTATAACTCAGGTGAGTCATAGTTATTAGATAATGAAATTAATTTATTCGTGTGTAAATACATAAATAATTATAATTGAATAGACTCAATAAAAGATACCAATTATCATAATTGTTGTAAAGGTTATATAACAACGTTCACTGACTATTGGTAATTTAAAAACAAATAACAAAAATACGCATAATGAAAAAACAACATTTACTTAATCATAACTTCTTATAACCAGTCCAGACCTACAAGATTAAGTGGAGATTATAATTATGGTCATACGAGTCCGTGAAATATTTCCTAAATTACACTTAAATAAAGACGTTTTCATATTGAACCGAAACAAAAATTACAGACACAAATAGTTACATAATTCAGTTTTAAAAACAAAGGGTGAGTATGCGTTAACATCAAGTTTTGCAAACGTCACGGCTTGCGGATTCATTTCATTTGTACTATCTGCAGGTAGTCGTTTCATCATCATCAACCCATTATTGTCCCACTGCTGGGCACGGGTCTCCTCTCATTTGAGAGGGTTTAAGCTATAGTCCACCACCTACTGCGGGTTGGCAGACTTTACATGCTATCGAGAAAATCTCTCAAGCATGCAGGTTTCCTGACGATGTTTTCCTTCACCCTTTGAGCATGTGATACATAGGCACATAACTTGCGAAAAGTCAGTGATGCGCACCTTGGGTTTGTACTCGTGGCCTTTGACATCTCAGTCCAGTGGTCACACCACTAGGCTACCACAGCTGTTTCGGGTTTGTCTAAATGCGAAAATTTGTGTTAGTAAAGGCACCCACTCATTTGTGTTCCTAAATGCATCGAGTAGTATTTTTTCTTATGGCAATATTTTCTAACCAAAATGGCCAAATCATCGTCATAAAATTATACGCTAGATTCAATTAGATCTGAACCGAAACTAATTAAAGTAAATGATAGACATAAATAAAATTTTGCAGGCTCCAATTACAGACATTGGAAGTTAAATTTAGTAGTTTTTTTTTTCAATTCCGGAAATAGTTTTAGGGTAGCCAAAGAGATTGGAGTTTTTACTTTTAAATAAAAATGTTGATTCGGTTCAGAAATACGTGATTGCTTTTAGTAAACACGTTTTAATATTTGCTCCAATTCTGTGTTTGGGAATTCGGGAATTGTCGCCTGAAACTGGTTTTGCATATTTTTTATGCATGAGTAGAGAACTTAGAAGCATATATTATAATAGTAATATTTTGTGGGAATGCAATAAATCCTACTGACAATAACGAGGTTCAAATTGACACTATAAGTTACTTGCTTGGAACTTCATACCTATTTAAAACTTTAATAAAATAACCTCAAAAAAAACTTCATTTCATAAAATAATTAACATAAAGAGGTGGACTAATGTACACCCACAATTCACCAGTATGGTTTTAGATCCTATGTTATAGGGTGCGAGCCTATAACCATCAACCGGGCACAAATCTGAACACCGAGCTGCTACTGAGAAGTTCATAAAAATCCAAAAGCTTTAGGTCTTTAGCTTTTAGCTTTTTTATAGCTTTAGCTTTAGCTCTTTAGGTTTGATTCTCAGGTCGAGTAAGGACCTGGGAATCATACCGAAGACCTAAAGCAGTTGCGGTTACGACAACAAGACCGACGAGGCAGTTGTCGATTATTTTCAAGATTTACGTACATTTATTATTATATATTTTGAAGGCCATAGTATCTTGAATTTTAAAAGTAAACCTATTTTAGCAACCTCCTTTCAGTAATACAATTTCTAAGCCAAAACCTGCACATAATTTGTTTTAGTAGCAGTGTTGTTGACTTCTAGCAGCCGAAAGAAAAGCGGTGAACTGTGGTGACCTATTGTTATTGGAGCGAGAACAACCAAAACCGGGGCGGTGCGGCCAATATAACTTGAATTATTTGTAACCATAAAGTAGAGGTGCATTTTCACGCAGGAATACTTTATACGGCTAGTAGTCGTTTAAACATTGAATAACGGCAAACACATTATGGTCTAAAAGCCAGCGTTCGGCAGAATTAGGGTATTTTAGTAAACTCGTTATTCGGACTGGTTATAGGTTCTACCTATCACCAGTTTTACATATATGTTTGGCATGCCCCAAGGGACCATCCAAATCATCATTATAATCCAAAAGTCGCAGTGATCGCATGTTGCCGTTTTAAAATCATACTTTAAGGTATTAACACATCAGAGAGTATAGATAGAAAAAAAATGCTTGACTGTATGTATGTTTGCATTCATGATAATAATTATTATCATCAATATGATCAACCCCTATACCTACAATCGCACTGTTGGGTAGGTGTCTCCTATCATTAGAGAGAGGAGATTTGTGCTCCTCTTAAAAATAACTGTCATCAAATTGTATCCAATCCTAGTCGTAAATTTTGGCAAAGGCATCTCGGATACTCCAGCTACTAAAATCATAAATTCAGAGTCCATTTGCAAATCAATACAGCGTGGCTTCCCGTTCGCGTCTTGTTTAACAATGAATATTTCAAACAGCTGTGCCTATCGGCAAATTTCAATAGCTACCAACCAGTTTGTACTGGTTTCGTCTGGTTACCGGCGGTTCGAGGCGGCTCAAACTAACTCTCAGTGGGAGAACATCGGATTATTCTGTTGCGAAGTGGAATAAGGCCTGTAGTGTGAGGCTATTTGTGCGTGAATTTAGTCTATGGTTAAGATTTGCTGTTTTGGAAGTTGTCCTCGTGTAACAATGGTTTGGTTTGCCGAGTGCTTTAGTTGTGTTTTGAATTCAGTGACTAAACAATAGTTTAGATAGTGAAGTTATATATATGGTTTTTGGTACACATGACAAATATAACTTATAAATTTATTCAGCACATTATATACTATTGTCCTACATAATTATGTATATGTGTATTATTGTGTATGTACTATTATGTTACTTAATAAATACCATGATTATTTGAGTTAGTTTTGGTGTTTCCTCTCAGTTTTCAACTCATTTCAAATAAAAAACAAAGAGTTGTTATTATATTCAACCACAATTTGTCACTGCAAAACGTGCGAGTGTACTTTTATTATGGTATATATTTTTTCTCAAATGAAATAATAAAAACCGAAAACTTACATAATATTGGGATAAGGCTTAGTTCATGAATGATATAGCTATTAAAACAAATATACCGTATTTACATGCATGTTTCTGTAGTTTGAATGCAATCAAGTAACTTATCAACGATTCAGTTATATCACAATACCAATATTCGCCTTCATAAATAAAACTGAAATAAAATATAAAATGTCGACGTGTATCGCATAAATCACTTTGGAAACTATTTTACTCTTTTCATTCCACTTGCAGTGGAACAAATATAACTGAATAAAATATCTGGATGAATGGAATTATCAATGGTTACTACTAGGGATGGGACGAGTATCCGTTTTATATGACGTTCTGCCGGATATTTGTTTTTGACGAATATTTATTTGAAGCGATACAAGTGAACTATATATTTTTCCTGCGACTTCGTTTGCATAGAATTAGATTTTTTCTAATCTGTGGACTTATTACTACCCTCTTTTAAGAAATTATTTATTCCGCGTACAAACTTTCATCCCCCTTGTGACCCTTTTAAGGGTTGATTTCCAGGACAAAAACTATCCTATGTCCTTCCCTGGGAGTTATACTAGGCTATACTTTACTCTACTAACCTAGTGTAGGTAGGCAGACTTCACACGCCATCGAGAAAATCTCTCAAACATGAAGGTTTTCTCGCAATAACTTTGACGAGTCCATTGTTTAGTCTTGGGTTCGTACTCGAGACCTTTGACTACTCAGTCCACTAGTCACACCACTAGGCTATCATTGCTATAATATGCTATGAAGTTAGTTCCTTCAAAATGAATGAACTGTTCAATTCGTATTTACTGTATGTTATGTTGTATATAATTCAAAATGTTTCAACTGATGTGAGTGGTTCTCTTTTATTCAAAAGCTGGAACCCTCAGGTTACATATTATACACTAGTTTTGGCTACCGACTTAGTAATTTTATAAAATCTTCTTATTTATTTCTACCCTACTTTTTAGAAATTATCAAATCCGCCTACTTACTTCTACCCCACTTTACACGTTTTCCGGATCAAAAACTATTTTATGTCCTTTCCCGAGGCTCAAACCATCTCTATTTCAAATTTCATCTTAATCGGCTCAGTTCTTAAAGCATGAAGAGATAATAGATAGACACACACTTTTGCATTTGTAAGTGTGGGTTCAATTTACTTCAGTGCACTTCTTTCTTTACTTGCCTTTTTAGGCATTTTTTATAATTTTAGAAAGTGATTATTATTTTAGTTTGTTTGTTCAGTTTTTGATCCGTAAGTGTACATATTTAAATGTGCACGCCCCAGTTTAGAACTCACGTTACTAGCGCATAGTTTACCTACCTTTATGCACTTTTGACGATCCGGTAAGTGGTAATTAAGGCAGTCTTTGTCCTGGGTTTGAATCTCGCCAGAGGCAAGTGTTTGCGAGACGAGCGCCATGAATATTTTTTTATTTATTAAGGAATACAAATAATTACACACTAAATACAATTATGAAAGTGTTATAAAAGTAGAATATAAGTGTATAACCAACGAAATTATCCACAAAATACAATATCCTATCAAATTTTGGTAGTAGGCACACACAGCTACGAATACAATACAAAACCTGTAAAGGTACTTAATTAAATTAATTAAACCATTTGTATAACATATACATACATGTTAACAACAACAAAAGAGCAACTTAGTGTGTTAATCAATTAATATGTGTAACACATTAATTGATTAATATCGTATTGTATGAAGCCTCGTTGTTTAGGATCTATTTTATAAAGTAATAAATATACCCGGACATACCCGGACACCCGGACATTATGACACAGCGCCATCTAGTTCCGTGGTAAACAGCGAGGCTTTTGATACGGATACTAGAAGGTTGATATCATCATCATCAACCCATTCATGTCCCACTGCTGGGCACGGGTCTCCACTCAATTGAGAGGGATTAGGCTATAATCCAACACACTAGCCTACTGCGGGTATGTACCCAATTAGTTCAATGGTAGTTAACACTGCCTTTTGTTCTATGGGTCCCGGGTTCGAATCCCGATAGGTACAAATGTTTGTGTGATAAGCATAAACATTTGTATCCGAGTCATGGATGTATATGTATAATATGTATGAACTTACAAAAAAAGTGTATGTGTATTATATCAATCAACTAGTATCTGTAACACAAGCCTCGTTGCTTAGCGGAACTAGATGGCGCTGTGTCATAAAGTCCAGAAATATTTATCATTGTTGAAATAAATGTAAGTATAATATTAATTAATTTGCCATTATAATTAAGTGTCCATTGATATTGTTTCTGTTTTAAACAATTACCTTGTTAAATGAATATAATATTAACAATCCCCATACAGACGGTTCAAAAACCGGGTAAAATATTACATACCTGGGTATTAACTGGGATTATTGTGAATACGGTTCAACCGAGCCGTAAATTACGAAGCGCGGTACAAACCGACACTTTCAATTAATTATTTAATATTTTATTTTATCAAATTGCTTCAAAAACGTCAGGTGTATACTTATGACGACCCGTTTCTCAGCGGTTAACGCTGCCTGCTGTGCTATGGGTCCCGGGTTCGAATCCCGGTAGGGACAAATATTTGTGTGATGAGCATCAAAATTTGTATCCGAGTCATGGATGTATCTATGTATAATATGTATGCATTTACAAAAACAAAAAAATATATATGTAGTATGCCAACCATCTAGTATCCGTAACACAAGCCTCGTTGCTTACCACGGAACTAGATGGCGCTCTGTAATAATGTCTGGAAATATTTATTTATTTTCTGCCGACCCGCGTGTGTGACAATATGTATGAATGTAGGTGATATGAAAGTCGAAATGGTTTAATTTTAAACTAGATATTGCCCGCGACTTCGTCTGCGAAAAATTAGTAATTTTATCCGCATTTCAACCCCCCTTTTCTCCCCTTTAAGGCATGTTTTCCGGGATGAAAGCTATCCTACGTCCTTTTTACTGAAATTCATATAAATCGGTTTAGTGGTTATAGCTAGAACAGGTAACAGACAGACAGAGACATTTTCGCATTTATAATATTAAGTAAGTATTTAGTAAGTATGGGTTGTATATTACACTGGCTCATTGATCTAGTTTCTGATTCGATTCCCAGGTCGAGAAAAGTGTTATTGGGTTTTATTTTATAAAAAATTTAGTAACAAGTCGGATTTTTGATTCGTGCCCGGTTGATGGCAATAGGCTTACCCCTTATTATATGGGACCTAAAACATACCGGCGAAACGTACACCTCTAATGTAATAGCTGTGCGAATAATGTGTTGTCTAATTGAGGGTAAATTACCCTACTTCACAAATTACACCAGTTCATAAATTACCCTACTTTTAACATCAACTGTCCTTTAAAATTACAAGGTAGGTACCCAGTAGTTAGTTACATATGGTACCCTAAAAACATCACGGGTAAATACCGAGACAGCCGGCGGCGGCGTTCACAAAAGCCTCCGAATTTTGTCCCTTTTTTTCGCCCCCAACATTCCTCCGTCGTCCCCGGGGACCCCCGTGACTAGTGCAATGAAATAACCGTTGAATTATACATTAAGTTGACACCGTATGAGACTAGGGCGATATAGTGTTGGCTTTTTAAGGGATTACCACAGTTTTTACTTAAGAGTGCGTGGATTTTTGTGTTGATTTCAGCTAGAGGAATGCTCGCACTTCGCGTGTGTTGTTTTTCTAAGACGTTGAATTATTCTTGAAGACGATAGAGGAGAAATGTTTGTGGGTTTTTGGTTTTCATTGTTTTACTAGTATTACATATTTTATGAGCAAATCCAGGCTAACAAAAACATTCTATGTATTAAGAGGTTCTCCTGTGTCGTGGGTGCGTTTAGACATAAATATTTTCAGTTCATTTTCCAGTTCTAATACACGACAACCGGAACGACTGCCGGTAAATCGTACATATATTTGCTCCGTGCGGCGATCAAAAACCCGCAACCCGTGACGCATGAGCCGATCACTCAGCCACTGCCTACGCAAATCGAGTCGGCAATATAATTTTTCATGTAGTTAATATTTTAAGTAGAGGTTAAATAAACAATGCTATATAACATATTTGTTAACCACTGAACAAGCTATGATTTTTTTATAAAACTTTGTAATGTTGCAACCACAAATGTTTGTAGCTGCCTCGTTGATTTAGTGACTCTAAGAACGCCTGCTAACATGTGGTAGCCTAGTGGTGTGACCAGTAGACTGACATGTCAAAGGTTTCGAGATCAAACTCAAGCACACACCACTTACTTTTCGTAAGTTATGTGCGTATTTATCACATGCTCAAACGGTGAAGGAAAACATCGTGAGGAAACCTGCATGCTTGAGAGATTTGTCTTGATGGCATGCGAAGTCTGCCAACCCGCAGTAGTCCATGGTGGACTATAGCCAAATCCCTTTCAAATAAGAGGAGACCCGTGCCCAGCAGTGGGACAGTAATGGGTTGGTGATGAAGCACGACTGCTGAACAAGAGGATTCGGGTTCGATTCGCAGGTCGAGAAAAGTATTATTGAGCGTAATGAAGGTATACATTAGTACATCACTGTCTAACCTTTCGGGGACAGGCGTGGTGATACAAATAAGGAAGATAGGTAGGTACTAAAAAGCGATTTATTTTCTAATATACGAATAAAATATTGGCGTTCAATCTCTCCCAACTCAATCTGTCTAGCGGAAAGGAATAATTATGATAATAAGTGGAGGAATCCATTTTACGGTGAATTTCTTACTGTAATCGAATGACATAAATTTACGGAGATATTCGACCAATTTTGAATGACATGTATCTTCTGGTTATTGAAGTAATTGCCAATAACATTTGGGAGATTTTATTTTATCCGTACCTACTTACATGCGAGTGAGCCTATCTGTTACTTCTTCATGCTTAAATCGCTTAACCGATTTAGATCAAATTTCTTATAGAGATAGTTTGAATTCTGAAGTAGGATATAAGATAGTTTTTGACTTGGAAATTTCCCCTTAAAAGGGTGAAAATGGGGTTAGAAGTCTGCATGCTTAATCGATCATTTCTTAAGAGAAATAAATAAGCTGATTGGATATAGATAATTCTTAATTCTATGTAGAAAAACAGCCAATAATTTTGTACATGCGAAAGTTTGTCTGTGTCTCTGTTACGTCTTCACGCTTTATCTACTTAATTTGTTAGTAGTAAACTGCCTTGTTGGTCTAGTGTCCATAAGTGCAACTACTGAGCAAGAGGTCTTGGGTTTGATACACAGTAGTAAAATTCTCAATAGCAGCCCAAAGCTTGGATTTGGTGCCCGGTTGATGGAAATAGCCTCGTCTTTATTACATGGAATTTAAATTATACTGGCATAATGTGGGTGTACATTAGTATACCTCTGCCGAACACTTCGGGAACGACGGGCGTGGTAGTATGTATTTGTATTTGAAAAATAGTGTTAATTAAAACATGCAATATATTTCACGCTAAAAGTCACGAAGAAAATAGGAACACATTTAATACATTTTTATAAAAAAAACAAACTAACCTTATTTCAAAATGAGGGTACATCTATCATAGTCACTAGCATGTAAAATAGCGTGATTAAACACATTAAACCACCTTTCACGAAGTCGGTAAAATATTGTTAATTTAAACTTAGGTACTTCGGGTTTCGAAATCGGGGTGAAAAAATTAAGATTCTAAAATGGTACGTCAGACAATTTATTAATGCAGCTACCCTTGTGGGGGTGGAACACCCCTCTATTGAGATTTATTATGCCTACAACCTTATCTGAAATTAATCTCTGATTTCTCGTAAAACGAGATTTTTTTTTGGGAAGTTACTGACGTTTTTTTGCTAACTGTACTTCTTGGAAGAGTTCTTATGAAAACGGAAGAAGAATTATATTTTAAGTAAGTATTTTAGTTATTTGTAGGTATTTTTTGGATTTCGTATATGAGATACACATACATTTTAAATAAATGCATACTGAGCTGTCTGGGTAGCCTAGCGGTGTGACCAGTGGACTCAGATATCACATGTCTCGGGCACGCACCACTGACTTTTACGAAGTCATGTGTGTATTTATCACTTAAACGGTGAAGGAAAAAATAATGAGGAAACCTGCGTGCTTGAGCGATTTTCCCGATGGCATGTAATGTCTGCCAACCCGCAGTAGGCTAGCGTGGCGGACTATAGCCCAGTGCCCAGCATTGGGACAATAATGGGTTGATGTTGATTGTTGTTGATGAAAATTCCGTAACAGAAGTAACAGTTCAATTAGTGTATGTATTCACGGTAACAATGTTACTGCGATTTATATAGTGTGTTGCAGTTTTTTAAGAAAAGCCCAAATTACTACAGCTTCCTACAGAAAGTCCAATCTTCAGGTTCCAACTATAGCAAAGAATAATTCTGGTGACAGTAAACGTACAAGAAGTACATCGAAATCGATCAAACCGCTTAGAATCAAGAATTACGACCACACACAGACCAGAATTTAACTCAAAGATGAATATATCTTGCGTAAAATTCTCTAAGTTACTGACCCCACAGAAACATATAAAAGGACGATATACCTCTGTTATGTGACAGTTAAAATGGTCATAAACCACAGGTTAATTATCATGTGAAAGCATAAAGTTTACGGCTAACATCTGTCATATTTTATTAGCCTAGTAAAATGGCTTTCTCGGAGGTAATATTGCTAAATATTGCTGTTAAATATGTTGCCTTTTGGCAATAATAATATTTACCTATAAGCATATGGACTTTCTATGAGCAAAACTACAGTTTTGTCACACCGCCATCTAGTAGGACACTAGGTATATAGTTTATACATTATATAGATACATTTCTTACTTTCTTAGTACTAAGAATCCATAAAACATTATTTCACAACAAATACAACCAGGAAACACTCTCATCTACATACGCTGCACACCCCTGCAGAAACCGTTTTGGTTTTTTAAAATAGCTAATTACTAAACTGACAGCAAAAGGAATGCCCATGCTGTCAGAATAGTCACTCCCCAACGAGCTCTGGTAACTTACTCACTCGCAGAAAGACAACTATTGTTCTTTCACTGCGGTGTTCTGTGAGGCAGAGGTACTTCCCCAGTCGGGCAACTCAATTTGACCGAGGAATCTCGCTATATATGCCGTGCCTCTAAAATAACAGAAATATAGTTCATTGGCCATACAAGTTAATAATATCTGATGGATGATGGACCCTCATCAAAATCTGGCTTGTCAAACTTGCTACAACAAAAACAATTCGGTTACATAGGGTTTATTAATTACTCACAAGGTATTATATTGCTGCTAATACGCTTGTCTGTTCATTAACAATTGTAATTAATTGAAATCTATACTATAATAATAATATTGTAAAGAGGAAAGATTTGATTGTTTGTTTATCTGCATTGAATAGGCCCCAAAACTACTGGACTGATTTGAATAATTCTTTCACCATAAGAATGCTACGCTATCGGTGTTGAACATACGAGTACATAGGCATAGGCATTAAATAGGCATATTCATTTTTTTTAGGGATCCGTATGAAAAATACATATACAGTAATACAGTGTATAATATTTTTTGAAATATAATTTATGGCACTCGATTTAATAATAATTTTCAATTATTTTCGAACACAGCACCATGATTGAAACTCGTCCAATCATAGGTGGTTGCTAAACGGTACTTTGTAATTCTGTAGTTTAAGATCAATTGTTTAGCGATTCTAAAACAATTTATTTCAAAACTAACATACGATCGGTAATATTTGATTCTGAAAAAAGTACCGCAAATTTATCAATATTTGAGCGTGAGTTCCTAGGCTCGATTCTCGGGTCGAAAGGTGTTATTGGCTCGAAGTGTGCTTTTCTGTGAGGTCAATGACAATAGACTCGCCCCTTTTTTATGGGACCTGAAACAAAATGTGGGAATTTACGAGTACTAACCTACTCTTCTGCCTACGTCTACAATGATGCAGGCGAGACTTCTTGTTTAACCCTCTTTATTAAATTCCAAAGGTTTCCACGCTTTCTAAGGATGCAGTAGAAAAATTTCGTAACAGGGTTAAAAACTTTCCGCTGCTATATTTTTAGGGTTCCGTAAACGAACGAAGTCAGGGAAAACCATTGTCAGTGTCTTACTTCCTTCTGTCCGTATTTAATTATATTATATAGTATTACGTATTATTATGTATATAAATCCCATTTGTTGCAACAAATCCCATTACTTAAAAAAAATGTCGGTGATAAAACCGATGTTATTTTTAATTAAACAGTAACATTTTAGTTTTAGTATTGTGGTAATTAATTACGTTTTACTACAAATAGCTTATGTCAATCAAGTATGTATATACTTGCTATACTATATTATTGAAGGATTATTTACATAAAAAGTACCACGCTCTTTTCAAAATAAATGTATAGTGACATCTACAGAATCTCTTGGAACATTCATATTGCTACGGAACCTCAAGTTATATTTGATGGAACCTTGACCGCTTCAACGTTTTCACTCATAATTTTTATGTACCTACTGGTATAGCAGCTGAAATAATTTCAGCTTTAACTTTTGTGCTATGATGGAAGAGCAAATTTTTGTGTTCGTCTCGATTTTAAGCCTTCATATTTTTTGAAGACACGTTTACAAGAAATATTTAAGGTTATTCACACACACATATGACCTGAAACGTACCGACGAAATGTGGGAGTACATTAGTACACCTCTGCTTATCCTTTCAGGGAAAACAGGCGTGATGGGTATATTGTATATTGAAGGTTTTTTGAGGCGTCGGCATTTTCTAACCTCTGAGAAGAAATTCCGAAAAAAACTCAGAGCATCAGGGTGTCTTTTAAAGTCCAGATATTTTGGTTTATAATGTGTAAAGTCAACAAACAACAATACACAACTATTGATTAGTATCTATGCCAAGTTTCATGAAAAATCGCTCAGTAGTTTAGTCGAAAAAGACAGTGTAATATTATCATACATTCAAGCACACAGATAGACTGATATACACATTAACTTCTTATACTTACACGAATATTATACGTTGAAATAAAGTTAATTTTTACAGATCTTATCGCTGTATATAAATATTATTTTAATCTGACATATCGGATCCTTTGCAGCATCAATATGGCACGATAAAATCCATACAAATAGTTTTATTTCAACACAAATAGATGTCGATAAACTTCAAAAAGTACGATTAAATAGACACACGATTTTCAAACTCTAAACTTTTAATATAAAACATGTGAATTCATGTCGGTTTCGAAATGTATTATTGCTATAAATCTTTAGTATTAGTTGTCAATGGATTTATTTATATTTTGTGAGAATTGTGGATAAAAATAGAACTGTATATTGATATTGTAAAGCTGAACTATTCTGACAGCTGTCATTATATGGACTTTTTTGCGTGTGCCTCGTTGTTCTAGACGTCGTTAGTGAGTGCGATTGTTGGGTTCGAATCTTAGGTTGGGCGAAGTATTAACGGATTGTTCTTTGAAATTCTCAGTAGCGGCTTGGAGTTTTGTATTTGTGTGTGGATGGCAATAGGCTTGCCCTTTATTATATGGGACCTAAATCCTACCGGCGAAATGTTGGTGTACATAGAAAATGTCCACAATCTTTTGAAATATATGGAGGAGGATAATAGGCGGAGACCGCAGACCACATACAAACGTATTGACTGACGACGCAATTAGTCCAGTGGTAGTTAACACTGCTCTCTGTGCTATAGGTCCCGGGTTCGAATCCCGGTAGGGACAAATGTTTGTGTGATGAGCATAAACATTTGTATCCGAGTCATGGATGTATCTATGTATAATATGTATCATCATCATCAGCCTATATTCGTCCACTGCTGGACGTAGGCCTCCCCTAGTGAACGCCACTGAGCTCGATCTTCGGCTCTTTTCCTCCAGTCACTGCCAGCTGTCTTGCGCAAGTCGTCGCTCCACCTGGCCGGCCGTCCTACACTACGTTTGCCGAGACGTATAATATGTATGTATATACAAAAAAAAAGTAGTACATATATGTAGTATATCAACCAACTAGTATCCGTAATACAAGCCTCGTTGCATAGCCCGGTACTAGATGGCGCTGTGTCATCATGACGTCCAGCTATATTATTATTATTAAACGTCATTATGTCATCATCATCATCAACACTATTAATTAAGAAAGAAAAAGAAAGAGTTCTACTGCTGGGTACGGGTCTCCTATTTGAGAGAGATGAGACTATAGTCCACCACGCTAGCCTACTATGGGTTGGCAGACTTCACATACCATCCAGAGAATCTCTTAAGCATGCAGGTTTCCTCACGATGTTTTCCTTCACCGTTTGACTATATGAAAAATAATAATAAAAAAAGATAATTTTATGAGGTTGTCAAAATATGTCTTATTTACTGTTTATT
Source organism: Craniophora ligustri (assembly GCA_905163465.1). Taxonomy (NCBI): domain Eukaryota; kingdom Metazoa; phylum Arthropoda; class Insecta; order Lepidoptera; family Noctuidae; genus Craniophora; species Craniophora ligustri. The sequence goes on along the minus strand of LR990978.1, from coordinate 9,949,286 downwards.
AATAGTTAATTGCTGTGGTAACCCAAGGCACGCACCACTGACTTTTCGGAAGGTATGTGCGTATTTATCACATGCTCAAACGGTGAAGGAAAACATCGTGAGGAAACCTGCATGCTTGAGAGAATTCTCGATGGCATGTGAAGTCTGCCAACCCGCAGTAGGCTAGCGTGGTAGACTATAGCCTAATCCCTCTCAATTTAGAGGAGTCCCGTGCCCAGCAGTGGGACATTAATCGGTTGATGATGATGATGATGAATAGTTAATTAGACATATTATTTTCATTATATTTGAATATTATTCTGATTCGAGTAATATTTATCTAGGTTGTCACAAGCTTATTTTACCAAAATATTACATTAATTACCTTTAATGAACCAACATTTTCCTTTGTGTATGTATCTTGTTATAAAAACAAGCACGTGCAAGCCTACATATTATATACCTGCCTGAATCTGAATAATATCAAATTGTGTTGTTCAGAAACTGTTTCTTTTTAGGGTTCCGTACACAATGGATGCCAACAGGACCCTATTACTAAGCCTCCGTTGTCCGTCTGTCTGTCACCTGCGGTGTGACTAGTGGACTGAGATGTCAGAGGTCTCGAGTTCGAACCCAAGGAACACACACACCACTGAATTTTCGGAAGTTATGTGCGTATTTATCACATGCTCAAACGGTGAAGGAAAACATCGTGAGGAAACCTGCATGCTTGAGAGAATTCTCGATGGCATGTGAAGTCTGCCAACCCGCAGTAGGCTAGCGTGGTAGACTATAGCCTAATCCCTCTCAATTTAGAGGAGTCCCGTGCCCAGCAGTGGGACATTAATCGGTTGATGATGATGATGATGAATAGTTAATTAGACATATTATTTTCATTACATTTGAATATTATTCTGATTCGAGTAATATTTATCTAGGTTGTCACAAGCTTATTTTACCAAAATATTACATTAATTACCTTTAATGAACCAACATTTTCCTTTGTGTATGTATCTTGTTATAAAAACAAGCACGTGCAAGCCTACATATTATATACCTGCCTGAATCCGAATAATATCAAATTGTGTTGTTCAGAAACTGTTTCTTTTTAGGGTTCCGTACACAATGGATGCCAACAGGACCCTATTACTAAGCCTCCGTTGTCCATCTGTCTGTCACCTGCGGTGTGACTAGTGGACTGAGATGTCAGAGGTCTCGAGTTCGAACCCAAGGAACACACACACCACTGAATTTTCGGAAGTTATGTGCGTATTTATCACATGCTCAAACGGTGAAGGAAAACATCGTGAGGAAACCTGCATGTTTGAGAGGATTCTCGATGGCATGTGAAGTCTGCCAACCCGCAGTAGGCTAGCGTGGTGGACTATAGCCTAATCCCTCTCAATTGAGACCTACCGTGCCTAGCAGTGGGACATTAATGGGTTGATGATGAATGATGATGAAGTATCATGGGTTCTTTACGTTATAACCAGCTATTACTCGCAGCTTCAATCGCGTAATTTTATTCCAATTTCACCTCCCCATTTCTCCCGTTAGAGGTTCAATTTCCAAAAACGACGAAACATGTATGTTCATTTATTTTCGCTGAAAAGCTTGAATATTAAATTTCATACTTAGTATTAAAAAAATTGCGGACTCTCGTTATAAACTTTCAATCCCGATTTCGCCCCTTTAGAGGGTGATTTTTCAAAATCCTGAAATATCTATTTATTATTTTTTAACAAAAAGCTTGTACCTATGAAATTTCATACATCTAACTTCGAAACGGATTTCCATACTATCATTCATTATTTTACCTTAATAGTAACTAACCAGTTCGTTACTTGAACTGACGCATTAACATAGTTACAAGTAGTTTTATTTTAATTTCTAATAAATAATTACGTGAGAGAGAAAACAAAGTATGAAAAAAAACCTGCTTAAAAAAATTAATTTACATTAATAATAATAGTAGTTACATCAATTTCACTCAATAACTCATTTTCGAAATCAATTTAAGTACTTACCTACTTCAGAAAACCTAAAACAAAACACGTTTCGTATAATGTAAATGTTAAGCCTATAATCTAAGACAAAGTCCCGACTTCTACTTAACAAAAGTCACAAGTTGTGACCAATGCCTCTGTCTTTAAATTATGACAAATAGCGGTCTTTCTCGGCTTCCATTTTGTCCCTCAATTAATTCACTTAACATAATTGTAATTCCTAACTTGGGCACAAATACCTCCGTCTAGTTGGCACATTGCGGTATATCTTTGTCCATATAAGCGGGGTTGGGCATTGTGTGGGCAATTCAGAAGATTCGTTTTATTTATAGGTCATGTTAGGCAACTATTTTAGTCAGTGGGCATGTGTATTTGTCGTGTTTACTATACTTTGCACACTAATTAAGTTGTTAAGCCAAACATTACACATCAACGAAGTTCCCGTCGCGCTAGCTTCTTAGTTCTACCAAAGGTTAGAATTAACTATGGTAAAAGAATGCTAACGTTTGAAGGGGCACAATATAATAGAATACCCTCACACATAAAAAAATTACACTCATTTAATGTATTCAAAACTAAATCAGCACAATTTGTAATTGCGAATAATAAGTCACCAACATAAATACATTAGATGGGTATTAAAGTAACGACGAATTGGAACTATTGTTTAAGTTAACCTGTTGTTCTCAAGTAAATTAAATTTGTATTTTTGGTCTACTAATTTCTAGTTGGAAGGAGTTTATTCCTAAAGAAACTGAATGTTCGTCCCATTAAGCGCTCAAAGACCGCACCAGAAAGTACCCTCGCACCATCCGTTGTTTCAAAAGAAAACACTGTGAAGAATCAGGGTTGTATATTATAAAATTAACAAATATTATTGAAATACCATAAGATAAATTTTCCCTATACAAAATAAACCTTTTGGCAATTCTCTGTCTTATGTCTTCACTGTTAAGGTGTTTTGTTGTTAGATAACAATGTTTAATTAATTCCCTTCCCGCCACGTTTTTTGTGCATTTATTATACCAAGCACACTGCCTTTTGAGAAGCGGTTAATTTATAGCAGATTATTACATGTTTTGATGTGAGTAATAACGAAAATGGCCATGTTTACTAATGAATAAAAGAGATAAGTGTCAAAGGGATTGAGTTCACCATTAATAGAAACGAGGAAATATAACTGTAAGCCTTGTGTGGAGAGTATTAAAGTATCATGTAAGCAACCAGAAGCAAAACAAACACGAAACTAACCAAATCTATAAACTTTAGTTATAATTCGGTATAAATAATATAATAGGAGGTACTTTTACAAAAATGCCAACTAAACACAATCCAAATAAAATATTTGTACTCACCAACAGCATTTAAATAATAAATAAATAAATATTCCGCGACTCTTTACACAGCACCATCTAGTCCCAAACTAAGCAGAGCTTGTACTATGGGTACTAGACTTCTTTTTATTGTAAATACATACTTATCATACAAGGAAACACCCAGACGAACACAAACACTTATATTCATCATATAAATATTTGTATCCCGTGGGAATCGAATCCACGACCTTGTGATCAGTAGTCCGGTACTCGAACCACTAGACCACAGAAGCCGTCGGGATTGTATAATATACATATAATGGAACAATCCCACCAATCAGGACAACCTTTCGGTTCGAGTGCTATGAGTAAAAGTGCGCCCGCTCTGTGGCGGGGAGCCTTAAAATATGCACATTTTCGGTGTCGCCATTACAATAAATACATACCATTATTAAGTTAATGATTGCCCGAATTAAATTATGTTGCTGACAATCAATTTAAAAAATGGCCACGCTTGAAGAGTACTTATACATATTTAGATTTAAATATAGGTACCTATTCGTTTTTATTTGTATTTGGGTTGCTTGTTGAAAAACTAAAAAAAACACAGAATGAATGAATGATTGAATCTAATTATTTCTGTAAATAGATCTTTTTAAAGGCACTTTTACAAGTCATGTATAGCTATAGATATTGTTACGCGGGTTTGCACATGTTTCCATGGATTGTGTGAGTGTATGTGTGGATGATCATGTATGCGTGTGCATGTGGGGAGGCGTGCCTGCGTGCGTGTGTGTATAGGTATATTACACATGTGTTAGTGTAAGATAGTTTCATAGGGACCACATCATCATCACATCATCAGATAATCCTTAAAGATCAGGGAGAAGAGAGGATAACAACGGACAGTTTCACAGGGATGGTATGTCGCAGTGGATAAGTATTTGTGGTATTGATACTTTTACGGACGGATGGCTTTGCCAGTTTTCGGCCCCATTCAAGAGTTTATGAGTCTTTCACCATTAACCGGGCATAAATCCAAACTCCTAGCTGTTACTGCAAATTTAATCGAGAATTCTTATAAAATCTTCTTCGGTCTGAGAATAAAATGTTGAGTATTGTATGTGAATGTCATTAATCAGCATAATAAAACCTTTCTCTATTGTTCACAAACAAATATCTACCTAAAGGTCTACATAAAAAGAAATAGCCCCATCATTGAAAAGAAAAATTCGACAATTAATTTCAACAGTAACAAATATTTGTGGGATAAAAAAATACATAAATCTAAATATTATTGTTAAAATCTGGGTGCAGTGACTTTGGTAGTGTAAACAGATATTGAAGATATGTTTTGCCCTTGACATTGAGCAAGTTCTGATGTCTCAAGGTCAGGTTATTCCTGTTGGGGTCATTTCGCATGAATGAGTCTAGTGGGTGATTATAATAAGAACCTTCCAATACACCTTAAGGTATGCTAAAGATATGATGGAAATATTTTTCGGAAAATACTGATATTTGTTACATTATTATATTACATATTGATTTCTTACACTTACGCGAATATTAGACATTAAATGTCAATAAAAAAAAAAAAGTAAAGAAAATATAAAACTACTTTTTACGGATTTTATCGAAATAAAACTACTTTTTACTTCGATAAAATCCGTAAAATGTAGTTTTATTTCAATCATTACATTACATTATCACATGCTCAAAGAGTGATGAAAAACATCGTGAGGAAAACTGTATAACTGAGAAATGTTTGCAATAGCAGGGGAAGTCTGCCCGCACTAGAGGGTGGAATAGTCCACCATGAATTTATTTCAACGTCTTAAATGCCTAGTGGTGAGATCAGTGGACAGAATGTCAAAGGTCTCGAGTTGAAACCCAAAGCACGCACGTTTCGCGCACCACTGACTTTTCGGAAGTTATGTGCGTATTTATCACATGCTCAAACGGTGAATAAAACATCGTGAGGAAACCTGCATGCTTGAGAGATATTCTCGATGGCATGTGAAGTCTGACAACCCGCAGTAGGCTAGCGTGGTGGACTATAGCCTAATCCCTCTCAAATGATAGGAGACCCGTGCTCAGCAGTGGGACAATAATGGGTTGATGATAGTTTAGGTCCTGTTTTGATAAATATGTCAATCAGTCAGTCAGTTTCTACTATAACAGTATTTTGCACTTCTTAATACATTAAAATTTAGATTTATGCTATTTTTAAATTGAATCATGCTGGGTCATTAAGTACCAACTCATAATGCATAGTCGGGACAAATGGAAAACATCGTAAACATGCAGTGATTTGTTTCGGGAACGCCGTGCACCGCGCGTCCACCGAAATATACGAGCTGTAACGTATTAGCGTCTGTTCAACATATCATCACGCCTGTCGTCCCCAAAGGGTTAGTCAGAAGTGTTCTATTGCATACCCACATTTTGCCAGTATGTTTTAGGTCCCATATAATAGGGGGCGAGCCTATTAACCATCACCGTCCGTATAATTTTAGTTTATTGGTATTATGGGTTGTAATAAAACGGGTTTGCTGCTGATTTTATCACAGTACATATATTGATATTAAGACCAGTGATAGTGTGACCAATAGATTGTGAATCCAAGGGTTTTGATTCGAAAGGGTTTGATCCCAACGCATGCACCACTGACATTTCAAAGTTACGTGCGTATTTTTGACGTGCTCAAACGGTGAAGGAAATCATCGTGAGGAAATCTACATGCCTGAAAGATTCTGTATATGGCGTGCAAGTCTGCCAATCCTCACTGGGCTAGCGTGGTAGACTGTAGCCTAATCTCTTTCAAATGAGAGGAGACCTGTGCATAGCAGAAAATTGGTTATTGACATATTGATATTATTGAATGGCATACCACTTTTGCCTCGTCCACATTCATACATTGTATACCGTATTAATTCATGGATCGTAGCGCGTGGCATTCTGTAATTTCTACCTACCCCCGTTAGAAAAAGGCGTGAGTATATTTATGAATCGTAATATTAAAGAATTTTGACAGCATCCATCGTCACGGAGAGACGTGGGCAGATCACTCACCAGGATTTTCTCCTGTGTAACTTAAGACACACAGACCTGCAGATCGTGTAAATTCTTGCGTCGCGCAGGAATGGAACTCGTGGCCCTTGATACAGAAGCTCAGTCAGAGTCTGAATAAAATCAAAAGGTTTTTACTTCACTTTTTGGAGCATTTATAAAACGTTAAGACTCTAGTTGCACGGTTCCAAGAAGTTGATAATGAGGAGAAGAACTGGCAACAAACTCCACCACTCACTACCCACTCTTTAAAAAATAATTTATATAAAGGTAGGTAATAGTGTCCTCGATGTTACTAAACATACCTGTCTTTCCATTTATTAAAAACAATCTTTCCTATTTAGAAAATTACCATCTGACAGAGTCCGTTTGTCTTTTCAGCTAGGCAATGTAACCTAATATTTAAGTATATGGCTCAAGCCAGATTAAAAATTTCCTAGCTATCTTTTTTACCACCGTTCTTAAAGACAAATGTAGCTATAAAACTGACCACCATTAAGTCAGAGTTGTCCACGCTTCCACCTGCACTAAGTCAGTAGCAGTATGTCAGCTGGCTGTACGCCAAGGGACATCAAACTGCTTCGCTTCAGCTGAAAGCATAAATTGTAAATACCACTACACTAAAAACCTTGACGACTTTCATCCCAAATGGACCGTACGATGGCTGTAACTCCTCACTATAACATATCCGTAACGCTAGAGGACTTTGCTAGTCTAGTGGTGTGACCAGTGGACTGTAAAGTAAATCTTAAGCCACGCACAAATTTTTCGAAGTTACGTGCGTATTTATCACTTGCTCAAACGGTGAAGACTACACTGGACATGGGTCTTTTCTTATAGTCTATCACGCTAGCCTAGTGCAGGTTGGCAGACTTCTCACGCCATCGAGAAAAACTCTCAATCAAGCAGTTTTCCTCACAATGTTTTCCTTCACCGTTTGAGCATGTGATAAATAATAACAATAATTAATTAGCAGTCAATCACACGTACCTTAAGCTGCAAATTACAAACCATTATTTTTGTACAGACAATTTACACATATAAATGAAGAACTGACTCCTGAACTAAGTAAAGAGATACTTGTATCTCAGGAGCCAGGGTTCCTCGTCTAGCATTAATATGAAGACTTGCACAAATATAATAAATATGCACGTAACTTCGAAACATCAGTGGTGCGTGCTTTAGGATCGAAGTCGAGATCGAACTTACTGGTTACATCACTAGACTATCATTCACACATACACACATACAGATAAATTATACATAATTTTGCCGCAAATGTCATGCGAAACCCAACCTTATATGTATGTATATCAACCACCTGTACTTACTGTAATTTGCATAAAACCACAGAATTCCATAGAAATTCTCCCTAAAACATAAACATTAATACAATTACATAACACACCTATATGTTATTTACCGTTAGAAAGTTTCACGCGGATGTAACCGCTTACGTATAAATTCATAAGTGCCAAATTTGCATGCATCACGAATAATGTTAATTTACGCCGGATGTGTACACTGTTTCGCAGAAATCAATGTGACAACTAGAGAGGTAATGTCACTGGCAGAAGTGTTACTAATTGTTCTCGAAAATGTGGTGGTGATGTTCGAAATTGATTTGTGAGTCGCATTTTGTGGTTGGGAGAATAGATAATAAATCTTGCCCTGTTATAAAGGCTTCATTACGAAGTAAAAGTAAATTTAATGAATGGGCTACTACAGGTATAGGGAAAAGTAGAGATGTGCTCTATGAACTCTATTATGAAAAATCATTGACCTCCGATCCAAATTTCCATAATTATGTTCGGAAGTACTCTAAATGTTTTAAAAGAGTATGCACATTAGCTAAATCAAAACTTATCAGTAATAAAATTAATAAGTCTGATAATAAAATTAAAGCTGTATGGAATATTATTAATACTGAGACTGGGAAAGGGAAGAAACAGGGCTCCGATCTGATTCTTAAAATAAATAACAAAGTAGTCTCAGACAAAACTGAAGTCGCGAACTCGCTCGAACGATATTTTACCAATATTCCCATCGAGGTGACAAAGTCATTACATTCATCATCTTTATTAGCTGAATCTCTAGTGAAACAATTTGTTGCTAGAGATATACCGAATTTTGATTTCTCTCAGGTTTCAGCTCTTACGGTAAAAAAAGCTTTTAGAAGTCTAAATATGAAAAATACGGAAGATCTATGGGGCATATCTGTTAAAGTAATAAATTCAATCATAGACAATATTGCTCCAATACTTGCAAATATATTTAATGTTAGCGTAAAATCGGGAACCTTCCCTGATTTAATGAAGGAAAGTAAAGTTATTCCAATTTTTAAATCAGGTTGCAAGATGGATCCCTCTAACTATAGACCGATTTCTGTTCTTCCAACGTTAAGTAAAGTTTTCGAAAAACTGATGCTCGAGCAAATGATAGCACATTTTCAAAAATATAATATTTTACATAACAGACAGTATGGCTTCACCAAAGGTAGATCGACGTCTGATGCAGGTACGAAGTTAGTCTCTCACATTTTAGATGCTTGGGAGGGGTCACAGGATGCCATAGGTATCTTCTGTGATCTTTCTAAAGCTATCGATTGCGTTGATCACAACACGCTTATCCGTAAACTCAGCTACTACGGAGTACGAGGGCTTTCTTTAGAGCTTGTTTCTTCCTATCTCACAGAAAGACGTCAAAAAGTTAGTATAGACGGAGTCACTTCCTTAGGGTCTATTGTTAGAATGGGTGTACCCCAGGGTTCAATTTTAGGTCCTTTTCTTTTTCTAGCTTACATAAATGATCTTCCCTACATGATGTCAGATTTGGCTAATATTGTATTGTTTGCTGACGATACATCACTAATTTTTAAAATCGATAGAAAAGATCGCGTTCTTCTGAATGTTAATAAGAGCCTAGAAACGTTATCTAAATGGTTTGATGCGAATAACCTACTTCTGAATGCTAATAAAACTAAATGTCTAAAATTCGCGTTACCTAACGTTTCTCAAAGCGATACTAATTTAATGCTTAACGACAGCAAACTCGAGTTAGTTAATGAAACTGTTTTCCTTGGTATTACTGTTGATTACAAATTACAGTGGGGGCCACATATCTCATCTCTATCTAGAAGGTTAAGTTCTGCTGCCTATGCAGTGAGGAAAATTAAGCAAGTCACTGATGTACCTACAGCTAGACTTGTATACTTTGCTTACTTTCACAGCATTATGTCATATGGCATCCTTCTATGGGGTTCAGCTGCGGACGTTGATTCTATATTTATCCTACAGAAAAGGGCCATCCGCGCAATCTACGATATGGGCCCCCGCGATTCCTTAAGAGAAGTGTTTAAAAATATAAATATACTTACACTTCCGTCACTGTATATTCTCGAAAATATTTTGTATGTCCGGAAAAACCAGGATAAATTTAACATCAATAGTGACTACCATAGCGTTAATACTAGGAATAAACATAAATTAGTGGTACCTAAATTTAGACTTACTAAAACAAATAAATCATTTCTAGGGAACTGTGTACGTTTTTATAATAAACTGCCGAAATCTGTCACCGATCTCACTGGCAAGAAATTTAAAAATCATGTGAAATCTGTTCTTGTCAAGAAAGCCTATTACAAAATTAAGGACTATGTTGACGATGGAAATGTATGGAGTTAAATACGGAAGTGCTTGTGGCCTCCCTGGTACCCTGAGGTTGTTTTTCATTAATATTGTAAAATAATTGTTGTTTTCATTAATATTTTTTGTAAAATCTTACTGTAAATGTTAGGTCAATGTAGTTAATGTCTGAAGAATTATGCATACGGTATTATTTTATTTTGTTCTTACTAATTTGACTATTGACGATTTAAGACATTACATACATTACATTTTTTACATTGACCTCGCACACCATTGCCTGAACATTGTATTCAATACCCATTATTTTAAAAGAGTGTCTATGGAGTTTCTTGCCGGTTCTTCTCCATAAGATCGACTTCTTGGAACCGTGCAACTAGAATCATAACGTTTTAAAAGTGCTTGAAAAAGTTTATTTGAAATAAAAACCTTTTGATTTGATTTGATTTGATTTGAGATAATAACCACACATCAGACACGCGGTACGGTGTCAAGCCAAGTTCAAGCAGAATTGGCGCGCTGCACCGTGTTTGATATTACACGAAACGTTTGGAGCCACTTTTGACTCCCACATAACTCAAAAACTATTTGACATAAACATGTCAACTTAAAATATTATTTTTTTATGTAACATAGGATATTATATTGAAGCCTAAGGTCTGACTTGGATAGTTTTCATATCCGAATTATCGGATCGTAATTGCAAGTTCTAAAGCTGTAAGTTCTTGCTTACTGGTAGAAACTAGCCATCGAACATAGGGTTGTTCCATGACTGTTTTAGTAATTACGTTTAAGAATAATTCGTATATGTTAACTAGCCAAGTTCTTCCTTAGCAATATGAAGAAATAATAATTTAAGTTTCTATATAATATTTTATGATGTTATAAGTAAATTTCGGGACTGACCATTGAACTTGGCACCCATTTAGATCTCACTTCTTTTGTCGTTGAAGTTAACAACCCAGACATTCATCATAATACTGAACTTGGCTCTCATTTCACATTTATGTTTTTAATGGGATATACTAAATGAGTAAGTAGTGCAGACTTCACACGCCTTTGAGAAAGTCTGTTCAGGCGTGCAGGTTTTATCACAATGTTTTTCTTCACTGTTTAAGCATGTGATAAATACGCACATAACTTCCGAAGGGTCGGTAGTTTTGGTTCTCGGGACCTTTGATTTTGCAGTCCACTGGTAATACCACTAGGATGGTCTAGTGTGTTAGTGTTAGTGTGCAGCTGTGATGGCACAGCTGTTAAATATAAATAGTATTGAGTCAAATGAATGTAGTTTGCAAATAAATCTGCAACTAATCTCAACTGCCAAATGAAATAGAACAAATGAAATAAATAATCTGAAATAATATAAAGTCATAAGTTAAGAATAACACTAAATCAATTGCGACGTTGTTCGCGAGTGAGAACTTGGCACGTTGTCCAGGGGAAATACGTTACCCAGTGGAAATTTAATACAAATTGTATTACACAACTAGTTCAGATAATAAGTTGTACGATTTTTTTATCGACATAATATTAGCTGTACATTAAATTTGCTCAAAACTTATGCAAGAATGTTCAACGTGTTTTGTGTAGATTTATCTCTAATAATAGTGAGGAAAACCTCTTGAAGTCCAACAATAATAATACTTTATTATTAGTTATGACTGTTAATTACAAAATAATATATAACATCATTATAGCAATAAAATTTTCATTTTTATAGTAAAACATACATCTAAAAAATATTTTATGATTTTATCAAACAGTTTTTCAAATGTGTGTATGTAAAGGGACGTTGCACAGGAGAAAATCAAAATATAAAAAAAAATAAGATGTATATTTTTCTTATAATCTATAACTCAAACTATTTACTTAAATTGTCTATAATAAATTTAGTTGTACCGTATTATGTTAATAAATTTTAAAAAGTAACTATTATTATCAACTTTCAAACAAGCGCCATACTGGAGAAAATTCAGCTTTTCTGCTAGAACATAATATTTTAAATACTGTTCAACGTAAATCTCTTCAATTCCTTCATGCTTTTTTTTGCTGGAGAGTTTGTTGCGCCGCTACTTCTTCTCAGAAATACACTGAAAAGTGGTAATAAGCTTTTGGCCTAACTTGAATAAAATATATTTTGAGTTACAGAACAAATATGGAGGTTTATTAATCGCCTCAATGGTGTAGTGGTGAGACTGCAAAACAAGATGTTTTAGGTTCAATGACCAGATCGAGCCAAGTGTTGTTAGGTGTCTCTTCGTAGAAATATATAAAGTAGCGGCTCGTAGTTCGGTTCTTTTTGGAGTTTTGAGTAGGCTCACCCCTCTTTTACATGAGACTTAAAATATACAGGCGTTAATGTGGATGTACTAATGAACACCTCTGTCTAAATCTTTCAGGTCCGATAGGCGTGTAACCAGAGACTGGGTTAACAGTATTTTTCTAATAAGAGTTCAAAAATATTAATTAAACTAGCTGCCTCCCGCGGCTTTGCCCACATGGTATATAGATAAAAAGTAGCCTATGTGCTAATCCAGATAATAAAGTATATGTATACTAAATTTCATTCAAATCTATTTAGCGGTTTTTGCGTAAAAGAGTAACAAACATATATCGATACTTACAAACTTTCGCGTTTATAATATTAGTAGGATATTATCAACTTTAACAAAAATACTATCTCGTTCCATCACTCTTGGTAGGGGCGTCGCGCGGCGTTGTAAATTCAAAATAGGAGCCACCACCGCCTCGCCTGTTACAGAGAATTGTGGCCAAATTGTGAAACATTTGCCGTGTAAGCAACCTCGCTCATGGCGACTGAGCTTTTGTTCATCCGTGAACGTGCTAGTGGTTACCCTGTGATTTTACACGGTTTATCATTGATATGGATATGTGTTATAGCCTGAAACAAGCCTAACGATTCTACTACCTAAATAATTTGGCGACCAGTAATACTGCTTACAACACACCAAAACCAAATATTATAAAATGATGTACTAGTTTTAAGTAAGAAATAAAATAAACAATTAATTATTATTATGTTGTTCTTAAATCCATTCGGAATTATTATTAATGCACCGGCACCGTCACGAGTTTTGAGCGTTCGACGAAAGTAGTGGAGAGACTTGCGCATGTTGTACACTCGTGCTCACATAATATTACGAGGTGTTTTTAGAAAAGTTAAATTAACTTGAGTTGTCACTTTCAATGGAAAAGAAATATAAGGTTTATATAGGTATTTTAAAAGAGAAAAATAAAATATAACCACGGTTTATTTTCTAAAAATAATAATTTATATTTTTGTGTAGATACCTATAGAATCAATATTACATAATCAATAATATAATTAATGTAATGTCTATATTAATTATTGGTGTACAATAAAGTAGTAGTATATTCTATCTATCTATCTATAATCAATTATATTTTTTTAAAACTTAAATTCTAATCGTTTGGCAATAATCCTATTCCTTCCATCAAATCGTCGTTAATTAAGGAAGTCGAAGTTTGTAGATGAATGCGACTGGAACTACTTGTTGAAAGGTAAAAGGTCAAGACGATGAAAAAATATGAAAGCAATATGTGCGTGAATGTAGTTTGGGCGACGAACGACTGATACACCAATACGGCGCCGGCACTGGCCGCTTCACCCTCCGCACACCGCCCACCCCGCCAAACGAACCCAAAAACTGATATCTGCGCATTCAAGGCCAGCGCTCTAAACTCGTGACGGCACCTATGTACGCTCTTTTACCGTAAGCAAAAACGGCTTTGTCAAAAAGGGGTTTGGCATGACCGTGAAACCAAAAAGAAACTTGTAATAAAAAAAATTGTTACTGACTGACGACCCGTTTAGCTCAGCAGTAGTTAACGCTGCTTGCTGCGCTATGGGTCCCGGGTTCGAATCCCGGTAGGGACAAATGTTTGTGTGATGAGCATCAACATTTGTTTCCGAGTCATGGATTTATCTATGTATAATATGTATGAATTTACAAAAAAAAAAGTATATATGTAGTATATCAACCAACAAGTATCCGTAACACAAGCCTCGTTGCTTACCACGGAACTAGATGGCGCTGTGTCATTATGACACAGCGCCATCTAGTTCTAGGTATATGTATTTATTTTTATGTATATTATTTATTATCCCAATTATTTTTTAATCGTGTCGTTTTGGATTCATATGACGGGAAAACAAAAAAAATATATATTTACAGGAATAAATGTTTATTAGGTAATTTTATCAGGGGTTGAAATATTATAAAAGTTCACAATAAAATATGATTGAAAAAAAAAAAAACAAAAATAGGTACCTTATATGTTTCCGATTTTAATTCTATTACGAAAACTGATATTCTCGTTAGCAAAATATTGGTCGCGCTAACGCGTTTTTCTTTACCAATTGAATCGTAGTTTTCGGTGTAAGTAAACTATATCAAAATTGTTTCGTGAATAACTAGCAGTGTACTTCAATTTAAGCCTGTATAAACAATTTTCTGTCTTATAAACCCAAATGCAATAATAATAATAATACATTTGATTCAGAAAAACGTTCTATAATACTTTGATAGTAAATGTATGTTAGTATATGTAGCTGACTTAATGAATTTATAATGGGGCAGTCTAGTTTTTTGGCAATGACAATCATATAAAATGCACGTTTCAAAATATTGAAAGTATTTTTCAATTAGGTAAGTAGTAAGAGGAGACTGTTTTCCAGAAACTCACAGTATTTTAACATTTATTGACATCTAATATAAAGTATGTAAGCAATGGATGAATCTAAAAAATGGATCCAAAGGAGGTCTTAAGAAAGTATTTAAAAGAGGGACCCAAAAGAGTAGTACTGAGTAGCTTGATATTATTTAAAAAAAAATCACTCTTCACTATATTGTTAGCAAGCACAGCTGAAACTGAGGTTCTAGTGTGTCTCAAGCTATGAAATGTCTTTCTAAGAAATTTTCAGTAGCCCGATTATAGCCGGTTTATGGTAACAGTTTCTTTACTTATTTACTTATAAACATAAATCTACCTACCTTTTGGTTCTATCAGCGTGAACTTATGTCAAAATATTGTAAATATATAACCCAGTTACACAAGGTTATTTCAAAATTGTTTATTAAAAATAAAACTCAAATTATAATTTATTGAAACAAAATGAAACACAAATTCTTTTTCTGTGACATTTAAAATAAAAAAAATAAACTGCCAAACCCTTTCCTTGCAAATTAAATCAGAGTTTACAAAATATTTTTTATTTATTCTCAATAAATTATGTGAAATTAAATAAATTCGTTTAAAGCAAAACACTGTAATGACAATATAATGAAAAAAGTTATCAATTGCAAGCTGGGCTTTAAATTTTGTTTTTGTAAAAACAAATTAAACCTTTTTTGGCTATACTCATTGTGATTCTGATCAGTTGCCGGTTTTAATGTTAAACTTTTTGATTTAAACCAAAGTTGTTTTGTTTTGTGTAGTATTTTTTTGAATTAATGAGATTATTGTCATTGGTCTAGTGGGCCAAATTGCGACTGTACAGCGTAAGGTCTTGTGTTCGTCATCATCAAACAATTGCTGCATTCCCCCACTGCTGGGCATGGATCTCATCTTATTTGAGAGGGGTCAGGTTATATACCAACACGTTAGTGCGAGTTGTCAGACACCACACGCCATGAAGAATTTTTTCGGGCATGTTAATTTCCTAACGTTGTTTTCCTTCACCGTTAGAGCCAATAATAAATACGCTTGTAACTTTAAAGCTTCAGTGGTGCGTGTCTTGGAACTCGAGATCTTGAGACCATTCACTTTACAGTACTTGTTCAAGCAAAGGGTTATTGGGTTTTTTATGAAATTCTTAGTACCTAGCAACGCGGTGTTTCAATTTGTGGAAGGAAATAAAAGGTAAACTCTTAGTGGACATTGAGATTCTTTTGTGCTAAATCTTTAGAGATTATACGTGAGGATAAGTTTTTGATGCAAAAGTAACCAGTATAAGCGTCAGCATTGCCACTGCAATATAGACTCTATGTCCTTTAGCTGTGTTGTGGAAAATAGGCAAAGCACTTAAAAAATAAGCTTAAAATTTAATCAAACTTAGTCACATGTCATCCGCCGTTTTCTGCCAGTTTGATACTTAAATTAATCATTCCCAAGAAACTTTGCATAATTGACGATGAAAAATGAATGTTCTTTTTACAAAAAACTTTTGAGGTCCTCTGGGATGACGGAACTTTTTGATTTAATCCTATGCTACGTACGGGTTGAAAAAAAAAACATAGCGTAGGAAAATGGTGATTGAATGACAGACTGATGGAACGGAGCGATGATGGATCGTTCAATGAGTGAATGTTGAACTGACAGGTTGAGTGAACGATTGAAATAGAAGAAAGGATACTTGTTGAGCGGGGTAGAAAAAAAACGAGTTAGTAGTTTTGTAATTATTTTTATTAGAAAAGGTATTTTTTTTTAACTATATTAATTTGTTTGTAACGGTATTTTTCAGTAATACTTGTATTCTTTTTCTTTTATTCTCGCGTTAAAACCAGTGATGTGGAGTAATCATAGCAACAACTCAGCTGGATTCCATAGTTGGACATATATATTTTTTGGGTTCTGTACCCAAAGGGTAAATCGGAACCCTATTACTAAGACTTCGAAGTCTATCCATCTGTCTGTCTTTCACCTGACTGCTCTCCAGAACCGCGATAGCTAGACTGTTGACATTTTCACAGATTATGTATTTCTGTTGTCGCTATAACAACAAATAAATACTAAAAATAAATATTTAAGGGGGGCTCCCATACAAAAAACTACTTATTTTGCCAATTTTTTTTATTTAGTATCATAAATAAATACATATTAAATAAATATTCTTGGACACAGCGCCATCTAGTTCCGTGGTAAGCAACGAGGCTTGTGTTACGGATACTAGTTGGTTGATATACTACATATATACTTTTTTTTTGTAAATACATACATATTATACATAAATACAACCATGACTCGGAAACAAATGTTGATGCTAATGGTGGTGGTAAATGGTGATGATAACACAAACATTTGTCCCTACCGGGACTCGAACCCGGGACCCATAGCACAGCAGGCAGCGTTAACTACCGCTGAGCTAAATGGGTCGTCGAAATAAGGGTGTAGGTTATTTTTTTTTCTTTAATTCTTACTTTATTGTTTGTGTTGTTGAATTTTCTTGTGCGCGTGTAACACACTATTCTTGCCAATCAAAATTCAGGAACTAACTGAAAACCAGTGCTGTGCAGTAATCATAGAAAGAAAGAAAGAAATATATCCATTATTTAAAACATAGCAACAACTGAGCTGGACTCCTTTGTTGGACATATCATTTTAATGTGTTTTTTAATGTTTAATGTGTTATGTTTGTGTGTGTAACAAAATAAATGGTTTAAAATGGTGTTCTACCAGGTTTGTTGATTGTATATCGACGTTTTATCCTGCCTTCGTTCCCACTTGGCTAGTCGAGTGGTCATTCGTCCCAGTGGGCGCACAAGGCAACGCGTTCCCAATGCTCACTGAAAGACAGATGAACTGGAAACACATCGGAGGGAGGGGGTAGGAGGGGTGGGGGGTTTACAAAACAATGTGTTTATGAGGGGCCCCACGTTTTTTTAATTGTGTATATGTTCCCCGATATTAAGATTCACAGATCAAGGTTGACAATTCACAATACAGGAAAAAAAATATTGTGATCTGTCACACTCGATCTTAAAATCTGAATGTAATTTGCTAAAAGTAGGCCAAATTTAATTAGATATTACGTATATTTGAACGTCGACAATAAAGGAAGCCCCCAAAAAAGCTTTCCTTTCACCGTTTTCTAGTGTTTGGCTAGAAAGACAATTTACACTATAAGTTGGTCTACAAAATGTAGTTATTACAAATAGTTTTTGAGAATTTGTTTTATACATGGCCATAACATAGGAGTTTTTTTTTTCATATTCCTATTCACTTATTTGCAATCATGTTTTTTAAAAGATAGTAAATACATATCAAACATAATTATATTAATATTTTTAAAATTAATTTTATTATAATAAATAGTCAGTCTTTCTCTAGACCTACATTTTCAAAATATATTACATTATAATCCATGAAAACTAGTTTTGGTTGAATTACTAATATTAACAGTTTTTGTCAAATTGTAAATACTAAAATTTACTAAAAATTTCACACTCATAAGAAGACCCAAATTACATAACACTTATGCCAAAAAATTTAATATAAATCCAACAATCAGACTGGTAGCCTGGCGATGGCACGGCGCGCCCTTATCACCGGCCGTCTGGGCCCTTTGTCCGGCCAGGACCCTTTGTCCGGCCTAACGACTTACCATGACACATGTCACGCTTATGTTAATGCTAGTTTATGGTGTTTTGGTTGGTAGTACTTTCGTAAATGCTACTCAAAGATATTGGATGGTATATTTGGAGGGCACAGAGATTCAGTATCAATATTATTATAATTATATTATAATTATATAACATACTATTACGCCTGTCGTCCCCGAAAGGTTAGGCAGAGGTGTACTCATGTACACCCACGTTTCGCCGGTATGTTTTAGGTCCCATGTAATAGGGGGCGAGCCTATTGCCATTATCCGGGCACGAATCCAAACTCCGAGCTGCTACTGAGAATTTCACAGAAAAAACCAATCACACTTTGCTCGACCTGGGAATCGAACCCAAGACCTCTTGCTTGGCAGTCGCACTGTACGACCACTATATTAACGAGGCAGGTGACTATAATTACAGTAGTTTGGAAAAGAATCATGGAACTACCGCTGGGCTATTCGGGTCATGCAAAATATTGACGCCTTTGTTATAAAATTCGAGATTTCAGTCATCATAGCATTACATAACTTATCATAACCCTAAAAAATCAATTAATAGCAAGATTAATTTTAAACCTCTTTAATTATTTACCAGATAAATGATTTAGATTAACTAGCAAAAAGGTTTTACAAAACAATAACAACTTACGTACCTAACTCTGAATTAATAATAGTTTTAGTTAATAATTGTAAAGTATTCGGAGTAACGGAGCGATATTATCTGGGTAACGCTAATTGACTTTGGGTAACAGGTGTAAATGTTGCGGATTAAATTAAATACACACCTATATTTTAAGCTAAATAATTTCTTACACTTACGTGAATATTAGATATTGAATTTTAAAATAATACATACGATCATACATACCATCACGCCTGTCGTCCCCGAAGGGTTAGATAGAGGTGTACTAATGTAGGTACACCAACGTTTCGCTGGTATGTTTTAGGGCCCATGTAAATGGGGGCGGGCCTATTACCGGGCACAAATCCAAACTCGAAGCTGCTACTGAGAATTTCATAGAAAAACCCAATAACACTGCTCGACCTGGGTATTCAACGCAGGACTTCTTGCTCGGGAGACGCACTGTATTTTTTTGTAAGTAATAATATATACATTTAATATCAAAAGTGGCCCATAATAATAAATGTAATATCTTTCTGTCATTCATAAAATAAAACTAAACAAAAAACGTTCTAATAGTTTCAGAGAAAAATGCTCACCATCCCATACAAATATCTCACGGCACAACTTCGCCCCATTTATTTAATGGGGCGCCCCATTATCATGATCATTAATTAATCAGTACGTAAAAGTTTTTCTCCTATAACCGGTCACAATCAACGGCCTATGGGGTATAACTCCCCTAATCAGTCCACTTGACATGCAAGGGATGAAGTAATCCATTCCCCATGGTAAAACCCCTTAAGCTACCTACACCTTACGACACCCATGGGATCGATGGGGACTTTTCTCGTAATTGGAAAACATGCGTTTTAGGAATAATTTAGATGTAACAGTTTCTTCTTTACAATGAATTTGTGAAGATGGCCCGTAGTGCATTTAACTCTATGAGAAAAGTACTCTGCAGTCGCCGTTTAAAGATATCCCTACGCATTCGGCTCCTGCAATGCTATATATGGCCCATACTTCTATATGGATGCGAGGCTTGGACTATTAAAATTGACCTCAAGAGACGAATAGAAGCCTTCGAAATGTGGGCCTACAGGC
This sequence comes from Craniophora ligustri, assembly GCA_905163465.1. Classification (NCBI taxonomy): domain Eukaryota; kingdom Metazoa; phylum Arthropoda; class Insecta; order Lepidoptera; family Noctuidae; genus Craniophora; species Craniophora ligustri. Next base: position 9,929,175 of record LR990978.1, on the reverse strand, counting down.
GTATGCTGAAGATTAGCTGGACCGATAAAGTGACCAATGAAGAAGTTCTCCGCCGAGCCGGTCAGAAATGCCAAATTATGCAGACCGTCAAACAGAGAAAAGTTGGTTATCTGGGTCACATTATGCGACATGATAGATACCAACTGCTGCAACTTATAATGATGGGCAAAGTGGCTGGAAAAAGATCAGTAGGCCGAAGAAGAAAGTCGTGGCTGCGCAATATTCGCGAGTGGACCGGCATTAACAGCGCCGCAGACCTGTTCCGCCTTGCGAAGGACAGACTGAAGTTTTCCGAACTGACGGCCAACCTCCAGTAATTGGAGAGGCACTTCGAAGAAGAAGAAGAATGAATTTGTAGGTTACTTTTGACACTTTTGTAAATAATACTAGCCTAGTGGTCTTACCAATTGACTGAGATTTCAAAGGTCTCGAGTTCAAACCCAAGGCACGCACCACTGACTTTTCTGCGTATTTATCACATGCTCCAACGGTGAAGGAAAACATCGTGAGGAAACCTGCGTGCTTGAGAGACTTTCTCGATGGCATGTGAAGTTTGCTAACCCGCAGTAGCGCAGTAGTCTGGTGGACTGGATCCTTTACTGCATCCATGGTCACGGGATCCAAAACGTCGGGTTAAAAAAATATCAATATACCGCGATAAACTCCGTAAAAAGTAGTTTTATCTCAACGTCTGTATTCTATATTCGTGTAAGTGTTAGAAATCAATAATACCTACTCATCTTAAGCCATTTTTTATTAAAAATGCCTTGCCTTGAGCTCATTGAAGGACAGGAGAAATTCTTACAACTCTAACAGAAGTAACAGATAAAAAATATTGCTCAATTCATAAGCATTGAAATGTTGCTCTGTTAGTATTAAAACTGTTCACAATCAATGGACTTTGAAGTCAAAAGTCTCGAGTTAAATCCCAAAGACTTTTTACTGATTTATCTCATGCTAAAACGGTGAAGGAAAAATTCGTGAGGAAACTTCCACGCTTGGGAGTTTTTTCGATGACCTGTGAAGTCTGCCAACCCACACTAGACTAGCGTGGTGGGATATGGGCTAATCATTCTCAAAAGAGACGAGCCTAGTGCCCAGCAGTGGGAAAAATACAGGTCTAAGAGTTTCAATGTAACCCTCAAAAGACAGTATCTCATTACCAATTCAATTCACGACCATCCTGTAAGTTACATCACAATTATTTATACAGCAATCAGAGCTCAAAGTGTTAGATACGGGGGTGTTTAATATTCGTAGCGGGGCCCTGTTTCGTCTGGCACAAACTTGGGGGCCCAATGGGAGATGTAGAAAGGTGTGTAAAACATTAATGTTACGTATGGCAACATTACTTTAGTTTTTTCCCTGTTGTTGCCGTTTCACTTGTAGCTGTAATGTTGGTTCATTGAAAATTCAGTGCGGTTTTTTGTTGTTGTGTTTTTATAAACTTTTATCGACATCGGGGCTAAGTAATAACAAAGCTTATTAATCACCTTGTAAAGTTCAGTTTTCCCTGCGAACCTCAATACAATACGTAAGGAGAAGGCTCCATCATCATCATCATCATCATCATCAGCCTATATTCGTCCACAGCTGGACGTGGGCCTTCCCTAGTGAACGCCACAGAGCTCGATCTTCGGCTCTTATCCTCCAGTCACTGCCAGCTGCCTTGCGCAAGTCATCGCTCCACCTGGCCGGCGGCCGTCCTACTACGTTTGTAGGCTCCATATATGATATTTTGAGATAGTTGAAATATTAATTTTAACGTATTTTATCGTGCTATACGTATTGATATTATTAAAGTTGGCAAACTTGATCCAGTAGAACGGTCATTTACCGCGGAAAAAATATTTCTTAAAAAAGTGCTTTCTTGAATTCAAGACATTATAATTTGGTGGGACCTGCTTACATTGTTTATTACTAAGCTATCATAATATAATCGTAGCTGGCATAAATCTGTAGTTTCTGCCAAGTCTAATAGAGAACTAGCTTTATGGTATTTATGGTATTATGATCACAATACCAGCGCTGCAGTTACTACCCTACGTGACACCAGCTAAGACAGGCACCATATTTTCAGCCTCATACAACCTTCATGAATATTTTGATTTTGTGTTATTTATTTTTGTGATGACACGAAACAAAACTCCTTTTCTTCCTCTCTTTCTTCCTATCAAAGGATGGACGTCCACTACTGGACATAAGCCTTCCCTAATGTTTACTACAATAATTACCGGCGTTGCGCCTCCCGTCTCCAGCGGATTACAGCGTATTTAGGTAATGTAGTAACAATTCAGTTCAACAATATCAGGTATGCACCAAACAAACTTTGTAACATTCCTCGGTTTGCCATGAAAAAGGTGATTTTTCACACGGTAAATATTTGGAAGTTTTCAACTATGAGCCTTCATTGTTGTTCCGAAAATGCGAAAGCAAAAATTTGTGTATAATTTTGCTCAGCGCTTCTACTAGGTCTCACTAGAGAGGAATTTTTGGTACACAGATGCTTAGAAACGGTTTATGATACTCACAGAGAGATTTTTAAAGACAGTAGTCCTAGGAGGAAGAAGGTCGATAGATCTAAGGGTAAGCTGGCTAGATTGGGTATGGCTAGAAGGGGGTTTTTGGTAGGCGGGTGCTTAGAGAGCGTTTTTACTGGGGCGGTGGATAAGACTGCACGCAGTCAAGTAGACATTCCTCAGGATCGGCGTGCTTCTCGCAGCATAGAATAAATGTTACTAACATTAGTTTATAAGTGTATATTGTTACTAACAGATATGGAAGTGATTCTGAGAATACATGTTGTATTATTATTAAAGAGAGATTTTCAAAGACAGTAGCCCTAGAAGAAAGCTGGTCGATAGATTTGTACGACTTTTAGGGTATGCTGCACCTGCCAAAATCAGTTTATAAATGGTTTCCTCTATACCTCTTGGTGGATTAGAGCACTCTTTTAGCCATTTGCTCTGATTGTCATACGAATATTTATAGTGATTGTTAGTGGTAGTCATTGATTCGAAAGCCCTGACAACTACATAGTTTATCTGCAGAGGTCAAATAACAGTCACTTCGGGTAAAGTACTGATGGCTTAGGCTCGGACAATTATATGCTGTCGTAATAACACATTTTTAACGGTATTAAGCAAAATTTCACCAGATGCATAGACCGCGAGCCCCTGTGCAGCTGTGGTAGCCTAGTGGTGTGACCAGTGGACCCAAGCCCAAGCCCAGCTGTGGGAAAATAAAATGGTTGATACTGATGAAATAACATAAACATACCATCATGCTTGTCGAAAGAGCCGTGCTAGCCTAGCGGCGTGACCAGTGGACTGAGATGTCAGAGGTCTCGAGTTCAAACCCAAGGCTAAACACTGATTTTTCGAAAGTTATGTGCGTATTTATCACATGCTTAAACGGTGAAGGAAAACATCGTGAGGAAACCTGCTTGCTTAAGAGATTTTCTCGATGGCATGTAATGTCTGCCAATTCGCAGTAGGCTAGCGTGGTGGGCTAAGGCCTAATCCCTCTCAATAAATGAGAGGAGACCCGGGCCCAGCAGTGGGACAATAATGGGTTGATGATGATAGACCGCGAAGCGACATTGAAGCGCGAGCGATACCTCTGGTGTTGCAAACGTATATAGGCCACGGTAAACGCTCATCATCAGGTGGGTCATAAGGTTTCTCGCATCCTTGTGGTATAAAAAACGGTTAAACTCTTAACTATTTTTCATACAAAAAAGGTAACGTGTTATTTTTATGTTATAAAAATAACAGAGATCCATCATAAAATTTTGATTCATATAAATTTTAAATGAATTTCATAATAACTTTTCAAAAGATGGCAAAGATATGTAAGGACTTTTTATCTTGGTGACGCATATTCTTTTTTTAAAACCTTTATTAAAAAAACAATACATTTAGATACGATGAGTTTGAGGTGGGTATATAATGGACAAACACTCTAAATAAACAGAGTTTATGTAATACATAATACGTATGTAGATTCTCATCAACTCATTTGCTGTTATATTTCGGGCAAAGGATCTCCTCTGATTTAAAAGAGATTAGGCTATAGCCTACCATGTTAGCCAGGCTACGGCCTTGGCCCTACATGTATGTACATATTTTACACTGTAATGTATATCAATGTATATCATCACTCTAACCTTATACGGTAGACTTCACATCGAGAAAATCTTGAAGGCAAAGCAAGTTTCCTCACGATCTATTCTTTCACCTTTTCAGCATTATGATAAATACGAAAATAACTTCAAAAATCAATGGTGTGTGCCTTGGGATTGAAATTTAGACCTTTGACTGACTTAGCAGTCAATTGGTCACACCACAGCTTCTTATAATATGATAAGACCTAAATATATACTAGAAAATTAGTAAAGATTCATTAATGTATGTTGTTTTAATGTTTTTGTATTCTTTTCAGGTAATGTGTGTTCTTCATTAACAATATCAAGAAGGCAGGTATGTGTTTTGATTATTCAATGTATGTTCATGATAATGTTAACAGAAATAGGAGGAGGCTCTCAAGTAATGCGTAGGTATATTTTTTTAACGAATCATTTTTTACAGGGTATTTTGATCATTTTAATCCTATATTGTACTGTGTTTTGTCCATTTAAATAAATAAAAAATAAAATAAAAAAACCATCTGTTTAAAAAAAAAACATAATAATAATAATAAATGATCCTGGACATTATTACACAGCGCCATCTAGTTCCGAGCTAAGCAACGAGGCTTGTGTTACGGACACTAGTTGGTTGATATACTTCATATATACTTTTTTTTTGTAAATACGTACATAATATTATACATAGATACATCCATGACTCGGATACAAATGTTGATGCTCATCACACCCGGATTCGAACCCGGGATCCATAGCACAGAAGGCAGTGTCAACTACTGCCGGACTAATTGGACGTCATATCGATTTTACAAACATAATTCTACCCCCTATTTTGCTTTTTTAAATGATGATGTCCAGGACAAAAATTATCCTGTCTTTTACCGAGACTCACACTATTTCGTTTCCAAATTTCATCTAAAGCGGTTAAAGGTAACAGACATACTTTTAAATTGAATAATATTAGTCTGAATATAATCCTATCATGGTCTTGGGGAGGGTATCATGTAGGGGTATTGGTAAGGGTATAAGGATTCCATGGTAGCGCTGTTGAGGCCAGGATTACAGAATAAGTTTTAAAACCCACACTTAATTTATATCATCTATCAAAATAAGGTATTACCATACTAGAAGGTAGAATTGAAGGAAAAAGAGGAAGGGGAAGACCTAGACGAAGTTTCGTTGACCAAGTTAAGGAAATAGTGGGTATCGAGTCGTATCAAGAAGTCGAACAGAAAGCAGGAGATAGACAACAGTGGCGATTGCTCCACCGACAAGAGCTGAGGTCTTGAATTAATAATAATAAATAATCAAAATAAACTCTTCTTTCTTTCTATGTCTTAAAATGTTAACTTAATTACAAATGCAAATCACTAAATATTATAATTAAATCAACGTTCAGTGTAGCTCAAACTCTTGTCAGAATTTTGTTTTCCCTTGTTTAAGGCAAAGTTAAGACAAACACACGGACGGAATGCGTAATTATTTTATATTACGAGTTTTTCATATTGATGAGGGAAGTTGAATATTAATTTTTAAAATGTTATTGTTTCTTTAAAGTTGATAAGTTGATATTTATTTCTTAAAAAACGTTTTTTTTGGGGTAATGGATATGTGTTGTAATAGCAGTAATTATGTATAATGGTGTGACAAAGTCAAAGGTCTCGAGTACGAACCCACAGCACGCACCACTGTCTTTTCGGAAGTTATGTGCCTCACTATCACATTATCATCATCATTTCAGCTAAATGACGTCCCTTGCTGGACATTAGCCCTCAAATATTTCCACGATGACCGGTCTTGCGCCCCCCGCATCTAGCGAATACCAGTGACTTTACCAGGTCATCGTCCTACCGCCTTGCCGGGGGCCTACCCACGCTGCGTCTTTCTCTTGGCGGTCGCCATTCGAGAACCTTTGAGCCTCAATGGCCATCAGTTCTCTGAGCAATGTGCCCTGCCCATTGCCACTTGAGTTTGGCGATTCTTCGGGCTATGTCGATCACCTTGATTCTTCTTCTTCAAAGCTATCGTAGCACTTTTCTTATAAATATACTAGCTGACCCAGCAAACGTTGTTTTGCCACATTATAGGGGTTGGTGGTAGAAGAAAAATAAATATTTAGGGGTGGACTACCCCTAACATTTAGGGGGATGAAAAATAGACGTTGGCCGATTCTCATAGATACCGGATAAGCACAAAAAATTGCATCAAAATCGGTCAAGCCGTTTCGGAGGAGTATAGCAACGAAAACTGTGACACGAGAATTTTATATATTAGATGTACTAGAATTTAGTGTATAACTTTAAAATTTAGCACAGAATCCAGGTGCAAACTTGACCGTTGTCTATTTCTTGGTTCTTGAACTCAAGTTGGGTTACGTGAAGTGCCCTGCGTATTGCTATGCATAATTACCAGGAAGTTTGTTTGGATACCGGCGCGTAGTTTTGGTGTTCCCATGTTGTACTACCAACAACTTGTACACCTCTTGTGGTTAGTAAGGGAAGCGTTGGTGTTTTAATTAAATTAAATTAAATTAGGACTGGGTAGTGGAGATTTTGAGAAAGAAGAGGTTTGATTTTTTCTTTATACTGCTGGTTTTTTGTGGCATTTATACTATAAATAAAGGAAAAGCTGACTGACTGACTGACATATCAACCCACGGCCTAAAACTGTAAGGATTAGAAACTTGCAATTTTACCCAGGGGTTCCTTTTATAACGTAGAGAAGCACTAAGAAAGGATTTTTGAAAATTCACCCCCTACGGAGTAAAATGGGAGTGCAAAGTTAGTATGAAACTGCCGATTTTGAAATTATTGAAATGAAATTGGTTTTGTTAAATTGATAGCGGACGAAGTTGCAGGAATCACCTAGTATCAATATACAGCGACAAAATGCATGAAAAGTATTTTATTTCAAACAAGAGGCTTACAAAGTTTGCAAATGCAGTGTCGCGTAACATCAGGCAAATTGCCGGTCAAGCGTAAAACTATAAGAAAAGTTTGGCATTTAGGATTTTGTTTAAAATGAGCGAAGTAGTGGTGTGATCAGTAGTCTGTGAAGTTAAAGATATCAGGACTTTTCGAAGTATCGTGTGCTTATTTATCACTTCCTTAAATGGTGAAGGAAAACTTCATGAGGAACTCACGTGCCTGAGACATTTTCTCAATGGCGTGTGAAGACAGCCTGCCAATTAGAACTGGGCTAGCGTGATGGGCTCACATCACGCAGAATTATTTGAGAAGGATTAATAAAAATAATATTTCCGGACATTATTACACAGCGCCATCTAGTTCCGTGTTTATACATATTATACATAGATACATCCATGACTCGGAAACAAATATTGATGCTCATCACACAAATATTTGTCCCTACTGGGATTCGAACCCGGGACCCATAGCACAGCAGGCAGCGTTAACTACCGCTGAGCTAAACGGGTCGTCGATTAGGCTAAGGAGACCCAAGCCCAGCTGTGGGAAAATAAAATGGTTGATACTGATGAAATAACATAAACATACCATATACCATTATGCTTGTCGAAAGAGCCGTGCTAGCCTAGCGGCGTGACCAGTGGACTGAGATATCAGAGGTCTCGAGATCAAACCCAAGGCACGCACTTTTCGGAAATTATGTGCATGCTCAAACGGTGAAGGAAAACATCGTGAGGAAACCTGCATGCTTGAGAGATTTGTCTCGATGGCATGTGAAGTCTGCCAACCCGCAGTAGGCAAGCGTGGTGGACTATAGCTTAATCCCTCGTCTACTAAGAATTTTATAGAAAACGCCATCTCCCCACCCCATGGTGATGAAGTAAAATATATTTAATTCGATAGCTAGTAGGGTCCAAGTTTCTTTGTACCCTCGTTGGAGCGAACTCTTCGCGTCTGTCAGTGCGTAATAATGAAAATAATAATCTTAGACAAATGGCATCCACGGAGGCCCGAACATTTCTCAATATCAGAACTTGTTCAAACCTGGATTAGGCGCTTGGTGTGTGTCATGAGAGGTAGCGGAGGAATAAGCTGAGTGGGTAGCGATATTGTTAGTTACATATTACAGAATCGCAGGTTTTGAAATACAGTTAATATTTATTTACATACATACACTCAAACCTTTTTCCCATGGGGGTAGGCAGAAACTACAGAATGCCACCTAATGCCAATTTATTTACAATATAATGTTAATAACTAAATTGAGTGATTTTTAAAAGTTGTGGTGTTAAGTTAAAATACTGCTTTTTTTAGCAAGCTTTTTTTTAGAAAGGGTTTTTTGTGCTATGAGCACAGTCATTTGTTAATAATATTTATGTATAATATTTTTACAAAAAAACTTGTAGTCTAGTGTTTGTAACCAAAGCCTCGTTGCTTAACTTGAATCTAGATGGCGCCGTGTAAAAATACAAATACATTTTTCATTAATATTTTCTGATAATGAGAGGAATTAGGCTTTTAGGAATTAAAGGTACTTAGTAGACTATATAGCCTATAATATGGAATGGATGATAAGAGAACGACGTGGATAAAAATATCTATTAGAAATACAGGATTTCACAAAGCGTTTTTCTTCACTATTTGAAGGATAGTTGATGCGCAATGATAGTTGATATGGAAAGTTTTGGAAATTTATTCAAAATTGCACACTTGCCAATTTTTTTTTAGGTACTAATTTAATTTTAATCTACATTATACGTATGTACATATACCCGCATATACCTCTCTTGCTTGTGACTTATACCATTCGGCAGTCCAAGCTCAGTTTGAAAGGAGTTATTGGAACGGAAACGCTCAGACGAATGGAACAATTTATCGATATATAGTTACCTATATACTATTGTTCTATTACATTGTTTTACAATTAATATTGATTATTTGATAGGCTGTGATAGTCTAGTATTGTGACCAGTTCACTATGAAGTTAAAGGTGTTGAGTTCAATCCCAAGGCACGCTGACTTTTCGAAATAAACTGCTTATTTATTACATGCTCAAACGGTGAAGGAAAACATCGTGAGGAAACCTGTATTCCTAGAGAGATTTTTTCAGTTGCGAGTGAAATCTGCCAACCTGCTTTAGTGCTGGTGGACTATTGCCTAATTCCTATCAAATAAAAGGAGACCCTTGCCCAGCAGTGTGACTGTAAACGGGTCGATGAAGAAGACGGTTTGACATGGAGCTTCTATTAAATAATATCAATAGCATCATCAGCCTGTTGCATTGTGTTGCAGCAATATGCTGAGATAGGGACCGTATTTTGGCCTCGTGCGGTGTTTGTTAGTGTCTCAGTGTATGTGCTGACAAATAAAATGCATCATTTTGTTTTTTCTTATTATATTATTATATTATTTACAATAATACCCTGCGAGGACGAGAATTAACCTTTTTTCTTTCTTTCATCAGCTTCCTCTCTGAACTTACTCAGCATGTTGAAATTGGCTTCTAGTCTACCCGGAGATGCAGTTGATATGATTTGGTACCGACTAGTTTCATTTTTTATGTTTGTTACCTCACAACTGAAGGCTGAAAGCTGGTGCTTTCCTTGTGGTCCCATTTCAATTTGGTCCAGCTCTGTCATTTGAAGTGGTTTTTTTTTAATTCTGTTGTTTTTCAGTTCAAAACCCTGTTTAAACAAACTACATGCCATTTCAATTATATAAAACTTCCGAGAAATCGATAAGTACGAAAATCCAACATTCACTCCAAATAGGTATTGAAACTGAATGGAATTTAGTCATGCTTTTATTATAAAACAAACCTTATGGTCCGTCCGATCATAAGTAGTTACCGTAGCCAATGGACATTTGAAACACCAGAGGTGTCGCTCGCACGTTGCCGACCCTATTAAAACCTTATTATTCCAACTTTTAAAAATCTTTTATTATTATAATACACTATATTACACGTATGTACGAATGTGGACGAGCCAGAAGTGGTATGCAGAAACCTTAGCGCATGGCATTCTTTAGTTTCTGCCTACCCCCATGGGAAAAAGGCGTTAGTGTATGAGTATGAGAACCTATTACACGGGAATTAACGCGATTTTACCTTTAAAATACTTGACATTTCGACAAAATTGCACTGATCGCGGTCACAAGTAGACTGAACTTTTTATTCCTTTTTTGAAGAACAACCAACATGCTGTAATTATTTTGGAAAACCTTGTCAGGTATCTCATCCTACTGCCTGATTGTATGAGGAATGTAGTTTCTCTGGAATCGTACAAAGGTGTGTGGATGAATTCACGACCAACAGATGCGAGGTGGCGATATGAATAATAACCTTTTTATGTCAAATATACGGACTTTTGACCTTTAAAGACGCACACAATCGAATGACCCATATCCTACACGGAGTCCAAGTATCATTAAGTACTCTTAGAACTAAAGATATTTTATTTGGATCGTTTTGGCCTTTTCTCAATTCAAAGGTTCTTGAGACTTTTTACAAAGTGCGTACTTGTGACGAAAGATATCGAATTCGGGTCACTAAAAACTATATTTTGACGACTCGTTTAGCTCAGCGGTAGTTAACGATGTGTGATGTGCTATTCGTCATGGAATTCGATTGTTATCTGTTGTCAGATTTTTTAAGTGAAACTTCTTTATCGGGGTTGGAAAAAAAATTAGTGTAACATTTTTGCGTTACGCGCCATCTTTATTTGAAAAGGTAACCATAGCAACATGATGTTTGTTTGACAACTAAAAACTATACCTTTTCCAATACACCAAGACCATTTGTTTTTCTATTGAGAACTTGCTATTGGTTGAGACATCGACGTTTTGATAAATAGAAGATTATGATTGGTTCCCACTATTATTTGGAACTGACAGAGCTACAAATCGAAGACTATTAATTCAAACGCTCTTTTTAAATTCAATGTTATTCGAGTAGATACCATAATTACCTATATCAATAATCATAAAATACAGTTGGAAAACAACTAGTTTAACCAATGCATGTCTATTATAATAAAAGCCTTTTGCATAAACTTTATCTAATTTAGCTTTATTCAACCAATTTCTGTGAAGTTGTAAATAGTAAATCATTTTTCGTAAAATGATGTCATAAAGTACTAGTGTACACACGTAAGAAGTGAAACTGCTTTATGACATCATTTTACGAAAAATTATTTACTATTTACAACTTCTACACTAATACACACATTTTTTTATTTTTTTTAAAGTTTTAATATGGTCCACGTTTGCAATGTAGAGTTACGACTCAGACTTTCAAGGTTCAGACAGTTGTCGTGATTGGGGGTCAATATTAAGATCATAACTACCTTTTCACTGCCCAGTACCTGGCTCCTGGGTCGATATTATATCAAGGCTCTGGGCATTGAATTTAATAACTTTATTATATTTATGACGACTTTTTGACATTCTTTTCATTTATGTCAAAAAGTCTTCATAAATATACACCTTAAATATTGAATGCCTAGATCCTTGCTATAATATCGACCCAGATCCGGGTACTAGGCACTGAATGGGTTAAGGATTAGACTTGTTATTGTTATTATATCCTAAACTTGGTTAAAATATCCAATATTGCATTATTCTGTCAAAAAAACCACCTTCAAATATCAAAACGGGATCAAAATGAAATGAAAACCCACGGGAAGCACCAGTTTTCAAATAAAAAAAGAATCATCAAAACCGGTTCACCCAGTCGAAAGTAATGAAGTAACAAACATTAAAAAAACATTGATTTCGTACACTAACGCGAATATTAGACATTGAAATAAAACTACTTTTCAATCCGATTTACACAGAAAAAAGGACACGGTGAGCTCGTTCTGTGTAAATCGGATTGTCAATAATATTTAAAAATGTAGGGTAGCTGTTAGTAATTATGACTTCAAGACGACCAACACCTCAGTATACCCATGACCATGGATGCTGTAAAGGATCCAAAACGTCGGGTTAAAATAATATTAAATATATCACGATAAAATCCGTGAAAAGTAGGTTTATTTCAATTAAAAAAATTGAAAATATACAGTAAATACGAATTGAGAATATTTTGAAATCGGTTCAAAAAAGGACAGATAAAAACTATTTCCAATTTTCAGCTACATATTTAAAGCGAGGGCTATTATGATCTTCTGCCTTATTTTCAACCGTTACTTTTATGAAAAGTCACAAAGGAGTGCGAAAGTATGCAAAATCGATAATTTCCTAAAAGTCAAGTGATCGAAATAAATAACCAGACTGATAATAAATAAATAATAAATATTCTTGGACATAATGACACAGTGCCATGTAGTTCCGAGATAAGCTACGAGGCTTGTGTTACGGATACTAACAGGTCGTCCTCAAATTGATGTCCCACTGCTGGGCACGGGTCTCCTCTCATTGGTGAGGGATTAAGCTATAGCCCATTAGTCCATCAAGCTAGCCTAGTTTGCAGACATTATGAATGGTGTAAAACATAAAGTATTTTTATTAAAATGCACTAGAAGTTAAAAATTAACCAGGAATTCTCCAACTATTAGAAATACAAGAAAAATTGCGAATATAACTTCAACTGTGGAATTGCAGCGCTGCAACGCTTTAAATCAAAGCCTAATCAGGTGTGAGACGATTTATTGAAAGCGCTGTGTCGCTAACAAATCATGGAGCCACTTCGCGAGCTGGGATTAAATATACGTATCTACTTATCAGCGCTGGGGTAAGTCGTGATAGTATATTGTGAAATATAACTACTTTTCTATGGATTTTAGCGCGGTATATAGAAGCTGGGATAGCCTAGTAGTGTGATCAGTAGACTGGGAATTCCAAGGTATCAAATTCAATCCCAAGCCACTGACTTTTGGAAATTGTGTGCGTTTTTATCACATGTTCAAACGGTGAAGGGAAAAATCGTGAGGAAACCTATGTGTTTGAGATATTTTCTCGATGGCACGTGAAGTCTGCCAACCCGCACTAGGCGTGGTGGACTATAGCCTAAGCCCTCTCGAATGAGAGGAGACCCGTACCCAGCAGTGGCACAGTAATGGGTTGATGATGATGATGATGAAGTTTCTATGCGGAATGGATAATTTCTAAAAAGAGGGTAGAAATAAATAAGTGGATTGATGGAAAAGCGCATAGGATAAAACTACATAATTCTAGGCAGACAAAGTCTAAGCTAGTTATCTTTATGGGATGTGCCTTTTACGCGTCGCACAGGAGGTTCCCAAGTTGGTCTCTTAAGAGGACCCGGGACCTCCATTCTTGTGCAGATGGTGACCACTGTGGTGGTTTTAGTGAGGTAAAAATCCCACACTACCCGGTCTCTTCCCCAGATGCCAGGTGCCTTTTGAAGGTTTCCACACCAACAGCAAAAAAAAATGTTATCTATAATGGTCACAAGCAGTTAGTAGGACCTAGTCGTATCCTCTATTGAAATCATTGTATTTTTTTTTTAAATTCAATAGCCTGACAAATCATAGGTAAGGAATAGGTCTTCTTATGCCAGGATATTTTTTTTAAATATAATGAATGTGTATCGTAAAATTTTAAGGAGCGTTAGTTTGTAATTAACCTAGGTAGACTGTAAACTGGACAGTAACAGATCAAATTATTTGAGAGATTACAAATCAACTTAAATTAATTACAAACTAACGGTCCTTACGATTGTACATAAGATAATGGTATTAATATTACTATTCTTATTACCATACTAACAATAAATTTAAATAAAATCATACGTCACACCAATTTAGATGACGCAGTGCAGCGCTAGATCGCTTTAAATCAACTCTAATCAGATGTAAGACGATTTATCGGCAGCGCTGCATCGCTTTGCATTCTCCATTGAGCTAATGAGTCTCGTGCTACGGTGAGTTACTGGCTGTTAGCTTCATAATGGCGAATTATTGATGTAAGAACATCCTTTAAGTATGTAGACACGTATATGTATCCGCACTCATACATACTATCACGCCTGTCGTCCCCGAAAGGTTAGGCAGAGGTTTACTAATAAATGTACACCCACGTTTCGCCCGTATGTTTTAGGTCCCATGCAATAGGAGGAGGAGCCTATTGTATCCACACTAATATTAAAAATGTAAAAGTATGTCTGTCTGTCCAGTTAGAGACCTGGGAGAGGACATAGGCTAGGTTTTGTCCCGGAAATTATTCCATAATTAGAAGGTCGAAAACAAAGGTAGAAAGGAAAAGAAATGGTGAAAATTCGTATGTAGAATAGATTTTTTTTAATTTTTTTTAATTTTAAAAGGAGAAAGTGTATAAAGAAAGAAATGGTTAGAAAGAGACAGAGAGGGACATAACTCACACACGTAAATACTCATTCTAGTGTACTACGTATAAATCAGAGTAACATTGTTTCGCGCCAGGGATTGTAAACCTTTGGAGTGCGTGTAGTCGGTGACAATACCACAAAATATACGATGTTCGGTTGCAGTTCTAAATCAAAACACATTGTGATGCTGGTGTGCATGTTATGAAATATTGGATCAAATGGCCAGAAATATTCCGTTGTATAACTTAAATCTAAATTTAAACCCCATTTTATGGTATAAATGGTCAAATTTCTTGTAATTATATGATAAAAGCGAAGAAATTTTCTCATTAAATATTTATAAAGATCTCTTCTAATTTGCTAGCTAATAATGGATTTAAAGCATTGGAAAAAGGTATATTTAAAATGATAACTTTTTTGCTTCTATCGGATCTAAGTTTGTGGAAATTAATATGCATGATTATATGGGCCTTAAAGCACTGCAGCAATTTCTTTCTCATTTTCCGAATTACTGTCAATCTCATTAAAAATATACAAATTTAGACATTTCTCGATGTTTCGCGTCGATTTTACCCTAGGCGAAAAAATGGCGAGAACGATGATTTCCACTCCGCCCAAATGCTTTTACTTGAATCGCCCACCGGTGGGACGCGCGGCGTTCAACGTGTTAATTAATCTATTTATATAAGTTATTTTAATTTTGCTTCAAAAACTATGATTCTAGGTATAACTCATTAAAAAAATATATGATATACATTAGCATAATTGACAGGAAACAGCTTGTTATTCTTATTATTATCAGCATAGAGTTCCAAATTAGTATATATCTATTTTTGCAGCTAAACTTACCATGGTGTTGCAACGTACAAAATGTTGGCAACGAATGTTACAATGCATATAATATTCAACAGTTTTACTTAACAATGTTGGCAGCCCCTGGTAGCGAAATTGATCAATTTTTATTGTCTCCTCGAGACCTGTGAGAACTTGTGTTGTGCACTTCTGTTGCTTTTATTCGGTTTGTAATTTAAATGTCAAATGGAAGAGTTACATAGAAACAGGTTTTGTGTGTTGTGGCCAAACTGTATTTAAGGATTTGTTGGTTTAAAGTTACTAGTAGAACATTATTAGGTATAGCCTTCTAAATGTCATCTATTTTGAAAGTACTAAAATACAGAACCGTTGTTTACAAATTTCACGAGGCAGTTGTTTTTTTTATAATATCTTATTCTTTTTTAATTTTAAAGGGCAAAAAAATTGGTTTTGTTTATACCCAACTCACTAATTTTATTGAACTGAATCTCTTCTATCCTAAGCCCTATTTTAATTACTTTATTAACCGACTTCAAAAAGGAGGAGGTTCTCAATTCGTCGGAATCTTTTTTTTTTTTTTTTATGTATGTTCACGAATTACTTAAAAACGACTGAACCGATTTGCAAAATTCTTTTTTTGTTTAAAAGGGTAGACTTCACAGATGGTCCCATTGTGACCACATCAGGATCTGATGATGGGATCCCAGGGAAATCGAGGGCAACCCTCAAATTTTATAGGAAATTATCACATTTTATATATATTTACTATAATTGTTCCAGTATTTGCGTCTGATAATCATCATTTGATGTTGGTGAGCTGATGATGGAAGGTACAACTCTTCAACGGTTAGGAGTTGAAGGAAAAATCTTTCATAATTATAAGTATATATGGATCGAAAGTTGTATTCTATCAGGCTATTAGATTGACCAGATATGAAAAGTTTAATATATATATATACAACACTAAAAAGAAAAAAATAAATTAACTTTAAAAAAAAAAGAAAAACCAACTTCAAAAACTAAAAAGCAAAAAATAACTTCATACAGTTTTACCTTTTTTTAGTTTTAAAGGTATGAAGTCGGTGCCGATGATGTGGTGGTTGTAACCACCCCGCTCAAGGTCACTCGCGGAGAGTGTACTTACTATTACGTTTGGGTTGGCACCGACTTCATATCTTTAAAACTAAAAAAAGGTAAAACTGTATGAAGTTATTTTTTGCTTTTTAGTTTTTGAAGTTGGTTTTCAGGTAAATGGTTGGTTTTGATATGTAAAAATAATCACAACACACATACCGATAAAATATGGGTACACCTCTGCCAAAGTTAAAAGGAAATTAGTCTCAGTTAGGTTTACGGTTAACGACTAACTAACCACCAACCACCGATTAGTTACAAAACCTTACATTACGTGCAAATTAAACTATCAAAACAAAATTAGAATCCAAAACATTATTCAAAGGTCATGCAATACCTTTGTGTAATACATGCACTCAAGATACAAGTCATCCAAGTCTGGATTGCACGTAAATCCGAGATCCACAGGTTGGGATCCGCACAAAGATTAAGTCCGCATGCATTATGTATTGTTTCCAGTTCGAAGTACCTACGGGCTGGCGGGTTAGCTAGGTGATTTGATTTATAATCTTCTGTCTTGTTAAGGTTGTTTTATGGTGTTATTTTATGTAGACTGTGTGTTTTGTTAGTTGGATCTTTACTCGTAATATTTTTGTTGTAGTTTTTCCATGATTTATAATTAAAATAGAAAAGTCCTTATTATATAACATGAAAAGGGCTAATTAATAAAAGTAAAATAATGAGTGGAATATGCAATAAAATCTATAAACTATTTTTTATAGATTTTATTGTATGTACCTCAGTCAGTCTTTTAATTTTGTTTTAATGCTGACGTACAATATTCATGGTAACGGGCAGAAAGATGATAATTCAAACATTATTCTAAAATTTCACATTTTTAATTTTAGTTCATCATCTCGGTGTATCGGTTGCAGTCGACTCTTTGGCCAGTAGGTAGTCAGGTGGTGATTGGTTTCTTTATGGATTCTATCGCAATTAACTACGCAAAAACTACATATATCTTAAAATCTAGTTACCTCATCAAGTACATATCGCACGTTGAGAATCAAACCGTCACTAACACGAAAACGTCAATTTTCAGTATAGGCGTGTAAAGTTCCCAAATAAAAAAACGTTGCAAAAGTGCATTAAATGTAACAAATACATTTTCTTTTATGCTCAATGCAATTGGTGCTCGTTTCAGCTTTCATGAGAACTCAAATAAGTAACAAAATAATACCTATTTTTTTAAATATTTTTATTTTTCTCCCGAAATAGTGTCACTTTTCCAATTAATTTAATGAAATGTCACTTTTTAAATAAATGCATGAAAATATTACAATATTTAATAAGGCAAAATGTCACTGTCGTCATATTATCTAGGAATAAACAATGATAATAATTAAAAAGCACTATTATATGAAGCAGTAGTTTAATTAACTTAATATTTATTAAAGTTTGGCTTAATTACAGTCAGTTTAACTTAAAAATAATTAGTTTTTTAATGCTAACGAACACAAGGCACTTCTTACGTGGGTAAGCCTTAATTCTACTCGATAATTATAGTAATCAGTCTCATAATTATTGCAATCAGTCTTCTTGTTATGTATCAATGTTTCTTATCTTATAATTGTAATCAATATCATGCAGAAAAAATAAAAACTGAGGTAACTTGACATGATGTCATTTAGTTTCCATTAATATTTAAAAAGCCTCACAAAATAAAGAAATTAAGTGGTTTTTAGTTAACCAAGAATACAAAAAATAACGCCTTACAAAATAAAGAACATAATAAATCTGGTTTTTAGTTAACCACGTATACAAAAAATAACGCTTTACGAAATAAAAAAATAACTTCTTATGAAATAAAGAAATATAAAAGTGGTGTTTAGTTAACCACGGATTCAAAAATCTACTTATTATATTGAATGTAATCTCATTACATCCATTTATATAATAAAAAATTAAAGAATATTATCGTAAAAAGACGACACATAATAAGGCAATATTGCATTTTTTTTAATAAGGTCCTTGAGATCTGCTTTTTTCTTATCAGATAATGGTAACTTTGAGGTATACAGAGGAACTAATTGAGCCTGTGCTCGACGAATGTTCAGTAATTTTATTTCTTTATAATTTTCTTCCATATAAGATTGTTTATATAAAACCTTCACGTTGTCTGAATCTGATTTTTCAATCTTCAAAATTCTTATGTCTCCTACTTTGACTGTCCCTCCCTCTGTATCTTTATTCAATTTATACTCTTGAAGCTTTTTAATATCGTAAAATTCGCTGTGCGACATTTCTACTACATTATATTTCTTCCCTTTTTTCTTAGCCTCTCGTATGGCATTTATATACTGATCCGGGACGTAAATGGGCCCTGATCTAAGCATTTGTTTGATTCGTCTCTCTATTGT
The DNA here is from genome assembly GCA_905163465.1 of Craniophora ligustri. Classification (NCBI taxonomy): domain Eukaryota; kingdom Metazoa; phylum Arthropoda; class Insecta; order Lepidoptera; family Noctuidae; genus Craniophora; species Craniophora ligustri. Next base: position 9,910,485 of record LR990978.1, on the reverse strand, counting down.
AGAGTGTACTGAGTCACCCTCATTTTGAGTGTGACCTTTGACTAAAAATTTGTGTGTGATTGAGTGAATATTTGGTAGGTTTTTTACGGCATAAATATACATAGAGAAAACGAATTGATTTTTTTGTTGTCCGCAACAGTTGTCAGAGTAAAAAATTATATCGAGTTTTTCAGATGACGATGCTGATTTTTTCGCTAAAAATTTGAAAACACAGGAACCTATTTCATTAGCGCCCTTTTGGCCTTCGACTTCACTCCAAAAGTAGCATTCTGTGGAATTGGTTTTTAATTCACAAATTGTGAAATTCAAGCAGTTTAATCTGCACTTGTAGTAAAACGAAGAGACATCTCCTTTAGGAACTTGTAACATAGCTTGTAAGTCATAACATGCCACTATATTATTCTCATCAATTAATTCCTTGTCTCGTGATTTTTCTTGACGGCTCAGTTCTTTTTCTTTTATGTGTAGTCTATATTTCTCTTCCATTTTTTCTTTTTCTACTGGTTCTGCATTTTCAAAAGCAACACAATCTTCGCACCTATCTTTTTTTGGCGTAAAAAAACTTATATTGTAATCTTCTTTAAAAACCTTCCGATAAATATTGATTTTAACATAATCAAATCCATTTCTTTGACAGTCTTCCCTATAATCTTTATATAAATCTGTTAACGTCTTTCCTCCTTCTATGAATTCTCTAGTTGTTTGCTGACGCAAATAGTGGCTCTCAATTCTGGGTATGCTTTCAATGTGTCTCCTTACTGCTGCCAATAGTTCAGCTGGAACTTTGGTCCCATGATTTTCATGTTTACCGCGTAATTCAGGCTCGACAATGCCACTTGAATTCAACTTCTCAATAACAGTACGGATTGGTCTGTCATTAATGCCTAAAGTCGTTTTAAAAAATATTTTACACACTCTTTTTTTCTGGTTATTTATTGTCAGGTAAAATGCGTGCTTAGGTTTTCTATTGATATGTTCTTTTTTGTATTGATACTTGGGCTTAACTTCGCTAATATGTTTTGAGATAAAGTCTCTCTGCTTGGTCAATGAACCCATTTTCCAATAATCCTTAAAAACAATGGTACGCTCTTCCTCCGAAATATTAAATGTACACTTCAATCGGCAGCGACAATTACATGGAATACCCATTTTCCTTTCAGGAATCACTTTATGTTTGGAGGATGATGATGTATACTGCAACCCCATATTTCGCAATGTTTTTGCTACAGTTTTTTTACTGCCACGTTTTCTCTTCCGGGTTTGTTCATTATTCTGGCTTATACTTTCAGCTATTGTATTAGTGACAACGACTTGCGTTATGTTTGTAGGTCTTAGTGCAGCCAGTGCAATACTTTTTAAAGATGGAGGGTTATTAAGAAGTAAATTGTCCTGCTGAGTAATTTCAAAATAGTTTTGATTTGCATTTTCATTTCTGGGCAAAAGCGATGTCGAACATACAGGATAAAGTTGTTCATATACTAAGCCAGAACGCATTTCAGTGTTAGCTGCTACGTTATGCCCCGCACAAGACAAATCTGTTTGAGTTTTAGCATGTACATCGCAATGAACTAGGTTAGTAAGAGTATCGTTACCACAGGTATCTATTACATCCCGAGAATCATAAGTTGTTGCATTTATTTTATCATCGTCTTCAGATGCAGAATCATTTGTATATTGAAGAGATATAAGTTGTAATGCAGATGGCATAATACACTCCCGTTTCGATGGCATCGCTTCTGAGTCTGAACTGTTTGAATCGGAGTCGGTGCTAGAAGACGTCCCAGATGAACTCGATGATCCTGGCGAACTCGAAGATCCTGATGAATTCGAAGATCGCGATGAACTGGACGATTTTGATGAACTAAAAGATCGAGATGTCTTTGGTAACGCAGGAGAATTGTCGCAAACTGACTTTGGTGGAGATGCATGGATTGTAACTATTTTTTGCTGTCGCTTTTGTTTTTTCTTTGAAGTTCGACCCTCAGTGGCGTTGTCGGATTCAGAAGATGAATCTTCATGAGAACTGGGCTTGTATTCGCGATCATTATCAGAAGCAGGTGAGTAATCTTGAAAAGAGTGATGGCTACTGCCAGAAGGCGAAAAAGATCTTCGAACGTGTTGTATAATTTGGACGTCATTGGTACTGGAGTTTGGAGTTTGCCCAGGAGAATCTTGAGTATTTTGATCTAATTCTGCAAGATTATCAGCACCTTCTATATTATTATTGTATTGTGAGTTTATTTCTCTAATCATTGTTTTTAATTTACTAGTCCTCGGATTGAGAAGTGGCATAGTGAATAACTGTAACAAAGAAAAGTTTCAACTTAGCAGTATAGTTTCTAACATACTCTAAACTCACAAAACCGTGATTAGGCTGCAACAGAAAAACGAATAAACGCAAAATACATTTACCCACATTACCCATGTTTAACGAAAATGAATGAAAAAATGCTGTCACTTTTACTGTTTTAACCTATAGTTACTTAACTTAATGCTTTAAAATATAGCGTCGTTAAACAAATTAACGCTTCGTTTTAAAACTACCAATGAAATGCAGAAAAAATATGAAATATATTATATTAAATCGTCAATACTGACACTTTATGAATAGTGGAGGCTTTTAAAAGATAAAAAACATCTCAAATTTATAGAATACCGACATTAAACTAAAAAGTTCATTATATAATTTACTTTTATTTTGTATTATGTATACGAAAATGACGGCAAAGCTGTCATTTTCTGTTTAAATACATTATACGTGCAAACCGTACCTTTACATACACACAAAAAAAAATAGAAAACTGTTACTTTACGTTTAAATACGTTATTCAGGTAAAACATTAATCTTTTAGACGTTTGTAAATAACAGAAAACTGTCACTTTACGTTTAAATACATTATTCATCAAAATTATATGTTTTTTATTCAATTGAAAGTAACAGTAAACTGTCACTTTACGTTTAAGTACATTATTCATGTAAACAAAGGTCTCACTTACCTTATGATTTCCACGAAAGGCGTCCCTAAACAAAAAAATACACTATTCCGCACAGAGTTCACATACAACACACGCCGTCCATGACACTAATGAAAACATGTCAATGTTGTTGTCAAAGGTTGCAGCGTGCCCCACCAAACTACATAACGACACTAGTGACATCTACCAGTTCTGTTAGTATGTTTGCCGTGAGAGTTTTTGCAATATATTTTTCTTGCTGCGTGTCAATAGATGGCAGTGATACTTCAAATTTTCCGAATTGTGTATAGTGACGGTTTGATTCTCAACGTGCGATATGTACATTGAATAATATATAGCTCACGAAATCTTAAGCCAATCTAACTTATATTTCTTTATAAAACGGAGTTCTAAACTGGTCTAATCGAGCGTCCTTTCACGTGAATTTCATCTAACATGACATCTAATATGACTGTGTGTCGGAACTAGCCGACACGTCGGCAGCACGCGTGACTTATTGCCCTAGTGCATTATGTGAGCTGGTAACCGAAGCTACCTGACCTGGTTCGTTTCAAGCTTATTGTATTGTGATAGTGTGTTCAAATCGTTCTTATTTTCATTTTGTCTATATCTAATATATAAAATTCTCGTGTCACAGTTTTCGTTGCCATACTCCTCCGAAACGGCTTGACCGATTTTGATGAAATTTTTTGTGCTTATCCGGTATCTATGAGAATCGGCCAACATCTATTTTTCATCCCCCTAAAAGTTAGGGGTAGTCCACCAACCCCTATAATGTGGCAAAACTACGTTTGCTGGGTCAGCTAGTAATATATAAAAGGAGAGGCTGACTGACTGACATATGAACGCAGGGCCTGTTTGAGCCAGGGAGTATTTGTTATCTCATAACTTTCGACTGGGTGAACCGATTTTGATAACCATTTATTTGAAAGCTAGAGCTTCCCATGTGGTCTCATTTCAATTTGGTCCAGTTCTGACCTTAAAGTGGTTTTTTTTTCGAGAGAATTATTCAATGTATAAAATTCTCTGAGCGCGGAGAGCTGTGGTAGCCTAGCGGTGTGACCAGTGGACTGAGATGTCAGAGGTCTCGAGTTCGAACCCAAGGCACGCACCACTGACTTTTCGGAAGTTATGTGCGTATTTATCACATGCTCAAACGGTGAAGGAAAACATCGTGAGGAAACCTGCATGCTTGAGAGAATTTCTCGATGGCATGTGAAGTCTGCCAACCCGCAGTAGGCTAGCGTGGTGGACTATAGCCTAATCCCTCTCAATTGAGATGAGACCCGTGCCCAGCAGTGGGACATTAATGGGTTGATGATGATGATAAAATTCTCAGTAGCAGTTCGGAGTTTGGACTCGGAGCCCTGTTGATACCAATAACTTTGGGACCTTAATCAGATATGTAGGTAAGTATATATATACATTAGTACAGCTCTGCCTAACCCTTCAGGGACGACAGGCGTGAATGGTATGTTATGTAAACACACACGTACACACACATATAGTCGAATAGAACAGTTCTATTTTTGATACATTGCTTGTTTTGACAGGAAGGTAAACAGTGTGTCAATCAAACATCTTTCAATGGAAACCTCAGTCAGCGGAGTAGAATTAATCTCATAACATTTTGATACTTGTAGCTATTTATAGAATTAGTTTTGGAGTGGCTCTTGCCTAAGTAATAGTTATGATGATCAATTTATGCGTAGTTAAGCTACGCCGGCTTGAGACCAGTCTATCATCATCTTCAACCCATTAACGTCCCACTGTTGGGCACGGGTCTCCTCTCATTCGAGAGGGATCAGGCTATAGTCCACCACGCTAGCCTACTGCGGGTTGGACCAGTCAATAGATGGGTTCAATTCAGTATTTTTTGTGGGAATTTCGAATATTTTGATTGAAAAAAGGGGATACCACCCTTTCAAAACTGGCAACTAATATCTACGCCTGACCAGTCTGCATCTATTTTATTTTCTGGTGACCTTAAAAAAGTCTGTCTGGTTTTAAAAATAGTGCCGAGCTCAGACTCATACGGTAAAATGATTTTCATGTTCTCACTTTATCTTTGTTAATTACAGTTAACATATAGTGGCTAAATAACATGTGACATACCTTTTATTAACTTACATTTTTATTTATGTGGGGTTATTAAATTATTTTAATACTGTAATGTATTTTTAAAAGGATTTTATTTTTGTATTGCATATGATTTACATCATCTATGGTTTTATTATATACTTATTCACTAACAATTACCACTTTCTTTAATTTATTTATAATTAAATTTACGCAAAATTTACTCTTCATAATTATTAATTAGTTATTAGATTGTTTCATATTAATTAGAAGATAATTAGGACCTTTAGATAATAATAATAATAATAATACGTCACACCCTCCAGCTAAGCTGAGATTCCAAATGGATTTAAGAAAAACATAATAATTATTCCTGGACATTATGACACAGCGCCATCTAGTTCCTTGCTAAGCAACGAGGCTTGTGTTACGGATACTAGTCGGTTGATATACTACATATATACTTTTTTTTGTAAATACATACATCATCATCATCATCATCAACCCATTAATATCCCACTGCTGGGCACGGGTCTCCTCTTAATTGATTGAGGGATTAGGCTATAGTCTACCACGCTAGCCTACTGCGGGTTGGCAGACTTCACATGCCATCGAGAATTCTCTCAAGCATGCAGGTTTCCTCACGATGTTTTCCTTCACCGTTTGAGCATGTGATAAATACGCACATAACTTCCGAAAAGTCAATGGTGCGTGCCTTGGGTTCGAACTCGAGACCTCTGACATCTCAGTCCACATGGCACACCGCTCGGCTACCACAGCTCTAAATACATACATATTATACATAGATACATCCATGACTCGGATACAAATGTTTATGCTTATCACACAAACATTTGTCCCTACCGGGATTCGAACCCGGGACCCATAGCACAGCAGGCAGTGTTAACTACCGTTGGACTAATTGGGTCGTCAATATTCTAATATTGTCAGCCTTATAAAAAAATAGAAGAGCTTTTGTATGTATACCTTTGGCTAGGTACGGATAAGCCAATTTCTAATTTCCTGGCACAAATTGAAGACGGAAGTTTCCAAAAGTATTTAATAGAATTAACTTTAAAAAAAAAGAAAAACCAACTTCAAAAACTAAAAAGCAAAAAATAACTTCATACAGTTTTACCTTTTTTTTAGTTTTAAAGGTATGAAGTTGGTGCCAAGCCAAACGTAATAGTAAGTACACCCACCACGAGTGACCTTGAGCAGGGTGATTAAAACCACCACATCATCGGCACCGACTTCATACCTTTAAAACTAAAAAAAAGGTAAAACTGTATGAAGTTATTTTTTGCTTTTTAGTTTTTGAAGTTGGTTTTTCTTTTTTTTTAAAGTTAATTTATTTTATTCTTTTTAGTGTTGTATATATTAAACTTTTCATATCAGGTCAATCTAATAGCCTGAAAGAATACAACTATCGATCCATATATACTTATAATTATGAAAGATTTTCCCTTCAACTCCTAACCGTTGAGGAGTTGTACCTTCCATCATCAGATCATTACATGAGAAGTTGAATTTCAGATGCAAATACTTGAACAGCTTTGGAGAATACATGTAAATGTAATAAATGCTTATAACTGAAAGAATTTTCTTTTAAATCTTAACTGTTGAGGAGTACTACCTTCCATCATCAGCTCATCAACCTCAAATGATGATTATCAGACACAAATACTGGAACAATTTTAGTAAATATATTCAAAACGTGATAATTGCCTATAAAATTTGAGGGTTGCCCTCGATTTCCCTGGGATCCCATCATCAGATCGTGATGTGGTTACAATGGGACCATCTGTAAAGTATACCCTTTTAAACAAAAAAAAAATTTTGCAAATCGATCCAGGCGTTTTGAAGTAATTCGTCAACATACATAAAAAAAAGATTCCGACGAATTGAGAACCTCCTCCTTTTTGAAGTCGGTTAAAAATGGAATAAAACATTGTGCAACCATGGAGTTCAATCCTGGACCTCACAATCAGCCACTTGGGACCACCAAACCATTGAAGCTGACAAAAAAATACCAAAAAATGTGAAAACAACTTTCATTCTCCGACATAGGGTTGGTAGGTATATAATAAAACATTTGACAGGGGAAAATATCTTATTTGCACATTTCACGTTCCGATATGACATGGCTCAACCCTAACATATGTCTGTGACAATGATTGATTGTGAACAAATGTTGGTCATATATAATGCCTATTATATTATGAATAAGTATATGTACGCCATGAGGAGATATTGGAGGTAGGGCAAAGCGAGATTCCTCGCTCAAATTGAGCTGCCAGACTGGGGAAGTACCTCCGCCTTACAGAAGACCGCAGTGAAACAACAATAGTTGTCTTTCTGCGAGTGAGTAAGGTTACCAGAGCTTGTTGGGGAGTGACTATTTTGGCAGCATGGGCATTCCATTTGCTGTCAGTTTAGTAATTCCCTATTTTTAGAAACCAAAACGGTTTCTGCAGGGAATGCATTTGCAAGCCAATCAGGTGTTGCAAATGTCCATGGGCGGCGGTGATCACTTACCATCAGGTGAGCCGCCTGCTCGTTTGCCCCCTTATCGCAATAAATAAAAAACGCCATGAGGAGATATGATAGCCTAGTGGTGTTGACAGTGGACTGTGAAGACAGAGGTCACAAATTCGATCGCAAAGCCCGCATCACTGACTTTTCTGAAATTATGTGCATACGGTGAAGGAAAACATCCTTCAATACTTCATTTATTTGCTTAAAATGTGGTTACAAAAATGGTACATATTATATTAAGAACAGTCACATTTTGCCATAACAAAATAGCATGCAAATTTAAAAAATACACATACATAAAATTTAAATTAATAAGGCTCCAACTGAGATCAAAACATACAATATTATTTATTACATACACCTTGTAATCTTAGTATTTATTAGGTATTATTACACATTGATAAAACTAGAATTTCACATAAATATATTCGTTGACAATATAAAAACATTTGTCTATCAACCAACTATGCAATCGAGACCTGAAATAGAATATAATAACATAGAATGCAACATTAGACTAATTATAAAGAAAGAAATATACATTAATATGTATGTAAATATATTTCAACGTCTAATATTCGCAGTCAATGTCAGAAATCAGTAAGCCTGCTTAAATTGCCTTTAACTCTTGTGTATCATATGTAATAGTGAGTATTATATTACACAATTAAAAAACGTACGTGGTTGTAGTAAAACTTTGCTAGATTTCCCAAGTGATGTGGCGGTACACAGCGAAAGTTGGTGTTATGTATGCTTGTCCAATACTTGCAGTCACGATATCTGTATGTAATATTCGTGTAACCATCACGCCTGTCGTCCCCGAAAGGTTAAGCAGAGGTGTACTAATGTCCATCCATATTACGCCGGTATGTTTTTTTGAGCCCATGTAAAAGAGACCGAGTTTATTGCCAGCAATCAGACACTGAATTTCATAGAAAAATCCAAAAACAATTCGCTCGGCCTGAGAATCGAACCCAGGACCTCTTGCTCGGTAGCCGTACTGTACGACTACTAGACAAACGAGGCAGTTAACTAACAAGTATATAAGTACTTTATTATATTATTAAATTATAGATTTCTAGTAGTATTATTCTCGTTGCTAATCGGCGATTAGGCCGATAAACAGACAGACAGACGAACGAGCCAAAACTATGTTTAAGGCTGTTCTGTTGATTACAAAACCCTACAAAAAACGTATTATTGAAATTTAATTATAGTTAAATATTTTTTGTCTGTTTCTCGTTTGCGTTGCGTAAAACAAATTAATCTCCATTTTTCCTTTTCAAGCCACAGTACATCTCATGCGGTGCTAATACGAGTGAGCGAGACGGCGATATGTAATATGTCAAATCTTCTAAAGCATCAATATCGCAGCCTGAATGACATTTCTAATCTACGATATCGAGTAAATTGACGACGTGTGCTGTTGAGGTAGAATGGACTCTATGCTCGCCATGAAAAGGTTTGAGTTCGAGTGGGGAGACTTAGTCCTATGTTCAGATCGGGCCGACAGTCACACTGTTAGGTTGGGTGTGATCTAGATTTTTTTCACTTTTTTTTCACTTTTCACTTTTGGTATTAAATTTGTTATGTTAGGTAAAAAATATAATTTATGTAATTCCAATAGATTTGTTAATATTGTAGAATCTTTTAAATATTATTAGAAGCTTTTATTTAATCACATTTTATTATTGGATAGAAGTGAATTTTGACCTTGGACGTAGCTTTAATGACAATAGATTTTTAGACAAAAGGAGTTCCTTTGTCTGACTTTTCTACATTGATTTCCTATATAAATGCTGCTTAAAAACTTGTTAAGAAAATATTTTTATAAGTTACGTGCGGTGCCACATATTCAAATGGTTAAGGAAAAACATCGAGAGAAAACTTGCACGACTGAATCGATGTAGTGAAGTTCCTCGATAACGTGTCAAGTATGCCATAGTACGCCTGTTAATCACTTAATACTGTTAAGCTAATAATGCCTGTTTTAGGGGACTCTGCTCGTTCATAATATTGTTATATGAGTACACTTTTCAATTTAAGAACAATAAGTCAAAATCGACGACGACGACTTGCGCAAGGCGAATGAACGCCACTGAGCCGAAGATCGAGCTCAATGGCGTTCACTAGAGGAAGCCTAAGTCCAGCAGTGGACGAATATAGGCTGATGATGATGATGAAGTCAAGTCAAATGTATTATTTCAATTAGACCAATATTACAGGTACTTTTGATAATTGCACAGTTCCAAGAGGTAGGTCTGATGGAGAGGAACCGACAAAAAGCTCCATAAATAGAGGCTCGTTCACAATAGTTGCTGAATTGCTTAACGACGTTACATTACGGTGTAACACACAGCCATCCGATGTGTAGACACATGGAATGATTGAATTAGCAAATCGAATTGCACGATTTATTGCACTCCTGGCTGCGAAGGCCTCGTTACACTGTCACTAACAAACGTCAAACTTCAATAATAATGCACTGTGAATGTCAAATATTTGTACCAGCAAAATATGAGTTGTTTATTTAAAATAAACACAACGTAAAATTTTTTTTACAAAGTTTTTTTGTGCTTTTAAAAGTTTGAAATAAAACTACTTTTTACGGATTTTATCGCGGTATATTGATATTATTTTAACCCGACGTTTCGGATCCTTTACAGCATCCATGGTCACGAGCCGACTGAGGTGTTGGTCGTCTTGAAGTTATAATTACTAACAGCTACCTTACATTTTCAAGTACAAATTATTGACAATCCGATTTGCACAGAACGAGCTCACCGTGTCCTTCGGTCGTGCAGTTTTGTTCTTGGATTTAGATTTAATAGAATCTATGATGGGGTTCCAAGCAGGTGGTAACACCCACTTTTAAAAGCTTATTTATTTTGATCTTTTGTAGAGCCCTGGTACAAATGTTGTTTATAATAATAATTGGTTAGTGTTGAAAAATAAACCTTATTGGGTTACGTATAATAAACGGGTCGAGTCTTTATCTATGTAACTAAATGACAACAGATAACAAAATCTGTAAGATAGACTAGTTAGAACATTTCTTGTTACGGATTTTATCACAGCATGTCAATATTATTTGAATGCCGTTATTTTGGATGTTGTACAGCATCCGTCGTTAGGGACAGACTATCTATCTGTTTAGAAGTCTGCGTGTCAATGACGACAAGTAAGTCAAATTAAGGATTACCAATGCTTTTTTGAAATTGAAATATTATCGAAGTATTTATGTAGTATATCAACCATCTATAATCATAAATAATATAAGCCTTCTTGCTTACCACAGAACTAGATAGCGCTGTGTAATAATGTCCGGGAATATTTATTTATTTATATAAATACAAATGTTATTTTCTGCAAATGACATAACACTCCGGTGTGACAGTCAGCCGGTGTATAGACAGCAATCGTGGAATACCCAAATCAAATTGCGCGATTTGTTGTCAGTAAATCTGAATGTTTAGCGAAGTTGAGAGTCGCAACCAGTTTGTCGCGTAACTGGATTAATATTATAACTTAGTTTGGACTGTAACAACTGTAGATATAACTATAAAGTTATATGTTTATTTCAATGTAGTTTATGGACTTCACAAGGGGGGCAAACAAACACACGGCCCCCATAAACAAACGGTTACCATAACCTATAGACGTTTGCAACACTAGAGGCGTCGCTCGCGCGTTGCCGACCCTGTAGAAACCGTTTAAGTTTCTTAAAATGGGAAGTTACTAAACTGACAGCAAACGAAATTACTATGCTGTCAGAATAATAATAATAATAATAATAATAATAATCTTTATTCAGCCAGTAATTACAATTTGTTTACTTATAGCACTATGTATTTCACAGAAATCTTATTCTACTGAAATTGTATGGATTCACTAAGTATGACCTCTGGCACCCAAGCTAAGATTAAACTTGTGTTATGGGTGCCAGGGCTCTCTCTATTATTTTACACACAGGATTGGCAACAGGTTTAGAGTTAGACAGTGATGATTGTCGGTGAAGTACATGGCATATTCCAAAGTAGTGATAATACTAGAAACTAATAGCCTACTCTTATAAAAAGGGGGTTGTTGTGTGTATATGTGTTTGTGTGTGTGTATGTGTGCGTGAGTGTGTGTGTGTGTGTGTGTGTGCGTGTGCGTCTGCGCGTGTGTGTATTGAGTATAGGTCAACAATTGTTATGTGTATGTTCAGTTGTAAAAAGAGTATCAATTTAAAGTAATAATGTTTCGAGTAGTTTTTCAGTCTCCTCATAGTTAAGTGTCATGAGCCATTTACTTACTTTTTTCTTACATTCAAATTTATTACAGCTATAAATATTACATTCTTTATTTACTGCATTATATACGCGACTTCCAAGAACTCTAAAATGTCTTTCAGCCAGTTTGGTTTTATGAGCTTCTACAGGACAGACAAATTTTGATCTTCTTTTAGCCAGGTGATCTGTATTATATTTAAGAGAACCATGTTTGCGCAGAATGGTATTGAGCACAAAAAGCTGTCTAACAGTCATTACTTGGCAGTCCTTATAAAGTTGTATAGTATTGTATCGTGAGTATTTTAAAGTCATGACTTTAAGAACAGCTCTCTGTGCCCTTTCCAGTTGCAAAAGGTTACTTTTGGAGGCACCACCCCAAACTGTTATGCCAAAAGACAGTATTGACTGGCAGAGCGAGAAGTATAACATTAAAATAGTATCAAAGTCCGCGCTATAGCGCAGATTCTTAAATATAGCAATGAGTCTTCTCACTCCGCCAGATAAACTGTCAATTTGATCATTCCATGACACAAGGTTGTCTATGGTGATACCGAGATATCTGACTTTGGCTGTTCTTGATAGTGCAAGGCAGTGGCATTGGTCCAAGTGTCCATTACAAACATGGGCTCTTATAGTAAACGTGTCGTCTGGTTGGGTTAGTTGTTTGATAGTAAATGGAATGTAGTTCGTTTTTTCAACATTTAGCGTAAGAATGTTGGCTGACAGCCAAGACATAACAATACTAAGCGCCGATTCAGCTCGCTCTTTTACTAAATTCCAATCTTTACCCTTTATCAGTAGAGCCGTATCATCTGCATATGTATATATGTTACAAAAAGGAACGGATAAATTACATAGACTATTTATATATATAATAAATAGTGTAGGTCCTAAAATTGAGCCCTGAGGAACTCCAATAGATAGTTTGTGTTCGTCGCTCGTAAATGTCGCAATTTTGACACATTGTGATCGCTCAGAAAGGTAACTCTCAAAAATTGCAAGTGTAGAGCCTCTTACTCCGATACTATTCAGTTTATGAATAAGGATTGGGACAGAAACAGTATCAAATGCCTTTGATAGGTCCAAAAATATACCCAGACATTTAGATCTCGAGTCTAGTACCCTTACGGCGCTATCAATAAATGCGGCAACAGCGTCTTCACAAGATTTACCTCTGCGGAAGCCATATTGATTACTAGACAAGATGTTGTGTTCTTCCATAAATTTCACTAGGCAGTTATTAAGAACTTTCTCTAGTATTTTTGACATCGCCGGAAGGACTGATATGGGTCTATAATTATTGATACTGCCTCTGTCCCCGCCCTTATGTATTGGATGCACTATAGCTTTTTTTAAGGCTCTGGGAAAGATACCTTTCGAAATACATAGATTACAGATGTATGTAATAAAAGGGGCTAGAATATGTCGGTTCATTTTTATTACTCTGGCGGTAATTCCGTCCCAGCCGGCTGCAGAATCAGTGCGAAGGGACAATATAATTCTTTCTATTTCTGCTTGGTCTGGTGTAAGGAGAACGAGGGAGTTTAATATTGAGTCATCTTTAAGGTATGGGACATGAATAGTGTTTATGTTTGTATGTCTAGTTGCAAGATTTTCTCCTATTGTCGCGAAGAATTGATTGACTAAGTTTATTGACTTTTTTTCATCGAGTCCAGGAATCGACAAAAGTTCTGTGGGGGGAGATTTGGACGATTGGTTATTAATGATGTCGTTTATTACTTTCCACGTCGCTTTGGGATTATTTTTGGCCTTATTTAATTCATTTTTCTCGTAATTTCTTTTAAGTCGGTTTAGCAATTTGTTGCAAAAGTTACGATAGCGTAGGTAGGTAACTTTTAGATTGTAGTTGTCTGGAGTTTTTTTTAATTTCTTATGCATATTATCCCTGTTCCGAATACATCTCAATAAGCCTTTAGTGATCCAGGGTTTCTTTATTCGCAATTTAGATGATACTCGATTTATTTTGGTGTTATTTTGAACTATACAGCTAACTTTTGCTATTAAAAGTTCAGTAGCCTCATTTGGATCATCAGATAACATAACGGGACTAAAGTCTGTATTAGCAATATCTGTCGCTACTTTAAGATAGTCAGTTTTTGAGACTACTTTACGACTTTGTACTGTTCTCTGCTTATTTTTGACACACACAAGTATTGGTTCATGGTCAGTAATTCGAGTTTGAATGATAAAAGAAAATACTGAGGTCTTAGTTTTGATCATAGTGTGGTCTAAGCAACTGTTTTTTCTAGTAGGGATGGTATAGGCCGGTAGCAAACCATGTGATGCAATGGTGTTCATGTACTCAGTGTAATGCTGATCTTCATTTGACGGGGAGATGTTGATGTTTATATCACCTACCAGGAATATGTTTTTATACGCCGATAATGATGCTAGTGTGTTGTTTAGGCTGTTTAAAAAATTATCTATTTGTCTAAATGATGGCGATCTATATACAGCTATTATAACTGTATCGGAGTTAAGTTTACAGACAAGGCAATTTGCATCCACAAAAGGTGGTTCTGTGACATTATGTGGTATATCCGAACATACGTAGGCAACGAGACCATCATTTTGATTATAGGCATCGCTTGTCGAGTAAACCGAATAACCTTGAAGTTGCGGGATATTTACAGTTTTACATAACCAGCATTCTGTAAAAATTAAAACATCACACTTAGTATGCAGCGAGGTCAGCAATACTATGGCACTATTAAAATTTTTGTTTATGCTACATATGTTCATATGCATCAGTTTAAATGTATCATTGTAATTTCCTAATAATTGAGCGCATGTGTCAGGAGGGTAGTTATAAAATTCATACGGCCCATATGAATCTAAGTCTTCGATGATTTCCGTAATATTATTCATTTTTATACATTAACGACTGCACTGTGTGTTCTATTGCATTTGAACATATGTATAATACAGATACTAAAGTTAAACACAAAGTTACTTAAATATATTAATATTACTATACATTTGAAATTATACTGGCAAAGAAATTTTGATGAGTTTGGAAATTTGTGTGTAATGTATTTGTTGGGGGAATTGTGTATTATTTGTTTGTATGGTATGTTGTGTGTGTGGTGTAGTGAGAGTATGACTATATAAAGAATATATTTTACAAATTTAACGCTAAAACTATTATTATCATAGTGAACTAGGACAAATAAAATTGAAAATGATAGAAGGTTACTCTGATACATGCAATATGTTCTGAAAACAGTTTTGTGAAAAAATACGAATAGGTTTGTCTCCTTCCTTTTTACGAATAAAAATTTTTCCGTTGGATGACCAACAATATTGAAACCCGCTTGTTTTAGCAAATTTTCGGGATTCATAAAATAGTTGTCTCGCATTAGCAGATAGTCGGTCAGCGACATAGATTGGCATAGACTCACCTATTATGCCGATGTGTCTGCTATTTATTTTATCGGCGGAGGTCTTTCCCTTATTAAATTCACGTACGGCCTGTAGGACATGATTCTTTTTTGTTACTGAGTTAAACTCAGCAATCACTTGTTTTGTAGGACCTTGCTTGGCCTGCACACGATAAATATCGCGTATTTCTATCGGTCACTAATAGTCACTCCCCCAACGAACTCTTGTAACCTTAAACTAACTGGCCTCGTTGTTTATTAAAAACCACCATTTTATACTATATATTTTATTGTTTTTTTGTTTGTTATGTTATTAGAGCTGTGGTAGCCTAGCGGTGTGACCAGTGGACTGAGACGTCAAAGGTCTCGAGTTCGAACCCAAGGCACGCACCACTGACTTATCGGAAGTTATGTGCGTATTTATCGCAAGCTCAAACGGTGAAGGAAAACATCGTGAGGAAACGTGCATGCTTGAGAGATTTGTCTTGATGGCATGTGAAGTCTGCCAACCCGCAGAAGGCTAGCGTGGTGGACTATAGCCTAATCCCTCTCAAATGAGAGGAGTCCCGTGCCCAGCAGTGGGAAGTTAATGGGTTGATGATGATGATGATGATGATTATATATAGTTGCGAAAATATACCTTTTATTCCACAAAAACACTTAATTTTAAAGCGTTAATTAAAATTTCCAAACTTGGTAGTTTTCAGTTTGAACTCTGACGTCCACTCAGTCATTCCACATTTTGTCTAAAGTTTTAATCTTACAAAGTATGTTGGAACTATGCTGCAGTGCAAGTTTTCCGCATAAGTAGTCAAGTTGTATTTTAAATATCTTTACGATAGCCTCTTCGGGGACTGCCTACCGGTTGCCGGGCATTCTGGGCTTGTCATGCTCACTCAAATGTCCTGCTGATGGTGGCGTTGTGTGTCGGGTCTTTTTATTCCCTACAACATGGTTGAGTAGACAGACGCCGATACACACGTCATGCTCGTGAACGGGTGCTATCAGTTGGGACTGGTCGGCTCATACATGTTATGGCAACCGAAATTGGTTTTAGTTATTTCTTTTACTTTCATAAATAATACGTTTCACATCGAACTGCACCAGTCTCATATTGATATTACATACATAAAGCATTGTAAAACAAAACCAACAATTTTGTATTTAATTTAAAAAGAGTATCTATGGAGTTTCTTGCCGGTTCTTCTCCATAAGACCTACCTTTTGGAACCGTGCAACTAAATTCAATTTAATTCGACAATTCAAAAGTACCTGTATTGGTCTAATTGAAATAAATGATTTGACGAGCAGAAAAGTTTGCCCTGGAGTTTTGTGAACAATGTTTTTAGAATTAATTTTATTTCGATATTTGTAAAGAAACTGCTATTTAAATTGTCTGTCAAAATCTTGAAGAGAGTGATTCATAATCAAAACACTATCAACAGATTTATTGTCCTATTGTTCGTAGTAGAATCTTTTTTTTTTCAATAAACGTTGCCCCACAGTAAGATTTTCTCCTGTGTCGTGGGTGCGTTTACAAACACAAATTTTCACATATACAAACACCCAGACCCGGAACAACTACCTGTAGAACGTACAAATATTTTCTCCATCGAACCCGCAACCCGTGATACACAAGCCAATCGCTCACCTACTGCCTGGATTAGATCGTCAACGTAATAAAAAGTAGTTTACCAATCAATTAGAAAGTCTTAAAAAAGCAGTGAAAAGTTTTAACAGGGTCTTTACAATGAGCGAGTGACACCTAGAGGTGACATATAGAAAAGAGAAGCAGGTCTTGGGTTTGGTTCCCAAAGTTGTCATTAGGTTTTTCTACGAAATTCTCAGTATTTCTCAGATGGCAAAGGCTGACCCCTATTACATGGGACCTCAAATATACCGGTATAATGTAGGTGTGCATTTAGTACACCTCTGCCTAATCAAACCAAACAGGATCTTTATGTATTATTATTATTAATTTAAGAGCTCAGCTCTTGTCGGTGGAGCAATCGCCACTGTTGTCTATCTCCTGCTTTCTGTTTGACTTCTTGATACGACTCGATTCCCACTTTTTCCTTCACTTGATCAACAAAACTTCGTCTAGGTCTTCCCCTTCCTCTCTTTCCTTCAATTCTACCTTCTAGTATGATTGTAAAGAAGTCGTCGTGTCGTATCAAATGGCCAAACATCTTCCCTCTCCTATTCTCTGTGGTTCTTAACAGCTGTCTTTTCTCACCTAAAATCTTTAATACTTTATGTACTCTACTTAAAATCCATTTTCCTTTATATGGGTCAACATAAAACAATTTTGATTTAAACAACACACGACTTTTCAGAACTCATATTTTAACATTGTAATACATTAAAACGCTCATTAAAAACCGATATAGTCCATTAAGCAAAAACGTAAACTGAACGAGTTAACCCGGCACACCTATTCGGTAGGCTGTACGCTCGGTACTTACCACTTAGAACTTCATACGTACACAAGCGAACGAAAGTTTAGAGGTACGCGTTAAATATTCTGTTTTATGAGGTATTATTTTGTTTTTGATGTGTTTAAATGGGTTTTATTATAAGTCGTTATGTTTATACTTCATGATCATCATTGGTATACTGTCCCACTGTTGGGCATGGGTGTCTTCTCACTCTTGTGTACAACTTACCTTGGTTATCTGAGCTCGTTGGGGAAGTGAGCCTTATTTTTTTTATTTTTTTTATTGTGGTCAGGGGGCAAACAAGCAGGCGGCTCACGTGATGACAACCGCCCATGGATATTTGCAACACTAGAGGCTTGCAAATGCGTTGCCAAACCCCTTAGAAATCGTTTAGATTTATTAAAATAGAGAGTTACTGAACTAACAGCAAACAGAATTCCCATGCTGTCAGTATAGTCACTCCCCCAATGAGCTTTGGTAACCTTACTCACTCGCAGAAAGACACCTATTGTTGATTCACTGCGGTCTTCTGTAAAGCGGAGGTACTTCCCCAGTCGGGCAGCACAATTTGAGCGAGAAATCTCGCTTTGCCCTACCTCCTACAAAAGAACGAAGAAACCTCAGCGGTTTCTACACGGTCCTCAACGCGCGAGCGATACCTTTGGTTGGTTGCAAACGTCTATAAATAGGCTACGGTACGAACTTACCATCATAATCATCATCCCATTAACGTCCCACTGCTGGGGCACGGGTCTCCTCTAATTTGAGAGAGATTAGGCTATAGTCCACCACGCTAGCCTATTACAGGTTGGCAGACTTCACATGCCATTGAGGCAAATGTCTCAAGCATGCAGGTTTCCTCACGATGTTTTCCTTCACTGTTTGAGCTTGTGATAAATACGCAGATAACCTCCGAAAAGTCCGTGGTGCACCTTTGACATCTCAGTCCACTGGTCACACTACTAGGCTATCACAGCTTTTTTTTTTTTTTTAAAGGTGATAAGGGGGCAAACGAGCAGGCGGCTCACCTGATGGTAAGTGATGACCGCCGCCCATAGACATTTGCAACATCAGAAGCTTGCAAATGCGTTGCCAAACCCCTTAGAAACCGTTCAGGTTTCTTAAAATAGGGAGTTAGTAAACTGACAGTAAACGGAATTCCCATGCTCTCAGAATAGTCACTTCCCTAATGAGCTCTGGTAACCTTACTCACTCACAGAAAGACAACTATTGTTGATTCACTGCGGTCTTCTGTAAGGCGGAGGTACTTCCCCAGTCGGGCAGCTCAATTTGAGCGAGAAATCTCGCTATACCTCCTATAAATCAATTATAAATCAGTGATAAAGAATTGCTTTAAGGGTTCATCGATCAGATTCGTTACAAGCATTTATTAATATAATTGAACGAAGAATTCCATTAGTTGAAATACTTTCAATGCCATCAAAATAACATTAGGTTGTTTTATATAGATTTATGTTCCGTTAGTAAAAAATTTTTGTATACAAATGTAAGTATGAATTAGTTATTAATAGTTTTTATTATGCTTTATGACAGTGGAGGTAGTTTACCTACTAAGGATGGTTCTGTTGTAAAGTTAGAAAAATGTTATTCTTGAATGTGTCATTTTATATAGTTTTCTAATAATGTTTTAAGAATATTACGTGTTTTTTTTTTTCTTTTAAGAACGATTGATATAAAGGTGTTTTAGAAAAGTGGATTTAATTGATTCTAAGGAGATAAGACACAGCATTTTGTTTGTAACTATTTTATTACATTGATAAGCGTCTTGGATTCAAACTTCTTCTTCTTCGACTTCCTTGGTATGTCATCACTCCCTATGAGGAATCTATTTGCTTTCCTATTGAGAAAGGGTCTCCTCTCATTAGAGAGGAATTAAGTTGGCACTTGGCAGATATCACACGTTATTGAGAAAAAATCTCAAACAGATGTTCTAACTATGTCTCCTTATCGTTTTAGCGCGTAATAAATACGCATACACATTTAAAAAGTCAGATTGGAATTCCCAGCTGTTGACTTCTGAACCTACTAAATCACTCAAATTTCAATAGAGAAGATGGCTGGGTATTACCACCTGCCTGGAACCTTATCATAGATTCTATTAAATCTAAATCCAAGAACAAAACTACATGACCGAAGGGCACGGAGACCAACAGGCCTGCCCGTGACCAGTAGTAGATGCTGAAAAGGATCCGAAACGTCGGGTTAAAATAATATCAATATACCGAAATAAAATCCGTAAAAAGTAGTTTTATTCCACCTTTAATACAACTCATATCTAATAACTTTTACCAGGAATTAAAGGAGAATTTCCTCGAACTGTTTAACAGAAAATCAAAATCCTGCGAACTCGAAGTAGTAGTTGTGTATTAATTACCAATGCTAATATGCATTGCATATATTCAGCCAAGTTTGCCACTAGTTCGTACAACTTTAATACGACGCTTGACGAGATATTTATGGACTTGGGGACTCAAATTGGTATTATTCCAGCTATAGATACCTACCTATTGGTGTTAATGTACATTTTAATGTATATGAGAAACTAGCTTTTGCTCGCGATTACGCCTGCTTAAAATTAGTAATTTAATTTCTACCCCCCTTTTCCTCCGTTTAAGGGATGATTTTCGGGATGAAAACTATCCTATGTCCTTCCGCGGGACTCAAACTATCTTTATACCAAATTTCATCTGAATCTGTTCAGCGGCTATAGCGTGAAGAGGTAACAGACAGACAGACAAAAAAAAAAGACAGACAGACACACTTTCGCATTTATAATATTATTAGCTTGTGCCGGCGACTTCGTCTGCGTAAAATTTGTAATTTTATTTCTACTCCAATTACCCTTTTAAGAGATGATTTCCGGGATTAAATCTATCCGATGTCCTTCCCCGGGACTCAAACTATCTCTATACCAAATTTCGTCTAAATCTGTTCAGCGGTTATTGCGTGAAGAGGTAACAGACAGAGAGACACATTTTTGCATGTATAATATTAAAGTAAATATAGTAAAAATATAAGTATGTATTGATACACTTCCCTGATATATTTAGTTTTTAAAATAAACTCGTTATAAAAGCACGCTATGTTTTATACGCTACGTTATAACGCATAACGTTGCCGTTAAGTTATTGCGTCATAGTGTGGCGGCCACGTGTTATTGCATGTGTTGATGTCTTTGCTCTCACTGTCCGAGTTGCGCTACTCTATTGGCAGAAATATAAAATTAATATACTACGACGTAAAAAAAACAAAACAATATCACGTAATTTTTCAATTTTTTTCAAGAAGTCCCCCTGATGTTTCAGTAAGGAACCGCATCTTTACTGAAACTCAAGGAATTCAGGGGAAAAACATTTATCATCCGCCATATTATACCAATCATTATCATCAATCAACCAGCATTATAAAAAACGGTCCAACCTTTGATTAAATAGCACAATAACCATGGCATGACATTTAATAAAAATAAAAGGTTTTAAAGGAATTTTGTTTATTTAACGTCAAAAGCATTTCACGATTAAACCATTGTCTAATTCATTGCGTTATTTACTTCAATATCTTATATAAGCGTAAGTGTAAGAAATCAGTAAGTAAATGCACCTATAAAAGTCGTTTTAATACGCGATATCATGAGCTTATAAACTTAGCGGAGTAGGTTTTGAGAGGTTAGGCATAGTGAGATTCCTCGCTCTAACTGAGCTGCCCGACTGGAGAAGTACCTCCGCCTTACAGAAGACCGCAGTGAATCAACAATAGCTGTATTTCTGTGAGTGAGTAAGGTTACCAGAGCTCGTTGGGGGAGTGACTATTCTGACAGCATAGGCATTCCGTTTGCTGTCAGTATAGTAATTCCCTATTTTAAGAAAACCTAAACGGTTTCTGCAGGTGTTGGCAACGCATATGCAAGCCGTCTGGTATTGCAAATGTCCATGGGCGGCGATGATCACTTACCATCAGGTGAGCCGCCTGCCTGTCTACCTCCATATCACCATAAAAAAAATAGGTGCAAAATTATTTGAAGCGTGTTACAACTGAGACCACGTTGTGTTCATTTGAATACTAACAAGATACTGCTGCCTGTTGGTTATCTTGGCTTCGGTGTTGATAGTAGCGACCTGATTAACGCTTCGGCTTACGACTGGTATTGAGCCTTCCGTGGTCCTGGGTGTAAATCCCGGTAGGGGCCAATGTTTGAGTCTGGGCGTTTGTGTTTGTAAAAATGTGTGTTAGTCTGTTTTCTTTTAAAAAAAGAAAGACTGCGTTCGAAATCGCGGACTAAAGACAGTTCTATGTTCTCTCCGAGACTCAAACTATCGCCATACAACATTTCATCTTAATCCGTTCAGTGATTAAAGCGGGAAGAGTTAACAGACAGACAGGCAGATACATTTTCGCATATATTAGTAAGTATGGATTGTTTAGTAGTATACGGAACCACCTAAAATGAGTCACACGTTAAGTTAGGGCACGTCGTCTGAATACTAATGAGGTAACTGCTGGTTATACAAACTAGAGTTCACAGTCAGCAGTTAGGGGCATAGCAACTGTGTTAGTTTGTAATAACTAAAACTGTTACGTACAAAACTACAAAAATGGCTTTCCGCAAAGTGTTTTTATAATCTTAAGGAATTTTATGAACATAAAACTAAGGTACTGGCATGTATGTAATAATTATAGTTGGTAAGACTAGATTTTAAATTATTGTATGCCCAAAAAGGGCTGATTGATGTTACACTAATTAATGTATACCTAAGAACTTAAAATACTCGATCAAAAACAATAAAAACGACTTTATTTTTACTTTACTTTTACAGATACTGTAGAAACAAAACGCAAATTTGTCTGAAAACCCTTTGAAATATAAATGTTTTAAATGTTTATTAAATAAAAAGTGCAATACATTTAACAATAGGTATCTTACAATTAAATACAAATAAAGTCAAAGTCAAATCATTTATTTAAATTAGACCAATACAGGTGCTTTTGAATTGTCGAATTTAATTGAATTTAGTTGCACGGCTCCAAAAGGTAGGTCTTATGGAGAAGAACCGGCAAGAAACTCCATAGATACTCTTTTAAACAATATAAAAATTACAAAATGTTATTGCTATAATTATGTAACTCTTATTAATGTCCTTACTAGCTTTATTCCTGAATTAGGTTAGACCTGTGTTTCAGGGTATCACTTTTATAATGAGGGAGTATTTTTTTTTTTAATATTGTGAAAAAATTGTGTGTGGCAAGTTTTGATTGGCACTTTGGCAAAAATAGATTCCCCCAGTCTTAATTATACCTAAAAAATAGATTTTGACTATGTACGCTATTAACATAGTGATTCTGCAGCTGGACCTTAGACTATTAAAGTATGTCAGGCATTTCCGTCTAGACAGTATAAGAATATAGGTCATTTGACGATATGTAATAAAAAGTTTGGATCCATTGATATTATATGACGACCCAGATAGTCCAGTGGTAGTTAACACTGCCTTCTGTGCTAAGGGTTCCGGGTTCGAATCCCGGTAGGGACAAATGTTTGTGTGATGAGCATAAACATTTGTATCCGAGTCATGGATGTATCTACATATGTATAATATGTATGTATTTACAAAAACAAAGTATATATGTAGTATATCAACCAACTAGTATCCGTAACACAAGCCTCGTTGCTTAGCTCGGAACTAGAGGGCGCTGTGTCATAATGTCCAGGAATATTTATTTATTATTATTATTTATTTGACGATATGTAGCTAAGTATAATATTCAGTACCTAGTAAAAGGCAATAAAATATATACACATATTGGAGAGCAAAAATGTATAATTTGACGTGTTTCGTTTCACTAGCAATTTCCATAAAACGTTGCCAAAGATATCATATGACAGGGTGTCGGTCTGTCTCCGTGATAAAACGAGACAGCTATAGGTAACATTAGGAGATGAATATATATATTGCACTCGATTTTGCCCGTGACTCCGTCTGCCTTGAATTAGTATTCTAAGTATTGCAATAAAACTGCTTTTTACAGATGATATTGATATAATTTTATCTATATATGTATATATATATTTAGGCAGCTAATTTTTTATTTCAATTTTGTTTTCAACAATCTGTTTTATTAATTTGTTACAACAAGTTACTTCAATTAACTACTAAATATTTTCAGCCCTAATTATAAAAAAAACAGTGAGCCGTCACGGGACGCCTGGCAAATGTGAAACATCGACATTATTTTGTAAAAGTAATATACAGAAAATAACATATTGTGATAGGAACTAAATATGTCATAATGATAAAATAAAATATTACGATTTTTTTCGATATCAAAAATATATGTGTTAAAAGAAACATATTAACTCAAACTCAAAGAGGTTTAATACAATTCACAATTCGAAAAAAAAAGGTAAACTTGAAAATAGAACTAAAATCAAATTTAAATTTCGTGGCGACGCTTTCGCCACGCCAGAAATCGGTTTTACGTGCGGCTATAGATGTTTCACATCAAAAATAATAATACCTTTTAAACCTTCAATCAGGGTTGATTTCCGATCGATGTCCTTTCCTGGAACTTAAATCCCCATAACAAATGTCATCTAAATCGGTTTAAGCTTGAAGAATTAACATACTGACATCATCATCATCAACCCATTATTGTCCCACTGCTGGGCACGGGTCTCCTCTCATTTGAGAGGGATTAGGCTATGATATGATATGCTATTATACTGACATACATTTACATTTCTAACATTAATATGGATTATTATAGATATGTGACGCAGGTAGAAAATTCACCTCTCTATATTTATAGGTAGGTAGGTGGGTACAGGGAATTGTTTGAGCAGCAATAAATGTTCTATAATAGTTGGTCGATTTAATGCTTAAGCAATTATCGTGAAATATTCGGAATGAGCAAAAATCGATTACCATTTTAACCAAATTCACAAGATATTCTCAATCGAGTCGAAGTTCGAACTCTATAGCTATTATTGACGAATACAGGGCTGGTGTTGGCAATCATCATCATCATCATCATCCACAGCCTTTCTGATCCCACTGCTGGGTATAGGCATGCATCTTTCCATGCATGCAATTCGCTTCGGTCCTGTGCCAATCTGATGGCAATAGAGGTTTTGAATTGACTGTAACTAAAGAAAAAAAATTTTACTTTTAAATTTGTATTTATACTACATGATTTCAGAGTTTAATTACTTACCAATATTAAAGTAATTATCTAGAGTACTTTTTAAATATTTTATATTTTTATTATTTAATAAAGACGTTTCGGATCCTTTACAGCATCAATGGTCACAAGCAGATATCACTCTTCTATTATGACATCGAATTATTATCTATTACTAGCTGACCCAGCAAACGTTGTTTTGCCACATTATAGGGGTTGGTGGTTGGTGGGGATGAAAAATAGATGTTGGCCGATTCCCATAGATACCGGATAAGCACAAAAAATGTCATCAAAATCGGTCGAGCCGTTTCGGAGGAGTTCGATTACGCACCCCGTGACAGAAGAATTTTATATATTAGATGATATCAAAATAGTACACGTATTTCACATAACTCTTCAATATGTAAGTCAAACATCAAATATTGAACTTGTTTCTCATATAACTGAGCATCGAACTACTATCACTTAGAATAACTCAAGCTATCGAGTTGCTTTAAGCACTCAAGGTGGCGTGTCAAAGGTGAAACGGTCCAATCTAGACTAGTAACACGATCCTATCAAACTGGATAGTCTATCTAGGTAGGCTAAATGAACAGTTTGCTACGGCCTTTGAATCGATTTAAGCGCTTCACTGTATTTTTTTAAAGCTTTGTTGGTAGCAATAAATGAATTGATGTTTTTTTCAGTTGGTTTTCTCACACTTATTTCAATATTAGACATTGAAATAAAAGTTTTAACAGATTTTATTGAGATTTATTGGTATTATAGTTCAAACTGTTAAAAAAAAGTGATAAAATGTGATAAAATCCGTAAAAAGTTGTTTTTTTTTTCAATGTCTTTTCTGTTATAATATGACCATAATTATACCATCTCAATTATTGTTCCATTGCTGGACATGGGTTTTGAGGTGGACTAGACTATAGTCCACGAAGCTAGTCAGTGTTCGTGGACTTCACACGCCATTAAAAAAGTCTGTTTTCTTAGACCGTTTGACTGTGTAAAAAAAACACAAATAACATCCGATATGTCAGTGGCCTTTGGTCCGAACTCAAGACGTTTGATTTCTCAGTTCACAGGTCATCACAGCTCACTATACAAATACATCGCCCACAGATTCCCCTTCAATAACCTCAAAACTTATATATATAAGTTTTGAGGTTATTGAAGGGGAATCTGTGGGCGATTGTGCTTGTTTCAGGACCTTTAACTGCACTATTTACTGGTCATACTTCTAGGACTTACCTATCACAGCTTGTAAAAATCACGAACAGCCAAAATTTAAATTGTTCAATTCCAATACGACTTCATACAAAACACGATGTAGGTACCAACGTTCTGAGTAGAATCCAATCGCTCAGCCGCCATCAAATTAAAATAACCTTCATTCTCCACTCTTACACACAAATACAGTCGAGTACAAAGTCGAAAAGGCGACGCTCTCTCTACATCATAACAGCGGCTGTCAGTTCAAGTCAGTCGCTACCGAATATATCACAGTTGCCATTTCAAGATATATGTCGAAACGACGAAATTTCATATTTCAGTTAGAAGGCGCTGGTTTTCTTTGTGTAAGACTTAGAGTAATACTAGATATGACAAGAGCGTAGATTTGCTATTATTTTGAGTGTAGTATAAAATTGTAATGTTTCTAACAGTTAATCATCGGAAGATTTATATATTTTAACTTTTTTAATTAAAATGTGACACTGGAAGGTTACTGGTACTTGAAGCACAGGTTATCATATTTTAAGTACCCGGCAGAACATTAAATTGTTGATTTTCTTCTTGTACATTAATTTGAACATCTTACTTGTACCTACTTCTTTTCTGACATGTGTTAATAGAGATTTATTATTATTATTATCATTACATATTAAAACAGAAGAAATTCATCACACGGACAATCAGGCTGTGGGAGAAATAACATGAATAGGTATGATTGTAAAAATGCTACAAATTACATATTATAATGTAACCTGTTCGAACCTGGCTGCGAATAGGTTGCGGCTGAATGGGCAACGGCAACCATACCTATTCAATTTATTTACATATATTGCTATGGAATGGGTTGTCAATTTTTTTTTATAAAAAATACTCGTATTCAAATTTCAATTGGCACTTTGGCAAAAATAGATTTCCCCATTCTTAATTATACATAAAAAAATGATTACGTACGTAGTGAACGTAGTGATTTTGCAGCCTGATCTCGTACTATAACAGATACATACATTACAGAAATGTCATTTGCATGCCAGTTCTATGAATGAAATATTATATCTTTGCTATAAACATTTTGGGTCTCAAATATTTGTTTAACATACTTTGGGGGAGCTCAAAGGGTGTAGATATTATATAAAATCTTCTTTAAATTGATGTAACCAACGGTTTTACACGCGTTTTTATACGCCGTGGAATTATTTCTTGATCTTGCAAGTAAAAAATTGCATACAAAACAATATTTTTATATTGTGTGGGCAATTTAACGAATAACTTTGAAACCTCTGTTTAGTCTATCAAAATAGTACCGCCCGGTCCATACTTTAATGGGCATTGTCCATTTAAGTCATAAGTCTTGTCACTTCTATAAGATTTATGTCGAGGTAGGCTGCAGCTGTGACGTCAGGTCGCAGCTTCACGTAGACTTAATGTGGTGAACAAAACGCGCGATATTGTATTTTAATGCAACGTTTGTTTCATATCATGAAACTGAAGGTTTTAGAAACTGCTTTGCTTTACTGTGGGCTTAGAAAATATACCTAATGTTAATACAGAAAGAATGGATTTATAAAGTCATGCTTTTTTTTACGATAGGTGGATTCAGCCAATTCACACAGTGTAGATTTTAGCCCTAACAAGCGAATTGCTGTTCCTACAGTTTGAAGAGTTAAGTCATGATAAATGATGATGATGATGATGATGTCGTCCTGGCCGTCTGGCCGATCGGCCACAGCGGCTATTGCTATAGGACTGGATCCTGAGTTCCTGGGTGTAGTTGTTCTACCCTTTCATGCGCTCTTTGGTGACTCGCATGTCCAATCTTGTGGGTTCGAGCGCTCGTTTTTTTTATTTTTTTTATTGCGATAAGGGGCCAAACGAGCAGGCGGCTCACCTGATGGTAAGTGATCACCGCCGCCCATGGACATTTGCAACACCAGAAGACTTGCAAATGTGTTGCCAATCCCTGCAGAAACCGTTTTGGTTTCATAGCAGAGCGAATAACTAAACTGACAAAAACGGAATTCCCATGCTGTTAGTATAGTCACTCCCCCAACGAGCTCTGGTAACCTTACTCACTCGCAGAAAGACAACTATTCACGTGCACTTGGGGCACGTCAGCATCCCACCGACGTAGTTATAGGTAGGTATAAGCCACTTGTGGTCGGGCTTTAAGCTCGTCTCGTGATATCTACCTACTCCCTAATTCTGCTTAATTCGTCTCCACAAACACGACGTTTTACTTATCTGAAATCTTATCGAGCTCTGTGGCGTTCACTATGGGAGGCCTTCGTCCAGCAGTGGACAAAAGTAAGCTGATGACGATGAAGATATTGTATATTGATTTCTTACACTTACGCAAATAATTATTTAATTACGGATTTTATCGCGGTACACTGATATTATTTTAACCCGATGTTTCGGATCCTTTACAGCATCCATGGTCACGGGCCGACTGAGGTGTTGGTCGTCTCGAAGTTATAATTACTAACAGCTACCTTACATTTTTAATTATTATTGACAATCCGATTTACACAGAACGAGGACACGGTGCGCTCGTTACAGAGTGTTACGCGCTGCGATCCCTGCATACCACTTTTGCCTCGTCCACACTCATACATCTGACCTTTTTGAAGGAGTTCACTGTACCTACTATACATCGCTATTTCTTTAACTAAAACTATGAAAGATACAAAGCTACAAGTAAAAGTTAATATCTCACATTAGATAGGTACCTTGCGATATTTCCCCAGGCACAGAAATGTTCGCCACTTAATATTAATTAAATTAATCAATTACACAATACAATTAACTCTTTCCATTAAATAAACAACAATGTACATATGTGTTTTTATTTTATGTTGTCACATTCTGATAATGAATTGTCATACAGTTGTATCTGTAGACATGCACTAGTGTAGTGTAGGTATTATCAAAGGGTCCGAAGTGCATTAAAAGTAAATACATACATACATACCATCACGCCTGTCGTCCCCGAAGGGTTAGGCAGAGGTGTACTAATGTACACCCACGTTTCGCCGGTATGTTTTAGGTCCCATATAATAGGGGGCGAGCCTATTGCCATTAACCGAGCACAAATCCAAAATCCGAGCTGCTACTGAGAATTTCATAGAAAAACCCAACTCTGTAAGGCGAAGGCACTTCTCTTCTCGGTCGTAATTAATTATCTTAACACTTGAGTTTATAAAAGCTTATAGTTTAGAAATAAAATTACTTTTTACTGATTTTATCGCGGTATATTGATATTTTATCGCGAAGGCTATTTGTCAACACAAAAAAAAATATTCCACCTTTATGCTTTCTTTGACGATCTCTGTGGTCCAGTGGTTCGAGTAGGTACCGGACTGCTGATCACGAGGTCGTGGGTCCGATTCCCACGGGACACAAATATTGATGTGATGAATATAAGTGTTTGTGTTCGTCTGGGTGTTTCCTATGTATTATAAGTATGTATTTACAAAAAAAGTATATAAGTATTTATATCCATTGTCTAGTACCCATAGTACAAGCTCTGCTTAGTTTGGGACTAGATGGTGATGTGTAAAATGTCGCAGAATATTTATTTATTTTATTTTATTTCTCCCACGCTTTTTTGTATGACAACAATATCTCCACATTTACTCCCAATCCACATACGAACACATCTGGTGGGGATAAACTTACGTGTTCCACAAATCCCCTCGTCGCCGCTCAACCAGGGATTATCCGTGCTTTTTGGAGTACACCCAGGATCAGTCAGGTGTCATTCGTTTGCCAGCTGCCTCTGTATTTTATTTGTACGCGAAAAGGTTTGAGTGGGTCCCGATATTGTACCGATAATATTTTTTTAATATTAAAAATTGGATG
Source organism: Craniophora ligustri (assembly GCA_905163465.1). Lineage (NCBI taxonomy): Eukaryota > Metazoa > Arthropoda > Insecta > Lepidoptera > Noctuidae > Craniophora > Craniophora ligustri. Next base: position 9,880,500 of record LR990978.1, on the reverse strand, counting down.
GTAGATTTTTTTCTTACTGGTGTTTTGAATTGTCGTGGATGTTAGTTATAAACATCACGCTTTTCGTTCCCAAAAGGTTAGACAGAGGTGTTACGGGACCAACCAAGTGGTTATTAAATATTAGACAATGAATAATATTATTTTTCTTTTCGGATTTTATCGCGGTATATAGTCCAATATTATTATTTAACTGCCTCATTGGCTTAGTGATCGTACAGTGCCACTGCCGAGCAAGAGGTCTTGGGTTCGATTCCCAGGCCGAGCAAAGTGTTATTGGGTCTTTCTATGAAATTCCCCTATTACATGGGACCTAAAACATACCGGCCAAATGTGGGTTTACATTAGTGCACCTCTGCCTAACCCTTCGGGGACGACAGGCGTGATGGTATGTATGTATTATTTAATAATTGCATTTCGGATCTATTATAGCATCTATCTATCTGCCCGTGACCATTAATCTTGTTAAAATTTCCCAAACGGCAATTTGTATAAATTATCTTTATTTCGGTATTTTGTCTTATTGCAAATATGTCGGTTGGCATATTTGCAAATCCTAGTATATTTTGCTGTAAATCAAACATAGTATAAGAAAGATTAATAAAAAGTTAACTCTAATTCAAAACTATTGACGAATAAAGTGCTTTAAAGACTAAACAATAAAGCAATATTGTACCTTTAAAGTTTAAAGAAAAAAAATGCTCAGAGTCGAACGTGCAACAAAGTTAGAGCCACCATTCGTGCAAACAGCACGGTTAGCGCTGCAGCGCTTGATTGCGATGTGGAGCGCTGAGTTTGTGTCGATGAAGCGCTGTTTCACACGGAAAATTTGTAGTATTTACCTACAACTACGTAAAGTATTAACTAGCAACTATTGAGAACATAGAAACTAATTTACATAGTCTTTTTGTGGTTTGTTTTGAGGCAGACGCCTAATGGTAACTGTGCTGCAACTTAATAAAATTGAAGAAAAATAATAATAAATTAGTGGGTGATTCAACAGTGGTTCAAAAATACAAATATTAATACCACAGCATTTGAGTTATTAATATTTGTATTTTTCTTTTTTAATTGTAACTAATCAGGGCCACAGAATATGCCTACCAATATTTTCCCAAACAACCAACAACTTTTACAGGGTCGACCAATGTGCGAGCTATAATACCTCTGGCTATGGAAACCTCCATAGGCTACGGTAACCGCTTACCATTACGCTGTTTGTAAACTTCGTTGCCACGGTTGTGATATAAAAAAAAATTAATCAACACAACTAGGCACTATATTTAGCCTTAGGCTGAATATATTAAGACCTTTGCCACTTTACAACTTAATTGTAAACTTTTTTTGCCACTTTTGTGATATTAAAAAACCAACCTAACTCAACTCAACTGGGCACTATATCCAGCCTAATAGGCTGAATATATTAAGACCTTTGCCTACCTAACCATAAATTTAATTAATTTCATAAAAATAAATATAATAAATTAGACGTTAATACTGACAGCGGCTCGGAGTTTGAGTGATTTATGAAATATTTTTTTAATCAAATGACAGATATATTTTTTAATACGTAATATAAATATTAATATTAGTTTTTTCATATAGGTAGTTATATTAATAAATTAAATTAGCTTCAATGGAGTGGGGACTATCTAATTCGACACATTTGGTATAAAAATAAAATGTCAAAAATGAAAAACTACATTCCACTTGTACTTCAGTGGTCTATTTAACTGCTTTAATAATGTTGTTGTTATACTTCCATCATGGTAACAGTTAGTGGAGGGGAGGGCAGACTTGTGGCTCATCAAACAATCAATCTTATTTGGAATTTTACACTTACGCAAGAATCCATAGGTATTAATGTTATAAATGCGAAAGTATAAATAAATAAATAAATATTTCCGGACATTATTACACAGCGCCAACTAGTTTCGTGGTAAGCAACGAGGCTTGTGTTACGGATACTAGATGGTTGATATACTACATATATACTTTTTTTTTGTAAATACATACATATTATACATAGATACATCCATGACTCGGATACAAATGTTAATGCTCATCACACAAACATTTGTCCCTACCGGGATTCGAACCCGGGACCCATAGCACAGCAGGCAGCGTTAACTACCGCTGACCTATTTGGGTCGTCAAATATAGTATGTCACGTCTTCACGCTTAAACCGCTGAACTGATTTAGATAAAATTTGGCACGGAGACAGTTTGCATTTCAGGGAAGGTTTTATCCCTGAAATCATGCTTTAAGCGAGCAATAAGGGAGGTACACGTTTCTACGTATCTAAGTGATAAATTTAATAACCGGCCACTAAAATCCTTTTTATGTCTAAATTTGATTTCGGTTCTAAAAACAGGGATAGCGCTTTACAACTTCTATAGCGCCATCCCTCTTTGACAAGCTAAATAAAACTGCTCAAATGCGATAAGTAGATTTCATAATGACATTACCCATTAACCATCTAATAAAGTCGACTGTCTAACTGAAAATCTGGAAGCTGAATTAATCCGGTTAGTCTGAATAAAATATTGACACCTGTTCAGATAATAACATTGATTTGAACAGTTCCGTGTTGCCGATAAATGTTTAATTTTTATCTGTAAGTTAATATAACGGCAGTTACTGAAATAACTGGACTTTAAAAGTGTATACTACTGATTTAATTTAATTTAGTTTTGTTAATATCTTATTTAACTGCTATGTTGGTCTAGTTTAGAGGTAGCTTTCTGTTGCGCGTGAGGATTTGAGTTCGATTCTTGGGTTGGAATACTAATAATGTACCTATGTACATCTTATATTATAGGTATTAAAATTTTCTTTGAGTTTTAAGTTAAACAACAGCTTGTAATAATAAAAATCACACTGTAAATTTAGAATAAAACCTAGAAATCAAAATGAAGATGCTGAGTCTTGATTTTTTGATTTGTCCAAGCTCAAACAAGGTGCTGGTACGTTTGTTTTTCAAAAATCTCAGTAGAAAAACTAGTTGAAAAAACTAAGTAGGAAAAATAACTGTTTTGCCTATTTTATATATAAATAGAATATATATAGGTACCCATACAAAACCTTTTGGGAGAAATCTTGTTTCGTTTTTCTTTAATCTCCATTTAACGAAATGGCCTTTACAATTCACCAGAGTGTCTCCATAGATCAGCCACCGCAAATTGCCGGGGCTTTGGCACTAAACAAATGTAATGCCCCCGCCGGGACTCGAACGCCCGACCCTCCAAACAGCCGCTGCTAACGAAATGCTTCGCTTTAAATTATAAAGTTTGGATTGTTTTTGAACTGAGTGTCCCAGTGTAATGGTTTGCATAATGTGCCATCACGATTCACGGTAGTATTATTAAGCTATATCGCTTAGCGTATAAAGGTAGGTAGAAGTTACCAAACTAAGGTGGGAGGCTCGTTGGAAGCTAACTCCATATTTAAAGAAACCTAAACGGTGTCTAGACTAGTGGTGTGACTAGGGGACTGAGATATCAAAGGTTGAATCCCAGTAGGGACAAAATTGTTTGTGTGATGAGCATCAATATTTGTATCCGAATCATGGACTATCTACGTTTTTTTTTTATGGTGATTAGGGGTCAAACGAGCAGGCGACTCACCTGGTAAGTGATCACCGCTGCCCATAGACATTTGCAACACCAGAGGCTTGCAAATGCGTTGCCAAACCCTTAGAAACCGTTCAGGTTTCTTAAAATAGGGAGTTACTGAACTGACAGCAAACGGAATTCCCATGCTGTCAGAATAGTCACTCCCCCAATAAGCTCCGGTAACCTTACTCACTCGCAGAAAGACAACTATTGTTGATTCACTGCGGTATTCTGTAAGGCGGAGGTACTTCCCCAGTCGGGCAGCTCAATTTGAGCGAGGAATCTCGCTATGTCCTACCTCCTACAAAATCCGTATAAGTATAACCTACGTATAAAACAGTACGTGTTTACAAAAGTATATATGTAGTATATCAACCCTCTAGTATCCGTAACACAAGCCTTGTTGCTTAGTTCTGGGATTAGATGGGGAGGCGATGGGTCATATAGTCCGGATATATTTAAAAAAATGGTTGACCGATCGGCTTTTGCGTCAGTTCAGTACGGTAGATGTTCTGGGCTAGAACATTTAAAAAAAAAAGTACGTAGGCAATATTTACATAGACCATGAATATTTGCAATACCAGAGGTCTGTTACTCTTTTTTTGAAAAAGCTCAGCAAGCAGCTTGTGTTCGATTCCCAAATCGAGCAAAGTGTTATTGGGTTTTCCTATGAAATTCTCAGTAGCAGCTCGGAGTTCGTATTCGTACCCAGTTGCAATAGGCTCGCTCTCTATTACATGGGACCTAAAACATACTGGCAAAATTTCGCTGTACATTAGTACACCTCTGCCTATCCTTTCGGGGATAACTGGCGTGATTATAGTTTATTATTTTGGTAGAATTCTTTGAGATGTCAGTGCTAAATTTCGTGAAAGATAATTTACTCAAAAAGCGAATTAATAAAATGATTACGTTAATATAAACTTTAAAGATTCATCAATCACATCATTTTATTATATTTCAAAAAGTCTTTTAAACACTTTTTCCATTAATTACGTTTCTTCAAACACTGATTAAGTCTGATAATAATTTCTAGACGAAAATTTGCTAGTATTTTTTAACTTACAATTTCATTATAATTAACTTCGCGAAAACTGTCAAAATTAGTTCTTAAGATGGATTGGGAATTACATTATTTGAGACCGGAAAGAGAATTCAAAATTTCATATAGTAAAATTTATAATTGGATAGAAGCTAGAAGTGACATCTTAACTCAAAGATGAGTTAAATTTGAGTCGCTTTCTTAACACTTTTGGGTAATCACTAAGAGTGTAACATTCAAAAAGATCTCTACAAGACTGATCTTACAGAAATATTTATTATTTTCCTTTTAAGTATTCTTCTAATATTATAAACGCAAATGTGTGTGTGGATGTTAAGTTAGGTACTCTTTATGCAAAAACTTATTACCGGGCAACATTTAGGCTATTTTTTAATGATCTATTGTCTTCCTACTTATTTAAACATGTTAAATTGATCACTTTTTATGGATTAGTCCCTACATGATTTAGGCATACATAGAATACATTCACGGAGAAGAACTTGTTGTTATAATTACTAAGAGGTATAATATATTTTGTTAGTGTATTGCATAGAAGGAAAACACTGTAATACGTACGATATGTCAGAAACCAGCATTTTGCCTATAAAATCCTGTCGATCCCAAATAACAGGCCCTGAAACGTGCAGCTAATTAGGTATCTACAATCAATCGAAGTTAAATTTACACTCCCTACAACTGTTAATTTGAGAATTAAACGTTTGACTTCGATTCGATAGTCAAGTCTGTCATTTTCATCAGTAATTACCAACATTCAAGATTGCAACATCTAAATCGCGTCGTGATTCCTAGTCACGAATTTATAATCAGTGTAGAAAAAACTTTTTAGGAATAATTAAAAGTTTCACGAGCTTTAATTTAATATTAACCGGAGAAGCAACTTCGTGTGTTTGTCGACTTTTGATAAAAGTTATTTGGAGTATAATTTCATTAAAAGATTTGTTTTTGAATTCAACTTGTAGAGGCGTTCGCTGTGAAATTTATTTGAAAAAACAAAGTTGTAAATGATATTGGAGTATTCAATTTAAAAACACACAATGTATTTGTATAGACATTTATATCATTGTATTTTTTTTTTTTAGCTTATTTCAAGCTAAGATTATTAAATTTTATTAAGAAAGAAAAATTCAACCTCAGGCGGGACTAGAACCCGCGTCTTCTGGATTGACGCGGGGTCGGATTGGGCAGAATTGTTCAATCGATATTGCTATGTCACCGTAAGACATAAATAACATAAAGAAGGAAAAAATCAACACATCAGGCGGATACCTCGGTGGCTCAGTTGGCAGAGCGTCTGGAGTACCAATCCAGAAGACGCGGGTTCGAGTCCCGCCTGAGGTTGAATTTTTCTTTCTTAATAAAATTTATATTATTTTTTTTGGAGGTAGGGCATAGCGAGATTCTTCGCTCAAATAGAGCTGCCCGACTGGGGAAGTACCTCCGCCTTACAGAATACCGCAGTGAATCAACAATAGTTGTCTTTCTGCGAGTGAGTAAGGTTACCAGAGCTCGTTGGGAGTGACTATTCGACAGCATGGGCATTCCATTTGCTGTCAGTTGAGTAATTCCCTATTTTAAGAAACAAAAACGGTTTCTGCAGGGGTGTGCAACGCATTTGCAAGCCTTTAGGTGTTGCAAATGTCCATGGGCAGCGGTGATCACTTACCATCAGGTTAGCCGCCTGCTCGTTTGCCCCCATAGCGCTTAGTATAATAAGTTAGTTGTTAAATATGACGCGATATAACCCCCGCTTCAGAGATTGTTTTATTTGAATTGAGACATCAAATAATTACATATTAAAGTTAACATAAGTCTCCTCTCATTTTTGAGAGGGATTAGGCTATAGTCCACCACGCCACTGCGGGTTGGCAGACTTCACATGCCATCGAGAAAATCTCTCAAGCATGCAGGTTTCCTCGCGACGTTTTCGTTATGAATACACCTTCTGGTATTCACAACACAAACCTTGTTTCTTAGCTTAAAACTAGATGGCGCTGTGTCATAATGTCGAGATATATTATATTATTAGACAAGTGTAAGTGTAAGAAAAATTGATAATTTGTTTCACTTATATGGAAAGAGCAAAAGCATTATCTTTACGTACTTGGTATAAATATCAACAAACTTGAAGTTACGAGTCACTCACTCTGCTCATCACTCACTAATTGTCTACCAACGAAATAGATCCGCGTCACTCGAACCAGTGTAACTTAATACGATAGCACCCTGTCATCACTAAGTGCAATGTTATTTGAACGTTAAACAAGACTGCGGTCACATAATTTAAAAAGAGTATCTATGGAGTTTCTTGCCGGTTCTTCTCCATAAGACCTACCTTTTGGAACCGTGCAACTAAATTCAATTTAATTCGACAATTCAAAAGTACCTTTATTGGTCTAATTGAAATAAATGACTTGATTTGATTTGATTTGATTTAATTCCGTCGAAAAAGAACCGACTTCAAATGCCAGAACTGGACCAAATTGAAATAGGACAAAAAAATATGACTATTTGTGAATTCAACGATTACGGCCCGAAAAGGCTGTGGTCCTGTTTGATCTCAAAAACTCAACAATATAACGATATCGGGACAAATGTTTGAGTATAATAAATTTATGTATTTACAAAAAAAATGTACATAATAATATGTAGTATATCAACCATCTAGTATCCGTAACACAAGCCTCGTTGCTTACCACGGAACTAGATGGTGCTGTGTAATAATGTCGGGAAATATTTACAATTATTTATTTATAGGTTTAAAATATCAAAATTAAGAGAATAGCTAGAGTAATCTGTTACTAAAGTACAAAATGTGATTCCTGAATATAGGCAAAACACATTTGCCCAAGCAAAGGGCATGACATGGGCAAAATAGTTTATATTTAGTAGAAACTGATATACCCCGTCAAAAAGTCTATAGCAAATCCATGATTTTCCTCGTTAAAACAAATCACCACAATGTAAATAAGAATATAGCTTCTAAAGCTAGAAAATGAGGGTAACAAAACCTTATAATTCAGCTGTATAAAGATAAGCCAACTCTTTATTTTCCTCACCAAGCGGCTGCCTTTGAAGAGGCTAACCGTAATATAATAAAAAATCTTTTTAAAGGCAACGCGTTTGCAACTTAAAACTTCGTATAAAAGAAAAGTGTGAAAATAGTTGACACCTCTTGTCTTTGCAACGGCTGTTATTTAAAAAAAGAAAGAAACTATAAAAAAACTTGAAGTCTTTTCAAAGGAGATTTAGTTTTCCTTTAGTTAAGGTGGAAGCTCCACGCTCGCCTGCAAAATTAAAATTTTCGTACGTTTTTTGCAATTTGTATAATTAATATCATCAATACAACCCTCACAGTGCATACAATTGAATTGAACTAGACAATACAATACAATAACTAGACTCTTTCATGAAATAGACAATCAATACCGTTATATGCACTTTGAGGGCTGTTTTATTGATTTAAATGATTATAATTCTGTAACTAAATACCTATTACAGGCGCGAATCATATTTTGTTTAATGTTCAGTCTGACAATGACCGGCAAATTGCAAAAAACGTACGAAAATTTGAATTTTGCGGGCTAGCGTGGAGCTTCCATCTTAAGGCGCTTTACAATCTACCCACGTTTATGGGACCCTAGTTATTTTTCCTTGAAGATAGGAAATGGAAACTGCATTTTTGTCCTTTCTTATAGTGTATTGTGTCTCAGTAGTGATCGCTTAGTGATACAGTCGTGAAATACGAAGTCTCTAATTCAATTCTTAATTGATGCAATTTTGACTTTCTTTTCTTTTTCTTTTTTAAAAAAACGTTGCCTTAAACTAGGATTTTCTCCTGTGTCGTGTGGTGCGTTTACAAACACATATTTTCATATACACAAACGCCTAGACCCGAAACAACTACTTGCAGAACGTACAAATATTTGCTCCGTGCGGGGATCGAACCCGCAACCCGTGACGCACAAGCCGATCGCTCGTTTTCGAGTCGAGTGAACTTTGATTCTTTTTATTTTTTACTGGAAAGGATGCAGTTTAAAATTCGAAGATTTTTTTTTGTACCTACTTTTTTTATTTCATTGATTTCGTGTACTTACGTGAATGTTAAATTTTATTCGATTATATTCCACGTCTGGTTTTATTTTAAAGTCATTAATTTATTATAACGAAATGTTATTGTCCCTTAAAATTTTGAAAGATTAAATCTTTATTCTTCTTAATTAGATCTACCTAATATAAGGGGTACGTCAAAAGGTAATGAAAAAAATATATTCCTCTGTGGTAATAATGATATAACGTAACAATTCGATATTGATGATCCAATAAACTAAATTAAATAAACAAATATATCCCAACACAACGACACAGTGTCATCTAGTACCAATTTAAGCAACGAGGTTTGTGTTATGATTGTTGAAAAACTACGTAGATTTATTTTTTTAAATGAAGCGACATGTTCATTATAAAGTCCATTAAATGCGTGTTTCCGCTAGTGGACATCCATGTACATCGGACATCATTTACGTTCATTCCGGTTAGTTGTAAATCGGAAATACGAACTGTGAATAGTTATACACTTGTTTTATTTTTGTTTTTTAAAGCGAAAACAGATGATGGTTTTATGTTTGTGAGTGCAACATAGTTAATGTTATTTGATTTACTGACTGTTTTATTGCTGTAGTGGTTGTTGGGGCGACTGCTAAGATCTAGGTTTGATGACTAGGTTGAAACATTTTGTTTTGTGTTTGTGACCCATAATAATAACTACTGTTGTTTATAAGTTTAAAAAAATAATGTTATGCAACATTTTACAGGGACGGAAATTTTACAAAGATAATCTTATTCACGGTATAAGTATAAAATGAAATGGATACATACATACGACGTTTTATGACTTGATTGGCGCAGTAACTGAGCGGTCGGCTTGTGCGTCACCGGTTGTATGTTCGATCCCCGCCCGGAGCATATATTTGTACAATCTATAAGTTGTTGTTTCGAGTCTGGGCGATAACCCAAAACACAGGAGATAATCCTAACGTGGGTAATATTTTCTTTTTATAAAAGTATTATAATTACTAACGCTTTGTTCTTATAGGCGTTGCATAAACTACAGAATTTATGCTACGATCCCTGCTCTACACTTTTGAGATTTATTTCTGTAAACAGATCTTTTGTGAACACTTTTACAAAGGAACTAAATGGCGTCGGCATATCCTAACCGGCTATCACTGGGGAGATATATCGAAACAAACTTACACAATCACGGTCTATTCTCTAGTAATTACCAGTGAGGAAATTCCCAATCAAATCAGTCTAACAATCTCTCAATACTCGAACCGATGACTTCATATAGAGCCCTAAGTCATCATAACTTCCGAAACCAGGGCAGGTACCCACATTACGTGGAACAAACGGCAGTATCTAAACGACTCTTCGCTGCTAGAGTTAAGAGTATATCACACAGCTCAATTGTACCCACTCTAGATAGAGACTATATATATAGGTATACGTTCGGTCTTTGTCGTGTAGCGTCGGCCTGATGTCGTGACGTTGTAATTAAATTTATATATTTTATTTCATAAGTAACATAACATCACGCCTGTCGTTCACAATGGGTAAGGCAGGTGTACCAATGTACACCCACAGATCCGGTCGATGGCAATAGGGTCGCCACCTATTACATGGGACCTTAAACATACCAGCGAAATATATGTGTGTTAGTATATTAGTACACCTCTGCCTAACCCTTCAGGACGACAGGTGTGGTAGTATAATGTGCTATACTATAATTGAAGTTATTATTCTTGAAATGCTTGAAATGATTATTTATTTCTGTAAACACATACATACACTCACGCCTTTTTCCCATGGGGGTAGGCAGAAACTTCAGAATGCCACGCGTTACGGTACCTGCATTCCACTTTTGCCTCGTCCACATTCATACATCTCGTCATGCACGCGCGTCGGTTACGAGTACTGCGTACCTGACCTTTTTGAAGGAGTTCACCAATTCGGTCGGCGTATGTCCTTCTAGGGCGCCCCCTCCTTTATGTCCTTCAGTAAATAGATCTTTTTAAAGACACTTTTACAAGTCATGTGACATTTTTTTTAATATCTAGTTGGCATCGACTTTTCCTAACTGACGATTATTAATTTAAGAGCTCAGCTCTTGTCGGTGGAACAATTGCCACTGTTCTCTATCTCCTTAGCTTTCTGTTTGACCTCTTCATCTCAATCCCCACTTTTTAATAATAATAATAATAATATTTCTGGACATTATGACACATCTAGTTCCGAGCTAAAAAACGAGGCTTATTGTGTTACGGATACTAGTTGGTTGATATGATACATAAATACTTGTTTTTGTAAATACATAGATACAGCCATGACTCGGAAACAAATGTTTAGGCTCATCACACAAGCATTTGTCCCTCCGGGATTCGAACCCGGGACCTATAGCGCAGAAGGCAGTGTTAACTACCGCTGGACTAATTGAGTCGTCATTTTTCCATCACTTGTTCAACAAAAGTTCCTTTAGGTCTTCCCCTTCCTTTATTGTAACACCTGTAATGAATATAGTATTAATATAAGGTTAACTTATTTGCTATCGGTACCAAAGTTGTGTTACATTGAGCGGTCTTGACGCGAACTACTGTAAACTTAGCACTAACTGTCAACGTTACCAGTAGTTAAGTATAGAGGTAGCAGTTAATATATCTACTGTGAGAACTAACATTAAGATAATCAGTAAGTATATATACTTACTGGATTTTGCCCGACTTTTAAACAAGAAAATGATTATAATCAATCTTTTTCTTTAAAGGTTTTTTAAGAAGGATCGTCGTAGGTTCAAATCCCGCTAAGAACAATATGTTTGCACTTATGTAAAGAATTAATAATTACTCCTTCAAAAGGTCTGGTGCGCAGTACTCGTAACCGGCGCGCGTGCATGACGAGATGTATGAATGTGGACGAGGCAAAAGTGGTATGCAGTGTTCATAGCGCGTGGCATTCTGTAGTTTCTGCCTACCTTCATGGAAAAAAAGCGTGATTGTTTGTATGTAATAATAACATAACATACCATCACGCCTGTCGTCGCCGAAAGGTTAGGCAGAAGTGAACTAATGCACACCCACGTTTCGCCGGTATGTTTTAGGTCCCATGTAATAGGGGGCGAGCCTGTTGCCATCAACCGGGCACGAATCCAAACTCCGAGCTGCTACTGAGAATTTCATAGAAAAACTCAATAACACTTTGCTCGACCTGGGAATCGAACCCAAGACCTCTTGCTGAGCAGTCGTTCTTTGCGACAATTAGACCAATGAGGCAGTTAAAATAAATAAAATAAATATTTCCGGACATTATTACACAGCGCCATCTAGTTCCGTGGTAAGCAACGAGGCTTGTGTTACGGATACTAGATGGTTGATATACTACATGTAAATACATACATATTATACATAGATACATCCATGACTCGGATACAAATCTTAATGCTCATCACACAAACATTTGTCCCTACCGGGATTCGAACTTGGGACCTATAGCGCAGCAGGCAGCGTTAACTACCGCTGAGCTAAACGGGTCGTCAAATGATGTTATAAACTGGTTGTCAAAAAACAGCACTTACCTAAACAATTAAAATAACTTGAGGATATATACACCAGTTTCTAAATAAATCCACTCAGTGGCAGTACCAGTAGGTGGATAAAATTTATCACTCTTCTTGGAAATTGTAACGTTAATACTGAAATGTAACGGCCCTTTGTATCAATTGCGGGAGAACATTAACTTTTTTGACAATATCACCCAAGTTTTTGAGTTAAATAAAGTATGAATTTGCCGCAATAACTGGGCAATATTGGACTTTTTTGGTCATGAAGTATTATGAAGTGAAAATTGCTTTGAATTTATTTTGTATCAAGTTTTGTAACTTACCCTAAATATTATGTTTTTTTTATGGTGATAAGGGGGCATACGAGCAGGCGGCTCACCTGATGGTAAGTGATGCGTTGCCAAACCCCTTAGAAACCGTTCAGGTTTCTTAAATAGGGAGTTACTGAACTGACAGCAAACGGAATTCCCATGCTGTCAGAATAGTCACTCCCCCAATGAGCATTGCCAATGAGTATTGGTGACTTCATAACCTAATTAATTAAATTAAAAAATTAAATTACTTTTTTTTCTTCCTATGGCAACACTACAGCTAACAGCTGATTTGAATTTGTCCTCATAATTTTGTGTAAAATTAATAAATTAAGGCATAAATACAGGCCTATCTACATTGAATTATTTAGAAGTAAGGTTACTAAATATATAAAGTGTATTATAATTAAAATTTTAGTGGTATTTTCAGTGTAAAAACCGTGTGTGAATTAGTGACTGACGGTTACCGGTACAAGTTTTGTAAATTGTCATCTCGAAATCAGGTACAAACTTTTAATTTAGTAAATTTGCGTAGTGCTTTGTATTATTAAGAAACATTAATAAGTATAACTTTGGAGTATTTAAGCAAGTACGCCTTGTAGACTTGTGTTGATATAAACATAACCTTATTTTAGTTTGGTGACACAACTTCTCTTATTACTGTACCCTTTTAAACTCCTTACTTAATCTTAAACTTATTATTCTATTCCAAATCTTACTTTTCTTTGTTATTTCATATCTTTCTATTCATATATCATGCTTACTCGCAAAGCCTCTGCTCGCCAGGAGGAGTCCAAACTCCAATTGGCTTTGACTGAACTGAAGGCTTCAAAGGAGTTGTGTGGCCAACTGAATAGGGAGAGGGATGACAATGAGAGGGAACTATTGGATATATTAGATAAAAATAGAGTTTTAAAATCAGAGATGGCTCAACTACATTTGCGGTATGTAGAAGCCGTAGACTCCAGGGACCGGCTCCAACTTGTTGTGGATGGGTTCAACCAATGTAGCATTGAGTACGAACAAGCTCTTAGTCGTGCACATTTATTAGAACAACTGCTACATGAGGCAAATAATAAGATCACACTTTTAGAATTGAACACCACAGCCTCGTTGAACCAAAGTCTATTCAACGAGTTGGTAGTCAGTGCCCCTGACATGGTTTCTGCTGCAATTAACAGACCTATTGTAACTATTGATCTAACATGCACCGAAGACCACAATGACACAGTGCAGGTAGTTAAATGCAGCAAAAACAAATTAAAAAAGTATATAAAAATTAATAAGTACATTAGAAAAACCCAAAGACTAGTTAAAAGACAAAAGTATTTCATCAAAAATGTCAAATTAAACAGAGAGCGGCTCCATTTACTCGGTAAACTAGATGCTTATTATTTAAAACTAAAAAATAATACTTTGAAACATAAAAATGAGACTGAGCAATTAAATTGTGAACTTAATAAACTTAATGAAAAATTAAAATCAATGACTAATAAATATAAAAGTTCACAGATGCAAATGAAGGAGTACATGTTAGCCATGAATGAGCTTGTGAGTGCAGGTTCATGTAACCATGAGCGGAGACAATCAATGCCAAAGTCAAAGTCATTGAATCCTCTGGACACCTCCCCATCTCATTCACTGTTGACATGTAACCCTAATACTTTGTTTAGTTTAGAGTCTAATAGTTCCCTAAAGACAAAAAATTGTGTAAAAATACCTAAAGAAAACTACACACCCAATAGTAAATATGTAATGTTTAGTGATGAGATTGGACAAGGAATGGGTCAGTTATTGTCAAATCATATGGGACAAATAACTACCAATTTTTGTATGCCTGGGTTGGATTATAATAATATTGTTAACAAAATAATTGACTCAAATTTTAATCCAGACACCACTATCCTTATATTTGTAGGTAATAGAGGTAATGTAAACAAAAAAAAAATGATTGAACTTTTGACCAAGTTGTCTAGTCTAAATGTACACAACATTGTTTTGTTTACATTTCCCTATTCAAAAAGTTTGCCAAAGGAAGAAAATGACATACGATTTAGGCTTAACCTATCTCTGCATACATTATGTACAAATAATTCTAAATTTAATTTGATTGACAGTAATAACTATGTGTGCAATTATTTTTATTTGACGAAAGATTATCTTTCAAAGTACTGTAAGAGGCAGTTAGCTGTGTCTCTGTCATACTATTTTGATATTTTAGCCAAAAATATGGCTATTCAACATATTGGTTCTATTGAGCCTGTTTCTGACATTGTAAGTGATTTTAGTTTGTAAGACAACAGAGGTATCCTCTTGCATTAATTCATCTACCAATGATTGCGCCTCGAGTGATTGTATGGTAGACATAGGTCAGTCGGCGTGCAGCATTATGGATGGTAATAGGCATTGTATCAGCCTGGTGCACCAAAATATACAAGGAATAATTAATAAAGAACTAGAAATTGAATTATTTTTAAATTGTAACAATATAGATATTCTTTGTATCACAGAACATTGGCTGAAAAACCATCAGTTAATTTTTAATTTTGGTAATCACCAGGTTGGTAGTTCATTCAACAGAGAGAATGCCATTCATGGTGGCTCCTTAATCCTATTAAATAATCAAATTAAATTTAAAGAGCGAAAGGACATAGTGAGCCGCTCTGTTGAGCGAACAATTGAGATAGCCTGTGTGGAATTAGAACGGTTCATTATAATAAGTGTATATAGGCCACCATCTGGGCTGTATGACTGTTTTGAAGCGGTGATGGATGAAGTGCTTTATAAAGCCTGTCATAGTACAAATAAATCGATTATTACATGTGGCGACTTCAATGTTAATTTATTAGAAAAGTCAGGTTCCAGCATTAAAATCATCAACCTTTTTCAGTCATACAATCTAAGTAACATATTCTTGGAGCCTACTAGAATTACTGCTACTTCAGCTACATGTTTGGATAATATTTACACCAATATTATACCAGATCAAAAGAAAATTATAAACCTACTGGACTCCGATCACTGTGGACAGCTGATCTGTTTTCATAGTGAAAAGAGAAAAGTAGCAAAAAAGGATATCACAGTTAATCCAAAAACACATGGTCGCTTGGAGGCATTTAAAAATAAACTTAGTCATAAGTTACCTTTATTACCCTATAATAGTGACCCTAATAAGCTTTATGATTCTTTTTTTAATATTTATTGCAAAGATTTTAATTCTACTTTTACACCCAAGACGATCAGAGTTAATGGAACTGCATCTTTCAGTGAATGGGCCACTGTTGGTATTCATAAAAGTAGGAAGAGACTTTATGAGCTGTACAATGAAAGAACTTATATCACTACCCCGGAGTTTAATTCTTATGTTAAAAGCTACTCCAAACTATTTAAGAAGGTTTGTTGTATAGCAAAGTCTCTTTATATTAGCTCGAAAATAAGAAATAGTAATAATGTTATTAAAATGACCTGGAATATTATCAACAGTGAAACAGGGAGATCTGTTGGCCGTAACAGTGAATATAGTCTTATTATTGATGAACAAATAATTAAATCAGACTTAGAAGTTGCCACCGCATTTGAAAATTTCTTTACGGGTATTCCTGTTCTGGTCACTAGATCCTTAAATTCATCACCTACTGTTGCAGAGAACCTACTTAGGGAAAACGTAAAAGCTAGCTTTATTGAATTTAATTTTAAACATGTTAACAGTAGCGATATTATTAAAACTTTCAATACACTAAATGTAAAAAAAACTGCAGACCTGTGGGGAAATTCTGTTGACGTTGCCAAATTTATTATTCACATTGTAGCACCCACTTTATCCTTTATATTTAATCAATGTATTGATAGTGGTAAATTCCCTGATCTTATGAAAAATAGTAAGATTATACCTTTGTTTAAGTCAGGTAGCACATCAGACCCTACTAATTTTAGACCGATATCAGTGCTACCAACATTCAGTAAAATTTTTGAAAAAATAATTTTAGATCAATTACAAAGTTTCTTTTACGCCAACAACCTAATTAATAGAAAACAGTTTGGCTTTACCAAGGGTCGTTCAACAACCGATGCCGGTGTTGAACTTCTAGGTCACATTTTTGATGCATGGGAAGAGTCACACGATGCCTTGGGTATCTTTTGCGATTTGTCTAAGGCATTCGATTGCGTTCTTCACGATACATTGATCAGGAAGTTACACCACTATGGCGTGAGGAACACTTCTCTGAATCTTCTTATTTCGTACCTGGGTAAGAGGATTCAGAAAGTGGACGTCAATGGAAAGAGATCCCCGGGGTCGGTTGTTACTATGGGAGTTCCGCAAGGTTCAATTCTTGGCCCTTTTTTATTTCTAATTTATATTAATGATTTACCCTATCTGATGGGAGATAATCAAGAGATAGTGTTGTTTGCAGACGATACCTCGCTTTTATTTAAACTAAAACGTCAGCAAAGAACTACATACGATGTGGACACTGCTATCTCGAAAGTGGTACATTGGTTCAATGCAAATAATTTAGTTTTGAATGAAAACAAAACTAAATGTATTAAGTTTACAACGCCTAACGTCAGACAAGTTAAAACCAGTGTACTAGTTAACGGTGGAGAGTTGGATCTTGTAGATACCACTGTATTTCTAGGCATTACCTTAGATGCTAAGCTTCAGTGGGGCCCACATATAGAGAAATTGTCGAAGAAGCTTAGTTCTGCAGCTTATGCCGTTAAAAAAATTCGTAATTTAACGAATATAGATACAGCTCGGTTAGTTTATTTTAGTTATTTCCATAGCGTGATGTCATACGGCATTCTACTGTGGGGGAATGCTGCTGACATCCAAACTATTTTTGTGTTGCAGAAAAGGGCTATTCGATCAATTTATAACTTAAGTCCCAGATATTCACTGAGGGAGAAATTTAAAGAAATTGATATTATGACTGTTCCATCACAGTATATTTACGAAAATCTTTTATATGCTTACAAGAATATCAATCTCTTTGAAAAGCATTGTGATATCCATAATATTAATACTAGGAATAAGAATAAATTTGTTGTTCCTGCAACTAGGCTCCAGAAAATCAGTAAATCCTTTAGATGTCAATGCATACGCTTTTATAACAAAATTCCAACCCATGTACAGACATTAAGTCTCAGCAGATTTAAATCCTTTATCAAACAGAGACTTTGTGCTAAAGGCTACTATACGTTAAAAGATTACATGGATGATAAAACTGCTTGGGATTGAATAGTTCTAATGAACCGGGCTATCGAACGTCTTTTACTGTAATTTATTATGATTTGGACATTATTTTTTCATGACATTGATGTTAATTATTATTATTATTTTTTAATTTTTTTTTGTTGACATTAATTTATATCTTGACATGAATTGTATAGGTATACCTATAGATTTTTAATTATTATTATTATTTGACTTTATTTATTTTATATTTTTGACATTATGTTAATGTTATGTTTTGACATAATTATTTTATATTTGACATTATGTTGATTTTTATGCATTGGGATTATTTATAATATACATATCTATGTGAATGTGAGCACTTTGTAGGTAGATAAACATACGCTTACAAACTAATGTCTGGCGGCTTTGGGTTTTTGAAATGGCCTACGCAAATGTCCCGCTGATCTTGCATAGACGTGCGTCGGGTCGTTAAGCTCCCACAATAATGGTTTGAGCTAAACGATGGCTGACGTATGCGTGCTGTCAGTATGGACAGGTCAACTCAAAGCTGCACTGGTGCTTTCTTCAAAAGGCCATCCCAGACTTTAACTTACATCGTCAGGCTCACATATTGTAACCAAAATGTTTGGACTTTAAAAGAGACCATGATTCTCTGAGTTTGTTTCGGTATTTCTTCTCAGAGGTCGTCAGTTAGGAAATGCCGATGTCAACTAGATACTAAAAAAAAAATGTACATGACTTGTAAAAGTGTCTTTAAAAAGATCTATTTACAGAAATAAACAATCATTCAATCATTCATTTAATGATATGATCATAGACCGCCAATGTATATGTGTTATTAGACTAGCAGCTTGTCTAACTTGTCACATGCTCAAACGGTGAAGGAGAACATTGTGAGGAAACCTGCATGCTTGAGAGATTTTCTCAATAGCGTGTGAAGTCTGCCAACCCGCAGTAACGGGTCTCATCTCTTAAATGAGAGGAGACCCGTGCCCAGCAGTGGGACAATAATGGGTTGATAATGATGATGACTAGCAGCTTGGCAGACTCACTCTTTATAACATGAAACCTGGAAATATAATATTAAATTATTTGAATAGTTAATCTATAAATGCTTCATCATCATCTCAGCCTATCGCAGTCCACTGCTGGACATAGGCCTCTCCCAAACTGCGCCATAACACTCTGTCCTCCGATTTCCTCATCAATTTTTATATAAATGCTTTTTGCAAAATATCGCTAAATTAGGAATACTAATTTAGCTATACAATTTATTTAACTATACTGATTCAAAGATCGCACGCAGTATGGGTAGATCTCATACTAGGTGCGTTTGTGAGGTAATAGTTATAAAAAAGTTAAAAAAAAAATAAAAATAAAGATATACAACTCTTTAGTTAAATGGATATTTATTCTATAATAATAATAGTAATAGTTAGCAAACCAAAACTAGTGTTTAACCTTCAGTTTTTATACATATGTTTACTTTACATTATATAAGGTTGGGTAGTACAATGGACAAATCAATTTAAATTAACATTAAGATTAAAATGATACATAAAAAAAAAGTAACAAAGAAATACTTATCTATAATTGCAAATATCAGGTACTCAGAGTCAGATAGAACTGACAGGGGGCAGAGTAACGTTCTACTCAAAGTCTAGAACACAAGTGACTCACAAGGCCAGTGCTCGCCTTTAAATACACAGTAGTAAACAACCCCACTCTGCCCCACCTCTGACTACCGGTTGTGACGTAGGTACACCAACATCTTACGATTTATACATTAATAAATAGTAAAGAATAAATATGGTTTTTAAATGCCTCTAATTACATAAAAATTGTATAAAAATCATAATATACCCATCTTGTCTTATAAAATATAATTAAAATTTGACAACATCTCACACGTTCATAACCTGGTAAAGGTCCCTGGAATCCGCTGCCGGTGGCACAGAAGTCTTTTTTTTATGGAAATAAGCGGACAGACGGGCAGGAGGCTCACCTGATGGTAAGTGATCACCGCCGCCCATGGACATTTGCAACACCAGGGGACGTGCAAATGCGTTGCCGGCCTTTATGTCTAACAGTGGATGTCATAAAGAAACTAAAACGATGATGATGATAATATTAATATTACATTTAAACTCATAAACTACATATTCACGACCAAAATAATATTGCTAACTCAACAACCACGAAATAATGACAACAAAATGTTATGTGCATAATTTAATTTCTATACAGTAAGCTTAAACTTGCCCGGAATCCGGCCACGGTTAATATTGCCAAGCTGGCAATATTGCCACAACTCGGTGGCTGTCAATTGGAGCAGTGTCGAACAGTATATTTAGCTATAAGGGGTCCATTATGTAAATAGAATAGAAAGTGCTGGGCAAACCTATTGCAGGAAAGTAGGAAGAAATCAGAAGGTTAAAATGTTATTGACTTCCAAAAAATGTTTTTAAGCACTTTTTTTTTATTTTTTCATTAGGAGAAGAGACGTGAGTTGTGTGTTAAATAACCAATCAGATTTCATTATTTCTACGTCTCCTTTCCGCAAGGATATCTGATTGGTTATTTGATGACCTGATTAGCGCAGTGGCTGAGCGATCGGCTTGTGCGTTTTCCGAGTCTGGGCGTTTGTGTATGTGAAAATTTGTGTTTGTAAATGCACCCGTTTTTAAGAAAAAAGAAAAGAAAACACATATTCACACGTCTCCGCTTCGGTGGTAATCGGGCCTTATTCTCGATATTGTGCATTGGCAGCAAACAAATTTCTTTGCAAATAGGTACTGATAAACATGTACCTACCCGTTTCTATAGGTGCTGTAAATGATCCAAAACGTCGGGCTTAAACCTATATTATTACGTTGTTAAATTTCAATTTCAAAGGGACATTAATGGGTTGATGACGATGATGATGATATTTGCGTAAGTGTAAAAAATTAGGAAATATGTGTTGTTAACGTGAAACTAGCTATGCAACTACCGATGCATAATTGATTTGTCTGTCTGATTAGCATTACACTTACTTGTAAAACACAGTGTCAAATATTTTTACTGTTTTCTGTATTATGCCTATATTTACATGCATAATTATACTATTTCCACGAAAAAGCCAACCATTAAAAGAAAGTGTGTTTTAAATTAGTGTGTTCCATTTTAGATTCTATCTAGTAAGAATATGGACTCAAGTAAAATAAACAAATGATAAATATAATGTCACTCGGTACCTGTTTGGCAGACTTTACTAAGTAACTTGATTAAAAAAAGTCATTATTTTAGACATCATATTTATTATGTAGGTTGATTTAACAAACAGAGAATAAGCTAGAGTATCTAGTAATAACCTAAGTAAAACATTGACTTTACTTTTACCTAGCATAAACAAATACAGTTACTTTACTAATTAACCTTCTGTAAACTTATGTACACTGCGCCTTCTCTCATCTACGATAGAGCCCTTCTCGTAGCGCCGTAGCGACGTAGCACCGTAGTGGCTACGGACGTAGCGCATACATAATATATCACTCAGTAGGTTTTAGTGTTCCTTATCTGAATGAGAAAAATCCATAGCTTTGTTTGGGTACTTTATAAACAATATAACACACACACGCACACACACACACACGCACACACACACACACACACACACACACAAATTCATGCATATAAACACCTTCATAATATTACAATGCAACACTATTCATACACATACTATCATACGCTATGTTTATTGCATAAGAATTGCCTTTTTCTCTTAACAAAGGTTTATGTTTAAGTTATTAGCACGCTGTTTCTTGGGGGGGCCTGGTAATCTGTGTGACAGGGTTTCCTAGTGCAGATACCAGTCTCCCACAGAGGTTGAGATTAACAAATAATGCTTGTAAAAATATAGCTGTAAGTTACCTTTGTGGAAGAGTAATAAAAATACATATTATTATTATTATTATATTATTAATATGAATATTAATTACTGATATGTTACACTAAAACTACTCGCCTTTTAACCATTGGCATTTTTGACGACCCGTTTAGCTCACCTGACGCTGCCTGCTGTGCTGTGGGTCCCGGGTTTGTATTTACAAAAAGGTATACGTATTTGTAGTATATCAACCATCTAGTATCCGTAACACAAGCCTCGTTGCTTACTTACTAGAACTAGATGGCGCTGTGTCCGGAAATATTTATTTATTTATTGAGATAGGCAGAAACTACAAAACCCACGTGCTTACGATCCTTGCATATGACTTTTGATTCGTACACATTCATAAATCTTATCATGTATAAAACTACTTCTACTTTTGATCCAAATCATCAGAGTGACCTTGAGTGTTGTCTAGATTCCGAAATAATACCAATACATAGCTATAATACTTAATTTAAATGACGATTTCCTCATTATCTTAACCTTGACCTTGAAAAAAATTATGATCAATACAAATTTGATTTCAAAAAACATGAGATGAATGCCCCTCTTTTCTAAATCCTCTCTTTGAACTCGAGATTTTTTTTTACCACGAGGAAAGCAAATATTGATTAATAAATGATAAATGATATTTATTTCTGTAAATAGATGTTTCAAAGACACTTTTACAAATCATATATAAGATATATTTTAGGAACTAGATGGCATCGGCATTTCCTAACTGACGACCTCTGATAAGAAATGCCGAAACAAACTCAGAGAATCATGGTCTCTTTTGAAGTCCAAACATCTTTTGTTTACAATATGTGAGCCTGACTATGTAGGTCAGTCTGAGATGGCCTTTTGAAGAAAGCACCTGTGCAGATTTGAGTTGACCTGTCCATACTGACAGCACGCATACGTCAGCCATCGTGTAGCACAGCCATTATTGAGGGAGCTCCACGACCCGACGCACGTCAATGCAAGATCAGTGGGACATTTGCGTAAGTGATAAGCATTTGACTTGGTTACGCAAGGCCATATCATCAACTCCCTTTAGTTCAACCCTGGATGACACCGGCGTGACGTTTAATTTTGCCATGTAATATGTTATTCCCTATGGATATTTCTTGTCACGCCATATGCATAACAAAGTCACGTGATTACAAAAAACGGTTATAAATTTACATTTTTAAAGTAACTCCTGATAACAACACATGGGTGAGTGATGTTCAATTTCATATGAATGAGTCCATTAAATTACATCGGCTGTCAATATTGCTCATAACATTATTGGCTCATTTATATTCATATAACCTTTTGGTGACGTTACAAAAAAAATGATTTTGGAACCGAATAACATTAATTTTGATTATCCATCAAACACTGTCAGTATTTTTCGATAACCATCTACTTTTGTTCAAAGGTCAAGGTCATATTTTGTGATCATTTAAAATAATTTCTACCATTTTAGAATTTCCTTTGTTAACAAATGACATCGATTTATAGACATACTTTTTTATTTGGAATTGGGTGGCTACTTTAACATAGTGTTCGTGGTTAAGTAATAAGATAAAGGTGAGACAGTGGATGGGTCACCATTTACAACATATTGAGACGCGTCTGTGTGTTGTACAGAGTGTTAAGCCATCGGTACCGATTGTCATAATGGCTTATGATAAACGCTAGTATCAAAAATATCTACCTAATCTATGTGACGTATCTTATACAGATCTTATACATCATCATCATCAACCCATTATTGTCCCACTGCTGGGCACGGGTCTCCTCTCATTTAACAGGGATTAGGCTATAGTCCACCACGCAAGCCTACTGTGGATTGGCAGACTTCACATGCCATTTAGCTCAGCGGTAGTTAACGCTGCCTGCTGTGCTATGGGTCCTGGGTTCGAATCCCGGTAGGGACAAATGTTTGCGTGATGAGCATCAACATTTGATTCCGAGTCATGTACGTATTTACATCTAGTTAAGTATCCGTAATACAAGCCTCTTTGCTTACCACGGAACTAGATAGCGCTGTGAAATAATGTCCGGAAAATATTAAAAAAAAAAAATCCTCATGATATTTTCCTTCACTGCACGTGATAAATACGCACATAGCTTCCGAAAACTCAGTGGTGCGTGTCTTGGATTTGCCACCACTAGGAAACCACAGCTAATTTGCATAATTATTAATCAGTTATTAACAATTAATTTTCAAAACATTTCCAAGCTTAACACAGGCTACATCCATATTATTCTTTCTCTTAACAAGAGACGGACCCCTTCTTCGTTTGTTTTTGTTACATAGCTATATGCTAAGAGGATACTAACGAATTGTACACACTGAGAGCGAGCAAGCACTTCTGTCTTTTATTTTTTTAAACTATTGTCATGTTTTGTTTTACATCTTTATGTGTTCCATCTATTATATAATTGTTAAAACATAATAATAATAATAATAATTTTTATTGTCACAAAACATACAACATACAATAGTATACACTGATTAACAAACAAGATGAAACGAAGTTGCATACATTATTCGGATATTGTGAGCCCTGTCTCTCAAACTAGGATAACCTGTATCTTGAGAGGCAGTGTTCAGCTGTGAGGTCACTTAAAAATAATGATTTTACAACTGCGGACTGTAACAATCTATTTTTATGTTAGGAACTACATTTACTTTCACAGGTGTTATATTCTAAGAAAAGGAAAATGCAAATAAAATATAATACTAATAATATGAATACTACGACTTTAAACAATCTATGTAACCGTGAGAGGGTGAATGTGAATGGGATGTGTTTATGATGTATGTGTGGTGAGTAATTGTATGAGAGTAGTGTGTGTAAGGTGAAGTTAGAGTGCGAGGTAGTGCAAATATCAGGCAATACATTTGAGTAATGACTCCGTTTGTGCATAGTCCTGTTTAAGTAGCCAATCCATCAGCTTAACTTTTAGTTGAAATTTATTTATATCGAGTATATTCAGTTCCTTATAAATTTTATTGTATATTAGTGTGCCTAGTGTGAAGTATTGGTGTTTGGCGAAATCGGTTTTGTGTCGTGTACCTGGGGGAATATTGGTTCTTTTGTTGGGATTAGACGGTGGGATGCTGGAGTGTCTTCTGAGAACGGATCGCAACACAAAGAGCTGGCGAACAGTTAGTATCTTACAATCAGAGTAGAGTTGAGTTGTTGGAGAGCGGTAAGGTTTTCGTAGCATCACTTTCAGTATTGCTCTCTGAGCTCTCTCGACTCGAAGAAAGTAAGTCTTAGCTGCACCGCCCCATACAGTGATGCAGTACCCAATCACGGACTGACAAAGAGCATAGAACACCATTTTCAGGGTATCAGGGTTTGCAGACACTCTAAGTGACTTAAAGATGTATATCAGTCGCAGCGTTCGCGTGGTTAGGGCATCAATGTGTTTGTTCCATCGCAAACCTGCATCGATTTGAACACCAAGGTATTTGACGTGATCAGTACGAGTGAGTTTTTGGCATTGGCATGAGGACGATAGTTGTGAGCACGTGTGCGCTATTATCGAAAAGCTGTGGCCTGGTGCAGTGCTCTGGCGGATGGCGAAGGGAATATAAGAAGTCTTGTTACGGTTGAGAGTAAGCAAGTTCAAGTTGAGCCATTTTATAATTTCACACAGTGCCAATTCAGCGCTATTTTTAACTCTATCCCACGTTGACCCGTCAACTATAACTACAGTGTCATCAGCATATACAAAAATCTTAGAGTTGGGAAGGGACATTCTGCATAAGTCATTTATATATATTTGAAACAAAATAGGACCCAGAATGCTACCTTGGGGCACTCCGTAAGACAGGGTTTCTTGATCACTAAGCTGATTATCAATTTTGGTTCTTTGAGTACGGTTGGTTAAATAATCTTTGAAGATTTGCAGTGGTATACCTCTAACACCAAGCTGCTCCAATTTGGCGATAAGTATGGGAACAGAAACTGTGTCAAACGCCTTCGAAAGATCTAGGAATATTCCCAGATTCCCATATTATTAAACCTTTGATTTCAACGTAACATTAGTCTTGTTGCTCCAAACTAGATCCTGCTGTGTAAACAAAATGCTGATTATACAATTATATTTGGTCCTTTATGATCATCTAATCTTTAATCAATCTGCCTCGTTGGTCTAGTGGTCGTACAGTGCGACTCCCGAGCTTGGGTTCCATTCCCAGGTCGAGCAGTGTTATTGGGTTTTTCTAAGAAAATCTCAGTTGCAGCTCGGAGTTTGGATTTGTGCTCGGTTTATGGCAATAAGCTCGCCCCCTATTACATGGGACGTAAAACCTACCGGTAAAACGGGGATGAACATTAGTACACCTCTGCCTAATCTTTCGGGGACAACAGGCGTGATGGTATGTCATGTTATTTTTTTTTTTTATATGGGACTTGCCCACCACCCAAATCCCTACTACTGCAACTCCTGTAAACCAGGATCAACGATAGTAACTATCCAGAAAATCGTCGAGACAATGAAGTCCGACGTGTCCCAGGGGAATGATTTTAACTGTCTTGGAACCCGCAGCGAAATTAATCATGAAGTTATATAGGAGGAGTAAGAAAAAAAATAATAATATATATAAATGTCATGTTATGTATGATTTATTTGGTCCTTTATAATCATCATCATCATCATCCCATATATAATTCTCGCATAGATCAAACAAGCAACTCGTAGCACAGCCGATAGGTGAGCCAAACCAACACGATCAAATTACCGTGACTATAAATCTTCTTCAACCATTTTTTTGCTCCGTCTTTAATTACAGCATCGGAATACCCACAAACTAATTTCAACCATCCATTCCAAGCCATCTCATTGTGCCCCGACCGCCATCCCGTTCGATCGCTTTTTATTTCTCTCGATTGAAATTTATTTGACGCATCACTATCTCGACAGTCGACATTAGCGCCGTGTTTTATCGACAACGACTTATCGACCCGTTGCGGCCCTCCGTGCTGACATAATTATGGCATGAAACGTTTTTTCCTAAGTGGGAAATGGAGTTTTATGTTCTATTTTTTTAAGGCTTTAGTAATTTCTGATTGTTTTAGTGGGTCTATTGAGCTGTGTTATTTGAATAACGATAATTATGAAGCAGTTAGCCTAATAACAGATAATGCCTGTAACACAAAATAAATACTACATGTTACAATTTAACAATAATTCATTAACTTATTTCGTCGTCTTAATCATCGTCATCATAAAACCATTTTCTGGCGCACCATAGCCACTGGTCTCCTACTAGGAGACCATGGCATAACAGTTACTAACTCTTATTCCTCTCAAATACTAATTTGAGAGGAAAAGGCTATAGACACACACATCTATGCGCCATGAAGAAAATCCCTCAGGCAAGCAGGTGCCATTACAATGTTTTTCTTCATCATATGAGCTTATGAATGAACAATCATCATCAACCCACTATCGTCCCACTGCTGGGCACGGGTCTCCTCTCATTTGAGAGGGATTAGGCTATAGTCCACCACGCTAGCCTACTGCGGGTTGGCAGACTTCACATGCCATCGAGACAAATCTCTCAAGCATGCAGGTTTCCTCACGATGTTTTCCTTCACCGTTTGCGCTTGGGTTAAATAAACAAACTATTTAATTAAAATCTGTAAATTGTTTGAACGTATTGAAGATTTCAATATATTGTAAACCAATAATATTATCATCAGCCAAAAATACAACTTATTATTCTAGAAACTGAAGATCGTATAATTTAATAAGCTATAAAATTATGTATGAGGCATACTTACTATGAAGTGGAATCTATTAGACCTCTAGCCCGATGAAAGGCACGTTTAGTTTATGACACCCTAAAACTTTTGTTACCACTCAAGCATTCATCATCATCATTTCAACCGTTGGACCTCCACTGCTGGACATAAGTCTCCCTCAAGGATCGCAACGACGACCGGTCATATGCCGCCTGCATCCAGTGGATTCCAGCGACCTTTACCATGTTGTCAGTCCACCTTGCCATTCTAGAACCTTCAAGCCCCATCGGCCGGCCACTCAAGCATTACTTAGCAATGCATTCTGTCTAAGTAACTTACTGGACTGGATTATTGCCAAATCCCTCGCAAATGAAATGAGACCCGTGCCCAGCAGTGGGACAATAATCGGTTGATGATGATGATGATCGTGATATTATTATATACCCACGTCTCGGTTCCTTTAAAGTCACGACCTTGGATGTAAAAAGTACATACCTTTATTTCAATGTAAAATCACACGTCATACTCGTGGACGGGTGCTGTCGGTGGAGGCTGGTCGACTCATATATGGCATATGGCATTCTGAATTCGTTTTATTTTGTCTTGGGTATATAGTTCATATATTTCACATCAAACTGCATTATTCTCATATTGATGTTGCAAATGAAAATTGTAAAGGAATTTACTTCCTATATTGTAATTTGTATTTATTTAAAAGAGTATCTATGGAGTTTCTTGCCGGTTCTTCTCCATAGCCTTATTTGAACCGTGCAACTAGTTTGACAATTCAAAAGCACCTGTTATACTGGTCTACTTGAAATACATGTTTTGAATTTGAATTTGAATTTAATATTACGGTGAGAAACCAAATTTGTTCAGTGTTGGTGTTTAAAGTTTGGTTTTATTTGAGAACATATATTTTTATTGAGCCTTTTATCGTTAAAATAGAAATCTTTCCTCAACACTTCTAGTACTTGTAAATCAACTTAAACTGCTTCAAATAAAGACGAACCCAAATAAATAAGGCCCCAGTTCAATTCAAGGGTCACTCGACTAGGCTCACTGTTTACTTACGCACAGTATTTTCGTCGTTGTGAAGCGGCACCTCGATACTTATTGCCTTCTTTACTTTAAATTAACAAATGCGGCCCGCTTGCGTCGAATCCTATTATTGGAATTCGGACCATGAAGGTTTTATTTTGTTTATATTGTATTTTGTTCTTTTTGTTTAATTTGCGTAGTCAATAGATGTTTCTTTGTTTTATTTTAGCGTGTTGATATTTTTTGTTCTGTATGCCTCGTTTATCCGAAATAAAGAATTGTTATTATTCCTTCATTAGTTTAATTAATTTCATAGTAGGTACATCAACCATTTACGGATACTATTCACAATAGTACGTTCTATTGCTTAGCTTAGATCTAGATAGTGCTGCATAATAATTTGTGTGTAGATTATTATAGAACATACAGAATTATTTATCATTACTTATATTATATTAGATTCATTATTTTATTTATTTCGTTATCTACCAGTCACGTCCAACAATTGGGTACGGGTCTCAAAGCGAAGCAAAGAGGTTAGGCTATAACGTTACTCTAATACAGGCGTAGATCGCAAATTGTCTTCAAAAACCACATACAACATACCTTAAAAGTTTGAGTTCCAATAGCAATTAAATTAATACAATAACATCCTGAAATTAAGCTGTACTTAACGCAAAAAGAATATATAACAATTAGTTTATAATTGGCGAAGATATCACTTGAGATCTCTTATCAGCCTATTGCCGTCCACTGCTGAACGTAGGCCTCCCCCAAAGAGCGCCAACCATCCCGGTCTTGGGCAGCTCGCATCCATCCGCTGCAAGCCACCTTCTTCAAATCGTTAGTCCATCGTGTCGCAGATCGCGGTCTCCACTCTAACACTTGTCCGCTCTCAACCTCCTCCTTTTATGCAGTCGGGTAACCAATAATAATGACTAACTAGTACTATCTGTGCTGACCGCCCGTGTCGTAAACTACAATGTTTCGAGTGTGTCTGCTAGTCCAGTTACCAATCTTCTGATCGACACTTAAAATGACTGCTCATACCAGGCTGCGATCAACAGATCAAAACTATTGATGTTGAGTGTGTGGTCCAAGTCACAGGAGAATTTCAGACACGAAGTTGAAATAAAATGACGAAACGACGATTAGCCTTCTGTGGTCTGGATCCCGGGTTTGAATCCCGCTAAGGACTAATCAACATTTGTATCCGAGTCGTGGATGTATATTGCTGGACATACTAGATGGTGCTGTGTTATAATCATCATCATCATCATCATCAGCCCATATTTGTCCACTGTTGGACGTAGGCCTCTGCTAGTGAACGCCACAGAGATGTGTTATAATGTCCGAATATATTTATAAATTGTCGTCATTGAACGTCAATAATAAAGACAGCCCTTAAAAACGCCTGCCAAATAAAAATTTTACGTTGTATATAAAAAACCGACTAGAAATATTTAAAATAAAAATTTCCTACTTTTAACCTACACCTAACTATACACAATAAAATTGAACTATTTTTGGGAGGATAAAAAAACTAATAATCTATTATAATTATATTCTTTATCTTTTTTGTCAAAATATAATCGTTTTATGTCTACCCGCTTCTAGTTCCTCAATTACACCACAACGCAACACGCCGCCGCTCGCCGCCGTTTCTAAATTCGGCACGTTGTTCGCAATATCGTAAAGCAACGCATCGATCGTTTGGGATCAACATAATGCTAACGTAACGTCATTTCAATAACACCCTAACGATATTGTAAAATATATGACGGTGTAAATTCGGACATGTTGATTTAATATTATGTGGTTGGCGAAAACTGTGTCTGACGAAATGTACTTTTAAAGTTTTAGTTTTGTTTTAGATATGATAAAATGAGCTGAGTAAGAGGTTTTGAGTTTGATTCCAAGGTCGATCAAATTGTTATTGGATTTTTCTAAGATTTTTTTAGGAGCAGCTCTGAGTTGAGAACTACAACGCTAAAATTTGAACATTAGTACTTAAATCTCTGCCTAACACTTTGGGGACGATAGGCGTGATGGTATGTACCGGTACTGATGCCTTAAGTACCGGGACATTTTAGACTGAAACATGGTTGAGTCAGGCGATCATTGTTTGTTTCTTAACTCAACCTACTTTTTGAAAACGGGCACTAGTTTTGACATTTCAAAAGTACCTTAAATACTTATCTAAAATAAAACATGAAACTGATATTTCATAATATGAAAATCTACTTTGATCGACCAGAGGATCAAACCCAGGACTCTACGTTTAGAAGTTGCAACCGACCCTGACATATTTTATTTTTCCTAAATTTATTCTGATCACAATTCACAATCAACATACATATTTTAATTTAACAAATGGGATTTCCATTTTAGTGTGTTGAATTATTTTATTCAACACAAAAACTCAGACTACTAGAGTATTAATGTTGGAAATTCGTAATATTATGATCCCAACACAGTAAAATAAACAATAAATTTTCATCCACGTAAAATGCTGGATCCAATTTAAATTTGTCAGTTATGCATAGAGATTACATTGTGTGGAATATTTTATTAGTATATTTTGTAGAGGATTTTTCTACTACCTATATTAGGTAGTTTTTTTTATCGTTTATTAGGTCAGCGTGTGACCACTATCTCACCTGAAAGTAAGTGACGATGTGGTCTAAGATGAAGCACACTTAGGTAAGTGTGCTTCACGAGTGAATAGAAGACTCCCAAATTGTACTCATCGGGAAATACAGACTCAGGCAACTGATTCCATTCCTTCGCTGTGCGGATAAAAAACGATGAAGCGAAACGCTTCGTGCGGGTTTCGGGAATTTCCACCATGAAACGGTGCCGCTTATCAGTTTGCCTGGTTGTCCGATGGTAAAAGGGTGATGGCAAAACCAGATCGTGCAGTTCTTAGGAAGTTCACTGGTTCACTATTTTTTATAGTGCGGTAAACATTCATGACGTGTTTGGCGCAGTGGCAATTCGGTTTGTGCGTTACGGATGCGTTCGATTGCCGAATGAAGCAAATATTTGTACAAATGTACAGGTAGATGTTACAGATCTGAACTCTCTGTTGTCTGTTTGTAAACACACCCACGACACAAGAGAAAATTTTATTTATTTCTTTATTTATTCTAGGGAGGGCCAAGGATATTTTCTTTAAAAAAATAGTTAGGGATCACCATAATCATCGGCCACCTACAGAGGTGGTTAGGTATGTCAGACCCATGGAACATTTGAACTAACCCTCCGTGACACCTAGAGGCCACAATCCAGTTATACTTCTGGACTCCAAGCAAGGAGTGAGACCACCTCTTCTGACCGCCCGTGTATAGCCCACAGGATCATTACCTTCATCATCATCACCAGTTTATATAATTATGTTCTTTCTACCATCAGACGTATGCCTCCTTTGGTGAACGATCAGAGATTAATCTTCAGTTTTTCTCGTGCATTTACTGCTTTGCTGCCCTTAGAAGGTCATCGCTCTACCTAGTTAGTGGTTGTCTTAAACTTCGTTCAACTAATTATGTTTTTATCTACCATCGTGTAGCTAAACCGTCAAAAACAAAATGTAACAACCCTCCTAGTCCTTATGTAGTAAATATAAATCGAATTGTTTCGAAAATTACTACATGTATCGAAAACTGGACAAGTTCAAAGCAAATTAATTTAGATTAAACCGGTTTAAAGCGGTTCACAGCGGTTTTGATCGAGTTTTGTATATTGGGTAATACGAAACGTATTCGGACACCGATGTAGGACAAATATTGGCTTTGTCATTATATATGCTACAGTATTGTAATTATACGATCTAATTAAAATAATGTTCAGTAAAATTATTGTTATTAGCGTATGGCGACCACCAAAGTGGTTTAAGTGAAATAGCAGTAACAAGTCTCTTTCCCAGAGACAGGGTGCATTTTGGACGTCAAAAATAAATATAAATAGGTAGTTAACTCAACCATTTATATTTTTTTGTCAAACTCAAACTTTAGCTCTGTCCGTGTACGAATAGAGCACACGATTAGATAATATCAATATACTGTGATAAAAACTATAATAGTAAGTAATTTTGTCAGTTGTTTTATATTTAGCAACAGGAATTCAGTATTATAGATGACTACGAATTAATACACTTCTGTCTCACACTTCAGAGCAATTACGTGACGGAATTTTATGTTAATACGCTCCTAGAATTAGCGATTCAAAATACCAGGTCACCACGAAATGAAATTGCTCTCACTGACGCCAGGTTACAAAGTAACACAGCTCCATTCTTTTACAACTTAACATGCAAACGTATGGGCTATAAAGCTTTGATAGCCTATGACGAATGATCACCGAGGATTCGCGAATCGTAAACTTTACGACTTGTAACCTCAGAGTAGATTGAGTTTCCTCTGACCAGTTCCCTTGGGCTCTGTTAAAGTCGGGTAAGTCAAATTATTTGGCAGTTCATTCGCTCCTATAATGCCGACTTTGGCCTTTTCAACCTCATTATCAAGGTCTTCGTGGTACTACGTACAATTGTGCTTGTTAGTAAGCAAATGGTGTTTCTTAATTTATTACCGCAATTAACTGAACTCTTGTATTTATATTGCTAATGTATTTGTTTACTCTAAGGACCCAAAATAAATACTTTATAATACCAGTGACTATTACAATTGGACAAAGAAACTTAAGATGATGTTGTGAACCTAATGATGTTGATGATATTGTGAAATACCTTCAAATTCAAATTAATATTTTTCTTTCTTTCAAATTAACAAGTATAAATGTCTACAATAACATTGGAACAGTTAATGCACATTACAGATATTGAAGAAAACATCATGTGGACACGTGTCTCCTCTCATTTGAGAAATAATAGATTATAATACACCACGCTAGCGTAGTGCGGGTTGGCAGACTTCACACAAATCACCTACCAACAAGATATGTCTCAAACAAGCAAGTTTTAATGAGATAAATACGAACGTAACATCGAGAAGCCGGCATGATCAGTGTGCCTTGAGAATAAGCTTTAAATTCACGTTCCACTAGCCACATAACTGACTAAGCATTTACATTTAGGTCATTTCTCACTCTGGGACGTTTCTCATTGGGGGGGTTTGCCATAGTCACCACGCTTGGCAGGCGGGTTGGTGATCGCAGTTGCTGGGATGCTTTCGCTGATAGTGCTGCTGCCCACTACCATGTTTGACATTTGGGAGCATTCCAGCATAAATCACGGTTATACCGCCATGTATCGGCTTGCCGGCAACCAACAATAGGTGCATCCGTATTCCAGCTTGTATCCTGTAGTCGCCTTTTACGACACCCATAGGAGGAGAAGGGGTGGCCTATTCTACAGCCCGGGTCCACACGGGGAATTAAACTCATTATGTCATACTAAATGATCATTTATGCTCTCTCGTTTTTAAACAAATTTAAAATTTTAGTCCAAAATGCTCTCATTTCTTGATACTAACAGTTTATTCCTAGTTTTGCAGCTCATATTACAAAGTCTCTTTCATTTTAACCACAGGCAAAATATCTCTGTGACTCGTGTGGTCGCAAAATGCTAGGTTTGCAAGCTCGTCAACTGACATTACGTAGCAGATGAAAGAAAATCTCTATGTTATAACATTAGCATAGTTGGTTCTTATGATTAAATGTTCCGCGTGAGTTTTTTGTGGTTAGCCAAAAACTATGAAAACTGTTTGTGATGATTTTGTATGGTACTTAAGTTATAAGACTAATACTGAAAGGTAAGGCATAAATATATCAGCCTTTTGTCGTCTATAGCTGAACTAGGCCTCCCCCAAAGAGTGCCAACCACCCCGGTCTTGGGCAGCTCATACCCATCCGCTGCTAGCCACCTTCTTCAAATCGTCGGTCCATCATGTTGTAGGGCGTCCTGCACTGCGTTTGCCTGAACGCGGTTTCCACTCTAATACTTGTCTGTTCCATCGGAAAGGTTAATTATGATCGTATAAATAAATAAATATTCCCGGACATTATGACACAGCGCCATCTAGTTCCGAGCTAAGCAACGAGGCTTGTGATACGGATACTAGTTGGTTGATATACTAAATATATACTTTTTTTTGTAAATACATACATATTATACATAGATACATCCATGACTCGGATACAAATGTTTATGTTCATCACACAAACATTTGTCCCTACCGGGATTCGAACCCGGGACCCATAGCACAGAAGGCAGTGTCAACTACCGCTAGACTAATTCGGTCGTCAGTCGTATAAAACTAAATAAAGTGCAGTAAACTCATTGCTTACTGCAAATCATGTACAATTTATGTTCAGAATACAGTAAAGTAAGTCTGATACTGCATTTTAGTAGTTTTAGTACCCCAAACTGCAAAAATGTTGCAAAACAAGTAAAATTACTGTATGTAAAACTTTTTATTCTTCAATCAACTCAGCCTATCGCAGTCCACTGCTGGACATAGGCCTCTCCCAAACTGCGACCCCGCCTCAGCAAACGTGGTATAGGACGCCCCCCGGCTAGATGGAGTGACGACCTAAAAAAGGCAGCGGGGATAGACTGGATGAGGAAAGCGGGGGCAGAGTGTTTTATTCCATATATTTAATAAATTAACTTTTAAAAAAAAGAAAAACCAACTTCAAAAACTAAAAAGCAAAAAATAACTTCATACAGTTTGACCTTTTTTTTAGTTTTAAAGGCATGAAGTCGGTGCCAAGCCAAAGTACACTCACCGCGAGTGACCTTGAGCGGGGTGGTTAAAACCACCACATCATCGGCAC
This sequence comes from Craniophora ligustri, assembly GCA_905163465.1. Taxonomy (NCBI): domain Eukaryota; kingdom Metazoa; phylum Arthropoda; class Insecta; order Lepidoptera; family Noctuidae; genus Craniophora; species Craniophora ligustri. The sequence continues at coordinate 9,845,203 of LR990978.1, read as the reverse complement.
CGACTTCATACCTTTAAAACTAAAAAAAAGGTCAAACTGTATGAAGTTATATTTTGCTTTTTAGTTTTTGAAGTTGGTTTTTCTTTTTTTTTAAAGTTAATTTATTTTTTTCTTTTTAGTGTTGTATATATTAAACTTTTCATATCAGGTCAATCTAACAGCCTGAAAGAATACAACTATCGATCCATATATACTTATAATTATGAAAGATTTTTCCTTCAACTCCTAACCGTTGAGGAGTTGTACCTTCCATCATCAGATCATTACATGAGATGGTGATTTTCAAATGCAAATACTTGAACAGCTTTGGAGAATACATGTAAATGTAATAAATGCCTATAACTGAAAGAATTTTCTATTAACTCTTAACTGTTGAGGAGTTCTACCTTCCACCATCAGCTCATCAACATCAAATGATGATTATCAGACGCAAATACTAGAACAATTTCAGTAAATATATTCAAAATGTGATAATTGCCTATAAAATTTGAGGGTTGCCCTCGATTTTCCTGGGATCCCATCATCAAATCAAGATGTGGTCACAATGGGACCAACTGTGAAGTCTACCCTTTTAAACAAAAAAAGAATTTTGCAAATCGGTCCAGGCGTTTTTAAGTAATCCGTGAACATACATAAAAAAAAAGATTCCGACGAATTGAGAACCTCCTCCTTTTTGAAGTCGGTTAAAAAAAAACTCATAATTTGATCTTTGTATTACTTAAGTCCCATTACCAACAAAAATATACAACATACATTATTGTTTATTTTAAAAAAACAGCATCTATAAGCCGAAATTTTGAAACCACGTTGTTGCTCTTACTGTCTTTTAGGATCTGTTGTGTAGTGCAGACATTTCGCTGATATTTTTTTGCTTTTGGAATTGAGCTTATTGCCATTAACCGGCCACAAATCCGTACTCCATTCCATGTTCTTATTATCAGCACTCGCACCTGGGATCACAAAACCAATGAGGCAGTGAAAAGAATAAAGCCTCACCATTATTTTTATTGCAAACACAAGATTCTGCTTATCCTGTTACCCAACCCCTTAGTAGGTGGGTAATATTATTAATATCGCGATATGTTCTCTCCGACCCCATTTGTGGAATGTCGAATTGTTTCATATGATTTATTGTGGCTTCGCGCCAGTCGGTGTACTGTCATACACACGCGGCACGCGGAGTTAGTACCGGCTAGAACCGGTGCGAGGCGGTTAGAAGTGGTTAGAAGCGGTTCGGAGTGGTTTGAAGTGGGTATTAATAGGATAGAGTGGATTAGAATATGTGAGATTGAAGTTTTTTCAAATATTTGATCAGTAAAATTTCATTAAAATTAAATTCTAATTTGTGATTAATAGAACCAGCGACTAGCCTCCATAATTCTTTTTCAAATATCTATATATATAAAAGGAGAAGCTGACTGACTGAATGACTGACTGACTGACTGACATATCCACGCAGGGCCTAAACTATAAGGGTTAGAAACTTGAAATTTTGCACAGGGATTCCTTTTATAACGTAGGGGAGCACTAAGAATGAAATTTTGAAAATTCACCCCCTAAGGGGGTAAAACGGGGGTGTAAGCTTAGTATGCAACTTTGCTGTTTTTGAAGTTATTCAATTAAAATTTGGTTTGAAGGTTTTTCATTGAAAGTTATGAAACACGTGTAAAATATTTTTTCAAAATCATCGTATAAAGGGGTAAAATGGGGGTGCAAAGTTAATATGAAATTTCTTTGATTTTCAATGAAACTTGGCGAGTGTAGTCTTTGTATGACGCAGGTATCCGATAAGAATGGATTTTCCGAAATTTTGCCCATAAGGGGGGGGGGATAGGGGGGCCAAGTTTGTACGAGACAACGTGATTCCTTGGTCCAATCTACTTAAAATTTTGCATAAACATTTTTTAACAGAATTGATGGAAGACGTATTTCGTATTTTATCGAAATTCAATCCCTGACGGGATTAAAAAGAGATAGAGAATTATGTTGGAGGTGATATCAATACTCCTTAGTGCTTTTGATTTATATTACTTTTTATTTTGACACATGCTTGAAAACTCAATCCGATTTTATTCAAAAGAGGTTGAACTCACATAAAAGCTTGATGCAATGCAAATATTTTATACTCCTTAAAATTGGAATTTCTGTTTGTAATAATTTCATATATAAAAGTATTTATACGGTAATTACACAAAAAAATATTTCTAAAATGTTTGTCTGTCTCTCTCTTCGTTCCTTCTAATTGCTGCAACAGCTGGACCGATTTTGTGGGGACTTTCACCATCGTTATAAGGAGTAACTTAGGCTACATAATTTAAGAACAAGAAACGAATTAGAGTTCCGTATGACTTTAAAACGCGGGAGCTGACCAATGCATGAATATGAACATTAAATTTTTCGTTAAATTTCACGCGGACGAAGTCGCGGGTAACAGCTAGTTAATAATAAAATAAATGTTATTATAGTATTTTCCTAATTGTTCCAGTAGTTATACGCCGAAACGCGTGAACGCTAAATGTGACGTCTTACGTTCAATTCCCATGTCGAGAAAAGAGTTTTTGTATATCTCCAGTAGTAGCTTAATGATTGTAGTATTATGTGAGACTAAAAACAAAACGCGCAATCTGTAGGTGTATATCACGTTTCAGAAGAAACTCTCATAGTATGTATCACTCTCAAAGATGAAAAAAGTAGGTTACACCTTCCAGTATAAACTCAACCGCACCTTTGTATATCTTTGTTTAATATTATTTCCTATTTTATCATAACATCGCTTGACTTATTCTTGGCTTAAGATGGGCCAACACATTACAGCGCCGACAACTTGCGGAGTCGGGTAACGCGTAATAGTATTTGAGTGGCTCTGTATTGAAGTGGGGTTGTTTGAATGTGATATCTAATCAGTAAAGGATCATACACACGGTCGTTTATCAACGTTTTTTGTTTTGAAGTACGGTTTTTTCTATGGTGATAAGGGGGCAAACGAGCAGGCGGCTCGCCTGATGGTAAGTGATGACCGCCGCCCATGGACATTTGCAACACCAGAGGCTTGCAAATGCGTTGCTAAACCCCTTAGAAACCGTTCAGGTTTCTTAAAATAGGGAGTTACTGAACTGACAGCAAACGGAATTCCCATGCCGTCAGAATAGTCACTACCCCAGTGAGCTCTGGTAACTTTACTCACTCGCAGAAAGATAACTGTGTTGATTCACTGTGGTCTTCTGTTAGGCGGAGGTACTATCGCAGTATCCTACTAATATTATAAACGTGAAAGTTTGTAAGTATGGATGTATGTATGGATGTTTGTTACTCTTTCACGCAAAAACCGCTTAACAGATTTGAATGAAATTTAGCATACAAATAGTTTATTACCTGGATTAACACATAGGCTACTTTTTATACAATATAAACGAATATCTTAGGAGTAATCGTAAAAAAATCATCACACTAGGCTACCACAGCTCTTTATCGCGTTCGATGTGTCATTCCAGTTTTGATAGCTTCTCCGTTCCTATGTAAGTTGTTGCTAAGTAGCGACATAGACGTCGCTATACACATAGTTGATCATCTATATATTTATTTATTTATTCTATGGAAACCGGGGCGAAATGAGGAGGAGAAATTAATATTAAATTGCGCGGGCGAAGCTGCGAGCGTCAGCTAGTATTGATATAATTTAACCCCGACAGATTCGGATGGATTTCAGAGCCTTTACAGTATCAATATTTTAAGAAATCTGAACGGCTTCTAAAGAATTGTGTGCAGTCCTTGTGCAGTGCAACGCGCAAGCGACATCTCTGTTGTTGCAAACGTTTGTAGGCTACGGTAAGTGCTTACCATCAGGCAAGCCGTATACTTGTTTATCACAATTGTGGTATAAATATAAATAAATATATTCCTGGACATTATGACACAGCGCCATCTAGTTCCGTGGTAAGCAACGAGGCTTGTGTTACGGATACTAGTTGGTTGATATACTACATATATACTTTTTTTTTTTTGTAAATACATACATATTATACATAGATACATCCATGACTCGGAAACAAATGTTGATGCTCATCACACAAACATTTGTCCCTACCGGGATTCGAACCCGGCACCCATAGCACAGCAGGCAGCGTTAACTACCGCACAGCTAAACGGGTCGTCAATAAAAAAATTAATATCACTGTCCCCCAAAAACTATACGAGACTTCTGGCAGCCCCACAAAGTTCAAAAACACCGTAATAATATTATTCTAAGTTACCAATCTCTCCCGTCCAAGATTTAGTTGATCATCGAATATCTTGGCATGCATTAGGCGTCCCAATTTAACTTAGCTCGTAAATACGTAGCACAGGATCTAAAAGTATTATGCATTGAATGTGAAGTGTGCATTGCATACAATGCATTTTATGTGTTACACCCAGCGATGTTTGTGTTTTATTGGAAATGTATTATGCATGTTGTATAACAAGATTGTGTGTTTGTTTCGTGCATTTCTCATTCTGCACAATTACTGCCACGACTGTAGTTTATTGGGATAGCCAGTATTTGTTTCTTTATTCTTTAATCTTAAATAAAATTATTATAATTGAATTTAATTGTGACACCGGTAATTATTAAATAATAAAAATAAGAATATAAAATTAAATACATAGGACTTAGATATACATAGAAATATAAAACTGTTACAACATAAATAATAAAACAGTTTTTGTCTTTAAACAATCTAATTTATTAGTCTACAACGCTAGAGTTGTGCGGTTTGTTAGACTTCACATGCCATTGAGAAAATATCTCAGGCAAGCTTCTTCAGCATTCTTCGCGACATGCAGACCTTGAAGACCTGGAGACATTGTCACCCAATCGGCACAACTGTAGTTAACACTGCCTTCTGTGCTAAGGGTCCCGGGTTCGAATCCTGGTAGGGACAAATGTTTGTGTGATGAGCATAAACATTTGTATCCGAGTCATGGATGTATCTATGTATAATATGTATGTATTTACAAAAAAAAAAGTATATATGTAGTATATCAACCAACTAGTATCCGTAACACAAGCCTCGTTGCTTAGCTCGGGATTAGATGGCGCTGTGTGTCATAATGTCCAAGAATATTTATTATTTATTTATTAACTCACTCACTTGTAAAACATGATGACTAAATTGTATAATGTGGCATATGTGGCTGAATACTGCCTCTTAAAATACAGGCGTTGCCTAGTTTAAGAGACAGGGTACTACTTTTCTTTGTACTAAATGTAAAACAGACAAAGTGTAATAATGTATACAGTGCAATTTCTGTGTCCTTGATTGTGGTAATAAATTTGATTATTATTATTATTATCCTAAAGTACATTAAATAGTACGTTCATTACAAAATAAGAAACCTAAAAATATCTTTATATTTAGGCTAAGGTTATAGTCAAGAAGCCTATCATATTATTAAGCCTTCTTAATGGTACAACGATATTAATATAATAGGATATTTAAATACTTACTTTTGATATTAAGACTAAACCGTTCTAGAATTTCCATTAATATTTTGAAAGGGCTTTGTCCGAAGAAATTTAAAATGGCGTTGGATAGGTATTCTTTTTTCGTTAAATATTTACGAAAAGAAATGAAGAAACAGTTATTTTAGCGATTTGTAAATATTAAGCTGTGTTTAATTGTACGGGGCTTCCAATGTTTTGTAAGTAAAGAAAAGAGGGTGAATTAAAAACTGTTATCTTGCAACCCCAATGGCCAGTCCCTCCTTTTTTTATTTAGCTTGGCAACACTTATAATAAAACTTTTTTAGGCAAGACTATGAATGCTATACCGGGTATGATATTTGAACTAAATAAAATTTTACGGCGCGATGAAGACAATTATAATTCTGTTTTTAGTCAAAATATGTGAAGGCAAAGATTTCGAATTAAATCTCAAGGCAGCCACTGACTTTGTGAAGTAACGTGCGTATTTATCACATGCTCAAACGGAAGGCAAACATCGTGAGGAAACCTGCATGCTTGAGAGATTTGTCTCGATGGCATGTGAAGTCTGCCAACCCGCAGTAGGCTAGCGTGGTGGACTAGCCGAATCCCTCTCAAATGAGTGGAGACTCGTGCCCAGCAGTGGGATGTTATTGGGTTGATGATGATGATAGGATAAACCATAGATAGAAATGCTTGCATTAATTTTGTTATATAGGAAATGACCAAGAAACAGGAAGAATTTTTGTATAAACGAGTAACGGATTATAGGTGTGGGGATGTTTAGCAGATTTTGTCTTTACGACTAAGATTACCATATGGGGCGTTATGATGCTGTAGTAAAATTGAGTGAAAATCATAAAGTTGTCGTACGTTAGGTAACTTTCATTCTTTATAAAGCTGAGTAGTCGAAAATAATATTGGCTGAAAGGTTGCTACCTTGAGTATGACTCTATGTGCAATTTCTTATCCTTAAATTTTCTTTCTTTCTTATCCTTCTCAAATGAGAGGGACAATGACATACACCGACCTAATTGAACCTAAATAACCTAAGCGAACTCCTTCGGAAAGGTCAGGTGCGCAGTACTCGTAACAGATGCGCAAGCTTGAAAAGTTATATGAATGTGGACGAAGCAAAAGTGGTATGCAGGGATCGTAGCGCGTAGCATTCTGTTCCTCATGTCTAACCCCATGGGAAAAAGGTGTGAGTGTTTACATACCATCATGCCTGTTGTCCTCAAAAGGTTAGGCAGAGGTATACTAATGTACACCCACGTTACGCCGGTATATTTTAGTTCCCATGTAATAGGGGCCTATTGCCATTAACTGGGCACGAATCCAAACTCCCAGCTGCTACTGAGAATTTCATTGAAAAACCCGATAACACTGCACGACCTGGGAATTGAAACCACGATCTCTTGCTCGGCAATCGCACTGTACGACCACTAGACCAACGAGGCACTTTGTATGTATGTATGTCGAGGCAGTATGTTGTTACCATTTAGACTCATGTGTCATATACCTATATATACTTTGGCAACAAGCTTGACAGTTCAAAAGCACCTGTAATACTGGTATATTTGAAATAACAGCTGTGGTAGCCTAGTGGTGTGACCAGTGGACTAAGATGTCAAAGGTCTCGAGTTCGAACCCAAGGCACGCACTACTGACTTTTCGGAAGTTATGTGCGTATTAATCAAATGAAGAAGCAATCAAACTGTGAAGGAAAACAACGTGAGGAAACCTGCATGCTTGAGAGATATTCTCGATGGCATGTGAAGTTGTCACGTGGTAGACTCGTGCCCAGCAGTGGGACATTAATGGGTTGATGATGATATTTTGAAATAAATGATTTGAATTTGAATCTCTTTGTTGCAGGCGGTGGATTATTTGAAGAAGCGCACACCAGCGCGCGCGGCCCTCATGATAGCGGCTGTGTGGCTGATGTCGGCGCTCGTTTGCATACCGCCCTTACTGGGCTGGCGAGTCAGCAGGCCACCGGAGCAGTTCCCTCAGTGCAAGGTAGGTTCTATTTTAACTAGTTAGCTGAATCGCGTACTGTGCGGTTCCATAAGAACTTTATACCACACACAATCAGGCTGTGGAATGAACTACCTACCTGCCGATTTTTACCAATTTAAAAAAAGAAGGAGGTTATCAATATGACCGTATTTTTTTTTGTTACGTCATAACTTTCAACTGGGTAACTCTTTTTGAATGATTGTTTTTTTATTTGAAAGCTGATGCTTCTCGTGTGGTCCCATTTCAATTTGGTTCAGTTCTGACAATTGCAGACAGTTTTTTTTTTCGAAAGAGTGACTACAAGTGACTACAGTATGGGGTTCTTCAGGGTCGGCAACACGTGAGTGACACCTCTGGTGTTGCAAACGTTTATAGGCTACGGTAACCGCTTTCCATCCGGCGACCTGTAAGCTTCTTTAGTACCTTTGCGGCATAAAAAAGTTTTATTAATTAAGGACCAAAAAACAGTTACATGCTGTGTGTGTATAGTCTTTTATAATTATAATTTAAGTTTTATCTATTTAAATATATATAACTCAAAGGTGACCGATTGACTGACATAGTGATCTATCAACGCACAGCCCAAACTACTGGACGGATCGGGCTAAAATTTGGCATCCAGGTAGATGCTATGACGTAGGCATCCGCCAAGAAAGGATTTTGATCAATTCTACCCCCAAGGGGATAAAATAGGGGATGAAAGTTTACATGAAAGTTTGTCAATTTTAAACCAATCGGGTTGAGACATTTGCATGCATAAAGCTATACCTAATTAATAATAATACATCTTAACGCGAGCGAAGCCGCGGGCAAAATCTAGTAATTTTATAAATACGTAATCATAATTACATAGAATACTTATAAAATGAATTTTGAAAATGAGAAATGAATTTGCATACCTACCTACTAGATAAACAAAGATAGCAAATACTCTGTATTTTTTTATGAATACTTGCGTATTCTTGTTAATCTGCTCTCCTATATTTTTCACAAATCTCACGGGAGAACGCTCAAATACCATCCATGCAGATGTTAAAATATTAAAATTTCAATTAGTCCGCTTAAATATCACCTGTCTAAAATTTCCATTGTCATTTTATGGCCCTAGATGAATCTCTAGACACTTTTTATTTGCCCTCCAAAACGTAAGGTTAGAAATTTTCTTTAAAATTAAAGCTTTAGACATGTATTTTTGATACCTAAGTCTTTTGTTAAATGGATCGTTTTGAAGTTTAGATGTTATATTTAAAACGTGTTTGGGTTGATTTTTATCAATAACTACCGACTATACCCGGCGTGTGGTGAAAAAAGAAAATATTTTTTTTATTGTAAGATTTCTGGCTCAAATAGAACTGCGTGACTGTGGTGACTGAGTATCTCTGCCAGAAGACCGCAATGAATCAAAAATTATAGTTGTGTTTCTGCCAGAGAGTAAGGTTGCCAGAGCTCTTTAGAGGAGTGAATATTCTGACAGCATGGGATTTCCGTTTGCTGTCCATGTAACTTGAAACACAAAGCGGCTCTTAAAAAAATAGAAGTAAAGTTATATATTGGGTTAGTGTCGCGCGAGCTTTCTCTGGTGTTCTGATCGTCTATAGGCTACAGTATTTGCTTACCATCAGGTTGTTTTTGTTTTAATGCGCTAATCTTAGGAACTACTGTATGTTATTGAAAATCTCTATAGTTCATTTATTGAGGAAGTTTATCGTCTATATAACATCATGCTACGACTAATAGGAGCGGAGCATAAGCTGCATAAATGAACAATGTTGCAAAAAACTAGGAATATTCATTACCTACTTAAACCAACTCTCTCTCTCTATCTCTCTCTCTCTCTCTCTCTGACTCTCTCTCTCTCTCTCTCTATTTTAGAAAGAGGTAAAATTTATGACCTATATGTTATCTGCAAATATCCAATACAGATATATATACTACAGCCCTACGTATAGACACTATCAATAGACATCTAGATTAGAAAACGATATTCGAACTCGTTATCAAAGTTTCAAGTTACACTTTTTTTTACGATGCTTTTCTTACCTTTTTTATCGTAAAATCATCCCTTAGCTGAATATTAACGACTTTTATCGCATCTTAGGAGGGGTAGCATACTTTATGTTAGGCTTTGAAGTGTTGATAGGGGTGAACGAGGGAGTTTCTGGGGGTTGAATGAATAAAATAATAGATTTTTTTTACCTAGAAAATTAAAAGTATAAATTCTGATTACACTTACGCGAATATTAGGCACTGAAATAAATTTACTTCTTACGGATTTTATCGCAGTATTCTTCTTCGAAATATTGATGGTCATGGATACCTACTGTAATGAATCTGAAACGTGAGAATCAAATAATGTCAACATACCGCGATAGATTCAGTAAAAAGTAAGTAATTTTATTAACCGACTTCAAAAAGGAGAAGATTCTTTTCAATACAACAATTATGTGAAAGAACCGACAAATCTAGAGAGACAAAACAACGTCTTAGGTAAGTCTAAATCCAGAAGCATACGGAATAGCTTGTACTGGTTTGAAATAGACAGTTGACAGCATAATTGGTGGAGTGGTTAAGCTTCTGCGTGTCGCAGGTTCAATCCCTGAACGGAACAAATATACATACGTATGGCCTTTAAGTATTGGTTTCTGGTCTGGGTGTTTGTGCATTGTAAATTGTATATTTGTAAACGCACCCACGATACAGGAGAAACTCCTAATGTTGGGAAATATTTAAGTGTGAATAGCCCCGGTAAAATTAAACAATAACAAATATCTAAGTCGCTCAATCCGTTTAGGACACAAAGAACAACAAAGGCACACATAAATCTTATAAGTAAAGATAATCTTATAAAATTTACTGTTTGTGTACAAAAAAATACTTTTCAACAAATCTTAGCTCAATTTACTAAAGGAATTTCTTCCTATTTCCTTTTTAATACCATGATACGATATAGTGAAGTACTCCATCAATGTCCGACGATGTAATTTTATTCTTTGTAGCATCCTTGACTAATAGCCCGGTACCAACATTAGTGCATTGTAATGAGTGAAATATGTTACGTACGTTTCCGATTAATAAACTATTTACTAGCTAGCTGAAATGTTTTTCAACAAAATACGTTGGCTCATAATTTATGCTATATAAGAGCTGTGGTAGCCTAGCGGTGTGACCAGTGGACTGAGATGCCAAAGGACTCGAGTTTGAACCTAAGGACTGACTTTTCGGAAGTTATATGCGTATTTATCACAAGCTCAAACGGTGAAGGAAAACATCGTGAGGAAACCTGCGTGCTTGAGAGATTTGTCTTGATGGTATGTAAAGTCTGCCAACCCGCAGTAGGCTAGCGTGGTGGACTAAAGCCTAATCCCTGTCAATAAATGAGAGGAGACTTGTGCCCAGCATTGGGACAATAATGGGTTGATGATGAAGAGCTGTGGTAGCCTAGCGGTGTGACAGGTGACCAGTGGACTGAGACGTCAAACCCATCGTAGAACGACCACTCCTTTGTTCATCCGCCAAAGTAAGACGACCGCGTTTGAATTCGCTATACCAGCGGTAGATGGTTGCTTTTGAACGTCCTTCATCCATAAAAGCAATTCGAAGTCGATCAAATGACTCAGGTTTTAAGCAATATTTGAAATCATAAAAAATCATTGCAGGAAAATGTTTTCGATGCAGATCCATTTTTTTATGAGACAAGAAAACTTGAATTGGCTCTCAAAAAAATGCGGAGGGACATTTGAAAATCGAACAGTGATATTTTTACTTTTAAATAATCGAAGTTTTCAAAATAATTACAAGTTAAAAGCTTTTTGTCGCAAAACTTTCTGAGTGGCCTGTTATGTATGTCCGGACATTATGAGAAGGCACCGTCTAGTTCCAAGCTAAGCAACGAGGTTTGTGTTATGGATTCTAGACGGTTGATAAACTACATTTATATATTTTTATTCTTCCATGCTCATCCCACAAACTATTGCCTCTACTGGGATTCAAACCCGGGACCCTTGTCACAGAAGGCTACCATCACCTTTTTTGTCATTATTAAAATTTTGTACTAGATATTCTTTCTCCAAAAGAATCTAAAAAATGGTCCTACCAAAACATAACCTCAAACAAAATTGTACTAGGCTCACATAGAATATCAGAAGATCCAACTACAAGAAAAATATCAGACAAATTTATGCAATCCGCACAGGGAATAGAGCACAAATTTGTACGAACAATATTATGATTCATTCCCTTTATATAGTGCCTTTGAATTAAAGATATCAAAGCGATTTGTGTCAGAAAGCATTATTTATCAATTTCTGAACATCGACGTTAAGAATTCTACTTTATTCTTTGTGTATAAGAATTTGTGATGTGTTTGATTTTCTCTTTCATATTTTTGTGATATGAGAAAGAATTTAAGCTTGTTTTTAAGTTAGATTTTATTGTAAATATACTTTAAGACCTCTAGCATAGCAATCGCACTTATGCCCATTAAACCAATGACTCAGATAATTAAAGAAAACATAATTAAACACCCTTTTAGAAGCCGACAGATACTAAATCCCCTTAAAACCTACTTAAGGTAGAAGCTCCACGCTAGCCCGCGAAATTCAAATTTTCGTACGTTTTTTGCAATTTGCCGGTCATTGTCAGGCTGTACATTGAACAAAATATGATTCGCGCCTGTAATAGGTATTTAGTTACAGAATTAGTTCAGATATAATACTTACTTATATTGTTTTTTGTTAATACATACTACAATAACAAACACCCAAACGAACATAGACACCTATATTCATCATATAAATATTTGTGTTCTGTGGGAATAGAACCCACAACTTCGTGATTAGCAGTCCTGTACTCGAACACGGAGATCGTCTTATTAGTTCACACATTAATTAAGAGAAGTCTACCATAGGTATTTGTTACTCTCCGTAACCCTGTGATTGAAATTACTGAAGGATTTTAATATAAATTTGTTCACCTCAACCACACGAAGTATCTATCTGTTATTAGACGACCGGGTCACCGTGACCCCGTGATTTTGAACCCTACAACTTTTGTGGTCACAAAACTAGTGGACGCTGATGCTTAATTGAAAATTTTGTTTGATTAAAATAGTTTGGACTGAAGAAACATATACTTCAGTTATCGAATATTTATTAGTGTGATAGTGTGTGATATTCCACATAATTGTCATTTTTTACGGAATAATGTCTGTATGGAATAGTGTAATTTGATTTGATGTCAACGCCATGATTTCTCTACCTAATCCTGAATAACGTACAGATTAAAACATAAAGAAATGAATATAATTATGTATCAACCATTTTGGTGGCTTTGGAATTTAGAAATGGCCTACGCAAATGTCCCACTGATCTTGCATTGACGTGCGTCGGGTCGTTAAGCTCCCTCAATAATGGTTGAGCTAAACGATGCCTGACGTACGCGTGCTGTCAGTATGGACAGGTCAACTCAAACTTGCACTGGTACTTTCTTCAAAAGTCCATCTCAGACTTTAACCTACATCGATCATCATCCAAACATTTTGGTTACAAAATGTGAGTCTGACTCACATTTTGTAACCAAAATGTTTGGACTTTAAAAGAGACCATGATTCTCTGATTTTGTTTTGGCATTTCTTCTCAAAGGTCGTCAGAAATGCCAATGCCATCTAGATCCTAAAATAATTTGACACATGACTTGTAAAAGTGTCTTTAAAAAGATCTGTTTACATAAATAAACGATCATTTTTCATTTGTTTTTCAATCTAGTATCCGTAACATAAGCCTCGTTGCTTAGCTCGGAACTAGATGGCGCCGTGCCATAATGTTCGTGTTGTAGGTTTCCTCAAAACATTTGCCGTAAGTAAACGTCTGTTCGAAGGTTATTCTGTGTCGGTATACAGGTGTTACAGAATAAAATGCGAACTCACGGAGTAACTATTTATCAACGGCATCACTTCTCAAACGATTGTGAGAATTCATACATTTTCTTAATTAAATTGAATGTGTAAGGCCGCGTAGTCATTTGAAGATGAATGAAGGAATGAATGACTTGAGAAGGAGAAGCTGTGATGACCTAGTGGTATGACCAGTGGATTGTAAAATTAAAGGTCTCGAGTTCAAACCCAAGGCTACCCACCGTTTTTTGAAGTTATGGGCGGATTAATCACACGGTCAATTGATGAAGGAAAATATCGTGAGGGAACCTGCATGCTTGAGAGATTTTCTCAATGGCGTGCAAAGCCTGCCAACCGACGCTAGGCTATCGTGGTTGATTACTGCTTGATCTCTGCTCTGCAGTGGGATAGTTATTGGGTTGATGATGATGATGATAATATGTCTATGAAGTAGGTATATCAAATATTTAGTATCCGTAACACAAGCTTAGTTGCTTAGCTCTGAGCTAGATGGCACTGTGTCGTAATGTCCAGAAATATAATTATTTATCTCACTTTATTTTTCCTGAAAAGTCGTGGTTTTCATATTACGACTTTTCATTGTAAAGTCATGAAGTAATTGAGCGTAACTTTGCAACCATAAGACGACGCGCGCCGGCGTGTGTCGAGCCTAACGGTAACATTAGCTGCGATACAGGAGTCATACATCACTGTGGGCCGGGCAATACATCATTTGGTGGTACAACCAGCTTAATTTATGTATTACTCGCTTTTGCCACAAAGCAATACGGCCTCTGAGATTTGCGATTGTGGTAATTGTATTGTGATAACTGGAAGGAATCAGAATGCCATCGGATAAGGTTATTTGATCTACATTTTGTACTGAAAATACGTCTGTATCTTTGAAGAAGTAGGTTGAGGATGAGTTTGAGTCGTATTTAATAAGACTAATCTTCTCAGCCGTGTACGATGATACGACCATTGGCTGCCAAGTTAATAGGGTTCAATTTCGAATAGCAGAAAGTTCTGGTTTTCAATTTATTTGTTTTTATTAATTGATATTATTTGATTATGAAATTTTTGGTCCTTAACAACATCAATACTCAATACATTTATTGCACGTTAAATCATCAATCATCCTAGACTTTGATCAACATACTTTTGATAAATCTGTAAACAAAATAGTTTATCTCAATGCATTATGTTTTTATACTTTAGTTACAATTACAGACAGACATAGTTGAGACATTTTTACAAGGCAATTTTATCGGTTTATAGTTCCATTTAAAATTTAGAAGCATGACTTCTTTTTACACTTTTGTAGTTTACGGAACAAAATACCTTGTATTAAATATTTGAACCACCAAAATATAAATATTCTAAACCATTTTCTACATTCTTGAGTTAACAAAGTTTGCAGTAATAAATTATATTAACAAACAGATAAATAACAGTTACAATAACAAGGATATTATCTTGTCAAAGGGAATAACGAGGTTGATACAATTTATTAAGGCGTGGTAAGATGAATTATATTAATTATAGATCATTAAACTGAAGCTGTGATAGCACGTTTGTTTGAACAGTGTACTTTGAAGTCAAGGGTTTAGAGTTCAATCTCAAATAAAGGAGTGATTAAGTTTTTACACGGTCGGCAACGCGCGAGTAACACCCAATACTCAATACTCAATTTTTTATTGCATTCCATGGTAATTTTACAGATGGACTTAAATTAAAATCAGATCATCATGGACCCTGTCGGGCACAGCAAAGTAAAAACATTTTAGGAGAGAGGAAGAGGGCTATTTTATTTTATATACAAGTATTTGTTTATTTAATGTTAATGTTATAATATTTTATGTAATGTGTATATAATATATATATATATACATCTGCTATATACATATTTTAGTTATGTTTATTATATGTATATAATAATGTATATGTATAAAATGTTTAATGTGTTATTATGTACACCACTCTGGTGTTGTAAACGTCTATAGGCTACGGTAACCGCTTACAATCGGGCGTGCCGTATGCTGTTTTGACAACCTTGTGGTCTATAAAAACGATTGTAACCATTCAAAGTGACGTGCGTATTTATCACATGCTAAAACGTTGAAGAAAGATATCGTAAAAAAAAAACTGCATGACAGAGATTGTGACGATCGCTTTTACTGTATTTATCAGTTTTGGCGTTGTTTGATCTTATTAGTGCGTTGATAGAACAGTTCCCATAGAGGAACCATGATTATCACACAAGAACCTGAGTGGATTAAGAGCTGTGGAAGCCTAGTTGCGTAATCTGTGGTCTGTAAAGTCAAAGGTCACCACTGACTTTTCGGAAGTTATGTGCGGATGGATTTATCACATGCTCAAACGGTGAAGGACAACATTCAACATGCTAGATCCTGCGTATAGTTTGCCGTTGTATTTTAAACATCTTTTTATTATCTGATCGAACAAATCTATTGCATTATAAAGCTATCTAACCGATTATAAGTTATTAATACACGAACACCCATAACTCAATAATTTTATCAACACAACCGCTTCACCCATAACCGAATTTATGAAGCCGTTATTCTATAGCCGCAGTGGGTTCATAGCCTAATCGTTAGCCGTAGCGATGAAACCGGTAATTATAATTGATAGCCTATTTTATACTCGCCGCCGTGCAATTATAAACATTAATTAAATTTATACAAAGCATAAATTTCAACAAATCGCCGATTTGGTAAATAGAATAAGATGTTAGTGATTATTGTTGCTATAATAATGTATTTATTTAAGAATAATTATATTTATATAATGTAATCAACCATTTTGTGTCCGTAACGAAATGACGCTGTGTAAACTAAAATCATTTACCCGTACTGGGCACGAGTCTCCTCTCATTTTGAGAGGGATTAGACAACAGTCCACCACGCTAACCTATTGCGGGTTGGCAGACTTCACGTGCCGTCGCGAAAATCTCTCAAGCATTCAGGGTTCCTTAGAATGTTTTCCTTCACCGTTTGAGCATGTCAAAAATAAATCATGTTAAAAAATAAAATAATGCTTGGATATATTTTTAAAAAGTAAGCTCTATAATAAAGCTTATTCATTTCCAGCACCTGCTAAAGCTTCAAACGAAACAAAAGGAATATAGCTTCAAATCCAGACGACTTAACTCAAAACTTCTCAAGTTACTATTCAAATAATAAACTTTAAATAAAGACTAGTTCCACGGGATTTTAACTATCTGCCGTGCACCTGAAGTTGGCAAGATACGGCAATGGAAGGTAAACACAGGCTGCTTTTGAATGTACCAAGTTATGAAACTTATTATTCAATGTTTCATCTTGGCGGTTTCTTGGAGATTATGGTACCCTGGTACTCGGTCAGTTGATTGCAGTGTAGTTTGTTTGTAAATTTAATTAAGCTCAGCAAGTCCCAGCTGTGGGGTTGTTTATGTTGGGATAGAGATTATAATACGACTAAGGTCCCATTAAAAATGACCTTCATTGAAATGGACGAAAAGTATTTTATGTCAAATTAAATACATTAATAAAATTAAATAATATAATTAGTAAGTGGGTTGTCTAAAAAAATTCTGTGCAGAGTATGATAAATTAACATTAAATTTTAAAAACCATTTTTTTAATTTCACCGTTTTGGTTAATGGATAAATTACATACCAATTGAAAGGGTAATTCCTGTACTATAACCCAGGTGTTTTCACACTTGCCACGTATCGTGGGTTCGAATCCCACGTGAAACACATAATTATATTACCCGTTTACTGTGTACTTGTGGGAAGAAATGTTATTTGGAGGCATTACATAATTATAACACACTAGTAAAGCGCCTCGGCTTCCTACGTACAAAAGGTTTTTAAATAAAATATAACTTGAGTTCATTATGGGTAATTATCATTCTAATAGTGAATGAAATGCTTTCTTTGAGAAGTATGTGTGGTGTATCTTTGAATGATAGATTGAGGAATTATGTGATAAGAAAACGTTGTGGTTTGAAAGATGACGTAGTGACAAAAGTTGAGAAGAATGTACTGAGATGGTGTGAGCATGTTGAAAGGATGAATATTATAGGCGATTGACGAAAGGAATTTTTAAGGCGGATGTCAGTGGAAACGCTGGGAGGGGGCGCCCTAGAAGGACATACACCGACGTAATTGGTGAACTCCTTCAAGAAGGTATGCAGTACTCGTAACTGGCGTGCGTGCATGACGAGATGTATGAATGTGGACGAGGCAAAAGTAGTATGCTGGGACCGTAGCGCGTGGCATTCTGTAGTTTCTGCCTACCCCCATGAGAAAAAGGCATGAGTGTATGTACTAATAGTGAAAGAATAATTAAAATCGGTCCAGTAGTTTCAGATCCAGTATAAACAAACGAAAACCAAATCTTTTTCTTTACAATATTAGTACAGACAGCGAAAATCCCGCAGCATCTGTTTGTCTGAATACAATAAACACATAAACTATCGAACGGATTTTCATACGGTTTTCTCCGATGAACGGAGGAAACGTAAGGTGTATAATTTATGAAGGTTTCGGCATACTTTGCTACCTGGACGAAGCCAGAGCGGGTAGCTAGTATAATATATATTTAGTGAGTAAGTAGATTTCTCAGGTAAACCCAACATCACAAACTACATACACTGATTTTTACAGTTATTAAGACTGCATTCGAACTACTAATCCTACATCGCGCAAGTGAAATTTGCACGTGAGATAGGATATATAAAACCACCCAACATCAACCGATGGACAGTAGCCCGCCAGGCATAACACCTCGCCTGGTCGGAGGATCCTCCTTTACCAATTTTTTTATTATTTTATTCATCATTATTTAAATTTGGGGTTCGTTTTCATTATTTGTTACATAACCATTACGGCTATATTCCCGAAATTACACGTGGAGCAGTTGTTAGAAGTGAGCACAGTTCCAAACTACCAACAGCTACTGATATTTTCATAACAAAACACATAAAAGCTTATCGACTTTGGTGAGACTTGGTACTTTATACTTAGCAACTGCGATCACTAAACCGATATAGCAATTTTCGTTATTTTGAAGTGTAAAAACTGTAAAATATTTAATGCATATATTTACTATCCTAACTAATATTATAAATTCGAAAGTGTGTCTGTCTGTCTATTTGTCTGCCTGTTACCTCTTCAAGCTATAACCGCTGAATCGATTTAGATAACATTTGTGCAATTATAATAAATCTAATATATAAAATTCTCGTGTCACAGTTTTCGTTGCCATACTCCTCCGAAACGGCTTGACCGATTTTGATGAATTTTTTTGTGCTTATCCGGTATCTATGAGAATCGGCCAACATCTATTTTTCATCCCCCTAAAAGTTAGGGGTAGTACACCAACCCCTATAATGTGGCAAACAACGTTTGCTGGGTCAGCTAGTAATATAATAAATATTTCTGGACATTATAACACTGCGCAATCTAGTACTAGTGCCAAATGGTGATAGTTTGAGTTCCGGGGATGGAAATAGGATAGTTATTATCCCGGAAATCATCCCTTAAAAGGGGAAAAGGGGGATCGGAATTTTGAATTAGTAATTTTAGCCGCAGACGAAGTCGCGGGCAAATGCTAGTTTTATAAGCTATTCTTCTGCGATAGTCTAGCGGTGAGACCAGTGAACTGTCTTGTGTTCAATCCAAAGGCACGTACTACGGATTTTTCAAAAGTTACGTGCATAATGTATCACACGTACAATCGATGAAGGAAAATATCGTGAGGAAACCAGAATGCCTGAGAGAATTTCTCTGAAATCGTGCGTCAAATCTACAAACTCCCTCAAATGAGAGGAGACCCAGCGGTGGGGCAGTAAACGGGTTGATGATGATGATATTATTTTATTTTTATGATGTACAATTATATTTTTTACATCTCGATTCTACAAATTTTTAAAACCTAATCCCAAAACTAGTAAAACCGATAGTTTTGAAACAAAGTATTGTTCTAAACAATATCCAAAAAAAATGAAGGTAGGCTACAGAGCAAAATAACTCTAAACCTTATAATAATATTGTAAGAAAACTTGAGCCTTTATCAAGGAGTTTTTAATAAAAAAATATAATACAAGTATGTACCTATATTGAAAACATCGATCAAAACTTTGCTACAACGCACATCTTGGAGTTTAATGGATTATTAAACATTAATTATTAAACTTTTGTAATGAATTTTAAATAACTTTTTCTATCAACATAATTATTATGTCGTTAGTATTTGTTTTATGCCTCGTTTTTGTTTTTTTTTATTGTGATAAGGGTGCAAACGAACACGGCTCACCTGATGGTAAGTGATCACCGCCGCCCATGGACATTTGCAACACCTGAAGGCTTGTAAATGCGTTGCACACCCCTGCAGAAACCGTTTTGGTTTCTAATAAATAATATAAAATAGGGAATTAGTAAACTGACAGCAAATGGAATGCCCATGCTGTCAGAATAGTTACTCCCCAACGAGCTCTAGTAACCTTACTCACTCGCAGAAAGATAACTATTGTTGATTCACTGCGGTATTCTGTAAGGCGGAGGTACTTCCCCAGTCGGGCAGCTCAATTTGAGTGAGGAATCTCGCTATCACCTCCAAAAAATGATGATTGGAGAATGATGAACTGGAATTTACTTATAGACAGAAGTCCAAAAGAATTTGGAAAAGTCAAGTGATACTATGATTTAAGTATTATCTTCTAGGTAAGTGTGCTACATCTTAGACCACATCGTCACTTACCATCAGGTGAGAACACACACTTTATTACTGTTTACTTTAGAAGGTTGATTTTTGATTGCCGGGATTATTTTGTAAGAAAACAACGTGTAGTTAGTATGCAGGTTTATTCGCAACTGAACGAACATAGTGGACTGTAAATATACATGTATAGATAGCTACCAATAAACATAACTATCTAACAAAACGCAAATCTAGTTGGACATTCCGCCCGCCAAAGAACACAGTTCTTTAACTACATTAGCAAAAAAAAATTTACAATAAAATAAACAAACCAAAAATTAACTCAAATGTAACATTCCTCTCCAAATTTTAAGTAAACAGTTAAATTAATTATTAACAGAACAACATATCATAGAATATACAGCTCGGCGCGTCAAGTAGGACACATCACATTGATAACAAATACAGTTTTACATAGGTAATTAGTACATCGCTCAACTGCTCTTAATGAGTCAGGTAAAGAGTCTGGTTATAAGAACTTTTCATAGATTAATAACATAAGGAACTTAACGTAATTTATTCAACTTAATTTGAACAGGAAAAAAATATCTCGGAATTTGAAAACAAATAACAGGATTATACGAAAGTAACAAGAACATAAAAAAAAAAAAAAAAAAAAACAGTTTCATTTAGTTAAAATACAGATTTTGCTTACTGGGCGCTTATATTCTCCGTTTTTACATCTTACAGATACGACTCGTGTAACATTATCAGGTCCCGGATATTTTTTGATAATTTTACCAAGTAACCATTTAGCTGGCGGTACATTGTCTTCCTTCAAAATAACAATATCGTTTAATTCTGGCTCATCACGTTTAGTGTTCCATTTATACCTCTGATTTAAATTAACTAGGTATTCCTTATACCACCTATTCCAAAAATCTGTTACAATTTTTTGCGTTAATCGCCATCTATCTAAACCAACAACCTTATAATTAGTGTAATCTTCATCTCCAATATTTACCAATGGTTCGCCTACCAAGAAGTGGCCCGGTGTCAAGGGTAGAGGGTCATTTGGGTCGTCGCTCAACAAGGAAATTGGTCTGGAGTTTAAACACGCCTCCACCTGCGCTAGGACAGTCGATAATTCTTCGTAGGTAAGTGTACTATTTCCTACTACCTTTTTTAAATGCGTCTTAGTACCGCGTACCGAGGATTCCCACAACCCGCCAAAATTTGGTGAGTGGGGAGGAATATAATGCCAGGTGGTCCTTTCTAAGGAAAGCAGTTCTGCTATTTCGTTAGGAACAGAAGATTGGGCCCGATTTAGCATATCTCGCAATTGCTTATCGGCACCAACAAAATTCGTGCCATTGTCACTGTATATATCCTGACAATGGCCTCTACGAGCAGTAAATCGCTTGAACGCCGCAATAAAGCCCTTGGCAGTCAGGTCTGTTACTGCTTCTAAATGGACTGCGCGTGTAACCATACACACGAATATGCAAATGTAACCCTTGTAGGCCTTTGCTCCTCGTCCTGGTGAAAACCTTATAAAAACAGGACCACAGTAATCCACACCAGTAGATTTAAATGGCTTACTGGGTTTTAACCTTGCCTCTGGAAGTAGGCCCATTAGAGGAGTAGTCTTCCTTGTGGAGTATCGCAAACAAATAGTGCATTCTCTAAAATATTTTTTAACCCGTTCCTTAGCACGTAAGATCCAGTACTTGGTTCGAAGAAAGTTTAACATAGCTTGTGGGCCGCCGTGTAATGTTTTTGCATGAGCATCCGCAATTAAAACCTTGGTAAAATGATGGTTACCAGGCATAATTATCGGGTGCTTCGTATCATAACACGCGTCCGATTGGGCTATACGTCCACTTACTCTTAATATCCCATTTTGGCTCAAAAAGGGACAAAGAGATCGTAATTTACTCTTTTTAGGCACACATCCTCCACTCTTTAACTGCTTTATTTCTAATGCAAACTCGCGTTTTTGTACTTGCTTGATGCATGCTACTAAGGTCTCGTTCATTTCACTTGGTGTGATAAATTTAGGTAGTGTAGATCTATGGTCTTTCCTTAATTTATAATTTAATACTCGTCTACAATAGGATACAATTTTTAATAGTTTATTTAACGATGAATATTTTGACCACACAAATTCTTCGTCTACGTCAGATAAAACAGTTAAAGACTGGATTCGTTCCTCTTCGTGTGTGTCTTCAATCAATATACTCTTTGGGTGTACTGTACTTTCTGACAACCACTGCGGTCCTTTCCACCACAAATGATGCTCACACAACTCCTTGGGCTGCAAACCACGCGAAGCACAGTCTGCAGGATTCACCTCTGATGAGACGTGACTCCACTGGTGGTAATCCATAATATTCAATATAGTGGATACTCTGTTACTCACAAATGTTGCCCATCGACTTGAACCCCCCTTGAGCCATGCTAACACTATGGTGGAGTCAGTCCATCCATAGAGGTGTTCCCTAGGTATCTCCAAAACTTGTGATATTTCAAATATAAGCTTGGCTGCTAACGTGGCGCCACACAATTCAAGTCGAGGTATAGAAATCTCCTTTACGATTGGGGCAACTCGAGTCTTTGCGGATAGTAAATGTACAAACACTCTACCTGAACTATCAATTACTCGTATGTAAACTGCTGCCGCAAAAGCTGATTTTGAAGAATCTGAGAATACGTGTAACTCTCTCTTGCAGCCTTGTGTAAAATTTACCCATCTAGGTACCTTTAGATTTTTTAAATCTATTAGTTCTTGTCTGTATTTTAGCCACTCAACATGTA
Source organism: Craniophora ligustri (assembly GCA_905163465.1). NCBI lineage: Eukaryota > Metazoa > Arthropoda > Insecta > Lepidoptera > Noctuidae > Craniophora > Craniophora ligustri. The sequence goes on along the minus strand of LR990978.1, from coordinate 9,822,303 downwards.
ATTCACCCATCAAATTCTCATCCCACGCAAGACCAGATTTCCACAGTTTCTGAATTAAAATCTTAGCGTTAACTACCACTGGGGCAATCCAGCCCAACGGATCGTATAATCTCGCTACTTCTGATAGTACTTGTCTTTTAGTGACTAAATCCTGAGGTTGGGGTAAGGTTACTACGTATTCAAAATTATCATTATTCCTGTTCCAACTCAAACCTAATACCTTGATTAAATCATTTAATTTAATAGGTTGCCTCTCACTGGACCCAGTTTTCCCAATCTGCTCTAAAAACTTCTCATGATTACTATTCCATTTCTGTAATTTAAAACCACCGCATTTCATTAATTCATTCATCTCATCATAAATTTTAACTGCCTCATCCACTGTGTCTGATCCGGTCATTAAGTCATCCATATAATAGCATTGTTTTGTTATACTCGCTGCTAATGGATACTTCTGCTTTTCTAAGTCAGCAAGTCTATGCAATACCTTGACGGCCAGATATGGGGCGCATGCTGTACCAAACGTTAAACGTAACAATTTGTAACGTTGTATGGGCTCCGACGGATCAAATCTCCAGACAACTCTCTGAAAATCGGTGTCTTTGTCCGCCACTCTCACCATTCTATACATTTTAGTAATGTCAGCTACGATCCCGATTTTGTAATGACGCCATCTCATCAGCAGGTGTCTTAAGTCTTGTTGTAACCTCGGTCCAATAAGAAGTTCATCATTTAGGGATACACCGTTGTCACCTTTGCTCGAAGCGTCAAATACGACTCTCACTTTAGTGGTGTCTTTGTCTTCTCTCACTACAGCATGGTGAGGAAGATAGACACCGTTAGACTTTTGCAACTCATTCTCAGAAACCAATCTCATGTGGTTCATACTCAAGTACTCACTCATAACCTTATTATATTCTTCTCTCAATGTTGGATCTTTCGATAGCTTTTTCTCTAAATATTGAAACCTCTTTATTGCTCTCTCTTCTGTATTACCATATTGACACTTAGGATCATCCGTTGTAAAAGGTAATCTTACTATAAATCTCCCTTCATTATCCCTCACTGTAGTAATGTTAAACAAATCCTCACATAATTTCTCGGTATTAGACATCTCTTTCCTTATTAAATTAGGCTCGTCTTCCATCTCCCAAAACCTTTTGAGTAACTCATCTTCCTTTACCCGTATGTGCATGCTAATGAGATTATCCCCTGTGAAAGTTCGAGATCCCTTTGACATCCTTCCTGACAAAATCCATCCAAACACGGTATTTTGAGCTATCAAATTACTCTCAGGATGCTTCTTAACCCCATTAAGTATGATTTCGCTATAAACCTCTGCACCTAGCAAAATGTCGACCTTACCTGGGGTTGCGTAAGTAGGATCAGCTAAAGACAATGTGTCAATTTCCCCCCATTCGGAAGTGTTCACGTGGGTGGAAGGAAGTAGTGACGTTAAGGAATGCAATACATAAGCGTTAACTAGGATGTAATTAGCTGGATTATGACGTGATTCCAGGCGAAGTGAGACCGAATTTTTTACTCTCATTTGACCATCTCCCAGCCCTGACACCCAGCCACTTACCGGTTTGCGAACAAGACCTAATAATTGCACAGTTGACTCAGATACAAAAGATGCCTGTGAACCTTGGTCTAGTAAAGCACGAATTATTAATTTAAAACCGTTAGTACGGCATACCTTAACCATAGCTGTCGCAAGTAGCACGCTGGTGGGTTGTAGCTCGCCTCTAGAAAATGCAGCCGTAATATTTGTATCACCTCGTGTTGTACTCGCTCTCTCCTGTTGTGGTCCACTCGGTGAGACTGCGGCTGCCTGCTCCCGGCTACTGACTGGCTCCTGGTTCTCTCTCTCAAAGTGTAACATTGTATGATGTCTTCTGCCACATTTCTTACAGCTGAATGACTGACGACACTTAACTACTGAATGAGTTGGTGCCAGGCAATTAAAACATAATTTGCTGGTTTGAACAAAGGCCTGTCTTTCTTTAGGTGTCATAAGGCTAAAACGCTTGCACTGGTTGATATAATGACTTTCATGACACATCGGACACTCTTGTTTAGCCTTTAACTCTCTCTCTTTCTCCTTTTCTACTGATACGTGAAAAGATTTTGACTTAGCAGCAGGCTTAGCTTGTTGCACGGCGCGGCTTCCGCTCGTGTCTATCATTTCTAACGTCCTGAATCTGTACTCTAAATAATCTCTCAATTGTATCCAAGTGGGCAAATCATCACCCATCATATTTAACTGCTGCTCCCACTGTTTGACAGATTCAGTGTCTAATTTTGAAACGACTAAGTGCACGATGGATACGTTAGCATACTTAGATTCAGTACTAACCCCTAAGTTTTCCAATGATTTAAGACAGGTAGACGTCGTATCCAACAAACTCCTAATTGCATTCGCTGACTCGGTTTGAATTTTCTTTGTAGCAAATAAAGTCCTCATAATCGCATTGCAGTTATAACGCTTGTTATTATATCGCCGAACTAACTGCTGCCATGCTTCCTCATAATTTGCATCAGTCGTCGAAAAATTACTGATTAAATTTAATGCTTCTCCGCTCAAATTAGACTTGAGATAATGTAATTTCTGTACCGATGAAATATTCTTATTATTATGTATCAATGAGGAAAACATATCGTAAAAGGTTGGCCACTCTTCGTATTTACCCGTAAATGTAGGTAATTGAATACGGGGTAGTTTTACATCACTGAAATTATTGTTCGCGATATTGGTAACTTCTGATTTAGATAACTCGGTAACTGGCGGCACAAACTGTTGCAAAGCTTCTCTCAAACTTGATTTATACTGTATATATAGCTCCTCAAAAATCTCATACTTTCCTTCTGTAAAATATGCAGCTTCCTTCTTATTTTTCGCTTTTGCAACTACCTCCTTGTGTCCGTCTTTAAAATCTTTAAATAATTGTTCTAACAACTCCAACCTCGTTTCCAAGTATTGAGACTTAATTCTTTCTTTCGGAGTTTTCTTAAAATTCCTCTCAGCTTTTACCAAATTGTCGAACAACTCATCTTGTAACGAAAAAAATGCCTCCATTCTATTAACAAATGAACTCGCACAGCAATCCCGGCAAAACACTCTGATTAGTCACTTGTTTTAGTTTAATTTACGTTAAAACAACTCGAAATATAACTGTCTGTTAATTTTATTCTCTATACACACTCAATCAATGTCCAAAAGTCACTAATATGTTGTAAACAAGTAACAATAGTCAATCCAAATCACTATAATAATTCGTTTGTTAAAATGTTTTATAACTTGCACTTTAATAATTAGCAAAAACGTGTCAACCGACGACCTTTTCTCGGACTCAGGTAATAATCTATTGTTCTCGCGGGTCGGCCGGGCTCGATGCACATTAATACAATCCGGCTCGAAGGACCATATGTTTACTTTAGAAGGTTGATTTTTGATTGCCGGGATTATTTTGTAAGAAAACAACGTGTAGTTAGTATGCAGGTTTATTCGCAACTGAACGAACATAGTGGACTGTAAATATACATGTATAGATAGCTACCAATAAACATAACTATCTAACAAAACGCAAATCTAGTTGGACAATTACAAAAACCTTTTATAAAATAAATCTTTCGGTTGAAATATCAGTCTTTATGAAAATATAACTACATTTATAAATATTATATCAGTGGTCAACCCTGACCTCAGAACTAGGATAGACCTGTATTTTAGAAGTCAGTGCCCTCACCATTACATGTAAGGTGATAAACATAGTGAGGAAACCTGCATGCTTAAAAAATTATCTCGTTGGCATGTGAAGTCTACCAATCTGCAATGGGCTAGCGTGGTGAATAATAGCCAATCCAATCAAATGAGAGGAGACCTGTGTCCAGCAGTGGGACAATAATTCGGTTGGCCTTTGTAACAAACTGACAGTGACATCAGTAATTTGGTCACGGAACCCTAAACCGAGAAAAATCTACGGTGTATAGACACAAAAACTTTGTCTCTAAAAAGGGTAAAAACAGCCCAATTTTTCTTGAAAGGCCTATTTAAAGTTCAAGTTAGAAAACTTTCAGCCTAGGCAGTAACTTAGATTAGAAATAAGGATTAATTCTTTCTTCGAGCGAAGTTAGGAGGCAAGACTATGGGCAGCATAGTCCGGATGCCTCATTTTATTACACAACGGTGTAAGGTATCGGCGGAAGCGGGGATCGAAGTGAGGGTTGAAACGGGGGCGAAACTTGGGGGCGAAAAGTAGGGTGAAGTGGGGTTATTTATACCACAAACATTTTAAAATAAATGTCATACTGCTAGTTGTAATCAGAGATTAATTTTATTATTTATTTAATTATTCACGTATAAAATATTTTGTCTTTTAAGATTTTATTTTAATTAAGTCTAGCTCTATTGGTTTAATTATAGAATATTTTTAATAGTAAATCCTTAATTAATATAAATAAATTAGTATAACCTGTCACTTTAATTCCAATATATTTATTGTCAATATAGTACCATTAGTAATTTAAGCATTAATCTCATTCATAAAAAAACCGAAAATCGCTCATTCCTTCTAACTCAGACCTACTCGTTTAAATAAAAGACGGTTCGCGTTCCTCACGTAGCCGACATCGACCTCTAATTCAGCTCAGTCCCTACGTGAAATGGGTTGTTGCACCCGTTAACTAGTTCAGATCCCGGGTGACGCACATAGGAATTCATTCATCATAATATCTAATAAATAATATGAAGACATCGTGAGATTCTGAACGGTCCCGCATGATAATTTAATTTTGTAATAAAATACTAGGTAAATGGCACTCAGTGAGTGTTGAGAGATATGACGGAGAATTAATTTTATCACAGGTTAATGAACTTTGACACTATAAGTATGTTTAGGTTATTTCTCTGCTTAATCGATATGGCGATTTAAAAGTCCACATAGATCTTAAACAATGTCATGCGACGTCAAGCAACTTCAAAAATTCATTATAAACATCAGCCCAATTATCCCACTGTTGGCTATTATTCTTAGGGTATAACCTACCCCGCTTACCTACTGCGGGTTGGCAGACATTACATGCCATCGAGAAAATCTCTCAAGTTCAGGTTTCCTCACGATGTTTTCCATCACCGTTTGAGCATGTGATAAATACGCACATAACTTCCGAAAAGTCAGTGATGTGTGCCTTGGGTTTCAACTCGAGACCTTTGACATCTCAGTCCACTGGTCACACCGCTAGGCTACCACGGCTCTTTGTATTCTGACTTAGTATTTTGTAAATACATATAATATATGTATTTATAAAATATTATATCTGTGTAGTATATCAACCATCTAGTAGCTGCGACACAAGCCTCGTTGCTTAGCTCGGAACTAGATGGAGCTGTGTCATAATGTCCGGAATAAATTACACTTTACAAAGCAACTAGTTGATTCAACCAATTTTATTCTCCCATCCCATCCTCTACCCAAATCACCAACGTCGTCAGTAATACCAAATAATTAGAATTCTCAATACAAACTGATTAAAACCTTATCTCTAGGGTATTAGTGACGCAATTACCACGTTCCGAGAGAATAGGGTTATTTCTATTATCCTCATTGTTACCTTTAAGTAAGGTATCAACATTTTTATCGCTTTGAATAAAAACTACTTGTGTAAGATTTTTTTATATATTTACTCTTTGAAATATATATTATAATGTATAACTATTTTTTGTTAAACGGAATTTATGTGCGTATTTATCACATGCTCAAATGGTGAAGGAAAACATCGTGAGAAAACCTGCATGCTTGGAAAATTTTCTCGATGGCATGTAAAGTCTGACAACCCGCAGTAGGCTAGCGTGGTGGACTATAGCCCAATCCCTCTCAAATGACAGGAGACCCGTGCCCAGCATTGGGTCAATGATGGTTTGATGATGAAACGTAACTCAATTGACAAAAATTGTGTACAGTTTTTTATATTATGTGTTATTTAATAGTAACTAAGTCAGTAACTTTAACTTACCTACTTTTAAACATCAGAAGAAAAGTTGTGTTTGTAAATTTACCCATAACACGGGAGAAAATTTAGGGTCGGACAACGTTTTTATTTAAACTTAAAGAAAGAAAAAAAAGAAAATTAATAATATATCTTGACGACCCGGTTAGTAAAAGTAAAAGGTGCCTTCTGTGAAAAAAGTCCTGGGTTCGAATCCCGGTAGGTGCAAATGATTGTGTGATGACCATGGAAATTTGACATGAGAAATAGATATTTCTTCATATAATAGGTATGTAAGTATTTACATCTAGTATCCGTAACACAAGCCTCGTTGCTTAACTCGGAACTAGATGGCGCTGCATCATAACGGTCAGATATACATATTTATCTATTACTTTATTTATCTAAAATCAAGCATCATACAATAAAGTATGAACCATCCAATCCCCGTTCACAAATGAAATAAATCTATCCGAATAGAATACCAAAACAGTAGATAAATACAACAGCTTCTTATTGAATAAATTGCCTCAAGTTAATAGAGGTTCGATTGTTTCAGGTAACATTTTCTATCTCGCTGACCTCATTCCGAGGCCCGAGGCCAATTGATCGCGAAGGTAAGCAGGCAGGCTAATCGAATACCAGTCATCAGTGTACTTGAAGTATATTATGTATCAGACTTCGGTTGAAAGATATTTTTGTATATTTTTTGGTTTAAGGTGGAAGCTTCACGCTAGCCCGCGAAATTCAAATTTTCGTACGTTTTTTGCAATTTGCCGGTATTTGTCAGGCTGTACATTGAACAAAATATAATTCGCGCCTGTAATCGGTATTTAGTTACAGAATTATAATTATTAATATCATCAATACAACCCTCACATTGCATAGAATTAGATTGAATGACTTTTTCATGAAATAGACAATCAATGCAGTAAACATACATAACTGAAAACACAGGATAAGTATGAAGCTTATGTTGATTGGATAGTTGTTTGGTGAACTTCTTTAGTTCTACTTATCCCTTTAATAATAATATAAGCTTGAAGCTTCTTGGCACGTTAATCTAACAATGTATCCGTCTGCCGATATGAGGGTACGAGTCGATGGAATCAGTCTTTAGGAAATTAAATCTCTTCGAAGCTTCCTCGAGACTTTGCATTTTAATATGGGGTGCTGTCACACCAAAGTGTAACGTCTTAAGAATGTGAATCAAGTCAAGTTCTACGTAAAAAATATTTTAATAAAATAATATGATTTTCATTGCTATATTAAAACAGTAGGAATATAAGGTTTTTCCAAACGATTATAAAATGAAGTCCTTCAAAAAAGGAGTGAAAAGGTTTTTAAGATTCGGCAACGCGTAAGTAATACCCCTGGTGTTGCAAACATTCATAGGCTACGGTAAACACTTAGCAGATAGTAAGCTTGTTTGCCACCCGTGTGAAGAAAAGATTTAAAGTAAATTAAGCCTGATTACTAATTTACTGACTTTGAATCTTTCAATTATTTTTATTTAATTTAAGCTTTTGGTGCCACTTTGTTACGCTATTTTATCAGTAGTTAAGTAGTGATATGTTTAGTTTTTATTAGTTTTCGTATTGATGAAAGAAACACGTTTATCCATTCATTGTTCCTACAACGCCGGAAAGATTATCATATATAAAAATCAGTAAGGGACCAAGTAATAATAAATAATTAAGTTCGTCTCATTTATGCTTTTAATACGTGCACGAAATTTATAAATGCAATTTCATAAATTGAAATTGCTTGAAAAAAACAATCTCTTGCAATATAAATTGCTTTTGCAACAATTTTAGTTGAAATACGCTTACATTTAAGCAACAAGTATAAAAAACCCCAATGCGGTTTCAAAACAATAAATCACGGCTAATTACAATTCGGTGTGACCTACAGCCGTATTTAATGTATTTTCGTGAAAGCTCGCGTTGAACGCTTCGTATTAAATGATGTGAGAAAAATTATAGCTCTCTCGCTCGCACCTATAGCCATCACGCTCTGCCGATACACTTATGTGTGAAGTAATGTTCGTGTTGAGTTTTAAATTGTTCTCGTAAAAGAAAATAGGTGATTTTATGATAAATTTTTCCTTGCGATACAGTTTATTTATGAATTTGAAAATGTTAACCGTGTGGATTTTATGCTTGTGTTACAGATACTAGGTGGTTGATTCACTACATATTATTCACATTTTTTTTGTAAATACATACATATTATACATAGAAACATCCACGACTCAGTTCAAAAGTCCATGCTTATCACACAAACATTTGCTCCTGCCGGGCAGCAAATGTTTGTGTTTGTGTTACCACAGAAGGCAGGGTATTAATCTCGCTGCATTAATCGGATCGTCTAACATTCTAACGTCTATCATTAAAACTATAGTCTATCATTAGTTCTACTGATAGTTTATCAATAGATTTAATCACTACAATCAGCCAATTCAAATATGCATGTGATAATAATTTTGCACCCTAATACCCCGTAAATTAAGCTCAGTTCACATCGCAGAGCTGGTCCGTACGATAATGATATTATGTTACGAAAATCTGATACTTCTGAACGTTTATTTTTATGGAACCAATCAAAATATTCTATTTCTGTTTAATCACGTTTGGACACTAACTTTTCAATACTGACTGACTATCAAAATAATGATGTTGTTTAAACACTCACGCCTCTTTTCAGAAGGGTAGGCAGTAAATACAGAATGCATGAATCTTATGTAGGGATAAAATGCTAACTGGAAATCGAGTTCAAAACTGAAAAACGTCAAGGTTGACACTACGTTAGGTAGTTTACTTAAATTATTGTAATAATTAAACATAATTATGGGAATGTGAACACTTTGTAGGTGGATAAACAGCCCTACCTACGCATAAACCTCATATACAAACTCTTAATGTCTGGCGGCTTTGGGATTTTGAATTGGCATACGCAAATGTCCCACTGATCTTGCATTGACGTCCGTCGGGTCGTTGAGCTCCCTCGATAATCTATTTACAGAAATAAATAATGTTTCATTAACGATCGAGAAATCATAAATCCCATGCAATATCTAAGGAGCAGTTCCCAAAACAAATAAATTTTCTTCCATGACCAAAACCACTGCCCACCCTAAAGCCATTAGGGCTGATATTTAAAAAGTGAGCGCGCGACTAAATTACGTATTTGCGGTGGAAAGGAGCCCAGTTATGTAGGGTTGTTCACTATTAGTGATATTGAAATAAAATTTTTAGGAGGTAGGGCGTAGCGAGATTTCTCGCTCAAATTGAGCTGCCCGTCTGGAGAAGTACCTCCGCGTTATACAAGACCACAGTGAATCAACAATAGTTGTCTTTCTGCGAGTGAGTAAGGTTACCAGAGCTCGTTGGGGGTGTGACTATTCTAACAGCATGGGAATTCCGTTTGCTGTCAGTTCAGTAGCTCTCTATTTAAAGAAACCTAAACGGTTTTTACGGTTATCAGTTTTTTGCTATCAGGTTGGTATTAAAAACCGTCACGCTGTTATCTCTGTATGGTTAGACAGAGGGACTTTGATATAAACGCATACTTTTTCTGAATGTTTTCGTATCTAAGGTTTAGGAAAAAAATGGTGAGCCTATTGTCGTTGATTACCTTATTAAAGTACTGATAATTTCATAGCATTTCATTTTTAAATCATTTTGGTAATGATGAAGAATAAAAAAACCAATTCCATTTAGTCCAGCAGTAGTTAACACTGCCTTCTGTGCTATGGTTCGAATCCCGGTAGGGACAAATGTTTGTGTGTTGAGCATAAACATTTGTATCTGAGTCATGGACGTTTCTATGTATAATATGTAAGTATTTACAAAAAAAAAATATAAGCAATTACATGAAGTAGTTCACATGTAGGTGAACTCCTTCAAAAAGGTCAGGTGTGTAATACTTGCAACCGGCGTTCATGTATGCTCTGAATTGGTCTGAATCATAATTGGCCTGAATGTGGACGACGCAAAAGTGGCATGCAGGGATCAAAGCGCGTGGAAACTACAGAGTAGTTTCTGTCTGCCTTTGTTTGGAAAAGGCGTGACTATATGTATGTTTGTAATGTTTAAGATACCTAAGTTTTACATTTGCACTTAGAAATCATTAAAGTTTCATACATACACGCCTTTTTCCATGGGGGTAGGCAGAAACTTCAGAATGCCACGCGCTACGGTCCCTGCATACCACTTTTGCCTCGTCCACATTCATACATCACGTCATGCACGCGCGCCGGTTACGAGTACTAGGCACTTGACCTTTTGAAGGAGTTCACCAATTAGGTCGGTGTATGTCCTTCTAGGGCGCCCCCTCCCGGCGGTTCCATTGACATCCGCCTTATAAATTCCTTTCCTTAGAGTTTCATAACTGCAGTATTCGATGATTTACAAATCACAATCAATCTCCATTTTTTAGAAGATTCTAAATTTTTTACAGACTTTTTTGTAAATATTTATCCCATATGGTATCCTCAACCCAGTTACTTCCCAAATTTGCGCAAATCAAGGTAAACTCCTACAGATGGCAACCCTACACTTACCCCTATTTGAGCAAGTTGGGTAATTTAATAACGCACCCTACAACCCCTGATAAGAGGTATTGATTTGCAATATTTACCGCCAAATGGTCGGACATAGACAAAGATTATAAAATACAGACGTTTGTAGACGTGACAAACTTAAAAAATACAAGAAAACTTTTCAGTAGAATAAATTATATTTATTTTCCGTTAATGGATCTTCTGAAAGCACTTATACATCTCTATTTACGTAAGTAAGATATTAGACATTGAAATAAAACGTTTTTTTTTTCAAGGATTACTGTCGTAAATTGATGTTTTTTAAATCAGGATGTTTTGAATCCTTTACAGCATCGATGGTCAGAGGCAAACTATGCCCGTAACTGTGTGATAAAATCAGTTAAAAGTTTGATTTATTTTCAAAATCAAAATACTTCTTTATTTCGTTTCTTATAAGGAAAGTTAAGAAACATTATCAGAATCTGTGCACTATCTACTTTCTTCATACACACATTAGCGCGTGTAAGTATAAACATTTATTTGATTTTTCTTAATACATTTAAGATTTGTCACATTGATATTAATAACAATATTTTGAATACCAACAAACATGATCTATACGAAAATATGGAATTGATACGTTTTAGTGCATCTCATACCCCCAATTTATACCGACAATCCTTCATTACGCCGACGTTTGCCGACACTTGGCCGACACTTGGCCGACATCTTATCACTACATTCATTTTCGTCGCAATAAAAACGTGAAACAAACGGTGTGCCTAATCTTCGTTATGACCCATAAGATAAGACGGTAAAATATCCAGAAACAGAAATCAAAATCTCACGCAAATCTTCAGAAATAGACCTTATTTTTTCATAAACAAAACAGCTTTTCTATCTCTCTCTACGAGTTGTAAAAACATAATTTATTTCAAAAAGTCCCTTTCATATTTATTTTATTTATTTAGCACCTTAGCTTAACAACATAAAATACAGTTTGGTTTAAAACAGTATAACGTTTAGAATCATTTGAAAGGCGGGTAGTTAGTAAAACTATGGCAACGTTTGCAAAACTATGGTAAATGTGAAAAGTTCGTGGCGCTACATAACGCATATGTCACTATTAATTCATGTTGAACCTGACGCTGAAAAGCTCTGTATTTTAGTAACTGCTTTTAAAATACTAGTGTAGGGTTTAGAGAGGTAGGGCATAGCGCGATTTCAAGCTCGAATGAAGCTGCCCGACTGTGAAAGTACCTCCGCCTCACCGAAGACGGCAAAACAATAATAGTTGTGTTTCTGCGAGGGAATACGGCTGCCTGACTATTCTGACAGCATTGTAATTCCGTTTGCTGTGAGTGTAGTAACTCGTCTATGTAAAAAAAAACTAAAACACTCCCTATATTTGGGTTTCTCCAAAAAAAGTGTATAGTTTTTCGGACTTCTGGTGTTGCAAACGTCTATAGGCTAACGTCCAGGTAACTGATTATTATCAGGCGGCCCGTAAGCTTGTTTTCCATCCTCATCATCAACCCATTAACGTCCCACTGCTGGGCACGGGTCTGCTCTCATTTGAGAAGGATTAGGCTATAATCCACCACGGTAGCCTACTGCGGGTTGGCAGACTTCACATGCCATCGAGACAAATCTCTCACGATGTTTTCCTTCACCGTTTGAGCTTGTGATAAATACGCACATAACTTACGAAAAGTCAGTGGAGCGAGCCTTGGGTTCGAACTCGAAACCTTTGACATCTCAGTCCACTGGTCACACCACAAGGCTACCACAGCTTACATAATGTTTGCCATCCTAATGGTATTAAAACAAAATTAAAGTCACGTATTGTTTTAAGTGTTGTAACCGAAGGGAATAGTTTTACCATAGACGTATATAAATATAGATGTCGCTAGTATCGCAATCCGTATGAAAACTGGGCCACATTTCAGCTACCCACTATGACGTCACTGGTGTTTTTGTGACGACAAAACTCTTCGACAAATCGATTCATATGAGTTTGTAAAAGAAGTTTGGTGTTCTAAGCCTGAACACAACAGTTAATAATAATAATTAATTGATATAATAATTGTCACCGCCGATGGTGCTGGTCAGTTAGCTTCGTTGTTATTAAATGAGCAGTTTACCGTAGGTCTCACCTCTAGTCTCAACGAAGGCTGTGGCATTATTTAAAAAGAAATCATATAATAGCAAATAGGTAAATGTATCTATATTTTAATACGTGATTTTTACGAGAATTGCGCGGACAGAGTATGAAATTTCGCACACTTATATTTTTATAAAAAGAAGGAGTGTAGAATGCTATTTTTGTTTAATTATAAGGATAAAAAACATCATTTAAATTAATTCGCCCAGGGGTCGAAATTCGACCACTATTGCAATTATAGTAATGATAATTATTTATTTACTGATTGATTTAAACTCCTCTATTGTAGCTAGACAGTTATTATCAGCATCAAAATGTCGTCGGTATTAAAATACATAGTGTCAAAATAACTTGATAAAACCCGTAACAGGTTAACCCGTAACCCGTAACAACTATGCACGTCAATGTCAGAAATCAGTAAGCCTGTTAAAATGGCCTTCGTTCTTGTGTATTATATGTAATAGTGAGTGTTCTATTACACAATTAAAACATGTACGTGGTTGTAGTAAAACTTTGCTAGATTTCCCAAGCGATGTGGCGGTACACAGCGAAAGTTGGTGTTATGTATGCTTGTCCAATACTTGCAGTCGCGATATTCGTGTCGTATCGGTAAATAGGTCACTTTTGTGTACGAAATGTCAGCTTGTCGGGAGTAACCGACATTAAGTAATATTTCGGACATAATGGGAGAAGTATTTTTTCCATTAAATATTATTCTGTGTACAATTTTCAATATAATATTTATTATGTATTGTGTTAGCCTATAAACAGTATATAAATGTACATATTTTTAATATTTTTACACTAGCTCTTGGCCGCGCCTTCGTATGCGTCCTGTTAGTAAATTTATCCGATCTGCTTTATAATCAATCTTCTTATTTATTTCTACCGTCCGTTAAGAAATTATCGATTTCGCATACAAACTTGCAACCTCCTTTTCGACCTATTAAAAGCTGATTTTCGGGACAAAAACTAATCGTATGTTGTTTCTCGGGTCTCAAACTAGCTCTATACCAAATTTCATTAAAATGGGTCCAGCGCGTATTAGCGTAAAGACCTCCGCACGCTATAACCTCTGTTATCAATAGACAGAAATACAGACAGACAGACTTACTTTCGCATTTATAATATTGGTCCAGCGGTAGTCAGCACTGCCTTCTGTGCTATGGGTCCCAGATTCGAATCCCGGTAGGGACAAATGTTTGAGTGATGAGCATGAACATTTGTATAATATGTATGTATTTACAAAAAGAAAGTATATAATATGTACTATATCAACCAACCAACTAGTATCTGTAACAAGCTTCGTTGCTTAGCTCGGAACTAGATGGCGCTGTGTCCAGAAATATTTATTTATTTATTTACCTATTTATTTATTTATTTACTTATTTATTTATTTATTGGTATGGAGTAGTGTGGATATTAGTATGGACAGTGGATAAAAATAGCACACCCATTCAAAAAACTATTTCAATAATGTTTTCACGGAAAATAATGTTCAATTTAAATCATATATATTGTGAACAAAATCTACCAGAGGAAACCACCCTATTAAACTTTGCTGATATCTACACGGAGTCACTTGCAACAATTTCCCAAAGGCACTGTTCAAGTCGCTACTAGCACCAGTTCAGTTATTCTGAACCTAAACCTAACCTAACTGCTATCGTGGACAGTTAAGCGGACACTCGACAACAGTAATATGACCATTATTTATTATGTTTTTCCAAGACAATGAGAGTGCTTATCGGTTACACGACTGTATAACTAATTTAGAAGCCAACTCCATTGAGGGTATCAACAGGACATAGAGTCTGTCTGTCTTATCTAAACGCGTCACCGATCTAGTTTTTACAAATGCAGCAGCTGTACTGTAGGATCACAATAAACACATACCTACTAAGACGCCTGTTGTCCCTGAAGGCATAGGGAGCGGTGGACTAGTGTGCACCCACATTTAGCTATGAAAATATTGACATGTCTGGACATTATGACACAGCGCCCTCTAATTCCGTGGTAAGCAACGAGACTTGTGTTACGCAGACTAGAAGGTTGATATACTACATACTTTTTTACATACAAATGTTGATGCTCATCACACAAACATTTGTCCCTGCCGGGATCGGAACCCGGGACCCATAGCACAGAGGGCAGCGTTAACTACCGCTGGGTTAATCGGGTCGTCAAAAATGAAATGAAAATCATGTTTTATTTCTACTAACACATCTTTTAACCGCACTTATAAAAGTCAATGTCGGTTCACATTCGTATTACCAGACTATTACTGCTTTTGAATTTGAACACGACAAAATTTGAGAATCGTCGCATTGTCTGTTTGGTCCCCTTGGTGAAGTTGCCACAAGTTAAATACGAAATGAAAGTTACTGTTTGTGTTTCGTTGTCCGTGGAAATGTAAAGGGGTTTTTCATATCCAGTTTTTCATGTCAGGGCTTAGGAATCTTACTTAATAATATACTTTATGTTCATACGATTTGAATTCAATTTGAGTGAATTTCATCATCTAGCCAAACTCACTGCTATCATAGGCATCGCCCCTATTACATGTGAGCTAAAATATACCGGCGAATTGTGTGTGTACAATTATTATACATTAGTACAGTACATCTCTGCCTAACCCTACGGGAATTACAGGCGTCTTGCTATCAGATATACATAGGTTAGCGTGTAACCACAATCTCACTTGTGACGATGTGGTCTACAGATATATATATTTATTTAATATTTATATTAATAAGTGTCGCGACGACACATTAACAAGTGTATATTTAATATATTTCTAGCATCGAGATGGCATCGGCATTTAGCTGGCGACCTCTAACAAGAAATGCTGAAACAAACTCAGAGAATCATACTCTATCTTAAGGTCCAAACATTCTGGTTTACGAAATATGTGGGTACAACAATGTAGGTCAACGTTTGAAATAGCCTTTTGGAGAAGTGGTTGTTAGTTTGTAGGTAAAACAATATTTTATTTCGACTTACAAACCAGACTTGTGCCACTTGAAGTCAAAACAGTAAGCAAGTCACGTTTTAATAAGCCAAATAAAGACTTGTAACACACGGAACTATTTACATCATTTCCGCTGAAAAACGCAAACGGAAACTGTTACCGCGGCCGTTTCCGGCGGCGACAGGAAGCTTGCGTGTCCGCGATAATGGCGGTTTCCGGTTCCCGCCGCAAATCATTAATGGACAGATTGTTCAACGACTCTTTTTGCCTAGTTAGTGACTATTAATGCACAATTAAGAATCGGAGAATAGTTTTTCTTGGGGGTTTGTTTTTGCTCATTTGTAGAGAAGACCGAGGTTTTTATTTACGGTTTGGAGAAGAATGAGACTGAAAGAGTAATGAATATTGTTGTAAATGAATGTTTCCTACATTACAACAATATTCATTACTCTGTAGTAAGTAAAGTAAGTACGAAAAACTAAAGAAAATATACGTGGATTGTGTAAAAGACGAATGCAATACTGAAAAGACTAAAATAATTTACTTTGGACCTGAAAAAAAAAATAATCCGCATGATGAATCCATTTATTGTCCCACACCTGGGCACGTGTCTCCTCTTATATGAGAGGTATTAGACCACCACGCTAGCCAACGGGTTGGGAAAATCACATACCATCGAGCATTCTCAGGCATGCAGGTTTCCTCACCATGTTTTCCTTTACCGTTTGAGCATGTGATAAAAATATGCAAGTACCTTGGAAAAATCAGCCAAAAGATTGAACACTAGACCTTTGATGTAACAGTCCACTAAATTTAACACTAGGCTATGGTACTATGATAATTCAAAAATTCAAATCAAATAATTTCAAAGCTTTAAAACCCCGCCTGTAAATCGTTTATAGCTTAACAATGTTAGAACAAAGAGCTGCGGAAATTCCTCAGCAAAAATGTCGGGGCAACAAAAGGGAGAGAGTTATTAAGTAGATTCAATAATTAATGCAATTAATATCGGGTGCGATGCTATTATTAACGATGCCGCTTAAACACCTCGTGATATTGGAGGGAATATTGTTTTAGTAAAAGGATTTTTATGTCAATCTCATGTAGAATGTTTTAAAGATAACTTTAATCAATATATTTTTTCATCAATCTACTTTTTCATCTATTTATTAGTTGTGGTCGGTCAGTGGTGGAAATTCGATCATAATAAATTTAAATTATAAGTATTTTCATGTAATATTTATATAATTTTTAGAAAATATTAGATGATGAGGTATTTAAGTAACGTTATAGAGAAGGCTACCTACCTCCATTAGGCTGATATAGTGGGCTTACCTAACATTTATCAACTAGGGAGGAAACACATACACAGCATTGGATCAATGGGTTTTTGAACTAAAACTAAAATAAAACTTTTAGAAGAGTTAGTCACTTTATAATTTATGAATGATATTTTTGTAGTTTTAAAGACCTAAAATAAGTGTTGTTGGCTTCCTAAATATTTGAATAGCTTTTTAGTGCTATATTGTCTTAGGTATTTTTGTCTTTAAGTGGGTACTTTAGACTAATAACATTGATATTGGATATTCTGAGTTATTATTAAAATAGTGGCAAAAAATCTAGTTCATTCCATTCAATGTCCAAAAATAACAGCTTAGTTTTTATATCATAGGAAGCAACATTTAACGCTTGAAAACATTTAAAATACTTTTGCACGTAGTTTCAACTGATTCTAATAGCTCAACCCGTGTTTGTGAAATAGTTTGCAGAGATAAGTCTCCAAGTTGTTTCAAAAGCAAGCCGATCGAGCATTAACTATGCATCAATAAATAAGCGTACAAATTCACAATATCATAATTTTATTAACGTTTTATCTTTCGAGATAAAACGATATCTACGCACATATTTTTCTTTATTGACGTTATAATTCATAAATAAATAAACTTTACTTATGCTAAAGTTAAGACTTATTCTTTTGAAATAGAATTACTCTTCGGATTTATCACATTTAGAGTTTCTATTAATATATATTTCTGAGGTTTATATTGTTATAGAGAAAAAAGCTGTCAAAACTTCGATGAACCGAGCTATTGTGTTTGATTCATTAGAATCGAAATGTATCTTTTGTCTTATTTTGTGCGAAAAAAACAGAGTGGGACCAGTGTTTTGTTTTGTTTCGAAAGATTGTTGGGATATTGTAGCCTGTAGGTTGCTAGCTTCAACTGCGACATTCGT
Organism: Craniophora ligustri; assembly: GCA_905163465.1. NCBI lineage: Eukaryota > Metazoa > Arthropoda > Insecta > Lepidoptera > Noctuidae > Craniophora > Craniophora ligustri. The sequence continues at coordinate 9,804,402 of LR990978.1, read as the reverse complement.
AACAATAAATTTTGACAAACTGATTGTCGCAGTAGCTGAGCGATCGCCTTGTGCGTAAGGGGATGCGGGTGCGATTCCCGTACCGAGCAAATGTTAGTACGGTCTACAGGTAGTTGTGAAAATTTATGTTTATGAACGCACCCAAGACACAAGAGAAATTGATAGCGTGGTACCACGATTAAAAAAATTGTTTAATTTTTTTTAAACTAGAGCAGCTATCATATATTTTCATTTTTTAATATTAGTATAAACATCAACACAACCTACTATTTACACGATAAACGGCGAACGGATTAGTGCAGTGTACTAAGGCTGCCATTTGTGATGGAGATCCCGGGTGTAAATCCGGGTAAGAGTTTTTTTTTTGTGATGAAATAAACAATACATCAGGTATTCTACGTGTTATATGTATTTATTTAAAAACATATACCTATGTAGTGTGAGAGCTGTGGTAGCCTAATGGTGTGACCAGTGGACTGACATGTCAAAGGACTTTATGGATGGGAGTTATGTGCGTATTTATCACAAGCTCAAACGTTGAAGGAAAACATCGTGAAGAAACCTGCTTGCTTGAAAGCTTTGTCTCGATGGCTTGTGAAGTCTGCCAACCAACAGTAGGCTAGCATGGTGTACTATAGCCTAATCCCACTCAAATGAGAGAAAATCCGTGCCCAGCAGTGGGACGTTAATGGGTTGATGATGATGTAGTGTATGAACGATTTAGTATCCGTAAAACAAGCCTCGTTAGTTAACTATTAAATTTATTTAAACTATAACCCTAAGTTTTTATAGGAGGTAGGGCATAGCGAGATTTATCGCTCAAATTGAGCTGCCCGACTGGGGAAGTAATAATAATAATAATAATAATAATCTTTATTCAGCCAGTAATTACAATTTGTTTACTTATAGCACTATGTATTTCACAGAAATCTTATTCTACTGAAATTGTATGGATTCACTAAGTATGACCTCTGGCACCCAAGCTAAGATTAAACTTGTGTTATGGGTGCCAGGGCTCTCTCTATTATTTTACACACAGGATTGGCAACAGGTTTAGAGTTAGACAGTGATGATTGTCGGTGAAGTACATGGCATATTCCAAAGTAGTGATAATACTAGAAACTAATAGCCTACTCTTATAAAAAGGGGGTTGTTGTGTGTATATGTGTTTGTGTGTGTGTATGTGTGCGTGAGTGTGTGTGTGTGTGTGTGTGTGCGTGTGCGTCTGCGCGTGTGTGTATTGAGTATAGGTCAACAATTGTTATGTGTATGTTCAGTTGTAAAAAGAGTATCAATTTAAAGTAATAATGTTTCGAGTAGTTTTTCAGTCTCCTCATAGTTAAGTGTCATGAGCCATTTACTTACTTTTTTCTTACATTCAAATTTATTACAGCTATAAATATTACATTCTTTATTTACTGCATTATATACGCGACTTCCAAGAACTCTAAAATGTCTTTCAGCCAGTTTGGTTTTATGAGCTTCTACAGGACAGACAAATTTTGATCTTCTTTTAGCCAGGTGATCTGTATTATATTTAAGAGAACCATGTTTGCGCAGAATGGTATTGAGCACAAAAAGCTGTCTAACAGTCATTACTTGGCAGTCCTTATAAAGTTGTATAGTATTGTATCGTGAGTATTTTAAAGTCATGACTTTAAGAACAGCTCTCTGTGCCCTTTCCAGTTGCAAAAGGTTACTTTTGGAGGCACCACCCCAAACTGTTATGCCAAAAGACAGTATTGACTGGCAGAGCGAGAAGTATAACATTAAAATAGTATCAAAGTCCGCGCTATAGCGCAGATTCTTAAATATAGCAATGAGTCTTCTCACTCTGCCAGATAAACTGTCAATTTGATCATTCCATGACACAAGGTTGTCTATGGTGATACCGAGATATCTGACTTTGGCTGTTCTTGATAGTGCAAGGCAGTGGCATTGGTCCAAGTGTCCATTACAAACATGGGCTCTTATAGTAAACGTGTCGTCTGGTTGGGTTAGTTGTTTGATAGTAAATGGAATGTAGTTCGTTTTTTCAACATTTAGCGTAAGAATGTTGGCTGACAGCCAAGACATAACAATACTAAGCGCCGATTCAGCTCGCTCTTTTACTAAATTCCAATCTTTACCCTTTATCAGTAGAGCCGTATCATCTGCATATGTATATATGTTACAAAAAGGAATGGATAAATTACATAGACTATTTATATATATAATAAATAGTGTAGGTCCTAAAATTGAGCCCTGAGGAACTCCAATAGATAGTTTGTGTTCGTCGCTCGTAAATGTCGCAATTTTGACACATTGTGATCGCTCAGAAAGGTAACTCTCAAAAATTGCAAGTGTAGAGCCTCTTACTCCGATACTATTCAGTTTATGAATAAGGATTGGGACAGAAACAGTATCAAATGCCTTTGATAGGTCCAAAAATATACCCAGACATTTAGATCTCGAGTCTAGTACCCTTACGGCGCTATCAATAAATGCGGCAACAGCGTCTTCACAAGATTTACCTCTGCGGAAGCCATATTGATTACTAGACAAGATGTTGTGTTCTTCCATAAATTTCACTAGGCAGTTATTAAGAACTTTCTCTAGTATTTTTGACATCGCCGGAAGGACTGATATGGGTCTATAATTATTGACACTGCCTCTGTCCCCGCCCTTATGTATTGGATGCACTATAGCTTTTTTTAAGGCTCTGGGAAAGATACCTTTCGAAATACATAGATTACAGATGTATGTAATAAAAGGGGCTAGAATATGTCGGTTCATTTTTATTACTCTGGCGGTAATTCCGTCCCAGCCGGCTGCAGAATCAGTGCGAAGGGACAATATAATTCTTTCTATTTCTGCTTGGTCTGGTGTAAGGAGAACGAGGGAGTTTAATATTGAGTCATCTTTAAGGTATGGGACATGAATAGTGTTTATGTTTGTATGTCTAGTTGCAAGATTTTCTCCTATTGTCGCGAAGAATTGATTGACTAAGTTTATTGACTTTTTTTCATCGAGTCCAGGAATCGACAAAAGTTCTGTGGGGGGAGATTTGGACGATTGGTTATTAATGATGTCGTTTATTACTTTCCACGTCGCTTTGGGATTATTTTTGGCCTTATTTAATTCATTTTTCTCGTAATTTCTTTTAAGTCGGTTTAGCAATTTGTTGCAAAAGTTACGATAGCGTAGGTAGGTAACTTTTAGATTGTAGTTGTCTGGAGTTTTTTTTAATTTCTTATGCATATTATCCCTGTTCCGAATACATCTCAATAAGCCTTTAGTGATCCAGGGTTTCTTTATTCGCAATTTAGATGATACTCGATTTATTTTGGTGTTATTTTGAACTATACAGCTAACTTTTGCTATTAAAAGTTCAGTAGCCTCATTTGGATCATCAGATAACATAACGGGACTAAAGTCTGTATTAGCAATATCTGTCGCTACTTTAAGATAGTCAGTTTTTGTGACTACTTTACGACTTTGTACTGTTCTCTGCTTATTTTTGACACACACAAGTATTGGTTCATGATCAGTAATTCGAGTTTGAATGATAAAAGAAAATACTGAGGTCTTAGTTTTGATCATAGTGTGGTCTAAGCAACTGTTTTTTCTAGTAGGGATGGTATAGGCCGGTAGCAAACCATGTGATGCAATGGTGTTCATGTACTCAGTGTAATGCTGATCTTCATTTGACGGGGAGATGTTGATGTTTATATCACCTACCAGGAATATGTTTTTATACGCCGATAATGATGCTAGTGTGTTGTTTAGGCTGTTTAAAAAATTATCTATTTGTCTAAATGATGGCGATCTATATACAGCTATTATAACTGTATCGGAGTTAAGTTTACAGACAAGGCAATTTGCATCCACAAAAGGTGGTTCTGTGACATTATGTGGTATATCCGAACATACGTAGGCAACGAGACCATCATTTTGATTATAGGCATCGCTTGTCGAGTAAACCGAATAACCTTGAAGTTGCGGGATATTTACAGTTTTACATAACCAACATTCTGTAAAAATTAAAACATCACACTTAGTATGCAGCGAGGTCAGCAATACTATGGCACTATTAAAATTTTTGTTTATGCTACATATGTTCATATGCATCAGTTTAAATGTATCATTGTAATTTCCTAATAATTGAGCGCATGTGTCAGGAGGGTAGTTATAAAATTCATACGGCCCATATGAATCTAAGTCTTCGATGATTTCCGTAATATTATTCATTTTTATACATTAACGACTGCACTGTGTGTTCTATTGCATTTGAACATATGTATAATACAGATACTAAAGTTAAACACAAAGTTACTTAAATATATTAATATTACTATACATTTGAAATTATACTGGCAAAGAAATTTTGATGAGTTTGGAAATTTGTGTGTAATGTATTTGTTGGGGGAATTGTGTATTATTTGTTTGTATGGTATGTTGTGTGTGTGGTGTAGTGAGAGTATGACTATATAAAGAATATATTTTACAAATTTAACGCTAAAACTATTATTATCATAGTGAACTAGGACAAATAAAATTGAAAATGATAGAAGGTTACTCTGATACATGCAATATGTTCTGAAAACAGTTTTGTGAAAAAATACGAATAGGTTTGTCTCCTTCCTTTTTACGAATAAAAATTTTTCCGTTGGATGACCAACAATATTGAAACCCGCTTGTTTTAGCAAATTTTCGGGATTCATAAAATAGTTGTCTCGCATTAGCAGATAGTCGGTCAGCGACATAGATTGGCATAGACTCACCTATTATGCCGATGTGTCTGCTATTTATTTTATCGGCGGAGGTCTTTCCCTTATTAAATTCACGTACGGCCTGTAGGACATGATTCTTTTTTGTTACTGAGTTAAACTCAGCAATCACTTGTTTTGTAGGACCTTGCTTGGCCTGCACACGATAAATATCGCGTATTTCTATCGGTTCAACTGGTACTTGTAGGGGTTTGCAGACATCAATCACCAATTTTATCAAGTCGGTACTGGTTTCTTTTTCCTTAGGGGGAATATTCCTGAGCTCAATAACAGCTGAGCGACGACTCTCATGAATATCCTGTATTTGTTTCTCCAATTTGAGTATATGTTTACGCTGTTCAGATCGCTCACCCTCCAGTATTGCCATTCTTGACTTCATCTCTTCATATTTTTCACTCATTAGACTCACTGATACCTCTATTTCCGAACGAATACTTTGCAATTTTTCATTCTGCAACCTCAACTCTGAAAGCTCCATTGTTATTTTAGTTGTAAAATTTCTTAAAATCTCTTCCTGGTCTATCTTCCACTTTGTAAGCATTTGCCGCATTTCCTCCTTAAAATCCCCAAGCTCTTTTGTGGGACTGGATTCTGATCGGGGACGTTTAGACCTTTGAGTTATATTCACAAACTCAGGTTCCAATTGAGTATCTATAATATTAGGGTTAGACGAGGCCCGTTGCACCTCTACTGTTGGAGTTACGGGCGGCGTGCGGTTTATTCTAGGCATGCTTACTCGTATTAAGTTACCAACGCTATGTATTTAGGTGGTATAGCGATTTGTTGGTTTAGTTAATAAGTGCAAGTCTTGATGCGGCGGCTCCAAGACTCGTAGCAATTAGTCGTAGCGAGTGTGCGTCCGTGTAGCCGACTCACAGTGACGTAGTTAGTACGTAGCCACGTAGTAGAGGCAGACGGGCTATTTGGCGCGGTGACGTCTACGTGGATTTGGCGTAGCGAACAATGCGTCGACCCAGATGCACGGTGCTCGAGTTCAAAACCAGCACCCGGCAGCAGCAACTTTTCGAAATTTTAAAATTAAAATCTTGGACAACCACTCACCAGCGAGCCAGCCCCAACCGCTGCGATGTGGAAAAGAGACTTCCGACACAAACAAATATGTCTGCCGTGTCTTATGGGCAAAGCCTCAAGATGAAACAGGAGGGCCCGAGTTCAGGTATAATTCCACAGTCTCGAGAACAAACAAATTAAATAAATTAAATTAAATTAATTTAGAATTTCGAAAACAACTCAATACACGTCCACTCCGTTCAAGAGCCAGAGAGGCGAGGAAGGTACCTCCGCCTTACAGAAGACCGCAGTAAATCAACAATAGTTGTCTTTCTGCGAGTGAGTAAGGTTACCAGAGCTCATTGGAGGAGTGACTATTCTGACAGCATGCGAATTCCGTTTGCTGTCAGTTCAGTAACCTAAACCTAACCTAATCTGTTATTAAGAAACCTGAACGGTTTCTAAGGGGTTTGGGAACGCATTTGCCAGCCTCTGGTGTTGTAAATGTCCATGGGCGACGGTCATCACTTACCATCAGGTGAGCTGCCTGCACGTTTGCCCCCTCATCACCATAAAAGTTTGTTGACAATTTCTGTCTGGGTTTGAATCAATGAAAATTTAATATTCATATTGAAAATATCAGGAACATTTGTTTTGATCAACGAAGAAAATAACGTGCTGAGGACCCTACTATACCTCAGAGTCACGTGCGACGGTATAAAGTGGATCACAAAAGGAGTTTCCTTGCCTGTTTTCTGTGGTAATTTTTATTAAAGCAAAAAATATTAAGCTGTATAAAGCTGCTACCATCATGAAACATCAAAAGGAGAATAAATTAATGGAAATTATATAGATTACGTCAGGACATATAATAAACCTCAATCGTTTAATATTGCCTTTAATCCAACTTTTAACTAATCCCACTATTCATTTAGAAATTAAAAAAAAAAATGTAGCTTCTCTAATATGATGTTAATAATATTACTAATAATGTTACTATTATTATTAACATTTTTGGCATAATTATTAATATTATTGACCATCTCGGTGATTCATAATTATATATAATCCCCATATTATTTGTTCGGCATGCTGTGTTTTAGATGAAACAATAACGTCATCTAGATATACTCTTTTACGTATCTACACAACTACAGCTGTTCGAAGTCGCACTGTCGCTCTGTTTTCACGGCATCGTCGCTGTGAACCGTTCAAAACACAATACAATCGATCTCGCCTGTCCCTCCAAATGTTTTCAACCTCTTTCGCCTCAAAAGGTTCGAAACGGTATCTGGCGTAAGTTAAAGGCAAGATCGACCTGAAAAATATAATTCCCAAAATATTTGGTACAAATTCTCATCCTTGTTATTGTTAAAGATAGGGTCCGATCATAAAGAATAATAAATAACATTAAACCTAGAAGTCTCAATTCCAAAAAATGATATGAAAAACAATAGTATTTTTGATCCTATGTTATTTTTTTACTTGATTTGCTATTTTAATAGACGTTGAATAACTATCATGTAATCTTATAACTTAAACTATTTGCTTATTGACTGAATATCTCATATTGGATTATTATTAAGACGATGGTGAACGCTGATGTAGATGCCAGATTCTTTTTTAAATTAGTTTCAATTGGTTTAGTTAGGTTAATTAGTTTCAACGTATAGTCTTTTTCTTTAAGTGCATTTGTGTATAGGTGTCGACTTTTCAATGCTTTGGTTCGTTAATAAGCCTGAAGGTATTATATTTCGTTGAAAGACATTTACCACTTTTGATATAATTCAAATTACGGCCCGCTTCACTTAACATTTGTACCATGAAATGATTTCTGTCTATTATTCCGCCCTACAGTATTGTATTATTATATATCGTCGACATCTGTGACCCGTTCGCATCGAAAATTGTCGCTTCGAGTAACAATAACCTTGCGTATTTCAATTTCAATCGCTACTCGGAGTCGGTACAGCAAAGAATACATTTTTTCATTAGATATGAGATAATACAATGTTATGAAACGGTTCAGGAGAGCATAATCATATCACTGGAGTTTTTGTAGGAAAATGATCCTTAAGGTCTTCGAGTATATCCATGTCTTTGTCCTTGTGTTCATATTCTGTACATAATTGTGTTTATTGACATAAACACAATTATGTACAGAATTAATCTTAATTCACTGTTGATGGATGTAACAATTGGGATTTTTATAGCAATAAAGTTAAATTACGAGACTAATAATAAGATGTTAGACTTAATCAAGATTTTTTGGACACAAGAGACTGTTAGTACATAGTTAAATAGTACTTAAATTAGTTTTAGAATTATGTAGTATCTAGACTGTATTCATTAGAAATCTTTTGTATGGGATGAGAGACAATTGTTTCTACGGATATTTATGAAGTTTAATATAATAATATCTAATCTCTCGAATTCTATTACAAAAGGGGCCTCGAAATTCTGATATAAGTCCATATGAAAGAATAACATTTTACATTTGTTTGCTCACACAAGATTTAATATTCAGAAGGAATTATTCGAATTTATAATCCCTGTTACTTATTATAGCGTTCGTTTTCATAATGTTTGAGTAATTTCTGAATATACGCCTCGATTATGTAATTAAAAACTGTTACAGTTTGTTTTATTGTTATAATCCTTTTATTTGATTATGGTTAATGGGTAGGATTATTTAAATTAATCTAATATATTAAATCCTTTGTCTCATCAAAACGAAAACATTTGTATATACATATATTTTTTTGATTAAAATTATGTATGTAATTGATAGATCGAGCTCTGTGGCATTCACTGGAGGAGGCCTACGCCCAGCAGTGGGCGAATATAGGCTGATGATGATGATGATGATGATGTAATTGGTATGCAAAATAGGTTCAACCATAAGCTATACGATTAATATAAATAGTATATTTATTAGAGAGGTAGGCCATAGTTCGCTCAAATTGAGTTGCTCGACTGAGGAAGTGCCTTTGCCTTACAAAAGTTCGCAAGCACCCTAAAATAATAGTAGTTGTATTTCTGCGTGTGAATAAGGTCGCCAGAGCTCGTAAGTGGAGTAACTATTCAGCATGGGAATTCCGTTAGCTGTCTTGGACCTCCCCCAAATTAAATCTAAAACGGTTCTTTCGGCAACGCGCGAGCAACACCACTGGTGTTTCAGACGCCCATAAGCTCCGGTAACGGCTTAGCATCATGCGTTCCGCAAGTTTATTTTACCACCCAAGTGGTATTGTGCATGCATGTCATTTTCCAATTTCCATTATTAAACAGGCTCGGAGCCGAGGAGTTCGTATTAATAATTATGCCTCATAAATTCTCACACACACAATAAGGAGTGTGGTAATTGTGCTGTGCTAGTAGTACTTTAACCCAATAAATTAACCTTTTTGCAATAAACTGGCTTAAACTATGCTTTTAATATTCAACGACTGCGTTCCAATAAAAACCGGGTCTTTATTGGTGAATACGTTTTGGTTCATAAATTTTTATACTTACGTAAAGGTAGATATTTTTCAGAGCATTCGCTGCAAAAATAAAGTGCACTGCTGTTTCCATTAAGAGCCGAATATTGTTTGAATGAAATGATATTTCAATGGAGTTTTGTGCACTTTTTTTAGGTTAAATAAATGTATGAAGAGTTTGTTGATATTCTGTCCTAATAACTATATTTAGTTTGTAAATTTTTGTTACAATGGTTACATAATAAAACTATTGATTTGTTAAATGTGCTAGAAATATCATAGGTGCAAGAAAATAGGTAAGCATGCAACTTGAGCTTTAATATTTTGCAAATGATTAGGAAATAATATATATGCAATAGCAAACCACTCACAAAGTAGGAAAAAAAAGCTGAGGCAATTAATATTTAAGAACGAGTAATAAAGAAAGAATTCACAAGAATCAACCAGTATTAAACCTTTTTATACATTTTATAGGTAATCAATTTCCGAGATGAGATCGTTATCACACAAGGGCTGTAAATTGTAGGGAATGTGTTCTATTGGTGCATGAAACGATAGATTGCCTACCTGTTACACTCTGGTACTAGCTACTTAATTATTGAACTGGTAATCCTGCAAAGAAAAGTCTACATTATGACTTTTTAAATGAAACTCAAAGTTCAATAACTAGGTATACATAATGAATACGGATTAATTTATTTTCAGTTCAGTAATCACGAAAGCAACCACTGTGCGTGAGGTGTTTTAGCTCTATCTTATAATCTTAAATAAAATACCGAATTTAACTATAGTTTAGATATTCATTCCATTATTGAATCTAATTTGTATAAGATAAGTAAGTACAACTACTTTAAAAAGAAAATAATAAAATTTGTCCGTAATAGAATTGGTCGATATGATTATTGGATATAACTACTAAATTGAAGTAAAGAACTAAATTTGAATCTAAATTCAAAACCCAAATTCGATTCGATTCTTTTTACTGGAGGAGACTACTTAATGTAGGTACTTAATATTCTTATTTTTCTGTTTTTTATTTTCTCTGTGCGTGATGCTAATGACAAATTATGCTGTTGACGTCATATAAAACGTAGCCTATGGAAACGAATTTGGTATCCTAAGCAGAAACCTAGGTAGCTCAGCGGGCTTTAAAACTTTGAGTGTAATAAACTGGCGGACGTAGATTTGAGTCCTATAACGGACCTATAAACGGGTCCCTTTAAACCGCAAACTATAATTTAATCATTTATTGTAAAATCATAGTTTATAAGTATGTCAAATATGAGTTCCGACCTAGATACAATATTTAAAAGAAAACAAAATTACACAATTTCAGATGAAAAAGAAATATTTTTGAACCTTTTTAGCGTAACGAATGCATCCATCACAAGATCCATTACATAAACATAATGATTCTGCAAAAACCTAACAGTTTGACCTAAAACGTTACCTAAAATGGTGTCAAGAGCCTCCAAGATAGGCTCTAATGGTTCTGTAGAATATTAATATTATAAACTTTTAAATGAAACAAAGCCGATGTTTCAAAAAAATCCGTCACCGTTCTGTAGCATTCCAGTTTAGATTCGACCCGGAACTACAACGCACAAAACTCGATGTCTCATTCATTAATAGCACAGTTTATAGACGATAATAGTATATTTCATAGAAAAAAATAGCGCAACCTTTTGATTGTTAAGGTTAATAAGGTTCAAAATTATATATGTAGCCTTCAGGATCAAACAGATGGATACAATCAAACCTTAGTGATTTTGTTTAATGAAATTCTCATGCGTAATCCTAAATCCCCAAAGCTCATTAAGGACTTAAAATGTTTGAAATAAATGGATGAACATTAATTTAATTGGTAATGATATTTATTTAGCCGCAAGGGAGGGGCCGGTGTATTCATGATGGATTGTGTATCTAGATGATGTTATAGTAATTTATAATTTCATTAAGTATTGTTAGTTAGTAATATTGAATGGCACAAGCCAAGGTATGGCTATGAGCCTAGTGACATAACTATCCAACATTCAGTTAGAAACCAATCAACTTACCTCTGACTTTTCATGTGTTCGGTGAAGGAAATAATCTTGAGGAAAACTGAGGGATTCTCTCAAGAGCATTTGAATTCTGCTAATTCATACAAGGTCATATTAAAAATTCATTATTATCATCATCAACCCATTACTGTCCCACTGCTGGGTACGGGTCTCCTCTCATTTGAGAGGAATTAGGCTATATTCCACCACGCTAGCCTACTGCGGGTTGGCAGACTTCACACGCCCTCGAGCATATCTCTCAAGCATGCAGGTTTCCTCACGATGTTTTCCTTCACCGTTTGAGCATGTGATAAATACGCACATAACTTTCGAAAAGTCAGAGGTTTGAATTCGAGACCTTTGACATCTCAGTCCACTGGTCTCACCACTAGGCTACCACAGCTCATTAAAAACTATTAAAAGAAACGTTATACTTGAATTCACATTAACACGTAATTATGCAGTAGCACCTCATTATCATACTATAGTATCATGGTTGCTTGTGTTATGCAACAGTTATTCTAAAATTCTTCCCCACGTCAGGAACCTTTAACCATGAATTAATACCTCCACATAACTTATTATGTACCGCCACGAACTTTTCACATTTACCATAGTTCTGCAAACGTTGGCGACATAGTTTCGCAAACTTACCACTCCTAAAATTCAAAAAGTCACAAGCACGCAACTCGTGCAAGTTAAACTAACCTTTATTACGTTACGCAAAGGTTCTAAATTAGTTAAAATAAAAGGAGAAAAGGGTCTTTTAGAAACGAATTACGTTTTTACAACTCATAGCGAGATGAAAAGTTGTCCTGCCTCTGAAAAAAGGAGCTTTTTTTTCTGGAGATTTGCGTGAGATTGTGATTTCTGTCTCTGGACATTCTACTGTCTTATCTAATGAGTTATAACTGAGATTGGACACGCCGCCGTTTGTTTCTCGTTTTTATTGCGACGAAAATGAATGTAGTGATAAAGAATGATGAGATGTCGGCCAAGTGTCGGCGAACGTCGGCGTAATGAAGGATTGTCGGTGTAAATTGGGGGCGTGAGATGCACTAAAACTTATTACTTTTTGGAAATAGATCGTTACGATTTTATATTTACGACGTCATCTCGTCAGGCTTTTTTTATATTGATTAACATTACACACATACCATCACGGCTGCCATCCCCAAAAGGTTAGGCAGAAGTGTACTTATGTACTTCCAAAATTCACCGGTATGTTTTAGGTCTCATGTAATAGGGGGCTGTCCATTAATCACGTGATGTTTTTTTAACATTTTTAACCCCTCCGTCCCCCATGATGATACGTGGCGAGGTTTAAGACGACCCCCCCACCCCCACCAAAAATCACGTGCATTTTTTTGTACCTACAAAGACTTAAAATTTTTGTAATACTATTTTTAGGTTTATAAATCACGCGTTTGACAAAAAAATAAGTACACGTGATATCTTACTATACCCCTCCCCCTCCCCCATGTGATATTTAGTGATTTTTGCTGAACCCCTCCCCCCCCCCTTTCGAATCTCATTGTGTGATTAATGGACAGCCCCTAGGGGGCGAATATATTGCCGTCATCTGAATACGTATCCAAACTTCGAGAACCCCTTCTGGGAATTTAATAGAAAAAGCTCAAAAACAAAGCTAGAACTCGGAATTAAACTTAAGATCTGCTCAGTCGCACTTACGAGAACCGGATCAACGTGGCAGTTTATATTAATTCCATTTTCAAATTGACTTTATTTTAAAAGAGTGAGACTGACATAGTTTTCTTCTTCGACCAAAGATTTATGTTCGAATAAAAATACCAGACAATGCAATTCTTCGTTCATATCTTACTTTATTTTTTATATTTCTTTTCTTCTCTCGGGCAGCACTATAAGAGGATTTAACTAGGTATTAATCACTGCTACTTGAATCCTTTAAGAAGGGAAATAAAATAGAAGTAAAATGTACATAAAATATGCTGTTTCCATTTCCTAGTCGAGAAAAGTTTTTATAAATATGAAATAAATCCGGAAACTATGACACAGCGCCATCTATCTAGTTCCGTTCTAGAATACGGGTACTTGATGGTTGAGACACTACATAGATACTGTTTTCGTAAATACATATTATATTATTATTCATGATTCAAGTACGAATGTTTACACTCATCTCACAAACATGTGCCCCTACGGAGATTCAAACCCGGGACTCTTGCCACAAAGGGCAACCTTTAATACTGCTCGGGTGGTCAATATGATACATAATTAAAAATAAACCTGAGTATATCATCATCATCAACCTACTATTGTCCCACTGCTGGGCACGGGTCTCCTCTCATTTGAGAGGGATTGGGCTATATTCCACCACGCTACCGTACTGCGGGTTGGCAGACTTCACATGCCATCGAGAAAATCTCTCAAGCATGCAGGTTTCCTCACGATGTTTTCTTTCACTGTTTGAGCATGTGATAAATACGCGCATAACTTCCGAAAAGTCAGTGGTGCGTGCCTTGGGTTTGAACTCGACACCTTTGACATCTCAGTCCACTAGTCTCACCAATAGGCTACCACACCTCATGGGAGACTCATATACATGAGTATATACATAGATGTATATACATAATGTGTATTTTGTGAATCCTTAACTCATTATATTTCACAACCCACTCGACATAAAAGCGTTCCTTTTCGCATTGAAATTTTCTCGACTGTACATTCTAACTTATTCTCTATGAGCACATATTTAATTAGCCTTTTGTCTTATATTTTTACTAAATTATATAGCGAGCGCTGTTTCAGGCTGAATCTGACGAAATTATTATTTTTTTGGTGCAAAAAATTATTTGACTCATAAAATTCCAAAAAGTCAGTTTAGGTATAATTACTTAACTATATTATACAAAATGTTGTGGTATACTAGGACTACATAACTGTATTCTTACAGTTATCAATATCTACTATATCAATGACAAACCAAAGCTATAAGTTATTTTTAATATCAAAATAATGTTAAATATGTGGAATGCTCTGATAGCCTAATCGTGTGACCATATGAGTTATTTTTTTTATTTTATTATTAGTGCTAGTGGATAACTCATGCGATGTGAACATCAGACTACATTATTCTCATATTAATATTACATAGAAACATTGTAAAGAAAACCAATTATTTAAAAGAGTATCTATGGAGTTTCTTGCCGGTTCTTCTCCATAAATAAGACCTACATTTTGGAATCGTGCAACTAGTTTTTGACAATTCAAAAGTGCCTTTAATATTGGTCTAATTGAAATAAATCATTTGAGTTTGAGTGGACTGTGAAGTTAAAGGTCACCAGTTCAGTCCCAAGGTATGACAAACTGGGCTGGCTTGTCATGCCATACAAAGTTATGTGCATATTTATCACTTGCTCAAACAGTGAGGAAAATATTGTGAGGGAACCTTTATGCTTGAGGGCTTTTCTCAATAGATTGTGTCAAAACTACACTAGACTGTGGTGGACTGTAGCCTAATCACATTCAAATGAGACGAGACCCGTTTCCAGCAAGGGATAATAAATGATTTACATTTCGTTGTGAATTATAAGCGTACAATTCTTCACGCATAATAATTGTAATTATTAAGCTATTTATTTCAGAATCCGAAATATTTTCTATAATTATCACTTTACACAATTCCGTGGTTCATATGAATAGTTTTATTACATTACAAAACCTTTTACCAGCTATATGCAAGTACCGTTACAGTAGTTTCACTGCACAGTGTTCAAAACTTCGCTTGTGTGATGTAATTAGCGTGTTAAATGTTTGCGTACCTGCTTTAATAAGTAGCTATTAACGGGTAGTAAGTAGCTACCAAATAGTAATATATAAGTAGTAATATATAATAATAGTAGTATAATAGTAATACCAGAGCTGTGGTAGCCTAGCGGTGTGACCAGTGGACTGAGACGTCAAAGGTCTCGAGTTCGAACCCAAGGCACGCACAACTGACTTTTCGGAAGTTATGTGCGTATTTATCGCAAGCTCAAACGGTGAAGGAAATCATCGTGCGGAAACCTGCATGCTTGAGAGATTTATCTTGATGGCAAGTGAAGTCTGCCAACCCGCAGTAGGCTAGCGTGGTGGACTATAGCCTAATCCCTCTCAAATGAGAGGAGACCCGTGCCCAGCAGTGGGACGTTAATGGGTAGATGATGATGATGAAATAGTTTTGCTTTGCCTTCTGTGTATAATTCTGTCGCAGTTTGTAGCACCAATTGGATTGAATAGTTGAAGGGCTAGTTTATACTTTGAGTAAAATCTTCATACCATCACACTTATGTAGAGAAGTAGTCATAACAGACAAATGAAATTAAAAGGATTTTGTTTCAAATAAACTTTTTAAGTGTCTGTGCAGGCCCCCGGCGAGGTGGACTGACGACTTAGTAAAGGTTGCTGGAATCCACTGGATGCGGGCGGCATATGACCGGTCGTCGTGGCGATCCTTGGGGGAGACCAAAGTCCAGCAGTGGACGTCTAACGGTTGAAATGATGATGATGATGAAGTGTCTGTGAGACATTAAGATTTTAGTCGCACGGTCCCAAGATGTCATGGAAAAAATCCCACAAAATACTCTATAGATGAAATCTGAAATGTTGTTGTATTCTCAAAATCCGTCGGTATGTTTTAGGTCCCCATATAATTTGATCTTGCAGTAGGCTTGTTTATTAACCATATCCAAAAAAAACTCTACTTTATATACATACTAAATTAAATAAGTATGTAAACTGAAAGTTGAATAATTTATTTTCAAATATTAACGCGCAACGTTTTGAGAAATTTCAAATTACCATGTTTAGCGACCTATTCAAATAACACAAAATAACTTTTCAATCAAGTCGAATTCGCAAGCGATTTTAATGTAATTTTTTTTTTATTTTGTGTTTTAATACAACACTCAGTTAAATAAACTAAAATTACTAAATCGTTTATTACAGTAAGCTAATAATAATGACAGTAAGTACAGCTATCAATCTAGATACATTTCCAACGTAGGAGCAAAAAGGGTCAGGTATGCAGGTCAGTGGCCGGCGATCTGATCCGATGTACTATGCAGGTAATAAAGTTTTCGTTGATTGAAAACCGTATGGTCCAGCGAACTGTCGCTTTGTTAAGGGCCCAGCAGTGCATTGGAAAAACGTTACATATTTTTTTCTTGGATGATAGTGTAATTTTCGCGTAGGTTTGAGCAATTAGTAGGTTTCAACTAGTAACTTTCAATGAAATGGTTTGGTTGCTATCAACTAGAGCAGGGTACGAGCTGCTTATGGCTCTTGCTTTAAACATACGAGTACATTCCATCACGCCTGTCGTCCCCGTAAGGTTAGGCAGAGGTGTACAAATACACACCCACGTTTCGCCGGTATGTTTTAGGTCCCATTTAGGTAATAGGGGGCGAGCCTATTGTGTAATATGCCTCTTACTTTAATAAGATAAATTATATAAATTAAAATATTCGGACATTATTAGCGTTGTGTAGTTCTAAGCTAAAGGACGAGATGTGTGTTACGGATAATAGGATAGATATTTTTTTAAAATATTAATATAATTATTAGACATATTATAAGCAAATAAAAATGACCATACTCATCAAATTCATTTGATACTAATTTCTAACATATAAATAAATAACATTTACCTACTGTTTTTATCTATATATATATATCTATTGATATTATACATTTTATTTCAGACTTACATTGTCAATCTCCTATAATATATACTACAATACAAAATTATCTGGTTTTAAAAAGACGTCATAATTCTCTGAATTCAATTCACCATTTCTCCCCAGATGTCGCTGAGTCTCAAAAAAAAATATTGGTGTCAAAATCAAAAGAGCTTTTACTACAAATAAATATAATTTATTAATTGCCTGCCCATCGCTTTCAGACACTTTAATTCTAGCTTGGAATCACTAGGTGCCTCATTTTAGCGCTTTTCTTGGCGCGGAGCCAAGGACCACTATGATTAGCGAAGTTGTTTGAGCATTGTTAGCAAGACAAGTAGCATTACTATATTCGGTGAAGCTATACAGATGGCGGGATGAATAATGATGTGTAATATCGTGACCACCTAAAAAAAGGTAGCGGGTATAGACTGGATGAGGAAGGCGGAAGATAAAGTGCTATGGCGCAGTAATTTTTTTGAAACGTAGCATACTAGGATTTTCGCCTGTGTCGTAGGTAGGTACGTTTACAAATACACATTTTCAAATACATAACCCAGACCCGGAACAACTACCTGATTTTGTACAAATGTTTGCTCCGTGCAGGGATGGAACCCCCAACCCGTGACACACAAGCCAAGAAAAATTCAACACATCAGGCGGATACCTCGGTGGCTCAGTTGGCAGAGCGTCTGGAGTACCGATCCAGAAGACGCGGGTTCGAGTTCTGGGTTGGGCAGAATTGTCCAATCGATGTTGCTATGTCGCCGTAAAGACATAAGTAACATAAAGAAAGAAAAATTCAACACATCAGGCGGATACCTCGGTGGCTCAGTTGGCAGAGCGTCTGGAGTACCGATCCAGAAGACGCGGGTTCGAGTCCCGCCTGAGGTTGAATTTTTCTTTCTTAATAAAAATTTAAAAACGTAAACAGTTCAACCTACAGGGTCGTCAACGCTTGAGCGAAACCTCTGGCGTTGCAAATTTCTATAGGCTATGGTAACCGCTTACCATCAGGCGGGCCGTATGATAGTTTGCCATTGCATAAAAAAACAGTCTTGAAATGTTTTTTTTATTTTTTTATGGGAATACGGGGGCAAACGAGCAGGCGGCTCACCTGATGGTAAGTGATGACCGCCGCCCATAGACATTTGCAACATCAGAAGCTTGCAAATGCGCTGCCAAACCCCTTAGAAACCGTTCAGGTTTCTTAAAATAGGGAGTTACTGAACTGACAGTAAATGGAATTCCCATGCTGTCAGAATAGTCACTCCCCAACACTCCCCAATGAGCTCTGGTAACCTTACTCACTCGCAGAAAGACAACTAATGTTGATTCACTGCGGTCTTCTTTAAGGCGGAGGTACTTCCCCAGTCGGGCAGCTCAATTTGAGCGAGAAATCTCGCTATACCCTACCTCCTAGAAAAATGCTCACCCATCCATCGACTAACCTCAACAGGAATAGAACCTAGCTTAATCGTACACAGTTATTTATAACCTACAAAACCCTTTATCAACATCAGTTTCCCAAAAAAAACTTCATATTTGTACGGAACTGAAAACGCAACGAGAGCAATTTTATTATTTTTTCCCGCATTCCTGCTGCCAACCACTCAGACCGAATGTTTGTATAAAACTGTACCAGTTAATGGGCAACACTCGTACAGTTACATTGTAAATTGATTAATTAATTAAATAAATAAATATTCCTGGACATTATGACACACAGCGCCATCTAGTCCCGAGCTAAGCAACGAGGCTTGTGTTACGAATACTATATTTTTTTTATTTATTTTATCAACCAATTACAGAATTGGTTGATATACTACATATTACACTTTTTTTGTAAATACATACATATTATACATAGAGAAATCAATGACTCGGATACAAATGTTGATGCTCATCACACAAACATTTGTCCCTACCGGGATTCGAACCCGGGACCCATAGCACAGCACGCAGCGTTAACTACCGCTGAGCTAAGCGGGTCGTCAAAATATTATTACCTAATTGAATAATTATTACCTAGCATTTTATTATACAAGCTGTGTGGTGCTCACTAGGGGAGGCCTACGTCCAGCAGTGGACGAATATGAGCTGATGGTGATGATGATGATGATTGTATTATTACACTGCCTATTACTACTTACAATATGAACGTTTTATTAAAATTACTTCATCATTATTATCACATCAACCTTTACCGTGCATCGTGCATCTCTAGATAGCATATGAAATCTGCTCAACGAAACGAAAACGTCTGTGAACTAACGGAACGAACTCCTAAATAGGTTAGTATGGTGTAGTATATAAGCTATAGTCTCCACCAAATTAAACTACATAGCAATCTCTATCAAAAAATATGTGATTATATTATTTATATTTCGGGATAATTTTGCTCATACATGTTATGGCAACTTAATGTGGTTATTATTAGTCTTATTGCCTTTGTATGTACGTACGTTTCACATCAATCTGCATCATTCTCATATTGTTATTATACCCATACATAAGCCATTGTAAACGAAAGCCAACAATTTTGTAATTTTTATATTGTTTAAAAGAGTATCTATGGCGTTTCTTGCCGGTTCTTCTCCATAAGACCTACCTTTTGGAGCCGTGCAACTAAATTCAATTAAATTCGACAATTCAAAAGCACCTGTATTGGTCTAATTGAAATAAATGATTTGACTTTGACTTTGATAATGTGCCCCATCAAAGCGTTGCAGGGTACAGTCAGTTTTATATATTAAAAAAACAGCATAAAATATACGCAAAAATCATTCGATTCAACACTAACAGAAACACTTAGAAATTGGCACCCACCCTCCATTTAACAGCGTGTGTAACCCAATCAGTCTCACAGCCAGTTATACAATAACAACCTTTAATGCCAGCCGCTTGGCAAAATGCCAGGGATGCCTGGCAAGGCCATGAACTTGCCAGAATTTATGGCACATTGCGTAACGAAGGACGAAAACATTTGAGAAAAGTGTGTGTGTATCTGGATTTGTTGGGTCTGATATTTTGAGACGAAATTTTAGTCATAATATTTTGTACCGAACTGTACCAAAAAAATGGCTATACAATCTAAATAGGAACTTCAAATTTTCCAAAATCATGTGTAATCAATTGAAGATATTACTCGCTGGAATGGCAAAAAAATATCGTGAGGATCTTTACACGTGTATGCTCTTTTGTCCAGAGAAAAACAATTGAATTGTATAGAGGAGTCAATAATACGAACTTCAACGAGCAGGTGATGTCAAAATCGTCATAGTTACTTCGTTTCCAGTCCGTCCCAAAACCAGTCGTATTGTTCGACATATATTGCACTTGTTGATGTGTTTTTTTATATTTTCATACCTAGAACGAGTAATCCTCAAGATATTGTAGGCAAGGCATGCTGGGCATTGTTCGAGAATGCTATATCTGAGCTTGCGATTGCACTTCGAAAAGTCAGTGTGTGTGCCATCAAATTGAAGCCAAGATCTTGGATTACACAATTCAATGATAACACCAATAGGTTATCACAGCTTTTTGTGATTTTAATAGTAACAATAAATCGGCATCGGTAGGCTCCTCATTTCAAAGACATAAAAGGGGTAAACAATTTTTGCAGGAAATATATTTTTGTCAGACGTGAAGGATCGTGTTTGGAGCGTATCGTATAAACACGTTTTTAACAGGAATACAATGACCAAAGTGTCAATCGAGTGCAGCTCAAAGCCTCGTTTACTACCCGCTGGTAGAGCCTCGTTCACAACCCACTGGCTCGAACAACAAAAGCTTAGTTGAAGTGGTAAATAAAATAAAATGTTTTGACACCCAACACGAAGGTTGGTGGCTTTAAACAAGTTTTTTTATTGTTCTCACATATTTTGGCTTCGTTTTCGAAACAGGCCGCACGCAGTTGACCTTTAGTGAACGAACTATTAAAGGTGTTCATTTTGTAAAAAGAAAAGAGAAACTCCAAACTTATGTAATTTATTAAATTATGATTTCTCACACTTACTCGAAAACGAGGCATTGAATATTATTGAATAATTGTTGTAAGGGAGGAAGAAAATCCGTAAAAATCAATGCTACTTTGAATCTCATAAAAATCCTCACTAATCTGGTTTATCAAAAACCTAACCAACGACTCTAACAGCCATCACACACACTGACACATGTTTTGTTTAAACTCTTTATGTTAGTAAATAAATAAATATTTCCGGACATTATTACACAGCGCCATCTAGTTCCGTGGTGAGCAACGAGGCTTGTTGTACGGATACTTGATACATAATAATATATTGATGCATGCATCCATGACTCGGATACAAATGTTTATGCTCATCACACAAACATTTGTCCCTACCGGGATTCGAACCCGGGACCCATAGCACAGCAGGCAGCGTTAACTACCGCTGAGCTAAACGGGTCGTCAGATAGTAGTAAGTAATATAAGAAGGTAGGTTATCTTGCCAAATCCGTTAGCTTATCATAGCACCCACACAAAAACAGAGAACATGGGTGCTTTTCTAATCTCCACACAAACATTTAATACTCTAACGCCTAAAATTAAATCCAACAGCTTTTGCGCCCAGAATTTGAAAACAAACCCTGATGCATTTGTTTTTGAAGGGGATTACATAGGGTTCTGTGGGTTGACCGAAAAACGCTATAGCCTTAATAGAATTAAAAGTAATCCAATGTGATGCCACATTTGTAATTAATGTAATTATTTAATCTTTAACAAAGCTCTTTCCTTATCCTGATTTGTGTGTTGTTTTGGGACTGAGTTTAAAGTGTATTTTGATTTTTGTTTGGTAACATTATCTATATATTAATACGTGTAACTTTGTACCCCTTTTTACGAAAATTGCGCGGACGGAGGAGTATGAGATTTCCCACACTTACAGTTTATATAGAAAAAGAGTGCAGAATACTAATATTTTTTTTAAATTATTCTTATAAATACTTATATTTAATTTAAATTAATTATGGTCAAATTTCGACCCCTGGGCGATCACTTGTTATGTTTAATACTTGGTAGGTATAGTCATAATAGAATATATTTATGTGCAATTTGGTAGATAGGATCTGTGTAAATATAAAATGGATCTATTGACATACAATTATATTCAGTCGTTGTTCAATATATAATTCGACGACCATAAAAGGCCTAGGCATATCTCACAGGCTATCGGAAGATATTTCCTTGCAGATATTTCCTTCACCGTTTGTTTTTTTTTTATTGCGATAAGTGGGCAAAGGAGCAGGCGGCTCACTTGATGGTAAGTGATCACCACCGCCCATGGACATTTGCAACACCAGAAGGCTAGCAAATAGGTTGCCAACCTAACTGCAGAAACCGTTTTGGTTTCTTAAAAGAGGGAATTACTAAACTGACAACAAACGGAATGCCCATGCTGCCAGAATAATCACTCCCCCAAATTGCTCTGGTTACTCACTCGCAGAAAGACAACTATTGTTGATTCAATGCGGTGTTCTGTAAGGCGGAGGTACTTCCCCAGTCGGGCAGCTCAATTTGAGCGAGGAATCTCGCTATGCCCTACCTCCTCCTAAAAACATTGATACAGTGAAAAATACGCTCATAACTTCAAAAAGTTAGTGGTGCGTGTTTTAAAATTGAACTCGAGACTTTTGACTTTGCAGACCACTGGTCCCACCACTAAGTTCATTAATAGAATAATTCAAGGATCTCACAGAAATTTCTAATTAAATAACTCATATATTTTAACCTTCCAACGCTAACTCTTCACCGTCCACTCATAAACCTACTGAGTTTAAAACATTCCAAAACAGAAAACCTGCTTAAAATCCTTTTCAAAAGCCTCTTGAGTGGGTTTAGATTATTTAGGCACATTACCAGGTCCTTTCGACCCTCTTATGGAGATCCTAATTACAAACACAAACAGTACTTAACTGTGGGATGCTAATTGAGGGTTGTCTTTCACTGTAGATTCAGTCCAGTTCATCTTATGATTGTTTGACCTAAATATCATTAAGACAGAAATCTATGGCAGAATGGTTCCAACGCTAATTTTGAAAAAAAAAACGAGTTTTTTTTTTTTTAAATAAGGGGGCAACCGAGCAGGCGGCTCACCTGATGGTAAGTGATCACCGCCGCCCATGGACATTTCCAATACCAGAAGGCTTGCATATGCGTTGCCAACCCCTGCAGAAACCGTTTAGGTTTCTAAAAATAGGGAATTACTAAACTGACAGCAAACGGAATGCCTATACTGTCAGAATAGTCACTCCCCCAACGACCTCTGGTAACCTTACTCACTCACAGAAATACAACTATTGTTGATTCACTGCGGTCATCTGTAAGGCGGAGGTACTTCCCCAGTCGAGCAGCTCAGTTTGAGTGAGGAATCTCACTATGCCCTACCTCTCAAAAGTGTTATTAAATATACTGCTTCGTTGGTCTAGTGTTCGCAAGTGTGACTGCAAAGCAAGATGTTTCGGTTTCGATGCTCAGGTCGAACAAAGTGTTATTGGATTTGGAATTTGGTTTGGAGGTAAATGGGTTGGTGTTAACGCATATTTTTACAATTTTATACCACTATAATATTATAGGCTTCTGCTAGCAGTCGCTTCGTGACATAATGTCTGAATTTCTAAAAAACTTTGTGTCATTGTAAAATCCCTTTTATAAGACATATATGAGACTTAACAAACACTCAAAAAGAGGTGCACGTCTAAGTCTAAAATGGCTTAGTAAGAAAATGCCGGGATTACAAATCGTCACATTTACACATGACACAAATATTTTACTCCGAACTTTATGGTAGAATTCAGAAAAGAATGTTCGTTCAGAAATTTCTCCACATTCAAATTTGAATTTTATGTTAAAGTTATAATGTTTGAGAATCGTTTAAATAAATTCCAGCCTATTTGAGTTCGACTAGGGTCGCCTGCAACTGTCTACATATCCGTTCACAACGGATCTTTTCGTCGGAATCGGCCGAGTCTCAATTTCGCCCTCATTTCCGCTTTCAGACGTTTCCAGACGTTTTTCCGACGTTTTTTGTCCTTCACAGTCATTATACACGACGTTTATTTGAATGTAAATAGATAATTTTGTAAACAATGGTAGCATGAGCTAGAGTTTTTCAAGCGTGTGACGGTGATAAAAAATATTGACCTCTGGTGTTTAATGTGACAAGAATAATTATTTCTCGGTTCGTTAAATACGAAAATAACATCACAAAATAATGCCTCGATTGTCTTGTGGTCGTAAGTGCGTCTGCTGAGGCAACAGGTCTTAAATTCGATTCTCAGGTTGAGCAATTATTATTTTATGAGTTTTCAGTAGCTGTTTTGTGAACTTGTTTTATTCTTCAGGATTATGTTTCGACACGAAAACATGTTGGAATAGTGATGATTCATTGTTGTTTTATAGCGCTTTTTGTAGTGCTCGTTGGTCCAGTGGTCGTACTTACAGAGCGACTGCCGAGCACGAGGTCCTGGGTTCGATTCCCAGGTCGAGCAAAGTGTTATTGGGCTTTTCTATGAAATTCTCATTAACAGCTCGGAATTTGGATTCGGGCCTGGTTGATGGCATTGGGCTCGCTCCCAATTACAAATGACTCCAAAACATACCGGCAAAATGTTTGTGTACATTAATACACCACTACCTAACCCTTCGGTAATAACAGGCGTGATAATAGTATCAGAAAAAATACAATTAATTTTATTTCAATATAACAGTATTTCAATATTAGGGCACCATGATTAATAGAAGTTTTTATCTAATTTACTATGAAAGCCAGTGAAAATCAATTTAAGCAAATATTTATATAATAGAAAAACTCAGATAACAATACCAATACAGCTTCTTATATTACACAAAAAAAATAC
Organism: Craniophora ligustri; assembly: GCA_905163465.1. Classification (NCBI taxonomy): domain Eukaryota; kingdom Metazoa; phylum Arthropoda; class Insecta; order Lepidoptera; family Noctuidae; genus Craniophora; species Craniophora ligustri. The sequence goes on along the minus strand of LR990978.1, from coordinate 9,779,518 downwards.
AAATTATTATTATAATTCTATACACTTCCATTAACAATATCCCTACGCCTAATAAATCATAAGTTTATTGTTAAAATTTCACAAAGAATCACACCTTTTATGATTACGTTACAAAATATACAAGGTATTGTAATAATCTTTCAAATAATACCTCCATTTTGTATTGAAAACCATTGTACAAGTCAATGTATAAAGTCTGTATAGTAATTTGGCTTTAGGAAAAATTACTTTAAGCATATTAAGAATGCATTGTTCGCCAGTTCATTTTTGAATGTACGGTGTTTTGAGAATATGGTAGGCAGATAGCATTAAGCTTATTATTTGTTAAATAATAAATTAGACTCATTGTTCCAGTGTGTTGTGTATAAGGTCCGGGTCGCGATTACCGGGTCAAGCGTTTGGATATTGAAATTAAATTACGATTCTTATAGTGGAATCTGATATTTTTTAATACCCACTAATATTTTGATCCTTTACAGCATTCATAATAACTGGTAGACTAACAGTTAACCTACAGTTATTGTTAATTATGATTGATAATCGCATTTCATCATCAATCCATTACTATCCTATTGCCTGGCGTGGGTCTCCTTTTATTTGAGAGGAATTATGCTATAGTCCACCACGCTAGCCTACTGCGGGACACATGCCATCGAGATATCTCTCATACACATAAGTTGGGCAAAATCAGTGGTGGCCTTGAGTTCGAACCTCTGACATTTCAGTCCACTGTGTGACCAGTGACCGCTAGGCTACCACAGCTTTATAGATAATCCCATTTACGTAGACTGAACTCGACGTGTAGTTTGATGGTTAGATACAAATTAAATAGAATCTATGTTTGGGTTCCAAGCATGTGGTAGTCACAACCCAGCCATCTTCTCAACTGAAAGGTGATGGAGGTGTTTTTACCCCCACAAATTATAAATATTATAATATTATAAAATAGTAAGCATACATTCATAGACTTTTGCCTCAATATCCATAGTATAATTAATATTACAAGAATAAAATATACATTGATTTTATTATGTCACAGGGATGACAAACAATCATACGGCCCGCAGATAGTAAGCAGTTACCGTAGTCCTATAGACATTTGCAACACCAAAAGTGTCGCCCTTGCGTTGCCTACCCTGTGGAAACCGTCTAGGTTTCCTAAAATAAGGGAGTAGGTAACTAAATTGACAGAAAACGAATTCCTATGCTGGCAGAAAAAAAAACACATATATTTTATACACTATCTACAGTCCTTTTGACACCCCTAAACTCTTACTAATTACCTACCCAAATATTACAAAACTAAATTTTATAATCGCATTATTTCAACCGAGGGTCCCCCTTCCCTTTTAACTTACAATACCCTAAAAATAATCCCAAGCCACAATTTTTTACAAAAATTCCCGCCCTGAAACTGAAATCCAACCCATATAAATGTGGTTTAATTAAAAAACGAGGAAGCTATACATCAAACGCTCGGCTTTGCTTGCAAAAGAATATATTTATGCTGACTGAAGACTTCGCCACACAGAGCGCGGGTCGGAAGCCGCGCAGCGGGTGGCCTTATGTCCAAGGTCACACTGCAAGCGGATTTTACAGAGCCTGAATATATACATACCATCACGCCTATCATCCACGAAGGTTTAGGCAGAGGTGTACTAACATGTACACCCACATTTTATCAGTATGTTTTAGGTCTCATGTAATAGGGGGCGATCCTAAAGCCATCAACCAGGCCCAAATCCAAACTCAGAGCTGCTGCTAAGAATTTCATAGAATAACCTAATAATACTTTGCTCGGCCTGGGAATCGAACCCAAAAACTCTTGCTCAGCAGTCGCACTTTGCGACCACTAGACCAATGAGGCAATCATACTTAGTGAATAGTCCAGTAATAGTTTTTATAAAAGTGAAGACCTATCTTAGGATTTCTAACACTATTCTACATTTGAACTGTCGGTTTATTTGTAAGTTTCCAATTGAATAGAAAACAAACGATTTTTGACGATACAATGGCGTAGTGGTTGGTCGATCAACGAATGGAAAAATATTTGTGTAACTTACAATTAGTTGGAGCGTTTCTTGCACCGCCTCTTTTTGGGGCAGTCAACGTTCAAAAATAGGCAATTCAAATTGGCCTATTTTAAATAAATCATATTTTGAGTTGCTAGCAGGTTTAGATGTTTGAAACCAACGGAAGGTTTCACCCCTTCTTATTGTGAGGAAACCGTTTTGTAAAAATACGGATTGATAAAAATTAGAACCGCTCGTTTCATTACCCGCTTTCAGTGTGACCGAAGCTTGTAGGTTCACAAAGAGACTGGCAGATCGCTTCGTTGTTACTTTACTGATTAAGACGCGGAAAGGACTCCGTTGAATTTAGTTCCTTAAATATTAAAAATTACTCAAATGTATACGAAAATGAATATTCTTCGTCTGTCATTGATTCTTTTTTATTCTGTATTCAAAGACTTCTGACATTGAATGTGATAATGTTTCTTTATTTTTCCGATCTGTGTTCAATTTTTGTTTTCGATGATATTAAATCATCATCCACCCATTATTGACCCACTGCTGGAAACGGGTCTCCTCCCATTCTTCGTCTCTCTCGAAAGGGACTAGGCTACAGTCCATCACGACCACCACGCTAGCCTACTGCGGGTTGGTAGACTTCACATGCTATCGAGAAAATCCCTCAACCATGCAGGTTTCCTCACGATGTTTTTCTTTACCGTTTGAGCATGTAATATATACGCACATTACTTCCCAAAAGTCAGTGGTGCCTTGGGTTTGAACTCGAGACCTGGGCTATGGGCAAACATGGGCAATCCTGTTATCCAAAGAGTAAACTGGCTGACAGGGTTTCTGACTAACAATTCAACGACCCAGTTGTTACAGCAGTAGTAAAGGCTGCTTTTAGTTATATGTCATTATTTATGTATGTATTTGTAACACAGACCTCGTTGCTTAGGTCGAAACTAGATGGCGCTGTGTCATTATATCTCCAGATATATTTAATTGTAATTGTTTAAGTATTTGTATGACATTTAATATTATGTGAGAACTTTAGGTTAATTTCATTTTGGATTAAGCTTAAAGTATTTTTTGATAAATGCGACGCAGACACAGTCGCTGGTAACAGCGATAATAATTTTATAAACATTCAGTTAACATTGTTTGTATATAATTACGCTCTAATTCTGTCTTGGGGCACGCAGACTTCTATGTTTATTTTACCCAAAAAAATGTACCCGAGATTCGGTTGGCATACTAATTTTTCCGCGTCTGTGGAAAATTGTGATTCTGTTTGTAACGGCCGGTAATAGATAAGGTGATTTACTAGCAATAGGGAGGAGGGGGAAAAACCTGGCCACTTAAAATGTGTACTTAATGAGATTTTTTATATTTTTTTTCTTTAAAAATACGTTGCCGGACACTGGGATTTTCTCCTCTGCCGACGGTGCGTTTACAAACACAAATTTTCACATACACAAACGCCCAGACCCGGAACAACTACCTGAACGTACAAATATTTGCTCCGTGCGGGGATCGAACCCGCAACCCGGTACGCACAAGCCGATTGCTAAAACAAAATTCATGGTCTTAAAAATAATTTAGTTAAACTTCAAAATTATAACTTAAATATCACGGTCGCTGGCTGCCTTATAGATAGAGTAGAAGAGGCAAGAAACCTGGGCGTATTATTTGATACCCACCTTCACTTTGAGTCTCATATACTGGAAGCAGTGCGAAATTGTTTCTATCGGCCCTACCTAAGTGTGGATATGCGGGTTATGCTTTGTGAGTCGCTTATTTTATCCAAGCTTAATTACGCTGACAGTGTATGGGACCTGCATTCTCGGTAGAACCGATAAAATTCTGCAACGAGTGCAGAATGCATGCGCGCGATACTGCTATAATGTTCCACCAAGATCTCATATCACTCCATTCTTAAATAAGGGTAACATGATGAAGATGACTGCTCGCAGGAGTCTCCACCTTGCTTCCCTCATGTTTGATGTAGTTCTCACGAAAAAACCAGATTATTTATATAAGAAGCTGACTTGGTCGCGTGATCACAACAAACATTATACAAGGGCATCAACTTACCTTCTAAATACACCCAGACATAACACAGCTGCCTTTCGTGGCAGTTTTAGATTTGCTGCTACTCGCTGCTGGAACGATCTGCCACCCCCGATACGTGCTTCTAAAACAATTAACACCTTTAAGATAAAGTATAAACAATATTTATTATGCAAACAAAAGTCTATTGTATGAAAAATGCAGGTAAGTACTCACTCATGGTCTATACACGTATGGTAATGGTGGCATTAAGCTAAATGCTAATTTTAGCACTATCGAGTAGCAGCAAATTCTTCATTCTTCATTCTTCACTCAATAGTTTCGTGTTGCGTCGTCATAGAATTCTCGGAAATCACCACTTACATATTTACATAATCACACTTATCACACACGTATTTACATATTTACATATCTATTCACAATATTTACAGATTACACAAAAACAAAATACACACAGTTTTTGTCTATCATATCTATTATACTTTCAGTTCTTCTATTTCTCTGATTCTTATATAAGTGCAAGCGCATATTGGCGTCCCTTCGTTTGTCATTTTACTGACAAAGGATAGGGAGCGCTTAGCGGACTGAGCACAGATAAATAATAATATTAGTTCTGTTATATGTATCGTAATTAGTTATTTTATTTAACTTTTCCGAATTATTTATATAGATTTAGTTTATTTTAGATAAAGAAATATTTATTTATTTACTATTAGTTATATTTTACATTTTTTTTCACAACTGCCCGTGACGTTACACTGCGGTCCCCTCAGAAAACCAGCGCTGCAGCATTAATTCATTAGTGCTGCAGCAATACGCTGAGATGGGGTCCGTGTTTTGGCCTCGCTCGGGTTAATTATTGATATATTTTATAATGTATTGTGTTTGCTTTTTTTTCTCACTTATTTTATTTTTTATTTTGTTATTTTATTATTTACCTGAGGAGGTCAAGAATAAATGTTTTTCTTTCTTTCTTTCTTTCTTTCTTATTGCTCTATTGATATTTTTACTACAACTTTAATTCAATTTTATAATTAATTTCGTTGCTGTTTCCGATCGGGCACAGACAAGACAGGTTTAATAATACCTCTAAAACACGTAGTGCGTTTGTCGTAATTTTCAGGATTGTAATTTTTGTTGGTTCTGACTTTCAGGAGTTGCATAAGATTAGTGCATTCACCGAGTAGCTGATTTAATTACTACGGGTCGTAGCTCTATCGTCGCACGAAATAATAAATTCAAGAACATTACTACTATTTCCTTTTACATACATACATACATACATACATACACATCCCTTTTGCCTTTTTCCCATTGGGGTAGGCAGGAACTACAGAATTCCACGCGCTAGGGTCCCTGCATACCACTTTTGCCTCGTCCACATTCATTCATATTACATTTCATTTTATTAGTTTGTGTATGCATTTTTTCTGAATTTATAGTCACATACAACAATAGAGGAGAAAATCCTAAACGGCGACCACGCTCAACCAACATTAGGCTTAATACAAATTATCAGAACGATTAACTACCGTACATAAATGGTAGTTTAATAACATATGAAATGAAACAAATTAATGCCGTCGATATTGGAAAGTCATTACCGACAGATCGTACAGCGATTAATAACTAATTGCTGAAATTATATTTGAACTTGGCCGTATGTGAGTTTATAAGTTGCGTGTGCTTGCAAACTAGGTACTAGGAATTCAGAGAAATTTATTAAAGACTAGTTTCTGCCCGGGACTTCTTCTACGTAAAATTAGTAATTTTACGCAATTCTCCAACCCCTTTTCCTCTCTTTTAGGGGATGATTCCCGGGATGAAAATTATCCCATGTGCTTCCCCGGTACTCTAATTATCTGTATACCAAATTTCATCTCAATCGGTTCAGCGGTTATAGCGTGAAGAGGTAACAGACAGACAGACAGACACACTTTCGCATTTATAATATTAGTAAGGATTGTGCCCGTAATAAGGAAAGTAGTATGGGATATTATAGAAACACCAGGAGGGGGCGCCCTAGAAGGACACACACCGACCTAATTGGTGAACTCCTTCAAAAAGGTCAGGCGCGCAGTACTCGTAACCGGCGTGCGTGCATGACGAGATGTATGAATTTGGACGAGGCAAAAGTGGTATGCAGAGGATCGTAGCGCGTGGGATCGTGTATGTATGTATGTATGTATGTATGTAATATGAGACTTTTTTATGCCACCAGTTTGGCAGATCCTGATATTTTGTGCCCTTAACACCATTATTTATTGATCAACTTCTTGGAACCGTGCAACTAGAGTCTTAACGTTTTATAAAAGCTTGAAAAAGTTCATATGAAATAAAAACCTTTTGGTTGATTGAATGATTAATAATTACGTTTGCCCGTGACCATTAATAAATAGTCTTATTTTAAACTATTGAATGATGTATGAATGTGGACGAGGCAAAAGTGGTATGCAGGGACCGAAGCGCGTGGCATTCTGTAGTTTCTGCCTACCCCCATGGGAAAAAGGTGTGACTGTATGTATGTATGTATTTAAAAACTAGGCCAATATTTATAAAGCATTTTTAAGCAAAGACTTGGGAATTAACTACCCGCCAAGGTTCTAGTTGTTGCTAGTTGGTTGCTAGTTGATTGGGGGTTGAGGATGGGTTTTTACATGGTGTCGCAAACGTCCACAATCTACAGTAACCGCTTACCATCAAGCAGGCCATAAGTTGGACTGTCGCCTTTGTGGTAAATTAAAAAAAACAATGCTTTCATAGTAAATTAGGTATTATTTCTACCGCAGCCATTTAGAGACACACTTTAGCTCATAAGTTGATAAATGGTGCGACAAAAGACATCATTCTGATACATTAGCAGTCCAAAAACCATCCATCAACCTTAATTCGTTGGGAACTCATCACGTGAAGTAATATACAGATTGAAGAAGTCCCACTCTAGAGAATACATGAAAAATTTAAATCACGAAATGGTTTAATAACAATATCTACAAAAATATGAAAACAAAAATTGTTTAAAAGATAAAGAAATGTAATACCACCTATTTTTTTGGGACCGTATCTTTGATACATATAAATCAGGAAAAACAGAGGAGGATGAAGGGACAAAGGGATCAAAACTCCTCTACTTTTGGGCATCCAAAGAAGGAATCGAGGAATTAATTAATTAGGAAAAAATACTAGTTTTATCGAGAGCTAGATCATAGCGAGATTTCTAGAGCTCCTTGGGGAAGTGACAATTCTGACAGCATGGAAATTCCGTTTGCTGTCAGTTTAGTAACTTATTTATTTTAAGAAACCTAAACGGTTTTTACAGGGTCGGCAACGCGCGAGCGACACCTCTGGTGTTGCAAACGTCTATAGGCTACGGTAACCGCTTACCATTAGATTGTAAGCCGTAAGCGTAAAAATATTAAGAGCAAGTCTTCTGTTCTGTCTATTTATTGCAACAAACGGCCATTGCTAAGAAATTATTGTATTATTCTTGTCTCACACGCTATATGGAAATACATCATAGTGTCAAATTATTGTAGACATATCTGTTTTCTTTGTACCGGGAACATTTTTTATATCTCCATAAGAGAATATGAGAGAGATCGCAATAGAAATACTTCAGCATCCATAATAATATTATAATTGCAAAAAAAAAACCTTGTCCCAATATTTCTTTCCAGCTTTTAATACGAATATTAATGAGCAGTTTAACAACACAGAACCGCTGAACTAAACGTATCTGTGTCGCACATCACTGTTCCGCGTCATTGGAGCAGGTAGCAGTCACATGTTCCGATGCACACCACTAAGCCTTCAATTAACGGTTCCCGATAATATCCCGCATTAAAATTTTATTATTGAAAATGTTTTGTCGGATAGATAGTACTGATATATTAGTTGCGTGCTAGTTTTAACTGTTTATTGCTCCAATGCTGGGCACAGATCCTAGTTCTAGGTGCGTTTTGTATCGAGTAATACGTCCAGGCATGAGGGGTTCCCTTTTTGAAGGGTTTCTTCATCGTCTGTGCATGTGATAAGGATGCACGTAATTTCGAATGGTTACTAGTGCATGCCTTGGGATGGAACTTTAGGAATTTCACTTCTTAGCCGGTTCTTCTCCATAAGAACTACCTTTTGGAACCGTGCACCTAGTATCGGCATTTCAAAAGTACCTGTAATGTTGGTCTAGTTAAAATAAATATATTTGACTGTGACTTAGTGCACTGATCACATTAATAGGCTATTATTTCTTTAATAGTATTAAAGTTTCGTATATTTTCTTATAACGGATTTAGATGAAATTTTAACATACAGAAATGTTTTTTACCTGCATTAAATTTAAAAAAGGCTTTTTATTTATATACAATGTGGTCAAAGCCACGAAGCTATTACTAAATAAAATTTAAAAAAATCCACAAACAAACAGTAAAATAAAATCGAACAAATATACTCCACAGATTATAAACACTGTGTTGCCAACAAAACACGAGATTCCGTGTTATTTTCCAGATGACAGACGATGATCCTACACGTTTGACGGACAAGGAGTTATTATTGAAGAACTTTATTGAAAATAAATAATATATATTATATTTCGGTGAAGATTTATAAGTAATCATTGGAAAATCGTTCTAGCGTGAAATTTGTGTGAGTTATTATGTTAACACAGCCGTAAATAATAGTTCTTTAAAGAAAAGAAATGGACACAATGAATTTGGTCAAGCTTTTTGTTACTAATTATTAGTAAGTAATCGACCTTAAAGTACGTAAAGTATACAAAATAAATATATATTTTAATTGATAAATAATATGGCAACGGGAAATCACATAAATATATGGAGGGAAGAAGGTGGTAGTCTCTCCATTGGAAAACTAGAATCCTCCGACCAGGCGAGGTGTTATGCCTGGCGGGCTACTGCCCAACGGTTGATGTTGGGTGGTTCTATATATTCTATCTTGCGTGCAAATTTCACTTGCGCGATGTAGGATCTAGAATGTAGTTCGAATGTAGCTAGATAGATGTCGCTACAAATATACCGCGATAAAATCCGTAAAAAAGTAGTTTTATTTTAATAAATCGTGAATCTAAACACAGTTATTATAACTATAAACAATTACGACTAACAGCAAATACATCTTAAACAATATTAAATCTCAACAAAACCACACACGGTAACAATTAAAATACCATAATACAGAAACTCACTTAAAACCAGAAGTTACCCGTCCCAGTTAGTGATAACCGTGATTTTACGACGGTTAACGGCCAGCAGTGGATTTTATTACTGGTTTAACGTTGGAGTTAAATTGCTGTAGTGTATAGCAGTAGCCTAAGAGTTAATTTCTGAAAGCAATTTGTTCTCATACAAACAAAGATTAGTCACAAAGGTATTTCTAAATACCTTTGTGCATCTGAGACTACAGAATTGTAGTTAATGTTTCCACGAGTCTAGTCCTACCTATCAGCTATTCAAGCAATTGCTTAAGATCTAGACCGAAGCCCGCCGGGGTTGTGGTGCATGCTTTTGCGAATCCCATGGCCCCGGCAATAGGGTTGGTGGCGTTGACGGGTGCGGGTTTTTAGGCGGTGAACGTTCAAGCAGAGTCTGACACATACTGTCGATGCGATCCCCAGGCGATGGGGTGATCCGTAAAGGATCTTTCCGCAATTAAAAAAAAGGCTTTAGTCCACCACCAGTTTCCTCGCTATGTATTATCTAATATATAAAATTCTTCTGTCACGGGGTGCGTAATCGAACTCCTCCGAAACGGCTCGACCGATTTTGATGAAATTTTTTGTGCTTATCCGGTATCTATGAGAATCGGCCAACATCTATTTTTCATCCCCCTAAATGATAGGGGTAGTCCACCCCCAAAATTTTTTTATTTTATTTTTTAGACAAAATATTTTTTTGGATTTTTTTTAGATTTGGCATTAAAAAATACATACAACCCTAAATTGTCACCCTTCTACCACCAACCCCTAAAATGTAGCAGAACAACGTTTGCTGGGTCAGCTAGTCTAATATATAAAATTCTCGTGTCACAGTTTTCGTTGCCATACTCCTCCGAAACGGCTTGACCGATTTTGATGAATTTTTTTGTGCTTATCCGGTATCTATGAGAATCGGCCAACATCTATTTTTCATACCCCTTAGTGATAAGGTTTGTCCACCAACCCCTATAATGTGGCAAAACAACGTTTGCTGGGTTAGCTAGTTACATATACTTATTAAACAGTATCTAATTGATGCCAATTTTAATCCATGATACGCATTATTGATGACGTAGACGCACTTTCAAGCAGACGTACTTTCGCATTTATTAAATGCGAATGTATGTCTGTCCGTCTGTCTGTCTGTCTGTCCGTGACGCTTTAACAGTTGAATCGATTTAGAAAACATTCGGAATGGAGATAGTTGGAGTCCAAGGCATGGATTGGATACAGTATTTAGTTACTATCCCTGAAATTAAAGTATAATGGAACGAAAATAGGGTTCGAAGTTTCTACGCAGACCAAGTAGCAAACGCTAGTATATTTTTAATTTTTTTTTTATTTTTTTCAGGTTGTTTTATTTACTATATCCGTTTAATGTTGTAAGTATTATTTAAGTTATTTTATACTTACTATTTATAATTTAGTAGTCTTTTGTCGTTTCAGGGTTTGTGGTTGTGTTGTGTTGTGGTTTGTGAGGACCTAAGTAACTAAGTCTAAGTAAAAAAATAAATAAAACAAAATAGAGGTTGCCTCTAATTTCTCGTAATTACTTGTAACGCAGTTAACTTGTTGAGTTAGCCTGTAATCTCTTTACTTCTCGTTAACAAACCCTGTTTGTTTTCTAAAGGGACCTTTTTGACCGACTGTGGGTATTCCATTCGTATTAATAATATAACATACCATCACGGCTGTGTATTTAAAGGGCTAGATAGAAGTCATTATATACCCACTGCTGGGCAAGCTCTAGTAACTTTAACAAGTAACAAAAACTTGTATTATTGTCGGCACGAGTCGTGAGCACAGATTTTAGAAGTAAAAGCCATTTTACGCGTGTACACTTATGGCAAAATTTGTTCAGTATCGATTTACATCATTCCGCTAAAGAAACCGAAAACTTATGGAATGCGCAAGTGAATTTTGTGCTCACGTTGTTAGGACTATCGCCTATATAAATATAAAAATAAATCCCTATTTCCCATGGTCTCTGCATCATGCAATCAATTATGGTATTGATAAAGGCGGAACCTTGGAGAAGGATAAAGGTTTTTTTATTAACCTACTAGGTGAGCGGAGACGCGGGCGGAAGCTAGTTTTTTCTATAAAGACGGGAGGAGACCGATGTCCAGGCGTGGGAGAGTTATTAGATTGATGATGATTTATAATATGTTGTTTGAATGAATTCAACCAAGTTTTCGATCAACCGATGCTGCGCTTAACTTGGAAATCAGTTATCAGTAAATAAGATGAAGATCATGCCAAGTTATTTAGTGATTCTTACGCGGATAATTACTAGACATTGAAATAAATCCATTTTAATTCTATTTTATCAAGTATATTATTAAAAAAAACATCTTACGTCTATAATAAAAAGATTTTCTTAAAAATTTACCAATTTTTTCGAAACCGATACACGAAATAATAAGAAATGCACTCTTAATTCTTAATAGTACATTCAAATATCTTGCTGTTAATTACTTATTGCAGCTACAAAACACAAGCGTACCCTGAAAGCGTTCTAAGTGCATTTTGGTGTTTAGGACACACTGTAATTTTGTCTCGGGCCCGCATCCACCAGTCGTCGTGGCGATCCTTGGGGCAGACCTATGTCCAGCAGTGGGCGTCTAACGGTTGATATGATGATGATGATGATCAATTATTGAAGACAAACTGAGGGGAAATTATGCAACACTTTTGATTATTCTATTTTGACGCTTTTCGAATAACATTTTTAGCTGAAGATATTTCTTTGCATACAAAAGCCACTGGCTAGATTAATAATATTGAAGCGGTAACACAAACAAAATGTGTGGCCAATTAATAAATTTCTACCGTTATTTTATCTCTAATATTTTAGGCAATATTATATTTCAACACTCGCTTTATCTTAGAACTTGGTCTTCGATAAGAAAATAACGTTAGTGAAACTTAGCACTACAATTACTAACGATTGTCTTCAACATTTTGGATGGTTGACGTTCAAGAACTACTTACAAACTTATGTCGGTGTTCATCATCATCAACCCATTAATGTCCCACTGCTGGGCACGGGTCTCCTCTCAATTGAGAGGGATTAGGCTATAGTCCACCACGCTAGCCTACTGCGGGTTGGCAGACTTCACACGCCATCGAGAATTCTCTCAAGCATGCAGGTTTCCTCACGATGTTTTCCTTCACCGTTTGAGCATGTGATAAATACGCACATAACTTCCCAAAAGTCAGTGGTGCGTGCCTTGGGTTTGAACTCGAGACCTCTGACATCTCAGTCCACTGGTCATACCGCTAGGCTACCACAGCTCATGTCGGTGTTGTTGCACTAAATTGTGAACATTTTGAGTGTGATGTAGTTACCCTATTTCATTATGTAAGTTAGTAAAATATCAGTTATTATGTAGGACATTTACAGTCAAAATTGATACTTAGGTCCTGCTAATGATATTGAATTTTACAATCTAACATCAAGCTTAGACTTTGGGTGCCTTGAGGCACAAATATTAGTAACATCTCTGCTTGAACCTTCGAGGTTTGAAGCATGATGATATATTATGATATTTTGTTTTCTCAGACCTTGTGCCTTCTAGCCTAGACAAGGGTCAAATATATTCAAATCAACAATGAATAAAAAAAAAGAAAATTAATTTCATTCGATTTTCCTTCGCAGATTCCAACAATAGCGTTATATAAAAATAAACCTGAAAAAAAAATAACACAATTGATTTTTTCTTCATTTTCCACACAGCATGATGTAATCAGATTTGAATGTGACAAAAAACATACAGACAGTGCCAGATGTGGATTCTCACGCAAGTTTATGTCATGTCACACTGTTAGCGAGTACAGGAGCTGAAGCGATAGCGGATGAAAAATACTTTAGTAACTTGCATTAGGTTAGAATAATATGTTTTTTTTAAATAAAAATGCCCTACAACAGGATTCTTTTCTGAAACTGCTGGGAAGAAGAAGCGGCGGCGGCGACACAAACTTTCCGACGACACATTTCTGTCTGTTGATTAAATAAATGATTATTCAATATTAAGTACTATGATCCAATTTATTTTACCGAGCAGAAAAATAAAATCTCACCTGAAATTTTAATTCAATAATTTTATTAAAAAAACGTGTGGTTGTCAGAATTTTTAGCTTCATACTTATAGATTTGTTACGAAAAAGGTAGGTAAGGTACCCTTAGGATTACCTGCTTGCCGCTTGCAGTGCTACACAATCTCAAATCTTCCTACGAATGTAATTCAATATAAACAGTTTCTCAGATTTCAATCGAGTGTAGGTGAGAATTGTTACACAATGCTACAAGTGTGGGTTCCTGGATTTGGCGGTTCTAACCAAATAATATCGTGTTTGAGTGCTCCGAAGTACTATCGGATCTCGATCCATCATTTATTTATAACACACTAGGTACATACATACATAGGCACATTTCATCAAACCTTAAGGCTTTAGACAAATATATACTCCTAAAGCAAACTTAGAGAATAATAATACCGTTTAACCTTCAATATCTCATACAGGCAATTTGAAACTGTTCTTTATCAGCCAGATTCGGTAAGGACTCTGACTGAAAATTTACGACTGAAAAACCCAAATTGAATAGCGTAATGTATAGTCAGTGCTAGTTTAGAAGAAGTTCTGACTGCGTCATCTTCAACCTATTTTATGTATGTGCAACTGCCAGATATAGCCGTCTCTTCTCAGGAATAAAAGAGTTTAGATTTTACTCCACTCAGCTGGGTTAATGCTGGTTGGCAGAATTTGCTAGAAAATCTTTCAGGCATGCAGGTATCTCTCACCTCTACTGTTTCAGCGAATGGTCATTAATATCCACGTGCATTTGAAAAGTAGTGCACGCATTACCGAATGAATGCCCATACCCCCTAAATCATACGCGATTTTATTCCAGGTCTTGGTGGACGTCTCCATGAGTCCCATGGCCCCAACGATAGGCCATAGAATGCTATAGAATTATGATTTATCTGTGGTAGAATGGAGCCTAAACTAGGGAAGCCCTGTATTGCAGGTCTCCAGGAGGGAAATAAAACTACCCACCATTCTAGTTTTATTTCACTAATTTTTAGGGATCGTAGTGTAGATGCTGTAACTGATCCAAAATGACGGGATTCAAATTATATCAATACACCATAATAAATACTCTATTATTCGCGTAAGTGTATGAAATTAATACCAAAGGAGGATGCTAAAAATAATTTCGAAACATAAGCTACTTACAGCTCAACCAATCGATAGCTCAATTACTCGCTCAGCCAGAACCGTGATGATACTATGCCTCTTAGGATTAGGGTGTAATAAGTGCTCGGCGACTCCTGGTAGCATTCCAAAAGGGGTGGGCCACCCTTAGGATATTGGTTATGCAAATATCAACGTAAAGCGGGGCTGCCAGGAAATTGAGCCTTTCATATTACGTTGGGTGAGTGTTAATTTTTTGAATGATTCATAGGTATTTTTGGATATTGTTAATCCAAATTGCTGGTGAGATTTTTATTTCGTTCTATGGTGCTTCATGTCTGTTGCAAAACAATAAGCCATTTGTTTTTCTAACTGCTTGTCCTATTTGTTACCCGTTCAGCTCAGCGGTAGTTAACACTGCCTGCTGTGCCTGTTTGTGTGATGAGCATTAACATTTGTTTCCGAGTCATGGATGTATCTATGTAGAATAATTATGTATGTATTTACAAAAAAAAGTATATATGTAGTATATCAACCATCTAGTATTCGTAACACAAGCCTCGTTGCTTAGCTCGGAACTAGATGGCACTGTATCATAATGCCCAGAAATATTTATTATTTATTTATTAGTGTAGCCTAGATCTTCAGCTCAAGATAGAGCTGAAGCATAGTGTGCTGTTTAATTGATGACGCGATTACGCGTAGTTGTTGATGTACTGGCTGCTGTACCATGGGTTCCAGGTTTTAACCCAGCAGAAAATATACAGCCTATGTAATGTGTGTGTTATGCAGAAATTGCATTTCAAAATGCGCTCACAATATAAGAATATAAAGAGTGTGTGAGCCTCTGCCCTCGTTACCTGCACATTACACGCCACTACTAAACGACTTGTCGAGTCAATGGTTCAACAATTTTTGAATAATTTAAGGCAACCTCAATGGCGTTTTTTTCATTAACCCATTAACGTCCCACTGTTGGGCACGAGTCTCCTCTCATTTGAGAGGGATTAGGCTACAGTCCACCACGCTAGCCTAGGTACTGCGGGTTGGCAGACTTTACATGCCATCGAAACAAATCTCTCAAGCATGTAGGTTTCCTCACGATGTTTTCCTTCACCGTTTTAAGCTTCAAATAAAGATAAATACGCACATAACTTCCGAAAAGTCAGTGGTGCGTGCCATGGGTTCCAACTCGAGACCTTTGACATCTCAGTCCACCGGTCAATCCACTTGGCTACCACAATGGCGTTAGGTGTTGCCAAATAGAGATCGTCACTAGTGCAGGTTTTTGGGCACCAATAGATACATAGCGACTGTAAACTGTAGTTCTAGTCAAAAATTATAGAATCCCTAAAGTATATTAAAAAATTCTACGTATGTTTACAGAAATAAGTTTTCTGACGTTTCTAGTACTTACTTACACACACTAACTAATCCTCAAAATCCAAAAAAAAAACGACTCTATAGTCGTTAGATGACTTTTATGCAATTATGCGTAAGAAAGTGGCGTCAGTGGTGCGACGAGTACGGTCGAGCCCAAATAGCGTCCTGAGGATGTTTGGCGACAGACTGGACACTGCTCTACTCAATAGATTTACTGAACTGCATGTGTTGCGGTGAGCAAACTGCGCGGGTATGGTCTGTTCAATTTGTTGGGCCTACTGGTAATTACTAACATTAGCTATAAGTAAAATTTTCCTGTTACTAACATACATATGGACTTGATGGTCTGAATTAAATTATTTTTATTTTTATTTTTTTTATTTTTATTTATTATTTATTTATAGTGAGGCCGTAGGCGTTTCAAAACTAAATCCTCATTCGTAAAGAGACTGCGATGTCTGACGTGAATAAAATTAGGACGAAACTTCAATAACGGTAGGAGAAAAGATTATTTTTAGACTTTCTGGCGGTGAAATTGATAAGTATGGTACGCCGGCCCGGCTTGACGTGACAAGAAGTCGGAATAGAATGAAGTAAAGATCAAAGAAGTCATTGGTTCGTTGTACTGATGAGAATTCCTCTTTGTGGAGTTCATGTGATTGTCTGAATATGATTGCCAGCGTGATTATAACCCTCATATTTTGTGGCATGGCGTTCCTTTTAAAAAAATGTTTGGAGTGTATCTTACGTGTATTTGCATACACACAAGTAGTATTATCGAAATTTTCGAAGAATCTTCAGTCGCACCTATTTAACGGGCCATCATCATCAACCCATTATTGTCCCACTGCTGGGCACGGGTCTCCTTTCATTTGAGAGTGCTTAGGCTATAGTCCACCACGCTAGCCTACTGCGGGTTGGCAGACTTCACATGCCATCGAGAAAGTCTTTCAAGCATGCAGGTTTCCTCACGATGTTTTCCTTCACCGTTTGAGCTTGTGATAAATACGCACATAACTTCCGAAAAGTCAGTGGTGCGTGCCTTGGGTTTGAACTCAAGACCTCTGACATCTCAGTCCACTGGTCACTCCGCTAGACTACCACAGCTCTTAACGGGCCATTGGACCCGGATATCCTCTCAAGGCTATAGCCCCACAGGGTACAATATGTGCTAATATTCCTTAAAATAAAGGAGTTACTTAACTGACAGCAAACGGAATTCCAATGCTGTCAGAATAGTCACCCACCCAACGAGCTCTGGCAACATTACTCAATCGCAGAAATACAACTATTGTTGTTTCACTGCGGTAATTCTATTAAGTGGAAGTACTTTCCCAGATAGGCAGCTCAATTTGAGCGAAGAATCTCGCTATGCCCTACCTCGCAAATGTCTCAGACATGGCACATGGACATTTCCTCAAGACATTTTCCTTCACCGATTGACCATTGGGAGCTGTGGTAGCCTAGCGGTGTGACCAGTGGACTGAGATGTCAGAGGTCTCGAGTTCGTACCCAAGGCACGCACCACTGACTTTTCGGAAGTTATGTGCGTATTTATCACGTGCTCAAACGGTGAAGGAAAACATCGTGAGGAAACCTGCATGCTTGAGAGAATTTAATACGCAGTAGGCTAGCGTGGTGGACTATAGCCTAATCCCTCTCAATTGACAAGAGACCCGTGCCCAGCAGTGGGACATTAATGGGTTGATGATGATTGACCATTATATAAATATAAGGGGCGCCCTAGAAGAACATACATGGGTCTAGTCAGTGAACTCCTTCAAAAAGATCAGGTGCGCAGTACTCGTAACCGGCGCGCGTGCATGACGAGTGGTATGAATGTGGACGAGGCAAAAGTTATATGCAGGGATCGTAGCGCGTGGCAGATTCTGCTTACCTCCATAAGAAAAAGGAGTGTATGTATGTATTAATACGCTCATAACTATCGAAAAGTCAGCCAGCAATAGGATCATACTCAATATGTTTAGATTAATACACATTACATAATATATTTTTGGACCTTAGCCAATTGTTTGCGAAAGTAGGTAAGTCTTTCAACAGTAAAGTTTGCTATCAAATCTAACACATTTATTTAATACCTCAAACGGCCTATAGATGTCGCTGCTCCAGCGGTTCCCAGCATCAATTTGATCATTAATATAGACATTAAGATTATCATCTTTGCAATTATATCCCAGTTTTACGATTCAAAGGCCTTTGTCCAAGTTTATCTCGGAAATGGAAGGATTATGTTTTGTAAATTCAAATTATTTCAGTTTCAAGTTTGTAACACGTCTGAGTTCATTGGAATTATTGTAACACTGACTAAGTATTAAACTTGAGAGGTTCTTTTGTTAACAAATTATTAACATTGTTATTGTTAACTGCCTCATTGATCCAGTGGTTGTAAGTGCGACTGCTGATAAAGTGGTTTTGGGTTTGAGCAATTTGTTTTTCTCTGAAATTTTCAGTAGCAGCTTGGAGTTTGGATTCGGGCCCGGTTAGCAATAAGCTCCTTCTCTATTTCATATATTAGTAGGTATACCTCTGCCTAACCCTTTGAGGACGAGGCGTAATGGTATGTACGTATGTTCATTTTCTTCTTGTTGTTGTAATTTTCTGCGTGAGATATTTTTTTGTGGTTGGTAAAAAACTATAAAGATTATCTTCAGACAATCCTGTAGGATAAAAAGCTAGTTTATTTTAGAAAATACTTAAAATAAAATATATTTTGACATAATCATAATTATTTTGATCTCAAGTCAACTATAAAATAGATATAATCTTCGGTGAGATGAAAATATCGTATCCAATTTCTCAGATAAAAAAAGAACAAAATTTAATCTCAACCGCAAATCAAATTCGCGTACAAACATAATAAATTCAAAGTCTATAATCCGAAATTCTAGTTAAAACCGGCCCGATCCGGCCGAAAGCGGTTTAAACCAGTTCAGTGGCAAAAAGAAGTAAATCCAGCCAAATATTTTACTACAGACCGATTGTTGTAAAAACTCGGAAAAGTTTTTCCAAGGAAGTTTTTTGGTGCGCGAAAAAATTGGCTTTTGGACGCACGAAACGTGATTTTGTGATGAATAGTTGGTAGATGTTCAAAACTTTGGTAGGAGAAGTTTTTCCGTATATTTCATTTTTAGTTTCATATTTTGAGAGAAAGTCTGATATTACAGTGTCAATTTTATTACAAGAAATAAAAACTCAAAGCTAATAAATTATTCTCCCAATTTTATTTCGGCTGAAATGTTATTTGTGCTTGATTCGACCAGTTTTCAGATCATATTGTATACTTTTTTTACGGGCTTACAAACATAGAAAAATGTCCCCAATTGTTATAAATAATATATAAAAGTAATACTAACACAAGTTTACTGCCGGTTATGGGAAAGACTCTCAGATCCTTAACAGATTTTGTGATTTTTAAGCAGGAAAAAAATCTTACACTTATGTAAATGTTGGACATTAAAAACAACTTTTTTTGGACTTTCTCATGGTGTATGTTTTCGATCCTTTTTAGCATCCATGGTCACAAGTTGGTCTAATATTTATGAAACTGAATCTAAACTGTACTGTAACTTTGATTCGATTGTTCAAATTTGAAGAAATTATAACGACAGTCGATCATGTATTGACTTCCACGCTAGGACTTCTGGACTTAATTATTTGGGTTATGGTAAATATTGTGTTAAAAATTACTTCAATATCGTTGTTTGCCTGTGATAAACTTGTGAGCTATAGAACTGATTCCAATGGAATTTTAAGCACTGCGGGTAGTTAAGTCTAACTTGAGAGATAGAATACTTTTGATCTCAATTTATGTATAATCACAAATTTTTTTTTATTGCAAACGAACAAATACCTTTATCATAATGACAGTAACACGCGGCCAATTCAATTCGTTTCTTTCGTTTTTATGAAACTGTCTAAAATATATGTTCATCATCATCATCGACCCAAAATTATTGTCCCACTGTTGGGCAAGGGTCTCCTCTCATTTGTGAGGGATTAGGTTACACAGGTCTCCTCTCTAGGTCATTGCCCACCACGCTAGCCTAATACGGGTAGGTAGACATCACACGCCATCGAGAAACGTGAAAGCGTGCAGGATTCCTCACGAAGGAGATTTTATGATGAAATATATGTAACAAGGATTAAAATCCCACTCAAAATATTTCTTCAGAACATAGGTGGACTATTTTCGTAAAACTCCATGTAACCAAAAGTACTATATCTCCATTATTTAAGCCATTCTATACCATTACGCTAAGAACTTAAGACATATAATTGCTTAACGACCTCTAACGGGGAAAAAAGGCCTAGATGTAGAGAAAAAAAACTTTGGTAAATAACGTTATATCATAACGACGACTGATTTATGGGGTGAGCAGAGTAGTAAGACTCTTGTTTATGACTTCGCGTGTTTTTTCTCTAATAGCTGCCGTTACATGAGGGCATAGAGTAATTCTGTTAAGTTATATAGAGTAATAAGTATCGTTGGAGAAAATCGTTATCTATGCTCAATTTTGTAGATAATTTTGTCTAGATATTAATTCTATCCAAGGTATATACTACGAATCTTTTTTTAAATATATTTTTAGGTTTGCTAGACAATTTTCTAGGCACAGTAATGGACAAGAATAATTGATGAACTTAATGAATAGAAAATTTGTAAAAAAATATATTTTAACATTGAATAATATTAAAACAAGCTGAAAATATCAAACTCTGTACTAATGTAACATCTTGCATGTCCATTTAAATGTCCAAAGAAATAAATATCGATTCTGATTAAAAACGAAGTTTACATTCAATAAAATGATCTTGAAGATTTTGTTGAAGTCGGCAAATAACAACAAGAAGTTTTTCTTTTGTTAAAATATTTTTCAATGAATCTTCCCGACTTTTTATTTTGGATGCAAAATTCTGAATGCGTGTTCTAGTGTTGTATTTCCAGGGATTCTAAATTCCTGGTTTTAAAAGGTGCTTCGCGAAGATTGCGGGATATAAGAGATTTAGTTGGGTTCAAAGATGTCAGCCGGTGCGGTCTCAAAAATTGTCTCGTTACTTGGTAATCTTTTGAAGTCTTAAGGCTGGAGAATTGGGTTGGGGATTTGATATATAATTTACTAGAGTATCTTCTTGTATATAAAAATCTCGTGTCACGGTGTTTGTCGCTGAACTCGTCCGAAACGGCTCGATGGATTATTATGAAATTTATTTATTTTGGTAGGTACTACGTTCTCTTTTCACGTACATTAGCTTGTCAATAACAATTATAACAAAATTAGCTGCGGGTTCCAAGACAGTTAAAATCTTTCCCCTGGGACACGTCGGACATCATTGCGTCTACTATTATCTGGATGGTTACTATTGTTAATCCTGGCTTACAGGAGTGGGGTACTTTGGGTGGCGGATTTTTTTGAGTTATTGACAATTTCGTTTATTGGTATGACGGCGCATGCGTACGTCGTCGATAATGTCAAATTTGAGAGTGGCTGTTGTCAAAGTCGCTCTAGCGGAGCGTCGTTTGGAGACGAGCTGAACGGGAACCGCATGCGCACCACGTCTGCGACGAATCGCTTGTAATCTGCCCGAATAGTGTGCCCTAGTAACCGATTATAATGAGAAGTCAGAAGCGATATGGTGCCTCCCGATCGAACATGCGCCCACAACAACTGAATACACGATGAATTCTGATGAAGGCCTTCCTGCGCCTACAGGTATATATAACAAAAATGGTCAATAACGAAAAAAAATAGAGTGGCTCTTAGTTAACATCGTACATCTGACTGCTTATGATCATGGCCATGACATTTCGTCAAGATTGGATAATATCAATATACCGCGATAAAATCCGTAAAAAGTACTTTATTGCAATGTATATTAATAATAATAATTTTCCAGGACATTAGGTATGGCACAGCGCCATCTAGTTCCGAGGGTAATATACTACATATATTTTTTTGTTGTTGTAAATACATACATATTATACAGAGATACATCCATGACTCGGATACAAATGTTGAGCAAATGATGTTTCCATAGTTTTATAAAATTTGTTATTTATTTGTAGTTAATTATATAAAACATGTTCACAATATCTATAAAATATCAAAACATTTATATTTAATGCAGAAGTGATTAATATTCATTATTTTATCCAAGGTCTTTATAAGGTTGAAAATATTGAAAAAATATTTTTTTTTTTATGAATACAGCTATTTATCCTTGGCTTTTCCCCTTAACATTAGTGGGTCTTCAAAAGTCACGTAAATACCATGAATTTTAACCATTTTGTCTTAATATACTAAAGAGATTTGTTCAAATAGGTTGAATTACCCTACCACTGGCCACTACAGTAAACATAAAACAGACGTTCCAATATAAAATTTGAATTGAGAATAAGAATTTGACAATAAAAAAGAAGCTGTATATGTCATACGGTTTTTGGCTCAGTTTCCAAATGCAAGTCTATAAAATTCAATCGAATTCAAAAAAGTATTTTTCAAATTTGTTTAATGGAAAATAATAACTCACTCTATATTTTATATCTACCATGGGGTTTAAAATATAACTTTCCATACTATATTTAATGTCGGTATTCCCCCTATAACATACCTAAAGCAGCTTTCAGCAATTCCAGTTAATATGGAATTTTGGACTGTGTCCAGTTTCCGATTCAGAAAATAGGAGAGAATTAAAATAATTTCTGAAACTTTTACTGTTAGAAGAAAACCGTTGGGGCATAATTAATTTGGTGATTGGCGTCTTTCGGGTGGGATTTCCTAGAGAGTAATATTGAAAGGAAACTAGGTGTGTAGTATATTATATTTGTTATAGTCAACCTGATTTAACGACCTGATTGGCGCAGAGGCTGAGCGACCGGCTTGTGCGTCACGGGTTGCGGGTTCGATCTCCGCACGGAACAAATATTTGTACGTTTTACAGGTAGTTGTTCCGGGTCTGGTCTTTGTGTAGGTATGTGAAAATTTGTGTTTGTAAACGCACCCACGACGCAGGAGAAAATCCTAGTGTGGGGCAACGTTTTTTAAAAAAAAGAAAAGTAACCTTCGAGGCTTTTTATAACTGTGTTAGGTTACTTTTCTAGCCCCTTAAAATGCACCTGATTATTAGGATGATACACGGAACAAAGATTTTCTGCGAAAAATAAAGCGACATAATATTTAGTTTCTAAAATTAGTTTAAGAAGAATTTTATCATTCTTTTCCTATTTCCGATTACTCATAAAAACCTGTACCCGGTCTCATCTCATGTGACGATTAGGCTATATTCCACTACGCTAGTTTAATTTCAGCACAACTAAAACTTATCTAATGATCAGTTTCAATACCTGAATTAATAGTAACAATCATCAAGCGAGAAAACCTATTCACGTGAAATTGACAGCATTTTATAACTACACTTCTTTTTAGAAACTCACGTATTCCGTTTAGATCCAAATCGTCACGAAACGTATCAAAGAATCTACAAGATACATCATATATTTCACTACCTATACAGAATATCATCCCCAAAATCCCTAAGGGCAACTAGCGCGAATAAATAGCCCCCTAGCACCGAATCTTGCACCTAAGTGGATTTTCAGCTTTACAAAAAACCTGGGGTCTTCCTTTATGTCGGGCGTGAGAGCATAACGACGTACATAGCTACACAAAGCCTATTATCGGCATAGCACGTAAGGCAAGGCCGGTGAATGGACGGCACGTAGCTACTTCTTACAAATCAGAGCGTACCTGACGATTGGCGGGTGCGTTTGAATTGGATAGTGTACTGGCGTGTTTACTTGACTGTTTGTTATTGTTGGGCAAGTAGGTAGATAGTGTGTATTTTATCATAGTTTTTTTATATATTTGAGTAGATAAATGATTGCATTAATGCATGTCGTATAAATTAGTTTTATTTACTTGGCATAAATCAAAATAAAATGCAATTAAAAATATTTTCACACGTGAAGTGTGTGAAAATTAAACATTAAAAAACAGTAAAATTAAATTAACTTAAAAAAGATTAATACTACTTAATACGATTTTATCGCTGTGTATGACATTATTTAAAACCAACGCTTCAAACCCTTTACAGCATTTAAGTAGAAAATCAGTTTGATATGATTATTTAATAGAAAACAAGAATTTTACAACGAACTACTGGAATAACTAACCAATAAATCGCCTTATATTTTTCACATTTTATTTTCGGTACCACTCTTTTTCTTTACCACGGTACGGCTCTTCGTTTGCACTAAGAACCTCAATAAAAATTAAAAAAACACATATTTTACCAGACTCTAATGGAAAGGAATGGTACTAAATATGTTCAGTATTAAGTGCAGTATTATCTTAGTTATCTCTGGACTCACTCGTCTTCATTATTTATTAGTCAGCTTGCCTAGCTTTGGCTAAATCAAGTGTACTAATGGTATATGAGATTACTTAGCTAAATTAATGTTTCGGGTGTTTGTTTGTTTTCAAGTTGACACTGATGTCCTCATTAAGATTTTGAAAATTAGACAATTATTTTAATTATTTTTAATGGTAATGAATTGTATGAATCAGTGGTTTTTATTGTGGATGAGGCTGTGACGTTAGTATTATTTAAAATAAGATTCTTATACTTACAGATTTAGAGATTTTTTTCTTTTCATTGCAATTGTTATTTTTCAATCTTTTTTTTTTGGATTTTCCGAGTGGAAAACTGAATGGACCATCCCAGCTACATAATTAGTACTCACAATTCTGCTTTAAAAACGCTTCTTACACAACATAATTATATTTATTTAGGTATGATATGTTTACTTTGAACAAAAATACCTTCTTAATGCTACAATATAATTTCAAAATAAACATAGCTTGAAAATATAAAACTCCAATAATGATTTAGTCATGTACGATAGAGAACTGTCTTACTTACTAGACCATTGACCATACTAAACGCAGCATCACTTACAATCCAAGTAGAGTATAGCCCAGTTTCTACTGAGAATTCTACCAAAATATATACCTACAAACATTTTCATAGAATTTGACGAATTGATCACAGAGACAGAAAAGTTCACAGAGCTCACAAAAACATAAAGAAGCTCAAATATGTTAGTACTCCTTCATATTTACCTACACACATTTTAATCACTATCATTATCATCTATCTAATTATTGCCGGTCCATTTGTTTAGGAATTACAATGCCACAGACAGACACACATATACGTCAAACTTAACACCTCTCTTTTGCGTTGGGGTTTTAACATAATAAAATAGTTTTGTCTGCATGTTAGTTTTACTCAGTACTAAAATATTTATATCACAAAGTTCTGATATGTAAATTAATATTTTCAGAACACTATTACAAATCAATGTTTTTTTAAAATATTTTGAGTATTTTGTAATCAATATTCACTGTAACAAATTGACGACTCGGTGGCGCAGTAGCTGAGCGATCGGCTTGTGTGTCACGGGTTGCGGGTTCGATCCCTGCACGGAGCAAATATTTGTACGTTCTGCAGGTACTTGTTCCGGGTCTGGGTGTTTGTGTATGTGAAAATTTGTGTTTGTAAACGCATCCACGACACTAGGGAAAATCCTAGTGTGGGGCAACGTTATTTAAAAAAAAAAAAAAAAAAATGTTTGGAATTGGAATTTGTACGGAAATTTTCACTCTGGCAACATTCATAATTAACATTAAATAGAGTTAAGTTCTAACTTTACAAAGTTAGCCTCGATTATATTAATTTTAGCTTATTATTATTCAAGAAGCATTGCAGTTACGACTCTACCACGACACAGAAATGAATCTTGGACTCTTATATACAGTTATAACTAGGTTTAATATTAATTGTAATTTGTATTCTACTAGTGAAGTAGATTTCAGCCAATTTAAGCTAATTTTGGTAGCAATTAGCGAATTGTGTTGCCAGTCTAGTGAAATTAATTTCTGACATACATACATAATTTTTTTAAGAAAATTTAAGAAGATTAAATATTAATATACATATGACACTGACATACTATCACGCCTGTATCTCTAAGGGAGTAAGCAGAGGAGGATTATGTACCTCTGCAGTTCGCTGGCATGTTTTTAAGAAATATCTATTGCTTTTTGGAAGTTATGTGCGTATTTATCACAAGCTCAAACGATGAAGGAAAAGATCATAAGGAAACCTGCATGCTTGAGAGATTTGTCTTGATGGCATGTGAAGTCTGCCAACCCGCAGTAGGCTAGCGTGGTGGACTATAGCCTTATCCCTCTCAAATGAGAGGAGACCCGTGCCCAGCAGTGGGACGTTAATGGGTTGATGATGATGATCTATTGCTTTTAATTAAATATAATTCCAGACTTCAAACTGAAGTTGAGAGTTTCTTGCCAACAATAAATAATTCTTTGTTTTGACAATATAAGAAAAAAACACATACAAAGTAAACTGCATAACATATCATCACGCCTGTCGTCCCCGAAGGGTCAGGCAGAGGTGTACTATTGTACACTCACATTACGCCGGTATGTTTTAGGTCCCATGTAATAGGGGGCTATTGCCCGTAACCGGGCACAAATTCAAACTCCGAGCTGCTACTGAGAATTTCATAGAAAAACCGAATAACAATTTGCTCGACCTGGGAATCGAACCCAGGACCTCTTGCTCGGCAGTCGCTCTGTACGACCACTCGTCCAACAAGGCAGCAAAGTAAACTATACATTATCCAACAGTTTTCCCAATTTATTACACTATATATTTGTGCCCAGAAACAAAGTTAAAATGTCATTCTTTGATGAAGGTGTAAAGTTTGCTTTTTGACTGTGCGAGTCTTGGCGTCGTTTTAAATGAAAATGTTTTTGGTCGGATTATTTTTTATGCGGAGACAACGTTGAAATGCGTTCTGTCTGCAACGTGTTAAAATCGAATGTAAACGCACCATATCTCGCTTTAGTAGAGTCCCCTAGAGGGCGCCACTACACTTGCCCACGCTCTCAGAATACTTACGAGAGAATTTTGGTACACCCCTGACATATTACTCTCGCTTAGCCGATTATGGAGTTGAGAAAGAGAAATGCTTCCACAAATTGGATTTTTTGGGAAAATATTTGAAATTACCGTTTTGGTAGCAGTTAAAGGAAACGTTGCTGTCTAGTAGGGCTCTTTGGTTCGATTATCAGGTCAAGCAATATTTCTTACATATGTTACAATCCTTATAGTTAATTTATGGCTGCCACAGTTATATGTATATTCCAACGCTACTACAAATTAGTAGTCTACAAATCTAGTTCTATGTTATTCACTTACCTGCAAAGTGAAAGAGACAAAATTATATTTGAAAGCTATTTAAATAGAATTTGAGTAACGGGGCTGTTTGGAAAACGGTCTCCCTCAATTTCTCCTTCAACATGCTTGCACTAATCATTTGTATACTGATGACCAACCAGCCAGTCCATATATGAGTCGATTTTATGCTGACGACCTAGCGCTATTAGGTACGCTACCTTTAAAGGCGCTGAAAGAAACTTGGAGGCAGCTCTTGCTGGATAAGAGTTGTACTAAGATGATTTGAAGTGAAACATAAGTGATTTCAAAATGAAAAATATTATTAATTTTGACAACAAGACGACTTATTATGTGAATAATATAAAAAATCAGCAATAGCTCAGTACAGCGAAATATTGTTGGAATTAACGAATTTGCCCTTTATTAATTAACCCTCTCACTGCTGAACAGAACAAAAATCAACCCTGCAAAACACACGGTCATCAATATTTTTGACTTCGATTACAGAGTGTAAAATTAGCGGTATTCAAATATTTGCAATACTCATTTGTGGATAACCTAATACACCGCATTCGTTTTGACCTCATTTCTGTAATAGGTTCAAACAATTAAAATGTATTTGTGTACTGGCAACATTTACATCTAATTTATTAGTTTAAATGTTATATATTATGTATTTGTCATTATCATCATCAAACTATTTACCGTCTCAGTGTTGGGCAGCGACTAGGCTTATGTTACAGATACTAGATAATTGATATACTACATATATTTATGTACATTTTTTTGTAAATACATACATATTATTCATAGATACATCCATGACTCGGATACGAATGTTGATAGTCTTTACAGAAACATTTGTCCCTACAGAGATTCGCACCCGGTATAGCACAGAAGAATAGGCTAGGCTAATCGGGTCGTCAAATAAAAACAAAGATTTCGACGAATTAAGAAACTCTGCCTTTTTTGAAGTCGGTTAAAAATATAAATAAAGTATGAAACGACGTAAGAATGAAATGTATATATATACAAACAAAATTTCCATTAGCTATGTAAAGATATAGTCTCCTTTCTACCAGGAACTACATGACACCTTTTCTGACTGTCACAAGAGTTATTAATGTCATTTTAGCTGCTCAACAGAATTTTGTTCCGAGAAACTTATTACGTTATCCGTATACAGGTTGCTATTTTATTCGGGAATTGAATACTATTGTAGACTGAAGTCACAAGTCTTGATATTGCATGGACTATGGACTATGGACTGCACCTTTGAGTTTTCGCAGTTATGTATGTATTAATAATAATTTAATTGTTATATTGTATAATAATTGTGAAGAAACCCCCGCTGAGGCATTTTCTCAACGGCGTCTTAAGTCTGCCAAGACGCTTGGTAGTTTATTACCTAGCGGTTTGAGTCTTTACTTCCACTAGAAAGGAAAAATAATTCTTCTCTAAAGTGCGGATGCTCCTGCCTAACCAATGAATTCGACAATTTAAATTGAGCAATCTTTCCAAAATTTTGACATTAAAATACATATTTACTA
Source organism: Craniophora ligustri (assembly GCA_905163465.1). Classification (NCBI taxonomy): domain Eukaryota; kingdom Metazoa; phylum Arthropoda; class Insecta; order Lepidoptera; family Noctuidae; genus Craniophora; species Craniophora ligustri. The sequence continues at coordinate 9,750,806 of LR990978.1, read as the reverse complement.
AATACATTACACTTGATAACATTAGTTAAATCTCATTAACTGTATATATTCAATGATAACATTCACAATATCTTACTCTAATAGACAAAATACAATTCAAATAAGAGAGCATGACAATTGTCAACACAAAAAAAAACCGTTGGCAATCCGTAGCCGCATCATATATATTACATACTGTATACACGCACGTCAAAAAACGAAATCCAGCGATACGCCTATCAAGTTCCCGCAGAATATTCCGTCTCCCTCTAATAGCTTGTCAGAATAACTCAGACGTTCGGTACGTGCTCGCATCCGAATCGATTTGCAATGATACGAAACAATCGCTCGGAGAATACGAATGATTGATAACATCGATATAGTACGATGACTAGTCACTTCACTATTGCTGTTTTGTTTGTCCCGAAATTTGGTATTAAGCCTTTCCTTTTGTTGTTAACCGACTTCAAAAAAGATGGAGGTTCTCAATTAGATTCTCAGTATGTTTTCTTCTATTTTGTAGGTTAGTTACGCGATTAATCCGCTCATTGAAGAATTGATTTTGATGTTTCTTTTTCTGTTGTAGGTAATACTTCAGATATGGTCCCCTATATATTTATAATAATACATATAATACCTACTTTTATTCAATTATTTTAGTTTTATAATAGGAAGCTGGCAAACAACCTTACAGCCCGCCTGATAAACCACTGTAAAAAACATTCAATCCATCTTTAAAGAATCTCATGCTGTAGTCGTGGTCATCATTAGCCCATTATTTGATTCTCCCACTGGTGGACACGCGTCTCCTCTAATTTGAGAGAGATTGTGGGCTAAGTCCACCACATACAGTAGATAAAATCTCTCAAGCATGTAGGTTTCCTCACGATGTTTTCCTTCACCATTTGAGCATGTGATAAATACGCACATAACTTGGAAGTCAGTAGTGCGTGCCTTGAGTATGAACCCGAGACCTTCGACTTCAAAGTCCACTCATCAAACCACTTGACTATTAAAGCTCATAAACGTGAAAATAATAATCATTAAAAAAAAATCTAAACACAGGCTTAGATATCACGTAACATATAGGTACACACAAAAAATACGATATTCGATATTGAGAAACTCCTTTTTTGTTGTTATGTCGTTGAAGATATTATTATGATCTGTTCATGAGTTTTCGGATAGTTTTTCCATGATTTTATAATAATAGTATTGGTAGGTCTCGAATTAACGGGGATGAAAAACATCGTGAGGAAACCTGCAAGCCTGACAGATGTTCTCATCGTGTACAGTCTGCTAACCGCAGTAGGCTAGCGTGGTAGACCATTTCACGTTATGTTCAGTTTAGCTTTTAAGTGGTCCCATATCAATTAAATAAATAAATAAATATATCTGGACAGTATGACACAGCGCCATCTAATTCTGAGCTAAGCAACGAGGCTTGTGTGACGGATACTAGAGGGTTGATACACTACATACTTACTTTTTGTCGTAAATATATACTTATTGTACATAGATACATCTATAACCTAGATATAAAAATGTTGTTTCTCATCACACAAATATTTGTCCTTACCAGGATTCAAACCCGTAATCAAATTCAAATCGCTGAGCCAATCGGATCGTCGGCTAATTATGTGTTCAAATTAGTTTAAAACATTCTGATATAAGGCTTGAGTTATCTACATCTTGTATCTTGTAGTAAATTAAATAATGGACCATATCTGTTATACCATACTAGGTAGGTACCATATAGTTTGGTAAAATTCAATTCCTTTTTCTTCTTTTGCAGGTAAGTGAAAATATCAGCATTACCGGTACGATGGAAGCTACGGGAAAGGGTAGGAGGGGGGGAGGACAGAGTTAATAAGGCAGCAGCGTAAGAAGATCTCTATTAAGTAGGTACGAATACATTATAATTATAAAATCAAAATTAAAATTAAAATAAAATTTATTCAGAGTAGGCTAAATTTAATTGGCTCTTTTTGAACGTCGACAATAAAGACAGCCCCCAAAAAACGCCCGCTTCACCGCTTCCTAGTGATTTTGCTAAGAAGAAGAAGCGGCGCAACGAACTCCCCAGCAACACAAATATGTCTTTTAATTAATTAAATGATTCCATACAATATTACAATAAATCTATTTAATACTCCGTTTACACAAATCCATTTTACCAATATATTTTTTTTTGTTTATTATCTTTATTATTTAAGGGACTTTTATTCTACAACCAGAACATGTCAGTCCCATATTTTACCAATAAAAATATTATTTAAGAATTACATAATAATAATATATAATATGTATATATTAACACACACTTGGCCTCCATTTGTGTGTATGTGCCCGCTCACATGTAATTTCATGTTCTATAGCGTGAATATGTAGGTTATTTGACTATACAACCAAGTATTTAAAACTGGCTATCTCTTCTTTTTATATATATTCCTATTGATACTTAGACGACACGATTGACGCAGTAGCTGGGCGATCGGCTTGTGTGTCACAGGTTGTGGGTTCGATCCCCACACGGAGCAAATAGCGACCTACAAGAAGTAGTTTCGGCGTTTATGTATGCGCAATTTTTTTAGTAAACGCACTCAAGACACAGGAAGAAATTCTAGTGTTAGAGGCAACGTAAAAAAGTTGAATATTTTTTTAAGTATGATTAATTTTCTTTTAAAGAAAATGTTTTTTATCCTCAATATCATATAGTATTTATTTCTACAATATTTAAATATACCATACATTACATTTTAAGCTTTCTCTACTTACATATAAGAATAATATTATAATTATGTAAGTAGAGATCGTTTAGAATATAATGGACGATACATTTAAATATGTATTTATACATATTATAATAATAATACTTAGTTTAAATTTATTTCTGAGCGCAAATGTACAGTTTAATAATGGAAACTCTATGTATAATTTACTTTGCATGCATTTATTCCATTATTGTATGTCCGTTTCGCAAATAAAAATAAAATAAATATATAAAAAACTCTTAACTCTTTGGCAACGTATCCTGGTTGCTCTTATCTTTGGCCGGAGTAAAGGCCATCTTAGAAACAAGCGCAGAGCACTAACAATTCCTTCGGTCAGTTTTTCCTTATTCAGCGCAGTAGATTCAGGCAATAACTTCTATTTAGCCCGACATACCTAACGACGGCCATTTTACTTCTCTGCGAACTCCATTTTGGAGCGACTTGAAGATAGAAAATATCTACTCGTTAAATTAATGTTTGTTGCTTTATTTACGTAACGTAATGTCTCTGACTGAGTGGCTGTACACTTTTAGTGGACAAGAATTGACCACTAAATTTTTAGTCAGTAAATGTGTACATTGAAATAAAATATAGTTTTGTTTTTATAGTTCTTTAATAAACATACATAGGAATACAAACTCACTGCTACGTACGTCTAAAGACGATTATACATTGACTTCGTTTTGTAAACTCCTTAAAAAAGGTCAGGTGCGTAGTACTCGCAAATGGCGCACATGAATTACAAGAAATATGAATGTATACATACATACCATCACGCCTGTCGTCATTGAAAGGTTAGGCAGAAGTGTACCAATGTACACCCACGTTTCACCGGTATGTTTTAGGTCCCATGTAATACGGGGCGAGCCTACTGTCATTGACCGGGCACGATTCCAAACCCCGAGTTGCTACTGAAAATTTCATAAAAAATCCAATAACACTTTGCTCAACCTGGGAATCGAACCTAAGTCAATCACATTTATAATATTAGTATAGTCAGGTGAATCGCATTTTTTTTTGTTATTGTGCGTATTAATCACTCCCTGAAACGGTGAAGGAATGATTATACCTAGTCAGGTCATAAGTATTGTCACACAGTAAAAACTTTTCTTTTAGAATGCTGGCCATAAAAAAGTTTATTGAATTCGAATTTCGAATTGTTCATGAAAATAAAAATGTATGCTTTTTAGAATTTACTCATTTTAAAATATGGAGTGGACGCTTAAAGAAGACCGTGTTGCAGTTATTGCGTTGCATCTTTGCGGTTACGAGCCAATTCAAATTTTTGACATACTGAAAAATTTGAATATAAGCAAAAGATTCGTTTATCGTACCATCAAACGATACAATGAAGACTCTAGTGTAGATGACAGGTCAAGAAGTTGTCGCCCTCGGTCTGTTAGGACTCCAGCAGTGATAAAAGCTGTGAAATGAGAAATCCCAAACGTAAGCAGAAACTGTTGGCCCTTCAGATGGGGTTAAGCAGAACCACGGTGAAAAGGGTGTTAAATGAAGACTAAGGGCTTCAGGCATATCGAAGAAAAACAGGACATCGTTTAAATGCTCGTCTAATGGACCTGAGACTGAAGAGATGCCGCGGTTTGTTGAAGCGGTACGCGGGAAAAAAAAATCGGGAAATTCTTTTTTCGGATGAAAAAATTTTTACCGTAGAAGAGAGCTACAACAAACAAAATGATAAGGTGTACGCACACAGTAGTGAAGAAGCGAGCAATCGTATTCCGCGTGTCCATCGAGGTCATTTTCCATCCTCGCTCATGGTATGGTTGGGAGTTTCTTATTGGGGCTTAACAGAGGTACATTTTTGTGGTACAGATTTGAGTCTGTTAGATTACAAGATATGGCAACACTTGGAGGAAAAGGCGTGCTCAAAGCCTCATCCCAATTTGGAGTCACTCAAGACATCCTTGATTAAGGTAGCCGCCGATATTGACATGGACCTCGTTCGTGCTGCGATACACGACTGGCCGCGCAGACTGAAGGCCTGTATTCAAAATCACGGAGGTCATTTTGAATACACTTTATTGTCATAAGAATCTATGTCTTGTTAAGTTCATTTTTGTATATAATGAATAAACTTGTTTCAATTATTTTATATTAAACATGTGACAGAATTTATGACCTGACTGTGTAAGTAGGTACTATGTAGAAGGAATTTCTCTTTATAATTTAAATCTAGGCCGCGTCTCTAGGGAAGTGCCATTTAGGCTTTGTACAAGGAGTTCCGGAGTTGATCGCTTAAGAGCCCAGGAAAACCACTAGTGACCACCCTCATGATTTTAGTGAGTTAAACATCACAGAGTGGTGGCCACGAGGCCATAAACGTAGTGTTGGACGTCCGGCGGCGAGATGGGTCGACGACATCGCTCAGTTTGCGGGTCGAATCTGGACGAGATTGGCACAGGACCGAAGCGAATGGCACGCATGGAAAGAGGCCTATACCCAGCAGTGGGATCAGAAAGGCTGTGGATGATGATGGTGAAACATCACCGGTCAGAGACTGGAAGACTTTTGAAGATTTCCACACCGTAAACAAATAATTCTGTCGAAAGAAACCGACTTCCAATGTTCAGAATCGGACCAAATGTGACCACACGGGAAGCACTAGTTTTCAAATAAAAAAAGAATCATCAAAATCGTTTCACATTCGAAAAATATGGGGTAACAAACATAAAAAAATACAGTTGAAATGAGAAGCTCCTCGTTTTTAACCGACTTCAAAAAGGAGGAGGCTATAATTTTTTTTGGAGTCTGTTAATCCGTTAAAGTGGTTACAATCATGAGATGAGGCCTGAGCCCAGCTTTGGGACAGTAACAGTGAGACAACTGAATTCAGTTTATAACATCAACCCAACAAACTTACAAATGAACCAACCTGTCATAATATAAGATTGGAGCGAAATAAAAATCCAATTTGATAAAAATAAAGGTTAACAAAAAGTGACGTGCGCATTTATCAAATGCTCGCGCAAGCACTGACGGCAGCGAGCGGACCTGGATCATACTTAATTGTTACTGGATGTGGCATGGTTTTGGCAACGGCAGGCGTACCTTATACTATTTTGCTATTGTTATTTGCTAGTAGCACGTATTTTAAACATAATTATAGTGTAAAGAAACTGATTATGGTAAATTAAACTGATAAACTACGTATTTTTTAAAGAAAACATCATTATAAAAAATAATTTAATAATTTAAAATTAATAATATTTTTAATTATAAGCTGTTTATATATTTAAAAATAGCTTATGTTTATATATTCACTACGCCAATTGCATAGTTTAAAAAAATAAACGTTGCCTCTGATTTGGTTTTTCTATCTGAAACATTTCGAGTGCATTTAAACGCAGATGCCCATTTGGGTACAACCATTTGTTACCAATACTTATGCTGATCTCCGAGACCTGTTACGCAGAACTGGTAGTTCAGCTATTATGCTAATCAGATCAAAATGCAAGGAGTGAGAGAGACAGAGCAAGTGCTTTTCTCAACCACGCTCACCTCTCTGTCATTTCAACGCCCAGTTTATCCATCCAGTATATTGTAGCTGCGTTCGTTTGGTAGGCCGAGGGGTGGTGGGCAAGCGATCCATCACGATCGCAGAATGTAAACATGTTGCGTAGGGCTGCCACCAGATAATTTATCCGATGGGATGAACGGATAAGTAGGGAATATTATATGTGATGTGAATAGGACAACGGTATCGTGTAGCAACAAAACATTGTATTGTTTATCGTTGTTTTGCATAAAATCAAATATTACTTTTTCATGTAATTATTATAATTTTGTAATATTATTATATAGATGAAAGCACATAAATATGACGGAATAGCCACTGCGATAGCCTTGTGCTGTAATCAGTGAAATATGATAGTTCACTGATTACAGCACAAGAAGTAAAAAAGCACGCAACACTGTATTTTGTACTTACGTTTGTATTTATCACATGCTCAATCGGGGAAGGGAATCATCATAATAATAATAAGTTTATTTGTTTAATACGTTTAGTTTAAAGTATAAGTAAGCTTGCATACCGAAGAGATTTCAGAAACACTAATCAAAATCACTAAAATTCAATTCAACTAGCGGATACATACTTTATCCGCAAGTATACCTATACAGTCATATACCTAGTAATATCCGCAGCGTGCCAGCCCTAAGTGCCAAAGGATTAGTGTGCAAGCAGCTTGGATGTGATTTGTTTATGATTATGTCAATCGGTTCGCTCCTCCAACATTCCGGACTCCGAACGTTTTACGAATCCATTTGTTCTAAACCCTTGTCTTTGATTGATTTGCCACATTTCTGTGGAAGAAAACCCTTTATAAGCGTTTGTTTATGTTTTCCTTTCAAAGAGAAAATTCATAAAATACTTATTTCTTATTAGTATCTATTTAAAGAAGTACTGAAGTGGTTTGATACCTGATTTGAGAAAACTTGAGGCTTTTTTAAGCTCTTTCATGTGTGTAAAGAATAGATGTATGTATTTACTAGCTGACCCAGCAAACGTTGTTTTGCCACATTATAGGGGTTGGTGGTAGATGGCAGAAAATTTAAGGTTATAAGTATTTTTTTGATGCCAAATCATAAAAAAAATATTTTGTCAAAAAAAGGAAAAAAAAACTGGTAAAGGACATCCATATCACCTAGGGGTATAAAAAATAACCTACAACCGATTCTCAGACCTACCGAAAATACATACAAAATTCCATAATAATCCGTCCAGCCGTTTCGGAGGAGTTCAGCGACAAACACTGTGACACGTTTTTTTAGATAAGATTTAGTTTTCAACCGTTATGTACTCGTAATAATTATATATGTCAATACAAAAATAGCAAAATTTTAATGTATCCAATAATAACTTATTCTAAGGAAATAAGTCAGATAGGATATCAAACAATGTTACGGCCCGTCTGATAATAAGCAGTTATCGTAGCACATGAACGTCTCCAACACAAGAGGTGTCGCGAACGCGTTGCTGACATAGTAACAACCGCTTTAGGTTTCTTAAAAATAGAGAAGCTGCCTAATTGACAATCGGAATTCCCATGCTTTCAAATTAGTCACTCCCCTAACGACCTCAGGCAACCTTACTCACTCGCAGAAAAATAGCTATTGTTGTTTTATTGCAGTCTTCTGTAAAGCGAAGGTATAGGTACCGATTCGAGTCGTGAGCACAAACTTCACTAGCGCATTCCATAAATTTTCGGTCTCTTTGGCGGAATTACGATGGCGAGGGGCGCCGAGGCTGCACATAATAGTTCCTGACCGGTAAACCGATACTGAACAAATTTGGCCAAAAGGGTACATGCGTTAAATGGTTTTTACTACTAAAATCTGTGCTCACGACTCATGCCGACAATTATACCTTCCCAGTCGAGCCGTCCACCGCTGGACATAGGTCTCCCCCAAGGATCACCACGACGAACGGTCATGCGCCGCCCGCAACTAGCGGATTTCAGTGACCTTTACCAGGTCGTCCGTCCACCTTGCAGAGGACCTGCCTACGCTGTGTCTTCCAGTACGTGGTCGCCACTCTAGAACCATAAGCCCCATCGGCCGTCTGAGGCTGTACCTCTCAAAAATATTAAAATGTTCATATGACCTCAGCTGTATAGCAACATCGGTCTTCAAACATATTCAAATGTATACATGATCAACTTTTTATTACAAATCGCGGTCCATATATCAAAAATGTTTGATCTGATATGGCTATTCGATTTGATTGAGTCGTGTTGCGAACAACATCAAACTAATATTATGACAACAAAGTTTTGTTTGTTCAACGCGCGTTCATATAGAAACGGATTATCTAAATGTTATAAAACTTTCAGCTGTATTTGACTGATATTGGTAGAGAGAGAATATTATTGATATTTTATACTAATAATAAATAATAAATATTTCTGGACATTATGACACAGCACCATCTAGTTCCGAGCTAAGCTACGAGGCTTGTGTTACGGATACTAGTTGGTTGATATAGTGCATAATTATACATTTTTTTTGTTAATACATACATATTATACATTGGACAAAGAAAATTCAAAAAAATATCTCTCAGGCATGTAGGTTTTCTTACCATGTTTTCCTTTACCGTGTGTCCAAACCAAACCAAAAAAATAATATTATGATTAATATATCAATACTAAGAACTGTCTCCTTCGTTAAAAGATATAAATAGCGTAATAGTGTAAACAAACTCCATATTGTCACATTTGAAATGACTGCATACCCTCATAAAAACGCGATTACATGATAAAAAGTATTTTATTACTCCTGAAGAAAGAGACAAAGTAACCTTTCTGTCTCTTTCTTGTGTTCATATTTCCATGCTTCAAGAATCAATATTCAAATCATGGGAACAACCACCATAGATTTACGGCAGCTATTATGAAAACCTTATAAAATATTTTCATATCTTTTGTCCACGATGTTACACAGTTAACTGTTGAGTTATGACTGAACCGGGTTTTAACCGAAACTGGCCGGATACTGGGTTTATTTATTTACAACATAAAGCTTACATCTATTAACAGAATTATTGACAAAAAGGCAGACAAAAATGCGAAAACTAGGAAAATTATAATAACCCGCTTAAGATTGACGTCAAGATTTGTGGTAGAATGCATCGTGAAATTACAACATAAGCTTAAATGTATCTCCAACAGATTAAGTACAGATGTAATATGATATGTTCCGCCATACATGTTGGTTTCATATAATAGACAGTGACCCTATAGACTTTAATCGGACAAACAAAATGCCGCCGAGATGCTACTGACAATTATATTTAGTGCTTTTAATATGAATCATCAACTCATTATTATCCCCCCATTGCTGGGCACGGGTCTCCTTTCATCTTAAAGGGATTAGGCTATAGTCCACCATGTTAGTTTACTGCGAGTTGGCATACTATGTATATGGTTGGACTTTTTATAGTTATACAGATACTATACATTGAATTTAAATATTTTTTTATGGATTTATATTGATATAATTTAATCCCAACGTTTTGCATCCTATACAGCATTTATGATCTCGGGACATATCTTCTTCTTCAGTAAAAACCCTGAGCTGGAAATCAAACCCTGGATCTTATGATGAAGACAGCGCTTACGACATTACGAGCCTTCTAAATTACTAACAAATGGGAATCAAATCTACCTATCTCTCAAAGGTACCTATGAAACAGTATTTCATATAAATATAGACCAAAAAAATTGTAGAACAATCTGTGACTATAAATAATGATAAATATTTATCACATACATATAATATTTTTTCCAATGATTTATGAAATGTTCGTTCGATGGTCCAATTGCCATGTCGTAACGGCCAGAATTGGAGAAATTTATTTTCATCCATATATGTATAATATATGAATGTTGAATACAGGAAAAAATATGCGAAAATATATATAAAATTAATATTTCTTCAAAAACATAGATCAAATGTTTATAATTTCTTACACTTACGCGTATGTTGGACATTAAAATAAAACTACTTTTCTATACGGATTTTTTCGCGGTAACTACAATGATATTATTTTGTCCCGACGTTTCATATACAACATCCATTTACAGGATCTATGGGGGCACGGACAGACCACAGATGTTAATAAATTATCCTTAGTAGTTAAGAAATAGATTAGCAATTTTTATTTTTTCAAACTGAAACACTCAATTTCCAGTAGGATTATGTTATAGTCCTACATGTTATTCTAGTGCGGTAAGGCAGAGTTTGCATGCTATAAAAAAAACAGATATGCAAGTTTCCTAACGATGTATTGTCCCTCATCGTTGGAGAGCTTGGGATCAAACTCAAGGCGTTTGATTTGACAGTCCACGAGTGTTACCAATACCATTAAAGCTCCTCAAGAAAAAGAACAATATAGAAACTAATGTGTGTACTTTTCATACAATAAATTATCGGAATTAAAAAAACATTATTGTCAAATAGTACCACTGTTAGGCTATAATCCATAATAAAGCTATAGCCCACCTCGCTAGCCTGATGCTAGGTTGGCAGACTTCATAATGTGTCAAGAAAATCCTCCTCACGATTTTTTCCTTCACCGTTTGTACATGCGATAATCACGACCACAATTTTTGAAAAGTCAGCGGTGCGTGCCTTGGGTTTGAACTCAGGACCTTTGACACACAGTCCACTGGTCACACCACTAAGCTATCACAGTTTCATTACAGCTGATTATGAAACAGGAAATGTTGAAGAGGAATGCTTAAAAAACTTCGTCAGTTATTTTAGCGAAAAACAATAACGTTACAATATTTTTTCCCACTCGACTAGCCGAGAAACTAAATAGCCAAACAGTTACTCGCAAAAAAAAACTCTACAATATTAGGGGCCTAACATTTTTCCGCTGTAGACGTTTTTTTTCCGAGCGCACAATAATGTTGTTCCCGTAAATTAGTTTTCTGAAAGCACTTGGGACGTTTTGTGATGGATAACGGTTCCGTTGCGTTTATTTTCAACAACTTTTTTTTTCTTTTTTGTCAGAAAATGAACGGATGAGTCCATTTTTGTTTGAGCGACGGAATGACATGGTGTTTTTTGTATTCGCTTACTGGGAAGTGTTATTGTGGTGATGTGACTGGAATTTAAAGAACGAGATATTTTAACTGCATACCTGACCTTTTTTGACGAAGTTCACCAATAATATAAATATAATAAATAAATAAATATCTCTGGACATTATGACACAGCGCCCTCTAGTTCCCTGGTAAGCAACGAGGCTTGTGTTACGGCTACTAGAAGGTTGATATACTACATATATACTTTTTTTTTTGTAAATTCATATATATTATACATAGATACATCCATGACTCGGATACAAATGTTTATGCTCATCACACAAACATTTGTCCCTACCGGGATTCGAACCCGGGACCCGTAGCACAGAAGGCAGCGTTAACTACCACTGGGCTAATCGGGTCGTCTATAAAATATCTTTATTTCACAAAAATACAGATAATAAGTGTTCTTTTAGTTAACAATTTTTGTTTTAAGTTTAAAGTAGGTAACAATTTCATTTAAATGTTTAGATGCTGCAGAAACCTGTACACATTAGATTAATTAAACTCTGTTTCTAAAACTAGGTTTACCTGTATCTTAGAGACAAAATCCTACTAATATTATAAACGCGAAAGTTTGTTAGTATGGATGGATGTTTGTAACTCTTTCACGCAAAAACCGCTCAACAGATTTGAATGAAATTTAGCATACATATAGTTTATTACCGGGATTAACACATAGGCTACTTTTTATCTATATGCCATGCGGGCAAAACCGCGGGAGGTAGTTAGTAAAGAATAATAAGGTTGGTATATGGTCCTTCTTGGACAACTCCATCCAGCGTTTCCACTAACATCTCCTTTATAAAACACATTTGTTGTATGTTGGGTAGTTCTCACAACCGGCGCGCATGTATGACATACAAGATGTATGAACTTGGAAGAAGCTAAAGTGGTTTGTCGAAAATGGTGCAGGCGTTTTTTAGTATCTGCCTACCCCTTTGGGAAAAGGGCATGAGTTTATGTATATTTAACTATATATGCATATAAAATTGCTTGTCCTAACAGACTATTTGATTTATGAAACGGGTGCTGTCGGTGGTGGCTGGTCGACTCATACATGCGGTGGCATTCTGATTTCGTTTTATTTTGTCTTGGGTGAATAGTTCATACATTTCACATCAAACTGCATTATTCTCATATTGATGTTGCAAATTAAAATTGTAAAGGAATTGACTTCCTATATTGTAATTTTTATTTATTTAAAAGAGTATCTATGGAGTTTCTTGCCGGTTCTTCTTCATAGACCTACTTTTTGGAACCGTGCAACTAGTTTGACAATTCAAAAGCACCTGTTATACTGGTCTACTTGAAATAAATTATTTTGAATTTTTGAATTTTGAAAGCATTGGATCTCTTTTTGAGAGCTGTCAAAGAAAGTCTGACTTTGTGTGCCATAGACCCACACATTTATTGACCTCGTAATGTTAATAAACACGTTACATACAGTGATACGTATTTCTTATTAACCCATTTACTTTCTCTGCTGCGCTTTTTTTTCCTTACTTGAGAGGGATTAGGGTATAGTCCAACTACGACACAAATATCTCAGGCAGGTATGATCAGGAAGTATCCTTCACCGTTTGAGCATGTGAGCAATATGCACATAGCTTCGAAAGGCTACATAGTAATAGTAATTTTACTAGCCTTAGGATCGAATTTGGAGTCAACTAGTCATACCACTAGCTTATTACAGTGTCCATTAAATACACATATAATTTCAATAAAGTCCGAAGTCAAAACACCGGAAAATCTAAGACTTTAGAGTACAAAGTCCTGATTTTTCCTGACGCTTACAATATAAAACTTCAACTGAAAATTGCCTTCCAAGAAAGCGTCATATCAGCTTAAAGTTCACATGTATTAACTGACGGCGTCTTCGTGAACATCCATTAATATGTACATGCTTTACCGTAACATGGATACGACATGGCTCGATCACAAGCCAGGTCTACCTAATGAAGGAAGTACCAATCTTGTGTAGGGGTCTGAACGCAAATATTTAATCACTAATTACCTAGCCGTCATAAATGTAATTAATTTTAGCGGTGTCTTGTATGGTGCAAGGTATAAGTGGTTTTCAATATTAAAGTCCAGTTTTCAAATAGATAGTCAAACTCAAAATATTATTAATTGAAAGCCACAGACTCTTTTTGAACGTCGACAACAAAGACAGCCCTTAAAAATGCCCGCACTAAACCGCATCCTAGTGTTTTTGCTAATTGAATTTATCTCCAAGGGGCAGATATAAGTTTATGAAAACAACCATTTTACAATTAACTGGTAAAACATTTTTGAAGTTGTTTTATTGATGGGGATCAAAATTATTTCCATCAACGCTAATCTAAAAACCAAGCTATTACGCAAAAAAAACTAACTCTTTCTAAATCGCAACCAGCATCCAACGCTTTGCAGTGAGGGATTATTTCTTATACACAAACTTGCATACCTAATTGACTTAAACTGCTAATGAAGTCAAAATCGCTATATCTTTATCACTTACGCCACCAAAGGCCTGGCAGAGGCTCTACGCAAAAACGGAGCCTCGCTCATCCCTGATATTAACGTTGGCACATGAAGGATGGCACTACACCAGAGAGAGGCAGCCGCCAAATAAATATACAATGTTCTGTTACTTTAAGTATTAATATACGGTATAGAGCGCTACTACATTCCAAACTAGGGATGTTACGGAAATGGTTTTATCGGAACTGAAGTCACAGTCGATTTTTTAGATAAAATTAGAGTTATCGGAGTCGGAACTGGAACCGAAGTCGGAGGCGGTGGTGGAGACGGAGAGGCAGAAAAGAGACCTGCTTTAAACTCTGTAATACAAGTGGGATGAGTGACCTTTTTTTTGGCCCTACATTTTTCATACATCTTAAATAATCATCATCATCATCATTTCAACCGTTTGACGTCCACTGCTGGACATAGGTCTCCCCCGAGGATCGACGACCAGTCATATGCCGCCCGCATCCAGCGGATTCCAGCGACCTTAACCAAGTCGTCAGTCCACCTTGCCAGGGGCCTGCCCACACTGCGTCTTCCAGTACGTGGTCACCACTCTAGAACCTTCAAGCCCCATCGGCCATCCGTTCTTCGAGCAATGTGCCCTGCCCACTGCCACTTGAGTTTGGCGATTCTTCGGGCTATGTCAGCGACCCGGGTTCTTCTACGGATCTCCTCATTTCTGATTCGATGACTTAGTGAAACTCCTAAGAGAGCCCTCTCCATCGCTCTCTGAGTGACAGTGAGCTTCCTTATAAGGCCCATTGTAAGCGGCCACGTTTCGGTGCCTGTTATGTTAAATAATACTGGCAGTAAATTAAATCAATTGAAGTGACTCCAAAAAAATTATCAACGAAATTGCACATTGGTCTTCGTCTGATATATTTTTAACGTATAAACCTTGTCTTATTCATCCTCTCAGCCATCTTACCTTGTAATTTATACACCGTTGCTATTTAGAATATTTGTGGTATAGGCTTAAATTATTTTCTCTATTTCGTTCGTATAATTGGAGCAGGTTTGCCAGTGTTGTTAATTTCGCACATTCGGAGCTAGTGAGATAACAACAAAAGATATTATAATATTAATATAAAGTACTGCTTCGCCTTTATTCAACGAGTTAGGCTTTATAATATTGTTATTAGAGACGTATGTAAAGAACAACGATATACGTTAATTATAACGTGAATTAAAATTTTGGATTAATTTATTATTTACTCTTAGGAGCTGTTAAGAGAGCTATGACAGCCTAGTAGTATGACCACAGATTAATAGACTATGAAGTCTAAAGTCCCGGGTTCGTTTCCAAGACATGCACTACTGACTTTTCAAAGCTACGTTCGTATGCATTACATGCTCAAACGGTGAAATTTTGAAAGTAACGCATAGCGAGATTCCTCGCTCAAATTGAGCTGCCCGACTGGGGAAGTTCCTCCGCCTTACAGAACACCGCAGTGAATCAACAATAGTTGTCTTTCTGCGAGTTTGTCATTCTGCGAGTGAGTAAGATTACCAGAGCTCGTTGGGGAGTGACTATTCTGACAGCATGGGCATTCCATTTGCTGTCAGTTTAGTAATTCCCTATTTTAAGAAACCAAAATGGTTTCTACAGGGGTGTGCAACGCATTTGCAAGCCTTCAGGTGTTGCAAATGTCCATGGGCGGCGGTCATCATTTACCATCAGGTGAGCCGCCTGCTCGTCGCCCACTTATAAAAAAGAAAAGAAAAATGGAACCTGAATACTTGGGAAATTTCTCGACGGTGTGTGAAGTCTGCCAACCACACAACAGCGTAGTGGACTATAGACTTATTCTATAGTCCGCAGTGCAGCCCAGCAGTGGGCCAGTCAGTGGTTTTATGATAATGATTTCAAGTTTTTTAACCATAAGTTTGATATTTGACGTTCTAATTTTTAGTTCGGTAGTTAACACTGCCTTCTGTGCTATGGGTCCCGGGTTCGAATCCCGG
This sequence comes from Craniophora ligustri, assembly GCA_905163465.1. Classification (NCBI taxonomy): domain Eukaryota; kingdom Metazoa; phylum Arthropoda; class Insecta; order Lepidoptera; family Noctuidae; genus Craniophora; species Craniophora ligustri. The sequence goes on along the minus strand of LR990978.1, from coordinate 9,734,962 downwards.
TAGTGACAAATGTTTGTGTGATGAGCATTAACATTTGTATCAGAGTCATGGATGTATCTATGTATAATATGTATGTATTAACAAAATAAGTATAATACCTATGTATGTAATATATCAACCAACTAGTATCCTTAACACAAGCCTCGTTGCTTAGCTCGGAACTAGTTGGTGCTGTGTCATAATGTCCAGAAACTATTTATTTATTTATCCTTGTTGGGTTCTATTGCTGTGGTAATTGTGTACCGGGAATTCTTATGTGTAATGTGGAAGAAAACACCGATATATGTGTACCGCTCAGCTTTATTGTGTGAACTAACTTAATATTACAATTATTATAATGTACAAGTACAATGCATACATGATCGCGAGCGTCAGCATAAAATTGTCGAGCGTGCTCGTACATGCTCCCAAACCACAAAAATAAAATGCGTGTGATATCTAATAACTTGCAGGCGAAGTTCCTCTGTTGACCTTGTTCGCACAGCTGGCCTCTGCAATTATCCGTTGAGGTTCAGTGGTATTTCTTTCCTGGTCCGAGGTTTGAGGTCTGTTGGTGACTTGCAAAACTGCACGACGGTGTCTTCTAAGTCTGAGTAGAATCCATAACAATAGCCCAATAACAGCAACTAGTATGAAACTATACATAATATAGCGATGTGTGTCGTGGGATGAGGCAACCTCATTTAATGTGTCCTGATGATTCTTCACCTGTTCAATCTTGGCCTTTAACGTCTTCATCATCACTTCATGGTTTTCGGATTCAAAAGTATAGTTATTATTAGTTATAAAGTGATTTATACTCGAGTCCCGCAAATACAGTTCCTCTTCATTTACGTTGATCTCACTATGAAACTTGTTATGTGAGCGGATTATAATATTGTCTCCTTTCAGCATGCATCCAGGATCAAGTTCAATAATACCACAAGCACTTAATTGTTTTGAAGACGTGCCAGATGGGCAAAAAATACGAGTCAGACATTGTTTACAGCACGAGTACAGCCACGCGCCATCATTGTGTAATTGGACCCACCTGTCGGTGCAACTTGATACAGTCGTGTGGCATGCTGATAAGTTTTTATTGTTTATAATTTGTGCCTCGCAGATTGTAGCGGCTTGTTTTATATCGTATATAGGTAGACTTAAGGAACATAGTAATAGGTGTCTTTTTAGTAGAACACATGTACTTAGATCACTGTAAGTCAGGGGCATCATCATATCTTTCTTCAGGTTTATTGCCAAATATTCCGATGTGGGTATAATGTGCCTTTCTGTTTCTCCTTGTATGAATGGAATAGGTATGATGCGGTTCAGCTCATACTGTTCGTTGCTCACCAGAGGCAGCTTAACTTCGAAGATAAAGAAATCTCTTGTTAACTTGACGTGTACTCGTGATAGTCTGTACATTTGTCGAATACATTGGTGACTGTTTGTGCATGGTAGTGATAAATCGTTGGGCAATTGACCGGAGATTATGTTTAACTGTTCTTGTAGCTGATTTGGCTTCAATAAATGAGCGTCCACACGACCATCCTTTACATCGGTTGCTAGGTCAAGCAGTAGCTGTTGAACTCTTCTTATGTTTGAAATTATTAATGTTGCAGCTAATGTCGAGGACATCATATTGATTGCATTATTACGTTCTAGTTGAATGCGCTCGTTAGTCTCTCGAAAGCGTTTGGTTATAAGTGCAAATTGCTCGTTCATGACATCTTCATTTCTCTTCAAAATGTTGTACTCGCCCTCTATTATCGACGTTTGTTCCTTGTATAAGTTTAATAAATGGTTTTCATTAATCTGTATAAGATTAATGTCTTTATCGTATTTTTGGGCAAAACTTTCGTCAAGCACTCCAAATAGATAGTTTGCAGCATAGCCCACTCCGTTTATCAATCCCCTTTTTTGACGAGTTCCGTGTTCCGATCGCAATACGTCATTGTAATGTTGTATTTCCTGGATCTCATGTTCCAATTGAGAGGCGATAGATGTCAAGGTTACCTCTTCTTTAGCCATAATGCTTAAATGATTGACATATTCTTCTACGTTTTGTAAACTTCGCCAGTATGTTGTCATGTTGTAATATACAACCATTTTCCAGTCGTCTTGTTTTATTTGCATGTCAGCTATTTTGTCGAAGTAGACTTGTTTTGCTGATGACAAGGTAGTCACGTTAATTGAAACTTGTTGCAGTGACGTAGTTACGCAAAAGGCTAATAAGAAGAATGCGTAAACGAAGTAACTATTTACAGATCTTTTGGCAGGGGCCTTGACGTTTGACCTGTCTGTAGTTTGTATGTTGGTAGGGGTGGCAAGCAACCTTTTATCCTTCGCGTCATCCTTTGAGGCGTCCATCTGTTGGTCTGTAGGTATTCGTGATAATTTGATGATGGGGCGTTTTAGAGTGCCATTTTTCGTTTTAAGCGTCACCACTCGTACGTGTCCATCCTTTCCAGGGTGCGTCTCAATAACTCTTCTTAGTAGCCACTTAGACGGCGGCAGATGATCTTCCTTAATTAAGACGATGTCGTTAACCTCCAGATTTTTGGTAGGGTAATGCCACTTGCTACGTGTTTGAAGTGTTTGTAGATACTCAGATGACCATCTTTTCCAAAAATCTTTGTGCATTTTTTCCAGTAGTTGCCATCTTGTTTTTATGTTTCTACTGTTCTCATCAGGTGATAGCGGGCTTGATAACATCGGTCCTCCCACTAAAAAATGTGCAGGCGTAAGGCAATCAAGGTTGTCAATGTCGTTCGTCAATGGAATTAATGGCCTTGAGTTAAGACATGCTTCAATCTGAGCTATGAGCGTTGAAAACTCTTCAAAGGTCAGTTTCTGTTCACCAATTACGCGTTTCAGGTGGTATTTCATACTTTTGACTGCGGCTTCCCACAATCCACCTGCTGAAGGCCAGACCGGAGCATTAAAATTCCATTCAATTCCTAGGTTTGACAGTTCGCTCAACAGCTCTTCATTGATGTAGTATTTTAGTGCCTGCTTATGTTCTTGGATAAGTGTCTTAGCTGCGCCTACGAAGTTTGTACCATTGTCAGAATACATACACCTTGGTGTTCCTCTCCGGGCGCAGAAGCGCTTGAATGCGCAGAGAAAGGACGCAGTACTCAAATCTGAGACCAATTCTAAATGAACGGCCTTTGTTGCCAGACAGACAAATATTGATACGTATGCTTTGTTTGTCTTAATTCCTCTGCCCTTATTGGCCTTGACTTCTACTTGGCCCGTGAAATCTACCCCTGTGTGCGTAAATGGCCGGGATGGAGTCACTCTGGGTTTCGGTAAGTCTCCCATCAGCTGTTTGTTCTTGGACGTCTTGAAGCGATGACATGTAATACACTTAGTAATTTGACCTTTTACTGTTTTGATGCCTCTAAGGATCCAGTATTTGTTTCTCAAATAAGACAAGGTGAGTCTGGCTCCTCCGTGCAATGTTGTGATGTGAGATTGGTGGATCAAAAGTTCTGTCAGTTTATCATTGTGTGGCAAAATGATTGGATGTTTTTGCGAGAATTGCAAGTTTGACTGTGTTAAACGTCCACCAACTCTTAAGATACCTTGGTCGTCTAAAAATGGGTTCAAATTTAATAAACCACTTCTTAAATGAACTTTGCCAGTTTTCTGTAAATGTCCAATATCGTCAGCAAAGTGTTTGTTTTGTATGACCTTGATGACTGCATTGTGTGCATTCTCAAGTTCCGTTGTAGTCAAGTAAGGCAAGCGCGCTTCACATTTCTTTTTATTTACTCGCAAAATCCAACTTAGAATTCTTACAACTCGTATTATAGAGTTATGCTTGCATAACAGTTCTTCTATAATTAATGACGATGTTTGAGTTGTATAGACCAGCTTCTTGCTTTTGTGTTCTAATGTAGGAACCTCATATTCTACAGTACGGTCAGGAATATTGTTTTCTATTAGCCACGTAGGTGCTTCCCACCATATTTTGTGTTTAATAAATTGTGATGGAAGTAAGCCACGACTAGCACAATCTGCAGGGTTTTCCTCGGATTTAACATGTCCCCAACACGATGGTGGCATTATGTTTGTAATTTTCGTAGCTCTGTTCGCTATGAAAGTTTTCCATCGAGACATGTCACCGTGTAGCCATCCAAGCACGACCATAGAGTCCGTCCATCCATATATTGTGACTGTCTGTTTGTTGAATGACTCAATTACCTTTTCCATAAGTCTTGACAGTAAGTATGCACCGCACAGTTCGAGTCTGGGTAGCGTCATGATTTTTTTGATTGGTGCAAGTTTAGTTTTTCCTGCAACCACCCTAGTCATGTATTGGCCTGTTTTTGTGATGCTCCGGCAATAGATAATGCATGAGTAAGCCTGCTCTGATGCGTCACAGAAGCCATGTAAATCAATTGGTTTTCGTGTGTCCCCTATCCATCGAGGTATGGCAATCTGTTTTATGTAATGTAAGTCGTTCCTGAACAATTCCCATTGTTTTTGTACATGTTCCGGCACAGGGTCATCCCATTTAATGTTGGTAGTCCAAAGTTGTTGAAAAATAAGTTTAGCCTTTATTGTTACAGGTGACAGCCATCCCAGTGGATCATATAATTTTGATAGTTCGGATAATAAAAGTCTTTTAGTTATGACGTTATAAGTGTTTATCGTTTCCACTGCGTGATTAAATGTAAACTGATCCGTGCAGGGATTCCACATGATACCTAACGTTTTATTTGTTTCAGCGTGCTTAAAGTCAATCATATTTTGACTTCTTTGATCTTGTTTCAATTCTTCTAATATTCGTGAGTCATTGCTTGCCCACTTGCGGAGATTAAAGCCGCCTTGATTCAGTAGATCAATTAACTGCCGCTGAGTGATTTTGGCCTCTTGTATATCATTGCTTCCACCGAGAAGATCATCAACATAGAGCTGACTGTTTAGTATTTCTGCAGCGAGCGGGTATTGTTTACCATCGTCCTTGATCAATTGTTTTATTGTGCGCATCGCTAAAAAGGGAGCAGCTTTAGTACCGTATGTTACGGTACTAAGCTGATACTCTTTGATCGTATCTTCTGTCGAGTTTCTCCACAGGATTTTTTGCAGATGTTGATCTTGTTCCTGTATACCAACTTGTCTGTAGAATTTCTCTATATCTGCGGAATAAACATATTGAAATCCTCTCCACCTTAAAATTAATGCCTGTAAATCTTTTTGGAGATTTGGCCCGCACTCCATCAATTCATTTAAACTGAAGCCTGTTGTCGTTTTGTTAGAAGCATTAAATACCACTCTAAGTTTTGTTGTGGTGGAGTCCAATTTCATGACACCGTGATGTGGCAAGTAACAACTAGGTTCTTGTGGAATTAAACTCTGTTTCATGTGATTGAGACGCAGGTAGTCGTCCATGAAAGCCTTGTAACTCGTAGCAAAAGTTTCATTTCTAGTCAGTTTTTTCTCTAACTGTCTGAATTGCGCTATGGCCTGTGACCTTGAAGATCCTAGCAGATTTTCAAAGTCTTGTTTCATCGGTATCCTGACCTCGTACCTTCCGTCAGCCATTCTAGTAGTGGTCGTTGCGTATAATGTTTCGCAGTATTGTTCATTTGAAGTCATCGTTGTGGTTTGTTCCGTTATTTCTTCTGATTCCCAGAAATTTGAAATATCTTCAAGGTTATTGAGTACCGCATGACACTGAAATGTTTTAGTGTTACCTAATAGAACCCATCCAATTTTCGTTTGTTGGGCTATTGGTGCATGTATGGGCCCTCGCAGAATACCTCCCATGATAATTTCGGCGTAAACTCCTGCGTCCAGCAAAATGTCTACTGGCCTTGAAATATTGTAGTTAGGGTCAGCTAGGTTAATGTTTTCTAAATGGGGCCAATGTTGTTTTTCAAATGTACTGTTCGGTAAGTTGTTCAACAGTTTTGTCATGACAAGTGCCTCTATGTTAAAGTTGTAGTTTCCGTATATCGACTCGCATTTCAATTGCACTGTTCCGTGACTTTTATTATTTGAGATACCAACTCCCGAGACGATTGCATTTTGTTTACGTCTTTGAAGTCCCAATCGTTGCGCGGCCGATTCTGTAATTAGGTTGATCTGAGAACCTTGGTCAAGTAGAGCTCTAAGTTGTATAAACATTCCATCGATTGACATAATGTTAAGTTCCACCGTGGCAAGAAGTACTTCATTAAAGTTCCCAGCAACGTGATTAGCTTTATGTTGGGAAAAAGTCGGAACACCTTTAGGTGTCATGTTGGTTGTAGGCATCGTATTATCTGCCCTTTGTTTTATAGCGTCATGTAGTGTCGTATGATGCTTTTTGCCGCACACCTTACATGTTTTCACGGAATTGCATTGTTTGTCATTATGACAGTACAAACAGTTCTCACATACTTTTAATTGCGCAATCGTGTTCAATTTTGATTCTGGATTCATATTTTGAAATGATTTGCAATAAACCAAAATGTGGTCCGAATTGCATAGAGGACATTTTCTTTCAGAGCTGGCATGATATGTTTTGGGCAAGAAGGGTTTGTAGTTAAATTTTTTTGGTAAGTTTTTAGATGAAAATTCCTTAGCATCATTACTGTCCTTGACCTCTGATTTCATGTAGGGAATCTTGGTTTTTCTGTTGACCGGCTCCAGAGCTGTAAATTTTCCCTCTAGGAATGAGATAATTTCATCAAATGAAGGTAGATCTCTTGGAGCTTTCCGTGATTCCATATATGAGCTGTAGGTCTCTGGGTCCATTTTTTCGGTGAGTATGTGCACTAAAATCGGGTCCCATGTAGTAGTATTTATTCCGAGATTATGTATTGCATGAATTGTTTCCAAGGTCGTATCGTGGAGGCGTTTGAGTTCTTGGGCAGAATGTTTATGTACAGTGGGCTGGTTTAAAAATATCTGGATTTGCTTCGTAAAAAGTAGCTGTATGTTATTGTACCTGCGCGTGAGTATATCCCAGCAGGCATCGTAGTTGTCGGCTGAGATATTTAAATGTTGCACTAATCGTTCGGCCTCGCCCCTGAGCTTGCCCTTGAGATGTTGCATTTTTTGTGTTTTACTTATCAAGGGGTTGTTGTGAATAGCTTCAGAGTAAAGGTCCATGAAGGTTGGCCACTGTGCGTAGTTTCCACTAAATACAGGAATCTCCAATTTCGGCATAGTTTGATGTTGGTGAGATGCATGGCTAAGTTTTTGGTTAAGTTGTCTCTTCGTTGCTTCGTAAATTTCTTCATGCTGAACATACTCTTGTTCAAAATCCACTTCTGTTCCAATCAATAGATTATCTATTTGCCAATGCAGCTCATCAATAGTTTTCCAGCGAGCCTGTACCATCTGCAGCTTGTCCTGTAATTCCCATTTTTCTGAAATACTGTTGATGTCAATATTTCTTACAACTCTTGTAAAGGCTCGAAAATTTGTTCTTTGCTGGTTTATCATCTCGTCCGTCTTGGACATCATACCTTTTTCTTCTGTGTTCGCCTTATGTTCTTCGTCACCTTGGCTGCTTGTGCCTGGATTAGTCATGGCTTCAACCTTGGTTATATCCATCAGCATTGCACATGTAGCTGCGTAGAGTTCCTTCACGGAAACGTAAGCACCAGACTGTAAATATTCATGTTTCTTGTCACACTTTAATGTCAGTTTAGAGTGATTAGTGTCAAATTCATCCCATAACTCTTCAAGGGACAGTATGCGTTTCCTCACGTACTCTGGTGTCTTTCGACTTGCAGAATCCTTTTTAATATTCGTGGATATTTTTTGTATAGCTTCAGCGATTATCTGCTGACGTTGCAGTAGCCCTTCCATTGTGGTGATGTCAGGAAGAAGCTAACAATTCTGTAGTACTCACTGGTGTTATGCTGAAATGTATGTAGTGAACACTAAGTCCGAAGGTCACTGTTAGTTCAGCGTGCGTAGGTATGCTTCACAAAATGTGCGACTTCTCAACTTAACTGGGTAGACCCGCTTGTGGGAGGCCAATTAAGCCGATCCGCTGTCGATGAAGGCACCTTCACATACACTTCACTAAATCCGGCTCGAAGGACCAAAAAATGTTGGGTTCTATTGCTGTGGTAATTGTGTACCGGGAATTCTTATGTGTAATGTGGAAGAAAACACCGATATATGTGTACCGCTCAGCTTTATTGTGTGAACTAACTTAATATTACAATTATTATAATGTACAAGTACAATGCATACATGATCGCGAGCGTCAGCATAAAATTGTCGAGCGTGCTCGTACAATCCTATTTATATACTTTTTGAGAGAGATTAGGCTATAGTTCACCATGACGGTTTTGTGTGGGTTGGTAGACTTCACACACCATCGAGAAATTTCTTAGGCATGCAGGTTTCCTCACGATATTTGCCTTCTGTATAGCATGTGCTACAATTTTCATGGCTACACTTTTCGTATTCAAAAATGTTTTTCACAAAACATTTCAAGCAAGCTATTTTCAGTAGCTGGCTGCATATAACACGGACCGTCCACAGTACGGCCAAGATTAATGAAGTGGCCCAATGAATGACACTGCAAGCAAATACAGTACCTAAATACATAGCATAGCTTGTATAATAAACTGAAATTTGAACGGAGCTCAGTTATGCGAGCGGGACTTTATTACAATTTATAATGTTTCTCTTATATACTAGACAGTATTAGATAATTATTATAATACTAGCTTCCTTTCTACAGCTTTCTGGTAGCCTGGTATATTGACAAAAATAATCCTATTTGTTAATTCAAGTATAATAAGCTATCTGTATGCCAATTTCTGTCCAAATCCGTTAAGCGGTTTTTGCGAGAAAGAGTAACAAATATTCATACAAAAATCGCGTTAACATTAGTGTGAGTGGGTACTTGGGTTTGAATTCAAGACCTTGGACATCTCAGTTGACTGGTCACACTAAGGCTATCTCAGCTCTATTTCGAATAAATATCCGTGTTTTTTTTTTCTATAATTTTAAGTTATTTATTTTTATTTTTTTATGTTTATTTTACTATTCCATGTGTTTAAGAGACAACGTGAAAGTGCCATCAAATCAAAATTACAATATAAATAATGATAAGCCATCTGCACGTTTATAAAAAGACAACTATATTGCTATTAAAACTCTCTGTCTTTCCCAAATTATGATACGAAATTCATAACTTCCCTAACCGAATAATTGAATCATAAAACAGTAAACAGTGAACTAAATCTAATTGCAAATCAATTATTACCGTCATAACCATTATTGCAGCCATTCCGGAAACCCCCCCTTACTCCCCCCTCCTACCAAACCCTTTCCATTGTGATTCAATTTTGGAAAATCAATCAGGGTTCGGAGATTAGCTGTGCACAAACAAACAGACGGTTCGTTTATTAGTTCTGTCACCCTTAACTTTAAGCGGATTGGTGCGATTTGTGGGTGATTTGAAAATTTTATTGATTTTAATTGTAAATGTATATTTGGATTTCTGATTAACTAAATCTTATATAAAATTGAGCGTGTTTATTGCAACAATATTGAAGAATTTATGGAGGGTAAAATTTAATCTTATGTTTATTTTAGTTTATACATAATTATATGCAGTTAGTGTTAAGATACATACCTAAATTTAATGTGAGAATTCCATGCTACACCCTTACAGGGTCTATGAATATTTAAGGTAACTATTTTTAAGTATGTTCTCTGTAAAACTACATGGTGCAATAAATAAATAAACAATAAAACATGCGAATATTAGACATTGAAATAAAACTACTTTTAACCCCGACGTTTCACATTCTTTGTCGCGTAGGCTGTAAAGAATCCGAGAAGCTAAAAAAAAGGTTTTTTGAGTCTAAAATAGTTTAGAGAGATTTGTGATGGTGAAGGGCGGGCGTTTTTGGGGGCTGTCTTTATAGTCGACGTTCAAAAAGAGCCAATTAAAATTGACCTACTTTGAATAAATGATATTTTGATTTTGATTTTTGATTTACTAATGTTTTTCTAGTATGATTCAGGTACAAATGTTTATAATCTTCATATAAACACTTAATCAGTAATCAAATCTGCATACCAAATTTCATCTGAATCGGTTAAGCGGTTAAAGCGTGAAGATATAGACAGACATACACTTTCGAATTTATAAGAGTATGGATATAAAAATATAACTGCCTCGTTGGTCTAGTGGCTGTACAGTGTGACTGCCGAGCAAGAGGTCTTGGGTTTGATTCCCAGGTCGAGCAGTGTTATTGTGTTTTTCTATGAAATACTCAGTAGCAGCTCGGAGTTTGTATTTGTGCCTGGTTGATAGCAATAGGGTCGCCCTCTATTACATGGGACCTAAAACATACCGGCGAAACGTGGGTGTTCATTAGTACACCTCTGCCTAACCCTTCGGGGACGAGAGGCATGTTGGTATGGATATAAAAATAAACTATCTATTTAATCATTCTTATTCAATTTTCACTATATCCTTATTTTAAATCTGGAAAAATTCCATATAATTTTTATTTCAAAATTTTCCTCCGCGATAACTCCACAGAGTGAAGTTTTCTTTGAGATCTGCATATAAATATCTTCTAGTATATATAATAAGAGAATTACTTTCTACAGTATAATGTTGCCAGCTTTGTGGTTCAAATGCATTCTCCTTACTTTGTATTCATGGGTTGACTTAGTATGACGTTAGAGGTTTTACTATATTAAATAGAGATTGGTGTTTATTTTATCGATATCGATAAATGTGACTTGATAGATAATAAATGTGCGAGGTCAATGTAGGTTTATCTTGAATGGTCAATAGGTAGGAGTAAATAATAAAAAAATATACCTGGACATGACACACCGTCTTCGAATTCCAAGCTAAGCAGCGAGGCTTGTGTTACGGATACTAGAAGGTTGATACACTACATTATAATATATATTTTTTAATTACATAGAAACATCCATGACTCAGATTACAAATATCCATGCTCATCACACAAACACTTATCCCTACCGAGATTCGAACCCGGGAATCTCACCAACGAAGGCAGCTGCTGCTCTTGCTACTGCTGCGCTTATGGGGTCGTCAACACATATCATGACATCTCATAAAATTTAAAAAATCAAAAGGTTCTAATTCAAAATAACTTTTTCAAGCACTTTTGAAACATAACACAGATTCTAGTTGCATATTATTTCAATGCCAGCAGTAGACAACCTGTGTAGTTAGAACTCAGAAGCAAACAGTTTTGAACGTTATGTCAAAAGCACCAAGGTTTCCATTTCAAACACAAATTATTATTTGCCATGAACTCAGCGTAGACATAATTTTAGTCTTACAATTAAACACAAAATCATTTCCAAAAGTAACTTACGGGTCGTAAAAGAACATTGTGAAATTTGAACCTCCTAATAACATTTCTAAAATCTTGGCACAAGTATTATTAATATTTAAACTTCGCGATTCATATCACAAATCAAATTTCGGAGTTTCAATTACATCACAAAGTACTCTCAAGCACTTTTGTATGGTAAATGACAATTGTAAAAGTACTCCGAGCAAGTTTGGTACTTTGAACTGAGTGGTAGAGGGGTACTGAGAAATTGCTTTGTTTAAAATTCTCAAGATGTGTCAATAGCGTAGGTTGAAAATTGACTATTTTTGTTTTGATTTTGATTCGTGCTAGTAACGTATAGGAGGATACAAAAAACTAAACGTAAAGTAAACTTTGAACGTTTGTCACATAATTACGCAATTTTTTTTATACGAAATTGGATTAAACTTGTTTATTTTTAGATTAACAAAAAGTCCCGGGTGAAAGCTAATCTATAATATAAAAAGAGAAGCTGACTGACTGATATATCAACACAGGGCTAAACTATAAGACTTAGAAACTTGACATTTTGCACAGGGTTCCTTATATAACGTAGGGGAGCACTAAAAAAGGTTATTTTTGAAAATTATCCCCCTAAAGCAGTAAAACCACATTGCAAAGTTAATATGAAACTTATTTTTTTCGTTAAATTGCACGCGGAGGAAGTCGTGGGAATTGGCTAGTTCATGATAAAATAAACTACTATAAAAATTATATTAAGTGAATGAAGAAAAGCATGTGCTGATTATTTGCAAAGATACCTAATTAAATAACTGTTTTGTAACGTTGACGATTCAGCTATGGGCTATATCAACGGTTCTTCTACGAATGTAACTCTAACTCCGTCTAAACATAGCCCTCTGTATTGCTCTTTAAGTGACAGTGAATATATAACATGTTAGTATGAAGATTTTTTTTCATACATAGATATATATATGTCGGAGAAACATTATTTCTGTTGACATCGTCATTAGTGGTTAAGAATTTAGTGGGCATCATCAGGGTTAATTGCAAGCACAAACATAATGATCATGGTTTTGCACTACATATTATTTTAATTCGGATTAAATAACAATTTATCACTTCATAATAATATCGAGAGAAAATGCACAGTTAAGACCGAGCAGCGAGTTCAGGGCACCGGTCTTACTTTTACCAACAATTAATACTCTTTCAATCTCTCAGACTCTCAATCTCAATGATCCAACTCGATCAGTCGCTATTTCTCAATAATGTCCAATACTGTCCGCGTCCCTCCAAAAGTAAAGATGGCGCCTCGACCACGCTCAAGCTAAATGCTCTGCTCTGATTGGTCTATAACTGATAACAATATTTTTTACTTTTTATTAGACTAAGGAGGTTTTAAGCTATGGAAAAATGTAATAAATCATTATGTGCTTTATTCTTGCAAACAATAATCAAACCGACTTATAGCTTTCTCCGACACGGCCGTCCTGACATACCACACGCCCTCGTGTGATGTTGAAGATTGCGCATCGTCTTTAACTGCAAAAAAGATATTGTTATCGTTCGGCCACTCCTGACCAAAGGAATCATTATTTTATCTCCTGCACACCGATGATAAGATATTATCTTACATTAGCTATACGCCTTTTGCTATCAAATCTGACTCCTAGTAGCCCACACGCTACACACGAAATCAAGTTCATAGTATCGAAACAGCCACCTCGCCGTTATACACGTTTCACATTTTAGATAATTGGCCACCTCGCCTTTTATCCAACAGATTTTAGGTACTTTTCAATGGCCACCTCGCCTTGCTACGGCCACCTCGCCTTGCTATGGCCACCTCGCCTTGCTATGGCCACCTCGCCCTACTACGGCCACCTCGCCGTACTACGGCCACCTCGCCTTACTACGGCTACCTCACCTTGCTATGGCTACCTCATCTTGCTATGGCCACCTCGCCTTGTATCCGCCGCCTCGCCTCTCACAAAGTCTACCTAAACATTAACAACCACCATGCTGCTAGGGTATCTTATAGGCATGAGATATACCTTCAACATTACCGCGCAACATTACCATGCAACATTACCTTGCAACGTACCCGGGTTCAAAGGTATGGGTATGGCCGTATACCCAGTACCTAGGTACTAATATGTGTCCTCCACACCGTATCCGGTGACGACGACTACTAAATGATCAGTTGGTCATTGTGATGGGCTCTGATGTGACTTGCAAAGCCATACTTCACCACATCAGTGTAGACGGTATGACGCCATTCCGTACTCTTCATTCCGTCCTCCCAACCATCAGTAGATATGTTACAGGCCGCGAGATTGCGTTTCAACACGTATTTGTAACGCAGATATTGAACTCTTTGTTTGCGCTTTCCGCATGAGAGTTCGGAGTAGAAGAAAGACTTTGGCAATCTACTATCATCCATGTGTACGACGTGTCCGCTCCAGCGGACTCCAGTGTTTAGTACTTACTAAAACCCTATATCAAAATACCTATAGGTTTTCCAAACCTGGCCTTAGCGGTCATCGTCATCATCATCACCTTTAGAGGTCGCCTTTTAGAAACTCGATTACTTTATACACAGACAAATAACAACACAACAATCAAAACAACAAAAACAATACAGAAACACGATAACAGTTAAATCCCGCCAAAAATTCCATCTGACTTCATAAATATTCACAGGAAAATAAACTGACGTAAAAAAATGTTTAAAATTAAAATAATATTACTATTATTGTCGACCAATTCCAATATTTTAAAATAGGTACTCTAAAATCACCTCTATCTTTATCAAACGTAAAGAACTCTTTTTAGTAATTCAAAATAAATACTCTAGCATTATTACGCAATTAACTTCTCAATTCAGATTAGAATAAGGAACAGATTTGTATCTCCGAATTATTTGTTAGAAAATGCTAAAATCTTACACGTACGCGTGTCGGGAATCGCCGTAACTATTCGGGTAACTTCGTATTCTCCGCGAGCGCGAGCATCATGAATGACCGCGCCGCCGTACTGGGTATGACAAGAGACCCGCGTAAGTCCGTACCATCATACGATTTAGTTCGGCGTTTTACTCGATACCTAGTACAATAAAATTGTACTTATCGGGTACGGCCGGGTTTCTGCTATACATAGCCAGTCTGCGTACTGGTAAGCTCATAATGGGTATTTATACCTGTACCAGTATATAGTACGTATCATCCCTAGTATCTTATAAAGAGACTAGTATTCGTCACACACGCACAAACTCCGATAATATAACATTTTTAAACAAAATACAACAACAGTACAACAGCATCAACATACAACAACAGTAGGTACAACGATTTTGCCATCATCGTTATCCGTTTGATTCCGTTCGTAATTTTTTATTTAAACATTATCACTTACTGAAAACGAAGTAACTTTTGACTCAATAAGTACTAGAATTAATTTACTTTCCTGTATACCACGATCCGCAAAAGCAAAAGTCCACCGTTACCAACCAGCGTCAGTATTTACATCACCAAGTTTTTCTCGATATTCTGTTTTTCTACAATGCCTTGTTATTGCGACTGCACCTCGCTTCCAGATTTATTCGAATTTCGAACCACGATTAACAGAGTCCGATCTGCTTTGTGTCCGTATAAATGAAAAATCTGAAATATAAATTGAAAAACGACAGAAAGCGAAGGTAGTTATCCCACTTCTGATGTCGGAGAAACATTATTTCTGTTGACATCGTCATTAGTGGTTAAGAATTTAGTGGGCATCATCAGGGTTAATTGCAAGCACAAACATAATGATCATGGTTTTGCACTACATATTATTTTAATTCGGATTAAATAACAATTTATCACTTCATAATAATATCGAGAGAAAATGCACAGTTAAGACCGAGCAGCGAGTTCAGGGCACCGGTCTTACTTTTACCAACAATTAATACTCTTTCAATCTCTCAGACTCTCAATCTCAATGATCCAACTCGATCAGTCGCTATTTCTCAATAATGTCCAATACTGTCCGCGTCCCTCCAAAAGTAAAGATGGCGCCTCGACCACGCTCAAGCTAAATGCTCTGCTCTGATTGGTCTATAACTGATAACAATATTTTTTACTTTTTATTAGACTAAGGAGGTTTTAAGCTATGGAAAAATGTAATAAATCATTATGTGCTTTATTCTTGCAAACAATAATCAAACCGACTTATAGCTTTCTCCGACATATATATATATATATATATATAAATAATAGCTAGTAGCTATATATATATATATATATATATATATATATATATATATATATATATATATATATATATATATATATATATATATATATATATATATATATATGTATATAGCTATATATATATATGTATATAGCTATATATATATATATATATAGCTATATAGCTATATATATATATATATATATATATAGCTATATACTTATTCTGACAAAGAAAAAAAATCTGGTCAGTGACATCCGTTCCGTTCCGTCTGCCGGTAACAATTTTTGGCTGAATTTTAAAAAGAAAATATTTCTTAAATTATTCTAAAAGAATCATTAACATTTTTGTGTAAACAAATATAACTCACATAAACTGGTTAGTGAACGGATAATTGATTTTGGTATTTATTTATTTTTATTTATTTATTTAATTAATTACGACGGCTGTATTTAACCAATACAAAAAAATACAAGAATTTATAACTAAGGATAAATATATATATTAAAAAAAAAGATTAAAAAAACAATGCTTTCATAAATTCCTTTCGCAATACTTCTGACATACCAATAAAATCTTCGTTCATTCATCCGCAAACAGATTGGTAGCTGGATTAGAATCCAAGAGATCAGTAAGCGCGGCCAGAGTGCGAGGAATTGGTGACTTAGCACGTGAGACAGTGCGACATGCAGACACGGTAAATATCCTGTGCTTTCTGCTGCGGCAGTAGTTGTCTGGGACAAAGAAGCGCACCAGCAACGCAAGCAGATCAGGAGCGTCAATGGCGCCACGGAGCATCTTACAGGCTATTGTGAGCTGATCTCGTGCTCGCCTTACCTCTAACGAGTTATATCCGAGGCAACCCTGTAAGAATTTTGTCGGATAGAGGTAAGGATAGTAGCCGTGTTTCTGCTTATATCTCAGAAACACTTTTTGTACTTTTTCTAATAACCTTGGGTACTTTCATGTGGATTCCACACGCAAGAGCTGGATTCTAACTTGTATACAAGAAGTCGATTCAGGTACAAAAATATCGATATACCACTGTCCCATCCCTAGGCTTGTTTTCGCCACAGCGACACCGGGTCAAAATGTCATGTATATTATTATATTTCATGAGTAACAATATTATTTATATTATTATTATTATTATAACCAATGTTTTCGGCCCTAAAACTATTTAAAATGGAAACGGAACGGAATTAATTTAAATAGCTTTAAATATTGAAAATCATTAATTCTTCTTTGAGGATAGACCTTTTCACTTACTAATTTGGACGTACATTGTAACATTATACATACTTTCGCATGCATAATATTCATCATCATCATCCACCCATTATCGTCCCAGTGATGGGCACGGGTCTCCTCTCATTTGAGAGGGATTAGGCTATAGTCCACCACGCTAGCCTACTGCGGATTGTCAAACTTCGCAAATCATCGAGAAAATATCTAAAGCATGCAGGTTTCCTCACGACGTTTTCTTTCACCGTTTGCGCATGTGATAAATACGCACATAACTTCCGAAAAGTCAGTGGTGCGTGCATTGTGTTTGAACTCGAGACCTTTGACATCTCAGTCCACTGGTCTCACCAGTGCTTGTCTTGTATATTAGTAAGGATTTATTCCATTGTTACATTTTTATGGGAAATTCGTCCTTTTCTTTACTTAGTTAAAGTCTATCAAATACAGTTATCGTAGTCGCCTAAACATCGTTTATCACACGAAGTTTATGACGACTATTTACGATCAAGTTTACGTGTATCACAATAGGCAGTTAGTATTGTATTGTTATGCTAAGCAAGTCATTATTATAAGTGGTTGCTTCGAGAACTGATTGAAGCAATCTTGAATTTATAGCTATATTATGTATGTATATACATATAGAAAGAGCTTTCGTGAGTTAGTATGTACGACTATATAATAATATTTCATGATATTATTACACAGCGTCATCTAGTTCCGTGGTAAGCAACGAGGCTTGTGTTACGGATACTAGTTGGTTGATATACTACATAATTATATACTTTTTCTTTGTAAATACATACATATAATCCATGACTCAGCAACAAATGTTGATGCTCATCACACAAACATTAGTCCCTACCGGGATTCGAACCCGGGAGCACTACCGCTGAGTTAAACAGGTCGTCGAATTAGTATCGTCGATGAGCAACGTTAATAGTAAATTTCAACGTGTTAAACATACATACCATCACGCCTGACATCTCCAAAGGGTTAGGTAGAAGTGTAGTAACGTACAGCCACATTTCGCCAGTATGTTTTAGGTCCCATGAAATAGGATTCAAGATTATTGCCGGGTATGAATCGAAACGCCGAACTGCTACTGAGAATTTCATAGAAAAACCCAATAACACTTTGGTCGACCTGGGAATCGAGCCCAAGACCTCTCGCTCAGCAGTCACACTTTTAAGAACACTAGACCAACCAACAAGGCAAAAAAAAAACAAATAAAATCCTAGGTAGGTAGAATAATTCTGTCAAAAAAAACCATTAAAAAGGATACCGACTCTTTATGTAAGAACTGGACAAAATTTCAATGGGAATACAAGGGAAGCACTAGCAATAAAAAAAAAGAATCATAAATATCGGTTCACCCAGTTGAAAGGTAACGAACTTAAAAAGAAAAAAAAACAGTCGAATTGACAACTTCTTCCTTTTTTGAAATAGGTTAAAAAGTAGCTTTAATTTAAAAAAAGTGCGTGTACACACGTAAGAAGTGAAACTTCTTTATGACATCATTTTTCGAAAAATGATTTACTATTTACAACTTCACAGAAATTGGTTGATTAGAGCTAAATTAGATAAAGTTAATGCAAAAGGCTTTTATTATCATAGACATAAATAAAATATTATATTATTATTGAAATATTATTTTTCACGATACTACTGAGCTTCAGAAATAAATAAGGCGCGTAACAGAAAAACGTGATTAATTAACATAAATAATTTAAGGTGTGTTCCACTGAGCGCTCAATTCACGCTACGTGTATTTAGATAGGATTTTGCTCATTGTGAGCGCACCTTTAGAAATAAAGATGGCGCGTCACAGAAAAACCTTAACATTGCTATAAAATTTCTCCCATACGCCGATAAAAAAGTTTCACTTCAAAAAGTCGAATTGAGAACCTCTTTCTTTATATGAAGTCGGTTAAAAAGTAGCTTTAATTAAATTAACAACATATCCATCATTGAACTTAGTTCATCCAACACTTTCAGCGGCACAATAGAAAAGGTAGCCTGATTAATGACAATGGTCTCAAGACGATGGGGTGGCGGGATCAACTCATTGTATGGGGTGGCCTGGATCAACTCATCGGATGGGGTGGCTCGGATCAACTCATTTCCGGCTGTCAATCTATAACACGGGACGCTTCGAGTCGATCGCCAAATAAATTAAGGCTCCCGTTCTCACGATCGATTAGTCGTAACTAATAACTTTTGATTGCAGTTATAACTACATAGTTAAATATTTTTAGTAGTTAATTTTTTGATTTCTTACTTACCATCACGCCTGTCTTCCCCGAAAGGTTAGGCAGAAGGGTATTAATGTACCCACGTTTTGCTGGTATATTTTAGGTCCCTTATAATATGGGGCGAGCCTATTGCCATTAACCGGGTACGAATCCAAACTCCGAGCTGTTGGACATATAAATATCATAGCTGACCCAACATTTTTATTAGTATGAAGTGCATTTTATTTTCCTGATTCTTTTATAAATTAACTGCAAAGAAACCCCAGCATTTTCCCTTTTGATGAAAAGTTTACATCAATCTAAACTTCTGCTTACCCCTTCAAAGAAAGGAGTTAAACGTTTGAGTGAAAACTTAGCTGACTCAAGGAAAGCATCAATTACAGTTGACATAAAAATTTCATGGTACGATTACAAATAGTGATGCGAATTTATGTATCTATCGAGTATCGATAAAAGAGCATTATAGTTCAACGTTAAATTACAGCTGTGATAGCCTAGTGATGTGACCAGTGGACTGTGAAATTCAAATGTCTCGAGTAAGAACGCAAGGCCTCTGACTTTTCGAAAGTTACGTGCGTATTTATCACATGCTTAAACGGTGAGAGAAAACCTTGTGAGGAAGCCTGCATGCTTGATCGTTATTTCTCTATAAAATGTGAGGAGTCCCATGCCCAGCAGTGGGATAGTATTTGGGTTGATGATAATAATAATAATAATAAATCTTTATTTTAATTCTTTTACAAAAAATGGTACATAACATTATAAATATAGTTCTTCTTCATCACGTTTTACATATTTCTTTAGTATATATTGCCTTAATAATAGCTTAAATAAGAGCAGGTATTTATATTTGTTATATGTTTACAAAGATAAAAATATTCATATTTCTATTTATATGAAGCGACTTTGATGATGATGATGATTATAATATTTCGAGACTTGTGGCCTTGTTCCAATTATGTGTGAATTTGTTTATTTTTTACCTACTACATTAGCGTAAAAGTTTTTAGCTACACTGACTAAACCACTCTAATTCACTAGTACACTATCGAAATATCGATACTCGAGCGCGTCTCATCTCTATTATCCGATTTTAATATCGTTTTAACGGCGCGCGCTTGAAATAACCGATTTTAATTCAGTTGCCGCTTTACCGTTCACAAATGCATTTAATATAATTTAATTATAAATTTAACGGTGGGCATTATTTTAAATTGAATTTTCAACTTTATAGTAATGTATAATAGAATACATTATTATTTGAGGCGTTAGTAATGATCGCGTTTTCTTTGGGGATTTATTGGAGTGTTAATTGAAAGACCAACTGCTGATCGTGAGTTTCTGAATTCGATTTTCAGGTCTAGCAAACTGGTGAAGGTGATTTCAAATCCTCGCTGTGCGGATGAGAAAATACTTCTGGACAATATGCCACAGCGCCATCTAGTTCCTAACTAAGCAACCAGGCGTGTGTTACGGATACTATTGGTCGATATTCTACATATGTACTTTTTTTGTAAATACATACCATACATATTATACATAGATACATCTATGACTCGGATACAAATGTTGATGCTCATCACACAAACATTCCTCTTCCCTACCGAGATTCGCACCCGGGACCCATAGCACAGCAGGCAGCGTTAACTAACACTGAGCTAACCGGGTCGTCAAAAAACAATGGGAAGCACTTACTTAGCGCGGGTTTGATTTATTTTAAATGAATTAAATTTAATATTTTTTAAAGTAAACAGCCATCAAAGTACCGATGTAAGCTACAAGTGTCACGGTGGCGCCACAAGCGGAAATGCGGCTGGTGATAGAAACCGCCGGCCGCCATTATCGCGCGCCGCCTTTGACGCCACATCCGGTGTTCAACGCCTGAATCCTAAACGTTTCCGTGAGCCTTAATTTAAGGTTTTCGAAGAATTTTATATATACATATATATATTTGAAAGATGTAATATTTTAAACGCTGTTCCATTTTTACAGTGTGAATGTTTGTAAACAATACAAAAAACATAAACATCATCATCATCATCAACCCATTATTGTCCCACTGCTGGGCACGGATCTCCTCTCATTTGAGAGGGATTAGGCTTTAGTCCACCACGCTAGCCTACTGCGGGTTGGCAGACTTCACATGCCATCGAGAAAATCTCTCAAACATGCAGGTTTCCTCGCGATATTTTCCTTCACCGTTTGAGCATGTGATAAATACGCACATAACTTCCGAAAAGTCAGTGCTGCGTGCCGGAGTTTGAACTCGAGACCTTTAACATATCAGTCCACTGGTCACACCACTAGGCTAGCACATTTCAAAACATTTGCATAGAATTTTGTAAATGGCGGTCGAAGTCTGCTAGCCCTCACTTAAGCTAGCGTGAAGGACTATAGCCTAATCTTTCTCAAATGAAGTGATAAAATATTGCCTTGTATGTACGTTTTCAACATTTTTATTTCATAACAACTGAAGACAATAGAAAATGAAAATATTAAAACGTTTGATTTTTTTTTATTTAAAATCCGACTCAAAGGCATCCAATGTTAAGAATCGAAAATTATCAATTCTTTATTCAAAAATATTATGCCGTAGTGTAAATTTCAATGTGAACTGAACGAGGGACGATTTTTTTAATCTCCAACAGAGAAAGCGAAGGTATTCTTTTATAAATCCACCACAAATTGATTTTGATTATTTTTTTCTTTTTTTAACGAACGATATTACTAGGTGAAAGGTTTTTTTTTCCAATATCTACAAGAGATACTTAATTTTTTAAACACTTTTTTAGGGTTTGTATTTTTTAAGAGATTAATATTTTAGTCGTCCAAGTCGATCAAGCTACGATAGCCCATTAGTCGCGCGTGCAGTGGGCCATAAGTCCAAGTTCTCAAGTTCAAATCCCAAAACAACTGACTTTTCGAAATCATACCAACTACACTCAAACTGTGAAGGGAACCATGCCTAAGAATTTTTCTCAATGGAGTATGAGGTGTGCCAACCCGCACTAAACTAGCGTAGTGGACTATAGCCTAGTTTCTCTTTAAGGACAGAAAACCTGTGCCCAGCAGTGGGACAGTCAAAAATGAAACTTCGTTTTAAATGATAAATGATATTTATTTCTATAAGTAGATCTTTTGAAGATACTTTTCAGTCGTGTATAAGTTTATTTTAGGATCTAGTAATAAAAATCTGTGGTAGCCTAGTGGTGTGACTAGATGACTGAGATATAAGAGGTCTTAAGTTCAAACGCAGCTGATCACGCATCACTCACTTTTCGGACGTTATATGCGTATTTATGATATGCTCAAACAGTGAAGGAAATCATCATGATGTCATGTGAAGTCTACCAACCCGCAGTAGGCTAGCGTGGTGGATTATACCTACCCTAATCCCTCTCAAATGAGAGGAGACTCGTGGCCAATGGAACAATAATGGGTTGATGATGATGAGATGGCATTTGTTCTTAATTTTATTTTACGGATTATAATAAATATTTTATGATATATTCCTGTATAACAGTTAGCAGCTTCAAAACAGAACTAAGAGTTCTGCTCACCCTCCAAGTAAACACGTTGTCTGTCGCAGTACACTCGGCGAAGTGGACGGCTCATTAGGCGCACGCCGTCAACGGTACTCGTACCACTTGAGCGTTTGTTATCTCTGCCGTCTGTACACCTCAACTAAATGACAAACAACGGCAAGCCAATGAGTCGATGGGAACAGTAGTAATAATACTGGATTCCGTTGTTAAGGTTCCGGGTTCAGCAGATTTTAATAGTGGTTGTTGGTTACAACATCAAGACAACCAACACCTCCAACAAACTTTCGTATTCAATAATAATAATTATTAGACCGCGATAAAACCCGTAAAAACTAGTTAGTTTTATTTCATTGTCTATATTATTCGCGTTAATACTTACCTGCCTACATAATTTGATTTCTCACGATGTATTGTACTGTATTTCTATGTATTGTATTTATTTTTACGTGAGAAATCAAATAATGAAATCAAAACATTATTATGTCTGAATATCGTCAGCGTACTATGATCACTTCAAACACTGCCACCTGAAATTTCAGATGATAAATCATACAACAAAGGATATTTTCAGGACGCGTCGTTACGGTGGGGGGTTCTGGGGGACTAGGGTAGCGGAGGGGGGGATGTTTGACTTCTGTGGAGATTACATGACAGGTGTTGCCTAAACTTGGTGACAAATTACATCGGGATGCGGTAGATAGTTAGAATTATGTTGATGTGAAGTTGAACGGCAATGGCGGCGCAATTTGTTTTTCCAGTGTTGCCAACGTAGAAAGTTTTGTCGCGATTAAATATGGATTATGTCAATTCAAAAGTACCTGTGATATTTGTCTAATTGAAATAAAATATTTAAGCTTAGCAACGCATGGTATTGATAGAAAGATACAATTATTTTTTATTGCTAAACTCAATATCAAATATTTTATTTCAATTACAGGTAAATCGTTTTGTAGAGTCAACTAGTTGCACGGTTCTAAAAATTAGGTAGTTTTGTCTTGTTGGAGAGCCGACAAGAAACTCCATAGAAAGATACTCTTTTGAATAAAAAGTAAAAAAAAACAAATAATTTTCTTCAGTTACAATGTACCCGTATGTATCTATGAATTGTGATAATAATGAGTAACAAATACCCAAATATTTTGTTAATAAAATTATTGTTGACAATCCAATTTGCCCGGATTGAGATCACCGTATCCTTTGCTCTTGCAGTTTTTTGCTTAAATTACGATTTAATAGAATCTATGATGGGGTGTGTGCCCGATTATTGGCAATAGGCTCGCCCTGTGTTACTTCGGACCTAAAACATACTGGTGAAACGTGGGTGTACATTAATACACCTGTGTGGTATGTTATGTTGTATGAAGGGGTTCTAGACCCGGAACAAATTCCTGTAGACCATACATATTCATATTTTTGCTCCATACGTGGATCAAATCCGCAACCCGTCAAGCACACGCTCAGCCACTGTACCAATCGAGTAAAAAGCTGATATCAAACACAATTTTAAAAGGAATTATTGACTGACTTTTGCTCTTTTTCAACTCTCGAATCAACAGGTATAACAAACTCAATCAAAAAATTACCCAAAGCAAATATTTCAAATTGATTTATAAATTTCATGCTAATTTGTATGTGGTATCAAATAATTAAGTCGGCAACTCGGCACCCAAACGCTAAAGCGCGATGTTTGTCCAAAGCTTATATTTAATATAATACTTTTGGAATGCTATTAACGTATTCCTAATTTTCCATGTTTATTTTCAAGTTTATTTCAATAAGCCTTAAAATTTGTGTGTGGTACAAGTGAGCAGATTGTGACGGTAAATATATGTTAGTAGGTCATAATTTTAAATATAATTTCTATTATACATAAATACGTATAACTTATAGACATTTATTATACATAACGATAAAATATAAATAAATAAAATAAAATATCAAGTATTCATTTATTCGAGTCTTGGGCAAAGACATAAATAATCGATGTCGAGATTAAATAATATCAATATACCACGATAAATACGTAAAATCCTCGTTGGTCTAGTGGTTATAAAGTGCGACTGCTGAGCAAAATATTTTGGGTTGGCAAATGCTCAGTAGCAGCTTGAAGTTTGGACTTCTGCTCGGTTGGTGGTAATAGGTTCGCCCCGTATTACATGGGACCCAAATCATAGTGTGTATCAGGATGGCGGGTGTATGACTACAAATGGCCATGCTATATGCATGAAAGTAATGTACGAGCAATGTACTGAATATACATACAATTTGAAGCAATGTACTATCTTTGAACCACAGTTTTTAGAAATAGTAGAGCAGCCAACCTGACTTCAGAATGGCGGGCCCTACCTCCTAGAGAGTGTAAGATGCCTACCGTAGCAATGTACGTTATCATTTTAAAAGTATAAGCATATAAAATAAAAGTAAAATTCTGTTATTAAGGGCCTGTGCAATTTTATTAGCAATGTGTGTAATTAGCAATAGCACAACTAGTTGTAAACTAAAATGCGTAAAATATTTTTTATTTCAATGCAATATAAAACCTAATATCGCTACCGCTTATGACCGACGGCGCGCCACAAATCGCGCACAACCAAGCGTAGGGAATACTTCGCGACGTTTGTTAATGAGTGAAGTTTTCAGCAAACGCTACAGCTGAAAAGTTTCGTGCGAGGGTTAACAGGGCCGACTCATTACTCGCTAATCGTGAAGAGAATATTGGCCATATTTATCTCAGCCCCGTGTGCGTGTAAGGGTGGGAATTATTTTCCAGAGTCCCGCATAATTATTCAAAATAAGAAGAACCCGGGTCAGTGACATAGCCCGAAGAATCGCCCAAAACTCAAGTGGCAGTGGGCAGGGCACATTGCTCGAAGAACGGATGGCCGTTGGGGCTTGAAGGTTCTCGAGTGGCGACCGCGAACTGGAAGACGCAGCGTGGGTAGGCCTCTGGCAAGGTGGACCGACGACCTGGTAAAAGTCGCTGGAACCAGCTGGATGCGGATGGCCTAAGACCGGTTGTTGTGGAAATCTTTGGAGGAGGCTTATGTCCAGCAGTGGACGTCCTCCAGCTGACATGATGATGATGATGATGATTCAAAATAATAAATAAATATATCCAGACACTATTATATAGCGCCATCTAGCTCCGAGCTAAGCAACGAGGCTTGTATTACGGATACTAGATGGTACAAATAAATGTAGTTTTAATAAATAAATATTCAGGGACATTTTACACAGCACCATCTAGTCCCAAACTAAGCAGAGCTTGTACTATGGGTACTAGACAATGGATATAATACTTATATACTTTTTTTTTGTAAATACATACTTATAATACATAGGAAACACCCAGACGAACACAAACACTTATAGTCATCACATAAATATTTGTGTCCCGTGGGAATCGAACCCACGACCTCGTGATCAGCAGTCCGGTACTCGAACCACTAGACCACATAGGTCGTCAAATTTAATATAATTATATTATTATTATTTAATTCAAGTATATTATACCTTATTTATTTATGAACTGATGAGTACACCAGGTCTGTAAAATTTTAGGTTAGGTTCATTTTCTTATTCATATATCAACTATTGTACCTACTTAATATACACATATTCTTGTGACATGTCTTAGAAATGACTTCTTTCTGATAAATCAAGCAAAATGATAAGCCTGAATCCACTTCAATAAAAAGTTACTGCCGCGTTTGTGATCCCTGAACCGTTTCCAAGAATATTAGCTGCCACAAATCAGGACGAACACATTACAAGTGCTATAGGTTAACATCAAAGTATGAATACGATAAGCTATCAATATAAACCATGCATTCTTTTTTGAAATCCAAAATATTTACGCAAACGTATGAGCATCGAACATATTCCCAAATAAGTTGTTAATTCCCGACTTGTTCGCATCCTTTATAGCATTCGTGGTCACGGGAACACCGCAATTATTTTTGGTAGAATTGCACATTACAAAAACTATATGGCTCTAAATAACTCAATGTTCCATTATGACCGTTGTCTACCAAATGATTTGCTCAAATCTGTAAAAAGTTGTTTTAATTCAACATCAATAATAATTATGATTACATTTATTGACATATAACATTGAAGTACTCGTAACGTGCGCGCATGCATGACAAGATTTATGAATATGGACGAAACAAAAGTGGTATGCAGGGATCGTAGCGCGTGGCATGCTGTAGTTTCTACCTACCCCCATGGGAAAAAGACGTGAATGTACGAGTATGTATTACATTGATATAAATTCCATTTAATAACGAACAGTGTATTTTTATGTTCACACAGACTGTTTTCCGGTTACAAAGGACACGTTGTCTTATTTAAACTCGTGAAGTAATTTCTTCAAACAAACACAGCGCTGCACAATATTTTGGCACGTATAAAAGTTTTCATTTCGTGACAGTTACAAGTTCATTCTCCATTCTTCGCCACCAGCATGGCGAGGGCGGAAAGGCGTAAAACTAAACTAACAATAACACAAACTTTTATATTAAACATTGAGAAATACCGCTAAATCTCCGTCTGTTAGTGGAAATAGGGGAAAGCAACTAGTTCTGTGTTGAATTTTCACTTCTTCGTAAGTTTAATAGTAGATAATTATAAAATGCTAGTGAACCTACGCCTTCGTCTGTAAAATAAGTAATTTAATCCGTATACAAAATTCCAACCCCTTTATCTCCCTTTTAAGGGATGATTTTCGGGATGAAAACTATCCTATGTCCTTCCCCGGGACTCAAACTATCTCATACCAAATTTAATCTGAAACCTGCATACTTATAGATAAAATAAATAAATAAATATTTCTGGACATTATGACACAGCGCCATCTAGTTCCGTGCTAAGCAACGAGGTAAGCAACGAGGCTTGTGTTACGGATACTAGTTGGTTGATATACTACATAATATACTTTTTGTTTTTGTATATATTTACGTATTATACATAGATACATCCATGACTCGGATACAAATGTTTATGCTCATCACACATACATTTGACCCTACCGGGATTCGGACCCGGGACCCATAGCACAGAAGGCAGTGTTAACTTCCGCTGCACTAATTGGGTCATCAGATATCTCGATGGCGTGTGAAGACTACCAACTTTCTATAGAGTGATATGATGGAATTGATGGGCTATAGCTCAATCCCTTTCAAATGATAGGAGAGCTTTGCTAAGGAAACTAAATAGGTTGACGATGATGATGATGATCAGTCAACACTTGGCAGTACCTACCTATAGGACAAAAAATATATGGGACTTCCTAAGATACAAAAATCTCAATGTTCCATTACGATCGATAGTGAACCAAATGATTTGCTCAATTACTAAAATCCTTAGAAAGTTGTTTTAATTCAACATTTATAATTATGATTAGATTTATTGACATATTACATTGAAGTACTCTTAACTGGCGCGCATGCATGATAAAATTTATGAATATGGACGAAACAAAAGTGGTATGCAGGGATCGTAGCGCGTGGCATATAGGACAAAAAAAACACAAGTTAAAATTCAAAGATGTTCATATATTTAAGAATTTCTTGTTCATTCTGTTTGTAAAAGTATTTCGATACTAAATTGAGTTCAGAGAAAACTTTGATTAAAGCACGTATTGTTCGGGGTTTCGTTCTGTTTTCTAGTTCATCTGGGATTTAGAGGAGCATCTTGAATGTTTCATGTAGTGTACCTATCTGCAAGATACAAGCTTATATTTTTTACTGGATTTCAAGGAGGTTTTTAATAGGCTTTAAATCCCCGACGCAAAAATTACGGGGTGCTATAAGTTTGACGTGTGTGTGTTTATGTGTGTCTGTGGCGTCGTTGCCCCCAAACGGATTAACCAATTTTGTTTTGATTTCTTACACTTACGTGAATATTAGACATTGAAATAAAACTACTTTTTACGGATTATCGCGATATATTGATATTATTTTAACCCGACGTTTCGGTTCCTTTACAGCATGGTCACGGGCCGACTCGACTGAGGTGTTGGTCGTCTTGAAGTTATAATTACTAACAGCTACCTTACATTTTCAATTATTATTATTAAAAATTATTATTATTATTAATATGTCGGGTTAAAATAATATCAATATACCGCGATAAAATCCGTAAAAAGTAGTTTTATTTCAATTTTGTTTTGTTTTAAAGTTAAGTTACTTTGGACCCATTTAAACTATAATGTTTCAGTAAAAACGGTCCAAGATAGCCGCCACAAAATGTGGCGGGAATTTTTAAATTTATTATGAAAACATTCCCCATTTAGAGAGGTAGGTATAAATTCTCAGTAGGAGCTCGGAGTTTGGCTTTGAGCCCGGTCGGTGGCAATATTCTCGTCCCAATTACATGGGACCTATAACATACCGTTGAAATGTAGGTGTAAATAAGTGCGCCTCTGGGTACACTTCTGCCTAACCCTTCGAGGAAGATAAGCGTGTAGGTATATTATATTACAGATTGTTCAACATGGCTCTTATTTAGAAACTATCCACCTCTTCTGAGCCTTAAAAATATGTGATTTTTTTAACCCTTTTTCCATTTACTAAGCTGAGTTTACTGGGGTATATAGGTACCACTACATGTCATAAATAACTCCCGTAACCGCTAGCGACCTCTGGCGTCATATTTCAAAAATGTTGGCATTGAACCTTTTTCGTAAATTTATTAACACGTCACATGCTAGCCAGATGGCTTGGTCGGGTTTATATATTGTTATTTTTTTAATCTTTATAAATCATCGTTGATAAACAATAAACTCTGTTTTTATTTATAATATTAAAATCTAAATCAAAATGTTTTTAATCTAGCGGTCTTTCTGGACTTCGCACGAGTAAATTCGGATCGTTTCTTGCTAGTATTATCCAACATTTTTAAATCATTTGGTAGCTGAATCCATAATTCTTCTACTCGTTTAATACTCGTGTTCTTGCGTCCAGGCACAATACACCAATGATTTGCGCTCATTAATGATTAATTTCTAAAATCAGTCTCTCGCTGTACTCATTTCAATCATGACTTTGTTTGTTATCATCGGAGTGGCGTCACAACATAGCAGCAACCATATTTGCACGTACATTCAAAAATAGAATTTAAGTCAAATAAAAGTCATTTGAAATGCATTTGGAAATAAACAAAAATCTGATGTATTCCAAATGAAGCTAACTAAAAAGTTAAAGGGTATAACTCTATTTTTTTAAATTTTACGTCCTTCGCACTACTACGCAGACATACGCTCTGGTGATCTTGAAATATAGATATCTATATAATACTACTCTGCATAATAGTAGGTACGTTACATTTTTAGAAGGAACTCTTAATGGAACATATTAATATAGTTCCTTTTAAAACAGTAAGACTAGTAAATCCTCTTTGTCCATGCTATTACATTAATAAAATTATAAAACTATTTTCAAGGTCTGCAAAGCTATTTAAATAAGTCCCAACTTCATGAAAACACATTAGAGAGATGAAAATAAGTGGCTGAATTATTATTAAACTATGTAGTAAAACGTCCGTCTGTCGATGAAGGTTTTAAAACTGAAAGAAAGAAGACAGAAAAAATATTAAACTGCTGTTACATCTTACACTTACAATGTGTTTTTTTAGAGAAGCAGATTTGTTAAATTGTTATACGTATATCCAAGCTATCATAGCGCTAGGTAAAGCTGTAGTGTAAAAGTGTAGCCTAGCGGTGAGACCAGTGGACTGAGACATCAGAGGTCTCGAGTTCAAACCCAAGGCCAGCACCACTGACTTTTTGGATGTTATGTGCGTATCTATAACAAGTTCAAACGGTGAAGGAAAACATCTTGAGGAAACCTGCATGCTTGAGAGATTTTCTCGATGGCATGTGAAGTCTGCCAACCCACAGTAGTCTAGCGTGGTGGACTATAGCCTAATCCCTCTCAAATGAAAGGATACTCTTGCCCAGCAGTGGGACAATAATGGGTTGATGATGATGATAACGTTAGGACGGAGAAAAAGTATTCTTTAAAAGTTTCAGCTTATTAGCGTAAAAAGAAAATCAATTTGAGAGGTAGAGGTAGAGGCATATCGAGATTTTCAGCTCAAATTGAGCTGCCCGACTGGGGAAGTACCTCCGCCTAACAGAAGACTGCAGTGAAACAACAATAGTTGTGTTTTAGCGAGTGAGTAAGGTTGCCAGAACTCTACCTACTAACCTAACTCGTTACGGGAGTGACTATTCTGACTAAGTGAGATAGGGCATAAAGAGATTTCTTTCTAGTCCACATTTATGGGCAAGCTGCCTGTAATCATGAACGTCATCGTCATTAAACTGCACGTGTGCGAGTGAGATAGCGAGATGTTATATTAAATATTTAAAATGTGACTTCATTTCATTAAATACCTATTTTAATACAGATTTTATACAAATGTTTTTATTTCTAACTAGCTAATTCCCGCGATTTCATCCGCGTGCCATCAGTCCAGCCTTTCAGAGATTAGCCGGAACAAACAGATAGAAAAAATTGAAATGACAAACAGACACTTAATTTTTTTTTAATTTTTATGATAGCATTTACTCTTTGATATAAAATAAAATAATATTCTTTGAAAAGAAGTTTATAAACAACTGTAGAGTTGATTAAATCGTATTTAGATTAAGTACTGCTCCCAAAATCCGTGTTTCCAGTTAATTTCCCTGAGGACCTGGGCGTCAGGCGGCAGTCTTCACTGCCCAATATTACTTACCGTCAACTGAACCAAATATTTATTTATCCTTTACATCTTTTTTACTAAAGTAACAACATAAACTATGCGAAATTAATAATATTTTAATTTAATTTAGTCTGCCAACCACACTAGGTGGTGCAATAATAGTCATTTTAATAGAATATTTTGTAGAACAATGTGGAGTCTCTAAATGGTGTACAGTAGGTACAATTAGGTAGGTGCAATTCGGGCTTATCATTGTTATTAACTCGGCACAAATAATAAATTCTATAGTACCGCTGAAAATTATCTATTACAAACTGGGAATCGAACCCATGACCTCATGCTCGAGCATTCGCGCTTAGGATTTCTTGATAGAGGAGACAGCTCTGTTTTTTTTTAAATGGGGTTTTAATAATATCCGCCTACCTCATCTAGTATATCCCCGCAACCTTTTACATGAAGCTAGTAAAATATATTTCAAAGAAATAACATTTTTCTCAACAAAACAACACAAGCACTCACATTTACGTAAACATAAGCAGATACTCTAGATTCTGTACAATGAGATGCCTGCTTTTGACTAAATGAACCATCCTTTGACTATCTTCCCACTGGTGCACAGTACATATTCAGTTTGCTAGTTAAGCTCAACACAAATACTTGAGTGTGCCGGCTTAAATACCAGATATGTGTAGCTTAGGGTGCGGGCTGTGTCACGAGCGGTGGCGCGATTTAATGCAAGAATATCCGTATGAGAATGAGATTGCTTGAATAATGACTTGGCATTATCTTGAGTCTAAGTTAGTACTGACCTACTCTCATATTTTACTGTCATATAATTGTGGAAAACCTATTGCAGTTAATTGCCCAATCGCCCAATTGAGGCCTACTTGATCTGGACATCAAACCCAGGATCTTCAGGAGCACTTGATTAATGAGCAGTTCTATAGCGATACTATAAAATTCTTAGTAGCATCCCAGAGTTTGGATACATGCCCAGTTGACAATAGGTTCTTGGCAATAGGTTCTCTACAGAAAATCCCTACGAAATGTGGTTGTTCATTAGTTATACTCTGCCAATTACGAAAGCTGCAGACGCATAACTTAAAAAGAATCAATTTACTAAAGATAAATGTAATAATTAAGTACTAATTATAAGATTACAAATTAAGTTAAGTTTAGGAGTGATGACGTTCGACGATTGATCCGAAATGATTTTCCCATGGCGCGATGCGGTGACGCGGCTTCGATGTCCGTCACGTTGCGCGAAGTCAGCGCCTCGTGTTCCCTGGTGGAACGTGTATCCGGTGGCTGATGCAATAGTGAAGGTGTGGTCAGTTATGCCCTAACTGTACCATGATATAACATGCCTAACCGTGATGAAACATTATTATTATTGAAAGCCCGCTTACCTAAAGTTAAAGCTGCCCACTGCAGGGCAAAGGCTTCCCCATTATTCTCCCCCAGTTTCCTCTGTCTTAGAGCTATCAGTGACCAGTTGGTATGTTACATTAAGAGAAAAAAAATATTCGGTTAATATCGCTAGAAGCTTATTTCTTGCACCATACAAAGACTGTACTGCTATGTGGCATATACTTGGATACTTTGAAAATTGAAATAGCATGCATATTATTGAAAATGTGTATGTGAATACTTGATGGGAACTTTAGATCAAGAAGAGCATCGGATGCTTACAATTCTTCTGTCTCGAGCAATATAATCTGTCGATTGGAGATAGAGAAGGAATTTGCTCGCAGAAGTCGATATTAAACTTTTTAGTAAGCATATTAGATGACCCGCTTAGCGCAATAAATAAATGTGAGAGAGAACGACTTAATTTTGACTTGACTTTGACGACCCGTTTAGCTCAGCGGTTGTTAACGCTGCCTGCTGTGCTATGGGTCCCGGGTTCGAATCCCGGTAGGGACAAATATTTGTGTGATGAGCATATCCGAAAATATTAAAAAAATATATTATTACACGGCGCCATCTAGTTCCGTGGTAAGCAACGAGGCTTGTGTTACGGATACTAGATGGTTGATATACTACATATATACTTTTTTTTTGTAAATACATACATATTATACATAGATACATCCATGACTCGGATACAAATGTTGATGCTCATCACACAAACATTTGTCCCTACCGGGATTTGAACCCAATGGTATTATAGGCTGCCTTCTTTTTTGATGTCACATGGGTGGCAAACAAGCGTACGGTGGCCTGATGGTAAACGGTTACCGTGGCCTATAGACGTTTGCTACACCAGAGGTGTCGCTCGCGCGTTGCCGACTCTGTAGAAACCGTCTAGGTTTCTTAAGAATAGGGAGTTACTAAACTGACAGCAAACGGAATTGTGCTGCTGCCATACTGTCAGAATAGTTGATCCCCCAACGAGCTCTGGTAACCTTACTCACTTGCAGAAACACAACTATTGTTATTTCGCTGCGGTCTACTGTAAGATGGAGGTATTTCCCCAGTCGGGCAGCTCAATTGGGCAGGCAGACAAATGGGCTAATTCAACACTCGAACGGTGAAGGAAAACATCGTCAGGAAACAGGCATGCTTGAGAAATATTCTCAATGGCATGTGAAGTTTTCCAACCTGCAGTAGAGTAGCGTGGTGGACTATAGCCTAATCCCTCTCAAATGAGAGGAGACCCGTGCCTAGTAGTGGAACATAATGAGGTTGATGATGATGAAAGCAACGCGTGGCCTGGTCAGCTATTATTATACGTTTATGGAATATCGTCTGACCTGCCTCGTTGGTCTAGTGGTTGTACAGTGCGACTGCCGAGCAAGAGGTCCTGGGTTTGATTCCCAGGTCGAGTATTATTAAATAATAAGATAAATAAAATGTCTTTAATTCGAGCAACGGGGCCCATAATAGAAAAACAAAAAAAAAATTGGGTTTTCCTGTGAAATTCTCAGTGGCAGCTTGGAGTTTGGATTCAGGCCCGGTTAATGGCAATACCCCCTATTCCGAGTACATGGGACCTAAAACATACCGGCAAAACGTGGGTGTACATTAGTACACCTCTGCCTAACCTTTCTGGGACGACAGGCGTGATGGTACGCTATCATCTGACCTTGAGAATTATGACCTTGAATAAACCTATATTCAAATTAGCTCCAACACCAACCAATTTCCAATACAATGTAACGCATGCACAACTGTGTATACAAGCTGTTTGTTCTATAAGTCATCTTGAACTACTCAATTAGTTTGTGTAAGCTGTTCTGTACTCAAAGATACACTTTATACAGCTTAAGATAAGGTTGAGATCCAATTGGCCCGTTGTTCTGATAATACGATGTGCTATTCGATTGATCGTATTGAAGCGTTTAGGTTTCCGGCCGTAATGGATATGGATTGCGTTCGCACTTCCTTCAAGGATTACGTGAGTATTATTGTATACACTATTGTGGATAGATACAGCGGGTATTGTGCCTTCGATACAAGTGGCTAATTCTAATAATAACAAGATAATTGATGAATTTAAACTTCAAATAAATACACAGTAAATTGCCTTTTTGGACTTAAGATATTTTGTATCTTAAAATTGACAATAAATTAAATAAATAAACATTCCTGGACATTATGACACAGCGCCATCTAGTTCCGAGCTAAGCAACGAGGCTTGTGTTACGGATACTAGTCGGTTGATATACTACATTGTATACTTTTTTTTGTTGTAAATACATACATATTATACATAGATACATCCATGACTCGGATACAAATGCTTATGCTCATCACACAAACATTTGTCCCTACCGGGATTCGAACCCGGGACCCATAGCACAGAAGGCAGTGTTAACTACCCCTGGACTAACTGGGCCGTCAAAAAATTTTTAATTAAAAGTTAAAGAACAGTATTCGTGATAACTGTAGTCATAGCATGATACTGTGAAAAAGTATGTATATGACGATTCTTTTAAAGTTAATACATATTAAAAAAATAGTGATTACATTTACAGTCAAGACCTTGATAGATCCCTTGTGATCCTATAAAGATGCTACGCGTACTGCTACGCCGTAGCAACATTTGCTACGACTTCGTAGCAGTTCTCAGTTCTACCACGCGTTGCAATAGAGGAGTTACGATAATTTAGACTAATTCTTGTATCTTTATTCGGAGTTCTGAGCAAGCAGATAAAATATTTTTGTATTGATTTCTTACACTTAAGCGAATATTAGACATTGAAATAAAACTACCTTTTTACGGATTTTATCGCAAAATATTCAGTATATTAATAAAAATAACATCAATATACCGCGATAAAATCCGTAAAAAGTAGTTTTATTTGTTTGGTTTGGGCATGTTGAAAGGATGAATGATAGGCGATTGACGAAAGGAATTTATAAGACGGATGTTAGTGGAAACGCCGGGAGGTGGCGCCCTAGAAGGACATACACCGACCTAATTGGTGAACTCCTTCAAAAAGGTCAGGTACGCAGTACTCGTAACCGGCGCGCGTGCATGACGAGATGTATGAATGTGGACGAGGCAAAAGTGGTATGCAGGGACCGTAGCGCGTGGCATTCTGTAGTTTCTGCCTACCCCCATGGGAAAAAGGCGTGAGTGTATGTATGTATGTATGTAGTTTTATTTCAATATTTTTGTTTTTTTGACTATACAAAATCATGTTCAATAAAGTACAATAGGCCTGATGAAATCAGTTTAGAACTGCTTAGCACCAAAGGCTGCTCCTGTAAATCCCTTTACAGGAAAACCACGGAAATTAATTTAACCAGGGTATTTTTATATGCAGTGTGCGTACATAGTACTGTGTAAACACAACCGTCTATCGCCACTAAGTACGTAGTTTGCGGCCGGCTTGACCTAATACCAGGTCTGCGGTATGTCACGGTGGGGAAACCAACCAAACAGCCCGTCTCTATCTAATTCCATACGAGAGAATGAGACAGAATAGTT
Organism: Craniophora ligustri; assembly: GCA_905163465.1. NCBI lineage: Eukaryota > Metazoa > Arthropoda > Insecta > Lepidoptera > Noctuidae > Craniophora > Craniophora ligustri. The sequence continues at coordinate 9,698,757 of LR990978.1, read as the reverse complement.
TATATTAACCTGTTACAATCTGTGTAGGTATTTTTTTTTCTTCTTTTGTTTCAGCCTTTGTTGTTTTAAAGTAGGTAGAAAGACGTACTTTTTTAATGTTGTCTAATTATGAAAAATGTAACTTCTTTGATACATTGAAATACATTATTTATTTACGGATTTTATCGCAGTAAGTATATTACTTTAAATAAATAAATATTTCAATATGAAAAGCCATCTAGTTTCGTGGTAAGCAACGAGGTTTGCGTTACGGATACTAGAAGGTTGATACACTACATAGAACCTACTACTTTTTTCAAAAAAAAAAATTGTGTTAATGTAGTGTTTCAACAATTTATGACTGTAGTTATATATTTATGACTCAGGTCAACAATCCATGCTCATGATACAAACATTTGTCCTTGCCGAAATTCAAACCCAGGACTCATGCCACAAAAGACAGCCTTCAACAACGCAGCTCTTATCGGGCCGTAATAACTGTAATTGAAAATTGTTAAAAAAATCAACTGCTTAGCTAGTAAAGTAGCAAAAAGGTACTTTTGCCACGTTGAATGGCAATTCCGATTCAATTCCAAATCAAATAAATGATCCTTATTTGCTGAACAAACTATTCCTTTTAGACCGATCTAAAAAATATCGGGCGGACTTTTAAGGGTAGAAACGGGGGTGAAAAACCCCCCTTTCCCGCAAAGCTTACAATCATCCCCTGAAATCCGGATCGATTTAAATTATTCAACGCTAACAGTCCTTTAGAAGATTTGGTCGAACGTAGTGTTAGCAAATTAATATAGAACTATTATGCTTTCATTATATTAATTATTCAGGTGAATAAGTATAGAATAGTAATTCAAAATTGATCATTCGATCTGGAAGATTGAGTTGTAAAATGGGTGATCAATTGATACTCAAATACAACACAAAAATATTTTATTTTCTCTTCGCTAAACTTTAGTAGCGACATCTATCTCGCCACATAAGAACTACGGACTCAGCGCGATGACGCAAGTAATCCTACATCGCGCAAGTGACATTTGCACGCGAGATTGCATATATACAACTACCCAACATCAACCGTTGGGCAGTAGCCCGCCAGGCACAACACCTCCCTTGGTCGGAGGATCCTCCTTTTCCAATGGAGGGATTCACACCTCCTTCCCTCCATAAGTAGGCCACCGGTAAGGTGGACCGACGAGCTGATAAAGGTCGCTGGAATCCGTTGGTTGAGGGTGGCGAAGGAATGGCCGTCGTGGAAATCCTTGGGAGAGGTTGATGTCTAGAAGTAGACGTCATTAAACTCCAATGATGATGATTATGAAACTTTAGTGCTAGTCAGAAATTTTAAAACTTGCAACCATTTTATCCAGGAATTCGTCGTATAAAATGCTACTATACAGCTGTTATTGTAAACAGAGTCCAACATGTTTAGGAATAGGCTAGGATAGGATAATGTACATTGAATGAATTATGTGTATTCTGATACATACAATGAACACATTAGACATGAAAAATTTCACAGCAAATTATCCATTGCTGCGTTAAAACGGCGGCCTTAACGCGTCATTTAACATTTGCAGCGATGGACACCGAACAAATTTATTACATTGCAAACGAAAATGTTGTTTTTCATCGCGCATTATCGGTTATTTACCGTTGTTAAATATGTGCTCGCTTTGCGAATAATTTACGTTTTCAACCAAAGGCTGAGTTTGTAGTAAACGAATTAACGATAACTTAGAGCCTGATTATTTAACGACTATTTTACTGTTTTAATTGCAAGTGTGTGTTTATAATAATAATAATAAATCTTTATTTTCAGACCAGAAATCCATAATATAGTAACATTAATTGGCACTTCCTAGAACTAAAACACGTTGAAAACAAATAAAATTAAAAAATTACATAATATATCTGAGTGACGGTCTGTGTGCCGCCATCCAGTGACACATTATTTGTTTATGATACATATCAGTAATCGATGACTTTTGGATTAGTGTATATACACTATGTTGCCATAAAAACTTTGTCATACTTTTGTACTTTGTGTATGTATGTACATACATACATACACCAAAAATAAAACCAGTGAGACATACAAATATTTATATTGTCACGAGTGGGGATGAAATCCGCTACTAATGACAAACTAATTAAATAAAAATGATCACTTATTATAAAACAATAAAATGAGCACTTATTATATTATTATCTCATCCGTTTTAATGTAGGTATTATTTTATCGACACCCCTACTAAATAGGAGAAAGTCTCAATATATTTTGTATTTACCTAGATATAGTATTTGATATTTACCTATGTAAATAGCATCATCAGAAGACAAATCGACTTCTAAGCCAGATATCAAGTTCGAATAGCCCTTTCAAAACAACTCTTGCTCAAACGGAGAAAGGAATCCTTGTAAGAAGACACATGTCTAACAGATTTTCTCGATGGTGTGTGACGTGCGAGCAAAGTCTGCCAGCCCTCACTGAGCCAGCGTGGTGGACTAAAGCCTAATCCCTCTCAAATTAAAGAAGACCCGAGCCCAGCAATGTGACAATAAACTGGATAGCCACGCGTTTTTCTCAGCACATGTATAACAAGTTCTGCATTCTAACTGTCTTTCCAATGGCAAATGTAATGGTAAAGAAACACAAGCTTACCATATAAACGCTATTACAATAGTATAAGAGACAGACTTGAGTTTTTCAGGCGTCGCCGACGTAACCCGGCGGTCTTATTGCATTCCACGAACGCCGACCCACTTGCGTAGGTGCGGCTCCTAGACTAGCGAGCAATGTGTTTCATTTAAATGTTGAATAACATTTACAGCATGGGAGCTGAGGTAGCCTAGCGGTGTGACCAGTGCACTAAGATGTCAGAGGTCTCGAGTTCGAACCCAAGGCACGCACCACTAACTTTTCGGAAGTTATGTGCGTATTTATCACAAGCTCAAACGGTGAAGGAAAATCGATGTCATGTGAAGTCTGCCAACCCGCAGTAGGCTAGCGTGGTGGACTATAGCCTAATCCTGCTCAATTGAGAGGAGACCCGTGCTCAGCAGTGGGACATTAATGGGTTGATGATTTCATACAGCATGACATAACATCGTGTTTTCTTTAAAGGGTTGAGCAGAAGTAAAAATGTAATAAATATAATAAACACACTTTGCCGATATGATTTAGGTAGGTGGTAAACTTATTGTCATTTATCATCATCATCATATCAGCTAGATGACGTCTACTGCTGGACATTGCCATTAATTGGACACAATTTGAAACATACCATCACGCCTATCGTCCCCGATGGGTTAAGCAGAGGTGTATTAATGTACACCCACATTTCGCCGGTATGTTTTAGATCCCATGTAACAGGGGGCGAGCCTATTGCCATTAACCGGGCACAAATCCAAACTCCGAGCTGCTACTGAGAATTTCATAGAAAAACCCAATAACCCATATTCCATAATAAACCCATATTCCGCATTAGGTCCCATGTTATAAGGGATAAGCCAATTGCCATCAACTAAGCCAAACTCAAAGCTGCTACCGAGAAAAAACCCCAACAACACCTTTCTCGACTCCAGGACGTCTTGCTCAGTAGTCATATTTACAACCACTAGACCAACGAGGTAATTATTATTACTAATACTAAATACGCGTTTTCATAGCCCCACACGCCCGCTCCAGCATATACATCCGTTGTGTGTACACTGTGGGAACGCTGACAGTTTTAATTTACGCATGCGCCGCTCTATTATATATTTTTTCACTAATTGTTACATTACTTACTGAAAATAATGAGATAAAGTATTTGGTATTTTACTTGATTTTGAATTTACTATCTACTGTGACTACTATTAAAGTTAAAAATTAAAGTTCGTTTCTTGTAAGAAAATAGAAAGTAGGTCTTACGTTTAGTTCTTCTTTTTAATGCATATAATAAAAAGTATTGTAGTAATGTCAAATTTGAATTCCGAACAATATTTTGATATGTTGTGTATCTACTTTTTTAATTTAAATTGGGTTAGCAAACCTCCATAGTGATTTATTAATGAAAGGTTCAAGACAAAAATGTCATGTGATTATAAGAAAGTCGTACTTGAAAATCCTATTTTGCGGGTATATATTGCAACCGTATTTCTTGGGCAGTTATTTCATTCTATAACGGATATTTTCCTAGTAATTTCTGGCCGCTGAACAAGCTAAAAGCTGTTAACAGAAAACCACCCTAAATACACAATTTTATTACAATATAATAGTCCCCACTTTCCCTTTATAAGACTCTAATGGAGGTAATTCATTTACAAACACACGTCAGCACACTAATGAAACTAAAAAATACATATAACGTTTTCCTTCCAAAAACTTTCCGTGAAAAATACGTTCCAAGGGGAAAATTTAAGAAGTATTGGAAATAATCTTTTCCCTTTTACTTGAGAGAAGACTCGTACCATACGGTTTTTTTTGTCGTTTAATTTGCTACTTTTATATAACATTGAAGTTTATTTTCTGACGGGGAACGGCTAATGAAATAAATACTTTAATATAAATGCGAAAGTGTGTCAGTCCATTATGTATTAAACCTCTGAACTGGTTTAGACGAAATTTTGTATGGAGATAGATTGAGTACCGAGGAAGGATAAGATAAGAAGTTTTTGTTCCTGAAATCATTCCTTAAAATGGCGAAAAAGGGAGTGAAAGTTTATATGCAGAATCGATAACTCCTTAAAAGAGGAGGTTAGGAAGATAGATAGATAGATAGAATATTCTTTATTGTACATAACCAAAACAGACAAAATATGAAATACAATCAGTAATACAGCGGTAAGTACAATTGGCGGTCTTATTGCTAAGAGCAATTTCTTCCAGACAACCATTGGATGGACAAGAATTGAATGAAGGAAAAAAACGAGTAGTTGGCGATGTACCCAAATAGTAAATATATATTTTAACATACACTAGGATATAATACACATACATATATACCTATTACACTATATACATAATACATACATAAAATATACCTAATGCTAATATTAATAAATACAATACATACTTAGTTTCAATTGTCTAAACAGTCAAGTAATGTTCTTTTACCAATTTCCTAAATGCAGCCAATGTCTGTGCACGTCTTATAGATAGTGGCAGTGCATTCCACAATCGAGAGGCCTGAACTGTAAAAGAGTGGTCAAAGAATCTTGTGGAATGCGCTGGTATCTTCAAATTTAGGTTTTCTGATGACCGTAAGGACCGCGAATGTGTGTCACAGATGAACTCGAAACGTTCTTTAAGATATGATGGGGTTGTAGGATTGAATAAAATACTGTAAAGTAATGAAAGGATATGAGCATTCCGACGAAGGCGTATTGGAAGCCACTTGAGTTTAACACGATATTCTGACACATGATCATATTTGCGTAAACCAAATATAAATCTTATACAAAAATTTTGAAGTCTCTCAAGCTTATTAAATTGGTCCTCGTTGAGATCGAGATAGCTGGCATCGGCATAGTCAAGTATTGGCAAGAGAAGTGTTTGTGCAAGCGCAATCTTGGTGGCAGTAGGGAGAAAGTTACGTAATCGTCTCAAAGAAGCTGCTGACGCAAATAACCGACGACTGGTTTCTTGAAGTTGTGGACCCCATGACAACGTTTTGTCCATGAAAATTCCCAAGTTCTTGACCTTGTCACTAACAGGTATTTGGACACCATCAAAGATGACGTGTGGGAGGTTAAACCAATCGATCTTGGAAACCATTCGTGAGCTGCCAATAATAATGAGTTGGGATTTGGTTGGATTAATTTGAAGGCCAAAGGACCTGCTCCAGTTAGATACCTCAGCAAGGTCAACGTTTATGTTACCGACGGCCTCTGTCAACTGTTCTAGTGGGGCTTGCGAATATATTTGTAGATCATCTGCATAAAGGTGGTAGGATGAAAGTAATTGGTTGGAGATAGAATTAATAAATATTGCGAAAAGTAACGGGGATAAAACGCCACCCTGAGGTACACCGGCTGTTGTATTACACCACAAAGAGTATGTATCTTCGATACGAATACGCTGCCGGCGACCAGTCAGGTAACTACGAAACCAATCAATTACTGTTGGAGATATGTTAAGAGAGCATAGTACGCCAAGTAAAATGTCAAAGTCAACGGTATTAAAAGCATTACTAAAATCTAGCAGTGCAAGTACCGTTAACTTGCCACTTTCCATGCCTAAACGTATATCATCCGTAATATTAACTAGTGCAGAGACAGTACTATGACCAGGACGAAAACCGGATTGGAAGGAGTTGAGAAGTCTATTCTTACAGAGGAATGAACTTAGCTGATTGTGAATAAGACGTTCTAGGACTTTGGATAGGAATGGTAGTATAGAGATAGGACGGTATTCAGAAAAAGAAACGGGATTGGGTTTTTTGGGTAAAGGAGTAATCTGGGCGTCTTTCCAGGCATTGGGAAAAACACCACTAGTTACGGAATGATTCAGGATGTGACATAATACAGGAAGGATTTCATCAAGTATGGGAAGGATCATATTACGGCTGACTGTGTCGCTACCAACTGCGTTGGAAGTTATGGATAAAATGCTTCTTTTAACATCACAAGCAGTTAAATGACTAAAGACGAAAGAGGAATAATCGGGGATCGGGAGTCTAGAAAGATAATGTAAAGTATTTGTTTTAGCTGTCCTATCAATATTAGACGAAGCAGAGAAATGTTGGTTTAGTGAATTGATATCTAAATTTTTAGGAATTGTATCTGACCGCGACTTCCCGATTCCCATTGATCTTAGGAATTTCCAAACTTTTGCTGGATCTCCATTTTCAACAGAAGTATGGATGAAGTGGCGTTGAGCATTCCTACACACCTTGTTGCATTGATTTCTAATACCCACATATTTATCCCAATTCGTCTGGCTAGGTATAATGTTATATTTAGATTTAGCTGCCACTTTTCTAGCCATAACAGATTTTATGTCGTCAGTAAGCCACGGTGACGGCAGGTGCTTAAACTTGACTGGTCTGACTGGAGCGTGGACGTCATAAATATCAATCAGGTTTTTGATAAATATCGCCAATTTTTCATCTACTGACTCAGAACTCATTAGAGATGTCCAATCAATGTTACCAGCAGACTCTTTAAGGTTTTCAATATTCATACCACCAAAATTACGTTGCAAAAGAATTCTTGACTTTGCCTTAGGAGGACGTACTTTATACGAAAGGAATATTAAATCGTGATATGAAAAAGCATCGGCCATGATTTGTCCGTGCTTAGCCACATGATCACAAGAAGAAACAAACATTAGATCAAGAAGTGATGGGGCAGAGTTGGGAAAATGGTGAGTCGCGTTTAGCGGTAGAATAGACAAATTAGAAGATTCTATAATAGAATGAAGAGAAGAAGATCGGGAATCGTTTTTAAGAAGACATGTGTTGAAGTCTCCCATGAGAATAGTGTGACTGTAAGATGCAACAAGGTTTTCCAAAATCTGTTCTAAAGAGGAAAAATAATCTATACGTAAGGAAGGACAATAATAAACCCCAAGAAGAATTTTTGTGTGGTGTAGCTCAACTTCTAAGAAAAGATGCTCACCAGCGCTTGACGGAGGAGGTTGTGCAGAAGCACTGACAATAGTATAAGCAATATGTGATCGGAGATATATTGCAACACCACCGCCGCCGCAACTGGTGCGATCGTTTCTTATTATTTTAAAACCTGGTAAAGAGTAAAGAGTAGAAGGAAGAGAGGGTTTCAGCCATGATTCAGAAATTAGAATAGCATGAATATTCTTACAGTCAAAGGTTGCCAGCATATCGGGGAAATGGGCCGGAACGCTCTGGGCATTGATGTGAACAACATTGAAATTCTTAGGCACATCAGAAAACTGCGCCACAAGCATGTCTGCAAGTGAAGGTATGCTAATGAAGCTGTCATCACTGCTACTTGCCGAGAAAAAGGCATCAGAATCACTGTGATCTGACATAGACATTGAAAATATTATAAATAAATACTATATTAATAAATACTAAATACGAATAAACAGAAATTAAATAAATAAATAAAAAGCTCACCAAGTCCACCTGCCGGCTGTGTTGCTGGTAAAACTTATTTAGAATAACAAAGGTTTAAGACATTTTTTTTTTTTTTTTTTTTTTACACAGATATGATTTACTACGCAGTATCGTAGTCCGGACAGTACGTTTCGTCTAAAGAGAGAAACGGAACGTGCAAACATTGACACTTGTCACTCCATCAATAAAATGACAGAATGACAAATGTCAATGTCACTATGGCAGTGCTAGAAAAAGAGTTTGATATTATTAACTTATAGTTATTATTTATTTTAAAAAATTACCTACCCATATACAATGTGGAGATGACAATATGACTTTAAATGAAAACACTGGCAATACTGGTTTATAGAAACATTTGTAAACTATCAAATAAATCCGAACATGGAAATTAAAAAAAAAAAAATTTTCTTACAAACTAAATAGCTTAAAACTGCAAACAAAATAAAACACCATTTATAAAAATGGTACACTGACCTGCGATAAGAATGGCAACGCAGCTTGGTTTCATTCATGTTAAAGCTGTGGCCGACGCAGCGACGTAATGTTTGGCGCCATTATTCTTATTGTTATTAATGCTCAATTACACAAATCAAATCACAGAATATTAACCAAATAGTCGGGCATCATTCACCCGCGAGTTATTCACTGATCAATTTATTATTCACAATCACTTTTCGATCACATAATTATGTCGCCAGTCATTAAATTTTTTTATTTTCAATATGTCCGCCGTGTTCTTGAATACACAAACTACACCGACGTATAATGTTATTTCTCACTCTTGATAATAGGTCACCATTAGCAGCCATTTCTTTCAATTTATTAAAAGATATTATTATTCTATTTTTTAATTCCTCAACGGTAGTAACTTCTGTTGAGTATACCTCATTCTTTATGTGACCCCACAGAAAGAAATCCAGGGGCGTGAGATCTGGTGACCTCGCTGGCCACCGCACTGGTCCAAAACGGCCAATCCACTGCTGTCCGAACATTTGAGTCAAACGCTCTCTTGCAGACACCACTGAATGAGCTGGTGCTCCATCTAACTGGTACCACATCTGCCTGTACACGTCCAGCGAAAGTTCGTCCGTGTACTCGGAAACGGATCCGTCGAGGAGTTCAATGAACTTTACAGCATTTAAATTGCCATCAATAAATACCGGACCAATAATAGTATTTCTGTGTATGCCAGCCCACACATTGACCGCAAATCTGTACTGGTGTGAAGACTCCCGTACTAGATGCGGATTCACGCGGCTCCAGTACCGAAGGTTCTGTCGGTTCCATAAACCATTCCTTGTGAATGTACTCTCGTCAGTCCACAGCACATTGTACAGGAAGTCAGGATTCTCGAGATGTTTGGTTTCCAACCAGCGACAGAAAGTTTCTCTTATTGGCTTATCTCTCGGTAACAATGCTTGTACTTTCTTGTACTTATAAGGTCTGCGTTTGTCACGTTTCAAAACTTTTTGAATAGTTTTGTGATTTACACGAAAATGTCGACCTGCATTACGCAGACTGGACGTCGGATTACGATCATAATAATTAATAACTCTTTCGTCTGAAATCACATTTGCACGTGGAGGAGCACCATCTACGTGCGGGATCAAAGATTGATTTTCCCGTATCCTCTGGACAGCTTGTACAATAGTGCGCCCGTGGGTCGGACACATACGCGTGTTCCCATACCTCTCACGGTATGTCCGTACAGCTAAAGCGGCATTACCGTGACACTCCCCATAAATTAAAATCATATCAGTGTACTCCGAAGCGGTATAATTGTAACGAGGCATGATTATTTAATAATAAAACCTTGAAACACCAAGTATTAAGCGTCTAATTTCGCAAAGTTCACTTAGCTATTTAACTAAGTACCTATAATACGTTTATGTGTCCTGTCACTATTAAAACAAAGCGTCAAATTTCGCACAACACAACACAACACAACAACAAAGATACGATAACACTCGCGCGGCGACTTCAAACGGGCGCGGGCGCATCCGAAATTCCAGAGAAAATAAAATGCGTCACAGGCAGTAAGGACGTCCGGTGACACACTGACCGCGTAACCTAGACACGTCGACAAGTAAGCAAAGAGGAAACAAGCAAACTTACCTATCTCTTTCGCACATACATATTTTGCGATTGACATGAGTGCGTAACAGGAAAGTAATAACTCGTATGCATTTTTTCTTATCTAGCTGTGATGACACGCTTTATGACTCTTATGGCTCGGGCATAAAGTATAATTTGCATTGAGAAAATAAATTTGATAGAAAAGGCGTAGGTTTTTAAAGTGGCGAGCTGGCAACGTAAGTCGTTAACCTGTCGCGTGCTCTCCTGTTTACAAAACATCATGTCGAAAATACTTAAAATGAAAAATAATGTCCTGTGGCTAAACTACTGGATATATTCATTTGATTTTTTGTGTGACGGTTGGGAATATCATGACTTATACGAAGTTTCATTTATGATCATATTGTCCTCCCCACATTGTATAATAATGTGAAGAGTGGGTTTTCGGTATTCGGTAGCAAATTCTTTCATACTATCCGAAAATATACGTACTATCCGGACTCCGTCTACACACAGATCACTAAACTAGAAACACTTCACTTTCTGTTGATGGCCGAACGCTCGCGCTTCGGCCTATTTGAGGTGGGCTTCGCCGACGGGACAGCGGCAGTAGATCCAGCGACATCCTTCTGCTGCACGCCCTCTAAGTCCGCAAGAGACATGATACGGTGCCTCCTGCCGTCCTGCCCGACAACATAGACATAACCATCCCTGGTCCAGCACTTAGTTAAACCAAACCTTTGCCGTGCAGCTATAAAGAGGTCATGGCGCGCCTTGGTTAAAAATTCGGAGACAGTTATGCCTGAACCCTTTAGTTTGACCTTTTCGAACCAGATCTTGTCTCTCACTGATCTATCATGCAACTTGAACAAGATAGGCCGAGTTCTCTGGGACGCTGCAGATCTTCCCATGCGATGACAACGTCTTATATCCGCTACAGTGAAACCACTCATCTTCATTCGGTCCTGTATGACATTGGCTATTACTTTTGCTGTATCTTCATCTTTGGACTCGGATACGCCATGCAGCAACAGTATTTTCCTTCGGCTCCGCATCTCCATACTGTCCATACTTTGAGCAAGGAGCTCAACTTGCTGCTGCAGGCTGCTAAGTGCTTGAGTGATGAAGACCTTGAATGCAGCAAAGTCCGAAGCCAAGCTTGTGGAGCTGGATGCAGATGCCGCAGGTGCCTTTTGCAGCTGTGCCTCAAAATCCGACATCCGGGTGTGGAACGTTTCCATCAGCTGTGAGAGTGATGTGTGCATAGCATCCATTGCAGAAAAAGTGATGAAGTGATAGTGAAGTTAAGAAAGATAGGAAAAACACTTTACCAGCAGGTAGCCTTCTTTAACTTATAATGTTAAACATATATTATTTACTATTAAAGTATTTTTAATAATTAAATTGAATTTATTTCGTAGAGCACTTTTAAATTGATGTGACTTGTTGCAACTACCCTCGAAAAGTGGAAGCAGATAAATGAAAAATCAGATTGGATAAAATTATTAATGCAAGCAGACAAAGTCGCGTTAAAAAGCTAGTAAAACAACACTTCCTCTTTGCATGTAGAAAGGAGTTTGGAGTTTCATATCGGCTCTTCTTTATAAGACCTACTTTTGGGAAGCGTGTTAACAAGTTTTGACAATTCACACCTACAGTACCTAATATTGATCTTCTTGATTTAAACCATTTGAGTTTGAAAATGTTTTGAGAAACCTGTATGACTAAGGTTGATCGAGAGGGTACCGTGCCCAGCACTGGGACATTAAATTGTTTAGAAATACCTATGATCCAATTACCACAACAGGATTCTATTTATTACACAAACATAACTCACAAATTTTATAGCTTCTAGTTCTATAGATTCTAGTTGCATGGTTTTAAAAAGTTGATTTTATGAAGACATATCTGGGAACTCCATAGAAAGATGCTTTGCTATTGTTAGACCGAGGTCGGTGGATGGACTAAACTACAAGGGCACTCAATAAAACACCTTATAGTTTGATGCCGAACTGTATTTGCGTTCCAAGGAGTGAACTGTACTAGATCTCTTGGAAGAATGACTAAGTACTAATGTATGGGCTGAGGTCGTTAAGTGGCGGAGAATCTTAACACCGCGATCTAGGAAAAGAGTAAAAATGCACAACGCCATCTTACCAGCTGTCACTTAACTTCTAAGCGGAACTATGAACTATGAACTCTAACATACCGCCCACCAAGGACATCATTGAAGATATAATGTCCTTCAAAAGAGAACTAAGAACTACAAGAATATTTACAACTTAAAAGATGGCACTGTCATTTGTACTAACAAAACTTACTTATATACTACTAACAATCATTTTATAAAATTATGAACTAAATAGATATTACAAAACCTTAACAAAATTAAATTAAATTATAAAGTTCTTACAGGCTAAACAATACTTAAAAAAAACTAATAACCATTATGTCCATGTATTTGCTCTCATACCCTTTCATTCCAGGGGTGCCACCCCAGAAAGAATCCAACCTAAACTGGTACATTGTGCTGTCAATGCTCCAGTGGGATCCTTTTTGACTCCCTCTTTTAGCACTGCACTATACACACCAGCGCCCAACAAAATGTCGATTTTGTTAGGTGTGTTGAAGTGTGGATCGGCTAATTGTAGATGCTCTAAAACAGACCATCTTATTGGTGCTAGATCCTTTTCCGGGAGATACGACGTGATGCTCTTTAAAACATAAGCTTCTACCTTAATTACAAACTCAGGGTCTACCACAGACTGTAAAACTAAGGTAACCATATAGTCTGCTACTACTGTTTTGTTGTCCCCTAGGCTCGAGACAATGCTCCTGATTGCTCTTCTTTTTAATCCTAAGAGCTGTACGGCAGCTTCAGTAATAAAAGAAGCTTGTGAGCCCTGATCTAACAAAGCTCGAATTAGTTGGAATTCATGCGTCGCCGTTCGAGCCTTTACTAACGCGGTGGCTAGTAAAACTTGACCTGGCTTGGCATCCTTGTTAGTCGAAAAGCAGGAAACAATAGGTGGCGTACTATTAATAGAGGCTTTGATATCTTCCGGTATGATCTCCTGTTTCTTTTCTCGATCTTTGTGCACGTTAGAGTAGGAGTCATTTGTGTGCAGTAACGTATGGTGCCTCTTCCCACACAAACGACAATTCATGGTTATCCTACACTGATTAACCATGTGATTTCCACCAAGACAGTTATAACAGATTTTATTATTCTGAACAAACTGTCTTTTCTGGTTGATGTCTAATTTGACGAACTTTGCACAAAAGCACAGCTTGTGACCTTCACCACAATGCTCGCATCACAGTGCAGTTTGACCTGCCCGAATCTGATTAGTATTACGAACAGTAAATACCTTACAATCATTTGATTGATCTATCCGTGAACTACTATGCTCTACTGATGTCCTTTGAGGCTCTATGAATTCAAGAGCCCTGTATCGACTCTCGATAAATGATTTAAAATTATCTAAAGTTGGCAGCTCAGTCGGATTATCTGCCGATACCTTCAATTCCCACTGCTTGCGCGTTTCTTGGTCTAATTTAGACGCAACTATGTGAATGATTATTATGTCCCAGGTGGACACATTAATCCCTAGGTTGGTCAATGCACTCATGCAGTCGGAAGTAGTATCTAATAAATGTTTTAATGTCTCTGCTGACTCTGAGCTGATATGTTTCAGCCCAAAAAAACGTTGTAAAATAGAATTAGCTAATTGACGCTTATTATTATATCGGTGCTCTAATTGATTCCAACACACAGAATAATTAGCAGCCGTAATAGGTATTTGGCGAAGCAACTGTTCAGCTTCTTCAGATAAACATCCCTTTAAATAATGCAACCTTTGGACATCGTCTAAACCTTTATTGAAATGAACCAGTGACATAAAGAGGTCACGGAAACTTGTCCATTCATTATAATCCCCAGAAAAGGAAGGGATATTAATCTTTGGCAGTCTTACATTACATATTTTACTATCATTTCCACTACAAGATGGTTGCTCACGAGAACCTTGCACAAATGTTAATTGACAATCCTTTAATTCAGATTTATAATTAATATATATTTCTTCTGTATTATCATATAACTCCGAACTAAAATATGCACCTTTCATATCATCTACCGTAGCTTTCTCAATAATTTTTCCATGCGTATCATTAAACCGTTTCCATTGATCCTCTAACGTCTCTAATCTAGTTTCCAAATATCCTTGCGTTATACGATCTTTTGACGATTTTTTAAAATTTGTTCTCCCTTTCTCAATCTTATTTTTAGTATCTATTTGCAATTTTAGTAATGACTCCATGTTTAATTATTGAAAAGAACTAGTAGCTAATTATTATAAAACTAAATAGTATAAACTGCACTGAGTAAAATTGAATAAGTTATAAAAATATACAAAGGTCCTAAAGGTAACACACATACAAATATATCAAATAATAAAGTTGAAAATTTTACAAGTGTTTGGGAACAAAATAGACTTAGTAAAAATCGGGCATAGGTTCCCCGTAGTAACCTTTTTTCTTAAATTATTCTAAGTCTAAAATCTACAAATTACTCTAAGTCCAATATGCACTGCAAATTATTACAAGTCCTGGATATCTTGAAATTGTTCTAAGTTAATAACTCAATGTACTCACAATTTGTCACTGTTTTTACACTCACTCGTGTCCAAACCAAAACTCCTTGAATCCGCTTGATCCTTGCACCGCCCACCATGGGACCACAGTGCAGCTGATGAACTGGAACCGTACTCTGTCGCTCTGGAACACGCTTCCGCTTCTGAATCCACCAACGGTTCAACCTCTTGAGCTGGGTGTGTCACTACCCTGGTGCCCTACCAGCACCTAGACGCCATCAGCAGCAATCCGCCGCTGTGTCGACGCCTGATCTTCAAAAATATCCGGCTCGAAGGACCATATGTTAGACCGAGGTCGGTGGATGGACTAAACTACAAGGGCACTCAATAAAACACCTTATAGTTTGATGCCGAACTGTATTTGCGTTCCAAGGAGTGAACTGTACTAGATCTCTTGGAAGAATGACTAAGTACTAATGTATGGGCTGAGGTCGTTAAGTGGCGGAGAATCTTAACACCGCGATCTAGGAAAAGAGTAAAAATGCACAACGCCATCTTACCAGCTGTCACTTAACTTCTAAGCGGAACTATGAACTATGAACTTTAACAGCTATGCTCCGGTAGGAGCAGGTGTTTGTGTGATTAGAGATATTTGTACCCAAGTCATAGACGTTTCGATTTAAGTATTTATATTACTAGCTTCCGCCCTCGGCTCCACCCACTTTTCCTAGGGTCCTGCTTTACCAATACCAAAATTTGCCAAAATCGGTTAAGTCCTTCACGCATGATGCCGTTACCAAGGGAAATAGGGATTCATTTTAATATGTATAGATAGTATTCAAGTATAATTATGTAGCGTATCAACCATTTAGTTTCCGTACTACAAGTTTGGTGACGTAACTCGGAATTCAAATGGCGCTGTGCGTATATGTTGATGATATGCCTCTGTTTTTATGTAAAAATAACAAGATTTATCTTTACGAGTGGTAGGAATTACACGGCGTGGTAGTGGAATACGTCGCGATAACTCAGACGCACAGGCGTGCGTTGTTTAATTGCTAGAACGTGACTTGCGGAACGAGGGAGGCTTTAATCACACCTAAGACGAATGTTTCAGGGGGTAGGAAAAAGTAATGTCTTGTAACGTTTTTTTGGGAAAAATATATAATCTATAACATACCTATATACAAATCAACTGCATTATGTAATAGACGCGTAAATAAACAGCTAAAATTCAAAACAAATTTGTTGGTCCTTCGGTACGAGTTATTAGGATGAGGGGCTCGTAGTTATGCAATGAGTACTGGTACTGACTTACTTGGTTACTGATAACCAAGAGGGTCAATTGCTCAGTAATATTAAACCGAGTCTGCTGTTGTTAGACCTTAGAGTGACGTCCATTAACTCATAGAAATCCGTTAAGCCGTCGTTGCCAGCTAATATACGAATTCTTAGAATAGTCAGAAACCTGAAAGCCGTGATAACTAGTTTTTACTTAGTATATAAGTATAGTGTCTGATAGCATTCGCTTGGTGTTAAAAACTGATATTCAACAGCATCTGAATGGACTGAAACCTGACCTCACATTTCTTCGGGGGTGATTTGTCGTAGCAGCAGGACATTAAATGGGTTTATGATGAAAGATTTAATGATATTGTTTTCTCTGGCTGTTGGAAATTCATTATAAACACTTGCTCATGCAAAAATTGTCATAGAGTTACTTGAGCCATTATCTCAATAAAGGACCACATATTTTGATTTAAATCCTCATATGAGAAGATATGTTATGCTTAATATTTTCATTATCCTCCACAGTCCTTAATACTCAACCACTAAGAATAAGGCCTTCCTTAAACTTTGCCATTCACGTCAGTCCTTATGTTTCATATACAGGTACCTGCGATTTCTGCTATACACTACAAGTAAATTCACTGACATATGAATTGTGCTTTTACGTACCTATGCCGCTCGTACTTTATTACTTCTCAAGGAAAATCGAGCATGAGGAAAAGGGAGTGTTTTGTTATATATACGTACATTTACGTAACGATACTTTGTACTGTAGCAGCCTTGTCAAAGAAATTTTTGTTCGCTTTGAGAATTCAACCTATTTGAGAGTGTCGAGTTTATTTGCTTTAATGGCGATGATTCTGTGATTGTTATTTATTTGTACTATAATGGTAGTAAACTATAATACATTTTGATACTGTTGTGGTGAAAACATTGGATATTGTGCTTCTAAAATTTTACATCCTAGACTTGAAAGTAATCTTGACTGTTGTGGTATCTCATATTAAAAAAATATTATTATATTAATTAATTCAGCAAGCTGTAATAGTCAATTGGTGTGATCACTGATCTGTTGAATAATAATTTCTGACTGACACTGACTTATCGAAGTTATGTGTGTTTAGAAAACATCGTGAGGAAACCTGCATGCCTGAGAGAGCCTCTCAATGCCATGTCAAGTCTGCCAAGCTACACTAGACTACTAGTAGCTTGGGATAATTAAGCCTAGATTGTCTCAAATAACAGATGAACCGAGCCCAGCAGTGTGACAGTAAATAAGGTGATGATGATAAAATTACCTGAATGATGTGTTGTTGATTGTACTCCACAAATTTATAGACCAATTGTCCGTTTCACAATGTAAATTCTCTCATAAACAATTACTCAATGTTCTCTATACAAAAAAAAGAAAAGTATTTGGCATCGTGACTTGGCTCAAAATGCCGAAATCAACCATCAGCGTTTCCATTACACATATATTTCTTTGAGTTAGTGTTGTAAGCAATTTAGGATTAATAACGTCACTCTATGTTAGTTCATTCATTCTCTGCTTGTTATTTACCGACCATTATGCTTATTGTTCTTTGTTTTGCAACTCAAGGCCGATTTCGTAAATGTATAGTATATTCAAGCTATTATAACGGTGGGACAGCTCAGATTTTTTTTTTAAATATTCTAAATTTTATCCTTCTTAAAACGTGATCATAAGAACCGCACCGACGACAGACTTTCTTTATGAACCCTTAAACTACTGTAATTATAATATGATACTTACTCATTTTTATTACCTAAACTTCAAACTTTTCAATGTAAAGCACTAGATATTGCTTACATCTTTGAATGTAAATATTCCCAAAAAAAAATTATGAAGACCTATATGTAAATATATATTATCAAAGAAGCAGATTTTTTCGAGTCTTCGTATTTATTCAGTTAGTGATTTGGTGATCCTTCAATACGTATCGTTGACATTTATTTTATAACATTATGCAATTGCAATGCAAGACGTATCCATTGGCGCAGTAGCTAAGCAATTATCTTGTGCGTCACGGGTTACGGGTATATTTATAAATGAACTTTTTTTCATTTAAGCCAAAAAAAAATACAATTTAAATTTATATGCTAAAGCGCGTAGAAAATAGAAAATTTCAAAGGTTTTTTCGACCATATACTGACATGCTGTGGTAAGTAATTAGAGACCAATTTTCCATGAATATTAAACTGCACACTTTAAATTGCAGGAACGCCAAACTAATTAAAGTTATACATCAATCTACTAAGATACACAAAAAATATAGCGTAGAAGTTATCAAAAAACAATATTCTATTCATTTTCTCGAATAACAATTAGCAGATAGCCATTATTACGTTCTCAAAATGAAAATACATTATTATATTAACAAACAAAGTAACAGATAATGACAAAACTTTTAAACTTTTACAAAAATTTTTGATAGATCGGGACTTTGTTAATACAACTGAGAACTGAGAGCGCTGAGAACGAATTATGTGAAGAAAGTTCTATTTCTAGGTATAGTTTTTATCTTCTTACTTAGTATAATAGCTCTAGGTACTATGTATGTTTAATACTTTCTAATAATTTATTGAATATTTTTCATACTTTGAATCTAAAGTTATCAAAAAACTATGATTTTTGGGGCGCAAGTTGTGGTTAGTGAATTACTCACAAAAATATTGTTTACTTACAAGACATACCTAACTTTGGCCTACATAAGTATAATCATTTTATCAACGGAATTATGTCACAACTTCACAAGCTATATTAACTAGCTAAGTGACTTACCTACTCACCAATAATATCAATATAAAATAATTAAAGAACTCAACGAAAACATCATACCAAATAAAATTCACATAAGCCTGCAAATTGGGAATAAAAACTGTCCGCCAAATTCACGAACATCGCATAAAAAGGTCACGTATGGATATTAAATTATCGGTATCGAAGAAAAAAACATATTACAAATCAATTGATATGAGTTAAGTATTCCACGCACGGTTGCCCCAGTTAGTATGGTAAGAGGGTGTCTACCCGGAATTCGGAGGACCAATGTCGAATATATGGAATTGTGGTGATAAAAAATTGGTCCTTCGGTACGCGCAGTGTGTTTTTGAAGATATACATAAAATTGGTTCACGGTGTGTTAGATTGGTAATGTAAATCCTCACATCATCAAAGTGACTAAACTAAAATGTTACTAATCAGACGAACACAGTGAGTAGCGTAGTTTCTCAATGATGTTTGGTCCTATTTTGGTTTGATCGACTTTAATAAAGAACAGATTTTGATAAAATAGTTAAATAGTTGCCAGTTACATTTTTGTGATTTGGACAGTAGGCATTCGTTACTCGACCTAAGACTTGTTTGGTTATCTCTTCGATTTTAGAATGTTCAATGTTAGTAATAGAAATATAACTGAAATAGTAAACGCATAAATAAATGAGTAAAGTAATAATGTAACAAAAACATTTATGTTCAACCAAGAGTAGACAAATTAGACTTTTATTATTTTAAAATAGAAAGTGCCTTACAATCTTACTATTCAATTTTCACAAAGTGCCCAAGTAAGCGCACAATAAAATCTTCAAGTAAAAACGTAACTTACAAAGTTAATAAACTTTCCCATAAAAGTCAGATGAAAATAAAGATTATGAATTTTAGTATCACGGGTACTTCAAATTTAAGATTAATCTTAGGTCGTATTTTTATTTATAATTTCGACTAGTACTGTGCCACTTATGCACAATTCTGGGTCATGCGAAGATATTTTATTCATATCATCTCGTATATTGTCCCCAAAGTTAAATTTGAGACAATTTGAGACATGTGTACCATCACGCCTGTCGTCCCTGATGGGTTAGGCAGACTAATGTTCACCCATATTTTTTAGGATCCATGTAATAGGGGAGGAACCAATTGCTATCAACCTCGCACGAATCCAAACACCGAGCTACTACTTTAAATTTCACCTAAAAACGCAATAACACTTCGCTCGACCTGAGAATCAAAACTAAGACCTCTAGCTCAATAGTCGCACTTACGACCACAAGACCGGCGAGGCAGTTATATGGGAAATGTATCTGGACTATACATATTTCAATGAAATATAAAACTACATGTAAAGATATGTCACATCTAAACACAATAATATGGAGTAACCATAGTTACTGTCGGTAAAATCTTTTAACAAATCCCTCTATTTTGTGTTCACTGATCCTTATCTTGATTTCGCAATGTTTGGAAAATTCTCGTATATATTATATTCTTTTTGAACTTCTTCTCTCTTTTCCCAGTAATATTGCCAGCCTTTATATCATTATGAAGAGACCTTTCTCCAGTAGTTTCTTTCTATATATGAAAAGATAAATAAATAAATAAATCCGAACATTATGACACAGCGCTATCTACTTCTGAGCTAAGCACGAGACTTGTTTTACGGATACTAGATGGTTTATATACTAGAAGATTATTTTTAAATACATAGATCTATCCACCAGGTACAAGTGTTCACGCTCATCATAAAAACATTTACCCCTACCGGGATTTGAGCCCAGAACACATACTACAGAAGGAAGCTATTATTACTGCTACGCTATTTTATTTTATTTAGTACGCCTTACCGTTACTGCTAAATTTCATCGTTAATTTAAACTAGTCCTTCGGTACAGATTGCGTTATTACTAAAATGTATCTTAAGAATTTTACCCAAGTATTTTTAGTTCCAAAATTTAGTTTGAATACCATGGAAGTCATAGGAATTATTATTGGCTATAACTTAAATCCTTTGCATAGTTTCATAGATTGACATCGCGCACGCTATATCCACGAGGTAGGTTATAGACCATATTTTATTTATGGCACATAACTTAAAGTGTGCCAATCTCTTAACTCGGTCGTAACTATACTTTCAGGTAGTTTCATATATCAGTGAATCTACTATAGGTATGATTTTCGCTTGCGCAATATTCAAACATCTACTACTGTCATAAAATATGTATAACATCATTATTTATATTGTTGTGTTGTTGTTGCTTTTATTGTAGTTATAATTGGATCAGATAATTTTTAATGCTTTTGTTCAATATTTTGCTGCAGATTTTTGCACGCTGATAACGTATAACATTTTTGGGAAACTGGTAAGTTCGTAGTGATGTGCCAAATATCAAACAATAAAAAAAGAGTAAAATAGAAAATATGTTAAGAGATATAAAAAGTCTTTCTTTAGTTTTCTAACGTCGTAAGGTGAAAAAAAATTCGACAGTGTGACCAAAAACCTTGGTACCTTCTACTCAAAATTGAGGAGTGGTTCATTAACTGGCTAAAAAGCATCCAGTGACCTGAATTTGAGAACTCAAGTTTCAGTAATAAAGTTCTTAATTATAAATGAACGACCTCTGTGGTCTAGTGGTTCGAGTACCGGACTGCTGGTCACGAGGTCGTGGGTTCGATTCCCACGGGACACAAATTTTTATGTGATGAATATAAGTGTTTGTGTTCGTCTGAGTGTTTCCTATGTATTATAAGTATGTATTTACAACAACAAAAAAGTATATAAGTATTTATATCCATTGTCTAGTACCCATAGTACAAGCTCTGCTTAGTTTGGGACTAGATGGTGATGTGTAAAATGTCGCAGAATATTTAAATTTAAAAAAATAGTCACAAAAATACACATAGCATATCACAAAAACAGACAATTCCTTCTTTACTTACAGTGTTACCATACATTACATTTCATCGCTCACTTAGGAAAACGCGAGTGCGTATTTTACAAAATTAATTACCTTACATGGTGTAGCAAAAACGTCGGAGAACCATAAACAATTCATGTCATTGTTGGTAATAACTTTCACGAGTCAAATCCTACGTGTGTACTCTATGGTAAATATTAATTAGGTGAGCTAAATGGGGCGTGGCAATACAGCCTCCACAATGCGTTAATATGGATAGGGTTTTTAGCGTACTGGTAATACAATATGGAATATCTTTTTTTTGTGTACACTGTATACTAATATTCCTAATATATAATAGACCTATGTCCAGCAGTGGACGTCAAACGGTTGAAATGATGATGATGAATATTATAAAGAGGAAATATTTGATTGCTTGTTTGTTTGCATAGAATAGGCTCCAAAACTACTGGACCGATTTAAATATTTATTTAACCATTTTTTTACGTTTATTAGCAATATATTTCATAGAAACATAATTAGAATGTGTTGCACATAAACTATATTTTATTTCAAAAATTATTAGGAATACGCATGAAAAAAATAATTGAAGTTTATGTTCTTTTTTAAATATTTATTAAATAGGTACTTATATCGTCAATCGTAATATTGTATATTTTAAATCGTTTTATGATTACGTAATGTTATACTGTTTTGAATGCAACAAATTGTCTTGTCTTGGAGATCTTTCTGAAAACTGCCACGAACCACGAAAATTCATCCTAATCAGTTCTATAGTTTAATTATGTAGGGAATACAAAAAACAAACAAACATGGTAACAAACAAATATTTCTTTAAAATAATATTAAAACAATGGCAGTACATTTTCTTGGCGGGTTTTCAAATTCACCATTCGTTATTTAACCCTGAGGCTTAACATTAATAATTTGAGGAAATTATACCTTTCACGGACTAAAATACCCCTTATATTTGATATAACATTACAAACGTCTCTCTAGAAACTTGAAATAATCCTTATTTTCAGACAAAGACATAAAAAGGCCTACGCAAACCGATCTAGGTTTAAAGTATAATAGTTTCTGCCTAGTAATGTTAGCCAGTTAGGTCTAACATTTGCATATTTAATATTCCTATTCTGAAATGCCACAATAACTAATGGCCGACGCCTGTCATAGCACTGGGAAGGTCGAAGTCGGAAAATGGGCCATAATGTAAATGTAAATGATGTACACGATGGTACAAGATGGCCTGGCATTTTTAACAGAATTATATTTAGTTGTCATAGCTTCAGCATTAGGGATAGTAATTATTTGATTAGTTGAAAAGTTCGTCTTGACACCATCGAAATTAGGTCTTATATTTACTAAAAATGTTACATAATTCAAATTCAAATTTCAAATTCAAATTTCTTTATTTGCTTGAATATGGTAATTACAATGGTGGTAAATGATAAAATGTGAACTTCATATTCATGCCAGCCCTACATAATACCTATACATTCATATATTTTTTGGATGTGACGAAGATAGTACTCATGGCTAAATAGAAAATGCTATATTTAAAATAATTAGATAAAGATAAATGATCAATCTTTCGGCTAAAACAATAAACATCAATAAGTGAACCAATCAACTAAAATCATATTTTATTTTATTTCTTTTTTTTTATACACTATCCTACTCTATTACCTGGGCCTAAGCCCCACATTCTTTTCATTTGTTTTAGTATAGTCCTTCTTTTTAACAACGGATATGATAAAAGGAAGATATATAGCTTTGACGTGTGTATCTGTGTAGCTGTTAAACGAATTAACTAATTTTGATTTAGTTTTTTAGTTTGAAAAAGAGCGAGGGTATGATTCGCGAAAATCTGTTCAGTCGTATGAAGATTATTAACTTTATCGGTGTTTTCAAAATCAAAATTTATTTAAATTTTTGCGGTGGTGTGTAATTTAAGCCCTATCATCATCATCAGCCTATAGCCGTCCACTGCTGAACGTAGGCCTCCCCCAAAGAGCGCCAACCATCCCGGTCTAATTTTATAATTTAAGCCCTATGTAGTTTAATAATTATGGATTCTGTATTTTTTTATAGACAAGTGTGTCCCCTGCCCGCCGCAGTTATCGTGACCTGAAGATTTTTGCATCACCATGTCGCCAATCCTGTAAATCGTTTTCACTCCTTTTTTTAAGATCTACAAGAAAATAGCCAAATCCGAATTGAGGACCTCCTCCTTTTTGAAGTCGGTTAAAAATAGGAAGCCGCCGCCACCACCGCCTATGGATATCTGCAACACCAGAAGCTTGCAAATGCGTTGCCAAAACCTGTAGAAACCGTTTTGGTTTCTTAATTTAGGGAGTTAATAAACTGACAGCAAATGGGATTTCCATTCTGTCAGAATAGTCACTAGCGAGCTCTGGCAACCTTACTCACTCGCAGAAATATAGCTATTGTCGTTTCACTGCGGTATTCTGTAAGGCGGACGCACTTCCCCAGTCAGGTAGCTCAATTTGAAGGGTATAGCAAGGAATCGCTATGCCGCTATGCCCTACCTCTCTAAAAATAGCTATATATAAAAGTTTAAAATAGCTTCAGATAGCAGACAGCAAACGTCCAATAAAGCGCTTACTATAAGTCAGTCAGGTTGTTTGCCACCATTCACCAATTAGTCCAGTAGTCAAAGTATATATTATGTAGTATATCAACCAACTAGTATCCGTAACACGAGCCTCGTTGCTTAGCTCGGAACTAGATGGCGCTGTGTCATAATGTCCTGGAATATTTAATATTTATTTATTATTGCGGCATAAAAAGAATTAACGGGTATTTAAAAAGGTTTTCTGGATATCAATATGAACGTTAGCAACTCGTATTAGCCCTGAGTAAAACTTTATTAAATTCTTCTCAGACTTATGTATGAGTAGGGTACACAGAACCTACATACACTAAATTAATTTTATCTACCCTTTAAAATCGTTACAACCCTCGTTTGTAACGGTAGCTTTTTAACGATCCAATAATCGCAGCAGTATTAAATAGTGGTTTCAGTGTTAAGGGTCCCGGGATCAGGTCTCAACCATCTAGTATCTGTAACACAAGCCTCGTTGCTTAGCTCGGAACTAGATGGCGCTGTGTCATAATTTATGTAATGTTTTTCAACCGTATGTATGTATATATGGCCCTTCCATCCTGTTCTTTTGTGACCTATCTCTCATAAACGAAATAGATAAAGAGATTTTTATATATTTAAGAGATTTGTACTTATAAACCAACACAATCTCTAATAAAAGTGGAGGTTCATATTTATGCGGTGAAGGGCGGGCGTTTTTAGGGGCTGTCTTTATTGTCGACGTTCATAAAGAGCCATTTAAATTTGGCCTACTTTGAATAAATGATATTTTGACTTTGACTTTGACTTTATGGAAGCATAATATTTTTAAATTGAAGTTATGTTTTATATTCACTGCTGAAGCGAGGTACTTTTATGTATTTGCCTCAACCAGCTCATATATGAATTTGAATACATAAGAAACATCATCAACCCAGTTAATGTCTCACTGCTGGGTACGGAACTATTCTCAGAATGAAAAAGTATAAGATGTAATAAATAAATAATCAATCATTCATCACTTAATTTCATAAAGAAAGAGTTTGAAGTCATAATATGTCGTGACATATTATATTGATTGAAACCACGAAGGTTTTAATATCATACTAATAATATTCAACGAACAATTTTTTTTTCATTCGGCGCAGACGAGAACACAAGAAAATTCGGCCTATTCCGCCAGCCAGGAAAGTAAATAAGGCTTTTTTAATATAACCTCTAAAATATCCTCCATTGTCACGCTGGAAATCACTGAACGACATTTCATTAACCCTTTCTTGATGAAATTAAGTTAAGGGTCTCTTGTACCCTTACTTTGTGACGTCGATGCCGAAAGTTATGAAGGAATTTTTCATAAATACTTTTGCCTCTTTTTTTATGGACTGGCAAGAATTTCTAATGTCATGTAAATCAAAGCTCAGTGATTAAGCGTTAGTTGGAAGAATGCTGAAGTTTGTTTGATGTTTTTTTTATTGAATTTGTTGATGCATATGGTATTTTTTTCTTGAAACGTATTAGGAAAACGTTATGTTACGTTAACAAATGCGGTATGCAGGAATCGTAGCGAGGCATTCTAGTACTGACTGACTAACCCAATGCGAAAGAGGCGTGAGTGTATGGATGTATGTAATTATGTATTTTATTTATTTATTTTAAGATTTTAAATTGTAGTTTTTAATTAATTTAATAATGAAGTGTTTTTATTGTAATCTTATTAATAAAATTAATGTATGTAATACGAACGAAATAAATTAGTACTATACCTATTTGTGTTCTCTTTATGACGCCACTTTTGACATAGCCTGCATTTTTTGCATCAAATTGGAATAAATTATGTCTGGACTTTAAAAGAGACCATGGTTTAATTCGGCAATTATTCTCAGAGTTTATTAGTTATAAAACACCAACGCCATCTATTACGTTAATGCTGTAAAGGATTCGATACGTTGAGATTTAATAATATCAATATACCGCGATAACGTACTTTTATTTCTAAATTGCATTGCATAAAAGCATGAAACTTTATTACGTCATGAAAATAAAAAGTTGAACACTTTGTAATTCAAATTAGGAACAAAACCATCCGTCCGCTCAAATAGAAGTCACTGATCAAACTGACATGTTTTTGTATAAAAAATATTGTTTTTTTTTCTTGTTCATTGGTTTTGAGGGGCAACGCTGTCAAGCATAATTCCTTAGCTATCATTTGGTGGGATATTGACTTTGAATTCATTTACAAACGTCACTTTATTTTGACGCATTATTGTTTTTGTTTATTTTTTGGCCATCTTTATTATTTCCTGAAGTTTTGTTTTTTTTAATTCATAAAATGACAATTAAGAGGTGGGAAGCAAGAGAGTGAAATGAGCGAAGGAATTTGAAAATTACGAAACGCATCGCCTTGGTCTAAACAAAGCATGACGTCACAAACCACGCTTTGAAATTATTGTTTCATTGAAACCAAAGAAAATATAAGTAATTAAAAATATATTAAATCATTTCTGGACCTACTTATTTTAGAGCACAATCAATTAATTCAGACCTGTCTGACAGTCAAGAAAGTATGTATCAAATGACTGTTGTTGACTTTTCTATGGTTTGACCAGCGGTGTGACCAGTGGACTGAGACGTCAAAGGTCGAGGTTCGAACCCAAGGCACGCACCACTGACTTTTCGGAAGTTATGTGCGTATTTATCACAAGCTCAAACGGTGAAGGAAAACATCGCGAGGAAACCTGCATGCTTGATTGGTTTGTCTTGATGGCATGTGAAGTCTACCAACCCGGAGTAGGCTAGCGTGGTGGGCTATATAATCCGTATCAAATGAGAGGAGACCCGTGCCCAGCAGTGGGACAATAATGGTTGAGATAGTTTGAGTCCCGGCGAAAGACTTTAGATAGTGTAAATGTCTCAGAAATCATCCCTTTAAAGGGCAAAAAGGGGGGTAGAATTTGTATGGGGAATTGATCATTTCGTAAAAGGGGATGGGTATAAATAAATAAGCAGATTGTTTCGAAAGCAGTAGGTAAATGAGTTGAAGAGAGAGGGTATAATTTTCCTTTAAATCCGACGTGACTTCTAATTACATTTACAAAAAACCCAAACATTATCCATCCCCAATATATAAATACAAAAACACACAACACAAAACCTGGAAGTAATTTCAACACTGTCATATTAATTTCGGCGGGTTTTTTAACACACAACCCGATAGGTCACGATTCCTATTAGAAAGATTAGCATTTTCATTAACCCTCTCTTCGATGTAAAACGCCTTTGTAGGATGCTTGAGGTCCTTTTGACCCACAGATGTATAAGTCAATGGAGTGCTTACTTTATTGTTGATATTTTTTGTTAAGTTAGATCAAAAAATATGAATAATATATTTTTAACACAATAAAGTAAATACAAAAATATTTTTTTGATAGATCTATTATAGTAGTGTAGAATGGGGTAGGTATATAAATGATTAAGGTATTAACTATGGAAATTGGGTATTTGAGTACCTAGAAGTTACCTTGAATTGAATAAGCAATTTATAATTTCTGTATGAGTATGCGAAATATAGTGTATAATCGCTGCAATTTACTGACATTATGACAGGGCTAGAAAGAGATGGAATAATGAGCTAGATTATCGCTTAAATAATTGGCATCAAACGACTATAAACAATCATAACAAATAAGTGGAAGGAGCAATGTCAGTGTTACACCTTCAGCCAATATTAATTTATCAGCAATTAATTAATCTTGTGTATGTGTCAGTAAGAGATTAATTGTTTGTTGTCTAGAGCAGTAATCGAGCAAATTCCATATAATATGTTTCCCGACACATATTACTTAGGGTCACTAATCACAGCATGAGCAGCTATAATCATTAAAAATATTAATTACGAGGGCTTTATTTCATTTTAAAATATAACATAATTAATACTACAACATTATTACTCATTTTTTCACTTAAAAGAACGGTATTTAAATTGAAACAAAACAAAATCGTAACATCATTTTTTATTTCACGCCCAAAAAACTGTTCTTTTTCATATTCAGTCATAAAAATCCACACAAACAGTTTATTTACATCTGATACCAAACTTCTACATTTAAACGTATATTATATTTCGCGTTCACATTAAAATGTTCTAAAATAGGCCCCTACGTAAAAAACAACAGTCATTAAAACTCTGATATGATTCGCTGGACCCCGCATTATCACTCCATTGATTACTTTTCCATGTTCTGACCTTTCTGAAGAGGGTGGAGCGAGGAACAATGGCCGAGGTATGCACTTATTGTAATCAAACTTGAACCATTGGTACCTCGGGGTTTTCAATGGACGTAATAACGGTACGGGGTCGGGATTTTTACATTTCTAAAGGTGTAGTAATTAATTATTTCGGTTTGTGTCCGGTAATTGGTCGTAATTCATTACGTTATGACATTGAAAAGCACTTATGTCTTTTCTTATTTTGAAATTATGTGGGGTCATGTAAAGATTATAAATGTATTTATTTTTATTTTATCGTAAAGATAAAGACAAAGATAAAGATAAATTTATTTGCTTAAAACATGCGATTATAGGGTTGTTTTTATAACACAGGGGTGGTAAGCTTTTCTACAGATTTTATTGCGATATATGTATAAACCATCATACTATATCATCACGCCTGTCCTCCCCGAAGGGTTAGGCAGAGGTGTACTAATTGTACACCCACATTTCGCCGGTATGTTTTAGGTCCCATGTAATAGGGGGCGAGCCTATTGCCATCAACCGGGCACGAATCCAAACTCCGAGCTGCTACTTAGAATTTTATAGAAAAACCCAATAACACTGCTCGACCTGGGAATCGGACCCAAGACGTCTACCACTAGACCAACGAGGCAGTTATAAAAAATGAATTGTATTTCAAATTAATAATTTCCGTATTACAATCCCTAGAAGCTGTTCGTTCTTGAGGGGAATGAGCTGCACTTCGAGATACAGGTAGTTTAATACGTAGTTCGGATGCAGATGTGCCTATGTTACAAAGTACCGCTAGCCTAGAATAAGAGTACTTTCGAGTCAATTAAACAAAGCTTTGTGCAATTGTAAATTCACTACAAAAATGCATAGTTTGACATTTTTATTACAAACTCACATCCTACACTGAAACTTTTTTCATAGCTTTCTCCACAAAAAGAATGAATGAAGAAAATTTTGTGCTACAGAAAAAGAAAATGAATTTCCCATTTTGCCTCAGTGTACCTTAGCTGTGCTTACACTAAAACAAACGTCATAAATTCCCTACCGCTGTCTGACACCTGTAGTGTTGTAGTGGCGGCCGCATAATTTTTATATTTTATGACCCATTACTAAGGTAACCATTTTTCTTTTCTAAGGTAAAGGCTTGAGCACACACTTAGATCAAATCTTCAATTCAAATAGTTTTACTGACATCCTTATTTCTTAGATTTACGCGAATATTATAACTAGATATTGAAATAGAAATACCTACTTATAATTTAATCGCGGTATATTTATATTTTGATTTCTTTTTTTTTAAACGTAGCCCTACACTAGGATTTTCTCTTGTGTCGTTGGGTGCGTTTACAAATACAAATTTTCACATACACAAACGCGCAAACTCGAAACAACTAAGTACCTGTAGAATGTACAAATATTTGCTCCGTGAGGGGATCGAACGCGCAACTCGTGGCGCACAAGCCGATCGCTCAGCCACTGCGCCACCGAGTCGTCTAATATTGTTAAAATAATTACAATATTAGACGACCCGGAACTACGGATCTGTAGGCATGTAGCCCTGTCGGTCAGGCATTGCCCCTTGGCATGGCCACTCATTTGACGTGACTGATAACTCAAAAATTTGTTCTTGCCGGAATTCGAACCCATTCTTTCCACAGAAGGCGGCCTTTTTTTTGACGACCCAATAAGTCCAGTTAACACTCCCTCATGTGCTATGGGTCCTGGGTTCGAATCCCGGTAGGGACAAATATTTGTCAAGCGTAAACATTTGTTTCCGAGTCATAGATGTATCTATGTGTAATATGTATGTATTTACAACAACAAAAAAGCATATACCTATGTAGTATATCAACCAGCTAGTATCCGTAACACAAACCTCGTTGCTTAGCTCGGAACTAGATGGCGCTGTGTCATAATGTCCAGAAATATTTATTTATTTATTTAATACCACTGTGCTTGAAGGTCTCATCAAATGACTGCTATTATTTCGACGACATAAGACTACCCATCCATCATCATCATCATCAACCCATTAATGTCCCACTGCTGGGCACGGGTCTCCTCTCAGTTGAGAGGGATTAGCCTATAGTCCACCACGCTAGCCTACTGCGGGTTGCCAGACTTCACATGCCATCGAGAATTCTCTCAAGCATGCAGGTTTCCTCACGATGTTTTCCTTCACCGTTTGAGCATGTGATAAATACGCACATAACTGCAAAAAGTCAGTGGTGCGTGCCTTGGGTTTGAACTCGAGACCTCTGACATCTCAGTCTACTGGTGTGACCAGTAGACCGCTCGGCTACGACTACCCATCCGATAAACAAAAAATAATATCAAAAAGTTCCGTAGAACCGTCTACCCGGGGTAGCTGTGGCAGTAGGTGTAAAAAAGTTTTAGTCTACAAAAATATTCAATTTTAATTTAATTACTTAATTTTAACAATAAATATTAATGAAAATTACATGCTAACTTAAATCACCTGCTAGTAAGTGTGTAATCTCCTTCTAATTTTTCTTCACTACACTGAAAACCACACCATGGAATCACTGAAGGGTTCAATGTTTGAACTTATGGCACAGTTTCAAGAACGTATGTCTAAGTTTGAAGCAGACCTACAGAAGAGTTCAAGTGCTCCAGCTAGCAGCACTTCAGGGATTGCTGCAGAATTCACTATGTTCAAGTGTGGCATGCTAGAGGCGGTGGGTAGTCTTCAGCGGCAGTTGGAGGCCCTCGCACATGGGATGGATGCACTTGAGATGCGTGGACGTAGAAAGATGCTACTTCTTCATGGTGTGCCAGAGCAATCAAAAGAAGACACAGCTCGGGCAGTATCTGTAGTAGTTCGGGATAATCTGCAGTTGAAGGATATTTCCACTGCTGCCATCAAAAGGTGCCACAGATTGGGTCGCCACCAAGTTGCCGGCAAACCTCGGGCTATCCTAGTGAAGTTTCATGACAGGGATGTTCGTGATAAGGTCTGGTTTGCCAAAACTAAGCTTAAGGGCTCGGGTATTACATTATCTGAGTTCTTGACTCGGTCACGGCATCAAATGTTTATGGCGTCACGGGAAAAGTTCGGCATCACCAACTGCTGGACTGCTCAGGGTCATGTATATGTCCTGACGCCGGATGGTGCGCGTCATCGTATTTATGACTTTGCTGATATAAAGAAGATTGCGATTGCTGTGCCTGAGTTGGATACCGACAAGCCGGCACCGAAGAAGAAGCGTGCGGTGGTGAGGAAGTGATTTCTTTGTGTGTATACTCCAGCGTTCGGGTAATGAGTTCACATCTAGATAACTTTTTTGATATCTTGCCTCTGTTATACTTATTAGTTTGTTTACCTTCAAAATCTCTCACTTTATTTCGTTTCAATACAACTGTCATCTGTCAAAACTGTCACTGTCTATACTTTGTGCGTTCCAAAACCACGTCATCTAAAATGCGTATAATTTATTACCCGAACGTTTGTAGTAAAGTAATACTTAGTAGCTTATTTAGAAATTCTTTGTTACACGTAATTAGCAGGTAGACAACTTCTGTTTATTACAAATATTGTCTATACTGAGCATATTTATATTGTTTTTGTAACTTTTATATATTTATTTTATTTTATATTTATTATATAATTCTATTCAGGCATAATGACGGACTTTGATGCAGAATCGGAAACAGGTAGTTTCGTGTCAGCTTTAAGTGATACTGACAGCTTTACTAGTATACCGTGTCTCTCTGATACAATTAAATCTAATTTTTCCGATGTTCCTAAGAGTCTTAATGTAGTCCATATAAACGCACAAAGTATTCCGGCTCATTTCAATGAAATGCTGGCTACGTTTGACTGTAAGAATGTCCATGCAATCCTTATTTCTGAATCTTGGATGAAACCATGTCTCCCTTCGACTTCTTACTCGCTACCCGGATACCAACTAATAAGAAATGATCGCACAGGTGGTGGTGGTGGCGGTGTTGCCATATATCTCCGGGCTAACATACCTTTCTCAATTATCGATATGTCTTCACAGCCACCACCGTCACATGCTGGTGAGCATTTGTTTTTGGAAGTTAACCTTTGTCATTCAAAGGTACTGCTTGGTGTCTATTACTGTCCATCGATGCGTATCGATTTTTTCTCCTCCTTTGAAAATATCCTTGTAGACCTGTCTTCTTCTTACAGTCATACCATCATAATGGGGGACTTCAATACATGTTTACTGAAAAATGATTATCGTTCCTCTACATTCAAATCCATTATACAATCCTGCAATTTAACTCTTCTCCCTTTAAATGCTACTCATCATTTTCCAAACTGTGCCCCCTCGCTTCTTGATCTTATGCTGGTATCTTCTGAGTGTCATGTTATTAAGTATGGTCAGTGCTCAGCCGATGCCTTTTCCTACCATGACCTCATTTTTCTCTCGTACAAAGTCCGTCCACCTAAACCTAAACCTAAAATTCTCCTGCAACGCAATTTTGGTGGCATAAATCTTGATAACCTCAGGCACGATGCCGGAAGCATTGATTGGACAAACCTTTTATCCATTGAGTCAATGGATGAGAAGGTCCATCTACTCACGGACTGCCTCAATCAGCTGTACGATATTCACGCCCCAATTCGTCCAGTCAAAGTTAAACACCTCCCTGCCCCATGGCTCACAGATGACATTAAAGCCATTATAAATAAAAAAGCGGCTGCGAAGACCAAGTATAAATGTAGGCCCAGCCCCTCTAACCGGGAGAGGTTTGTGGCTATTCGCAATCACTGCAACAAGGTGTGTAGGGATGCTCAACGCCGTCATATTCACAACTCTGTTGAAAACGGAGATCCAGCCAAAGTATGGAAATTTCTTAAGTCAATGGGAGTTGGAAAATCACACCAAGATGCTGTCCCTAAAGATATTAATCTTGATTTATTAAATCAACAGTTCTCATCTGCGCCTCAGTATAGTGGGGCTCAAAAAGCTAATACAATCAACTATCTTTCATCGCTTCCAATTCCTGATTATTCACCGTTCGTGTTTAATCAACTGTCTGCTTGTGATGTTAAGAAGAGCATTGTATCTGTCACATCCAATGCGGTTGGAAGTGACTGCATCAGCCGTAAGATGATACTCCCTGTCCTGGATGAGATCCTCCCTGTGATTTGTCACATCCTTTCTTATTCATTGTCCTGTGGCGTCTTTCCATCTATGTGGAAAGACGCTCATGTTACTCCTTTACCTAAAAATGCAAATCCTTTATCTTTTACAGATTTTCGTCCCATCTCTATATTACCCTTCCTTTCTAAAGTACTAGAACGCCTTGTCCATAACCAACTCACCTCTTTCCTACGTAAAAATAATCTCCTTAATCCTCTCCAATCCGGGTTTCGCCCAGGACATAGTACAACTACGGCATTGGTAAACATTACGGATGATATCAGAATGGGTGTGGAAAATGGTAATCTGACTGTTCTGTCCTTACTTGATTTTAGCAATGCTTTTAATACTGTCGATTTCGACGTGCTACTTGGCATACTCTGCTCTTTAAACATATCTCCAACAGCAGTTGATTGGTTTCGTAGTTACCTGTGTGGCCGTCGGCAGCGTATTTGCATTGATGGGAGCTCTTCCTCTTGGTGTAACACCTCTGCTGGCGTACCACAGGGCGGCGTTCTCTCACCACTACTATTCTCTTTATTTATTAATTCTATCTCCAATAAACTTCTGTCATCCTACCACCTATATGCAGATGACCTGCAGATCTACTCCCAGGCCCCGTTGGACGATTTGGCGGAGGCCATTAAAATGGTCAACAAAGATTTGGCACAAATTGCGCAGTGGGGTGCCGATTACGGTTTGAGAATAAATCCTGTAAAGACTCAGGTCATTGTTGTTGGTAGCTCTAGTGCGGTATCAAGGATCGACTGGACTACACTTCCTCAGATAATTCTTGATGGTACTGCCATCCCTTTTAGCGAAACCGTCAAAGATTTGGGGATTTATATAGACAAAAATTTATCTTGGGGTCCCCAGCTCCAGATGTTAAGTCGGAAATTATTCACTTCTGGAGGGTCTCTATATAGGCTGCGAAATTTTCTCCCAACTGCTACCAAAATTGCCCTTGCAAATTCCCTTCTTCTTCCTATCCTTGACTATGCAGATACCAGCTATCCTGACCTTACCGAGGAACAATTTAATAAACTTGAGCGTCTCCAAAATTATTGCATTAGATTCATATTTGGCCTGCGCAAATATGATCATGTTTCAGAATTTCGTCTCAAGCTCAAGTGGCTCCCAATCCGTCTTCGCCGAAATGCTCATATTTTATCTCTGCTATATAATATCATATTTAATCCCTTCGCCCCCAATTATCTCAAAGAACGATTTAAGTTCCTCAATGACACACATGATAGAAACTTAAGGTCATCGGAAAACTTAATACTCCAAATGCCAATGCATTCCACAAGAGTGTACGACATGTCTTTCACTGTCCAGGCTATCCGGTTGTGGAATGCTTTGCCTGTATCGATAAAGCGTGCTCCATCACTTACTTCTTTTAATGCTCTGGTAAAAGAACACTTTCTGTCACAATAATGTACGTTTATACTAGTGTCTCGTCATATGTTGCTATATATATATATATATATATATATATATTTATATAATTATTATGTGTTATATATGTTATATTATTGTATGTATAGTCTGTTTGAGTATTATTGTATTCTTGTTTTGTAGCTTTAATTTATTAATAATTCTAGGTTAGCTAGTCTAGTATGCCACACCCGTTTAATTTGACTTAGGTATTTCTTATCCATTCATAGGTTGTCTGGAAGAAATTGCTATCCAGCAATAAGACCGCCATTGTACCCACATTTTCATAAACATTGATGTATAATGTATAATTTAATTTTGGTGTACAATAAAGCATATTCTATCTATCTATCTACCCGTACCTTAAGACTTCAGAATATAATAATATTACACTTTCCCCTTTTATCTCCATTTGTGTGTGTATTGTATTGTATTTCATGTGTTTTTATCTGTGGGTTCGATTTCTCCGTGCTTATATTTGTTTTATCTTGTTAGAAAGAGAAATAACATATTACGGATTATATACCTGTCAACTAGGATAAAATTGTGATGGTTGTGCTGACGCTATAACACCTAGAAAAGGGTGATGTTTTCGTGTTAGTAATATTATACCTATTACATCGGTTAAGTGTAGTGTACTGGTGTAGCCAGATTTATCTTTCGATTAATAGTTCGAATGTAGATACATTCGAACTATTAATCCTACATCGTGCAAGTGACATTTGCACGCGAGATAGCATATATACAACCACCCAACATCAACCGTTGGGCAGTAGCCCGCCAGGCATAATACCTCGCCTGATCGGAGGATCCTCCTTTTCAAATAGAGGTACTACCACCTCCTTTCCTCCATAGAGGTATTGTCTATAGGGAAATGACGGTCCTTTTAGCCCAGCAGCGGTAGTTAATGCTGCCTTCTATGCTACGAGTCCCGATTGTGACATTTTTTTATACATGATGAGATTTATCTATATATAATAAGTATGTATTTACAAGAATATTTTATTATATTTATATGTGGTATATCAAGCCTGGAATTAGATGGCGTTGTGATATAATATCCGGGTATATTATTTATTTATTTTATGCGGCTAACCGAGTGAAAGCTGTTTTTTATTATACCACACCCTTATGAATGTTTGCAAGTAACTTACAACCTTTAAGGCTAACCGTGAGCGTAAAGTCAATGACTAATCATTATGATTGTAGCTAATCAAAAATGATAAATTAGTCTAGACTAATTTATCATTTTTATTCATATTTCGCAGATAAGAGCACTAGTGCTCTGATCTATATATCCAACACCGACTTTTTAAATTTACTTGCATATTTATCGGTAAAGGAAAACATCGTAAGGAAACCTGTATTCCTGAGAGACTTTCTCTACGTGGTGAACGTGGTGATTTATCTGTCATTTATGTATATCACAAGATATTACTTAAATAATGAGGTATTGAAAATCAAGAGCAAGAGCTGTATTACATATAAATAAAGTTGAGAGTTCAATATCTCTAAGTGTTTCACACTTGAGCATTTAATGGGAGCAAGCACTGAGTATCAGTCAATATTAAGCACTTTGCGTGGACAAATGTTTACTTCAAGTAAATGCTAAGTTACCTGTATGTTCAAGTTCATATTGACTCTTGTAACTGATTCATCGGCTGCTTAGAGAGTAAAATGTATGATTTCTTTTTACGGATTTTTGATCCTTTACAGCTTCCAGCAGTTTCCTCGTGACCATGGATGCTGTAAAGGATCCGAAACGTCGGGTTAAAATAATATCAATATACCGGGATCAAATCCGTAAAAAGTAGTTTTATTTCAATATCTTAATACTCGCGTGTACGAGATCAATATGTATGAAATTTTAAATTTTAGTTTTATGTACAAACGCAGTCAAAGTTGAATGGTTTATTTTAATTAGACCAATATTAAAGGTACTTTTTAACTGTCAAAACTAGTTGCAAGGTTTCAAAAGGTAGGTCTTATGGAGAAGAAACTCCATACTTAACGCTAAAGTCCATTTATCGTATAGACAGTAAAAAATAGCAGCAAACTTTGCACCCCCGTTTTAACCCCTTAGGGAGTAAATTTTCAAAAATCCTTACTTCTTAACGGATGCCTACGTCATAACATCTACCTGCATACCAAATTTCAGCCCGATCCGTCCAGTGGTTTGAGCTGTGTGTTGATAGATCACTATGTTAGTCAGTCAGTCACCTTTGAGTTATATATAATTAGATTAGCAATAAAATAGAAATATGTGCCCACTTTTAGGTACATATTAGAAATTTATAGTGATCCGTCTTGGATTTATCCGGGGACTAAAGTGCCTCGTTGATCTAATGGTCCTAATACACCCAATCAAACTAAAGTCGACCTTGACATCGAACCCAAAATCCTAAGCTCAACAGTCATTCAACCTCAACAGTGAGACAGATTCGAACCACTTTAAAATAAACCTCTTTTAAACAACGTTAGCAGTTTCTGGCAACGTTACTCGTTGCCAGAAACAAGACTTTATCTCATTCAAACAACATAAAGGGTTTGACCACGTTTCGTCGCCTAATTTCTTTTCTCACCCCTGTCCTTCAAACGAATTTATAGCCTACACAATATACTGTGAAAATAAAAAAGTAATATTGTTCCAGGTTTACGGGTTTACTGTCCAAACAACAGCTTTTTGAATTAAAACCGTATAAAGTTCTTAGGGATTTCTTTAAGCTAAACATGTTTGAATTATATAGGTATTAATTTATTTATGTTTAAAATATAACGTAAGTAATAAAGACTATTTTTCTTTTGCAGGTAAGCAAGAAATATTAAGAAGTAGACTTAATTCAGAAATGGTAAGCAGATTCTAAATATATAAGGCGTTATTTCTTTTGGAAACAGGCTTGACTAATATTTGTAGAGGAATCTAAGAAACTTGAATAAGTCAAAAATGTATGTATGATCTACGTTTGTATGGAATTCAAGCCTGGCCAAGCTCTTTAACAAGACTCTAAAAAAAACATAAAACGTCTAACCGATACATCACACACAAACGCACACACTCAACACTTACGCACACATCAACGCTGTCTTTTAATAAAACAACCTATAAAAGTGCGATCAATCAAACGGGGCCGTATCAACGCCAAATAGTTCGCCAAGTTTCGCCAAGCTTGGCAATCACTCGCCAAGTTCGCCAAGTAAGAACGCGAACATATTGACGCTTGTGATATTTTTCGGCCCCACCAAACTTTTGGCCAGATTTAATTGGTAACAAAGTTTGCAACAAATAAATATTATTGTCTTGTAGTAATAAAGTTTGGGCTTTAATTAAATATGGAGTTTTGAGTTTGTTTTGCTTCATGGCTAGTTAACTTTCTAGAGTAAGCAGTGGTGTTTGCTATCTGTATATTTTCTTGTTAATGAATTTTCAATAGTGCACCTCTTTATTGGAAAATGGTTTAAATATTAAAATATTGGAAATACGTTGTATGTCTTCAGATCCCATCAATACACGGCGTACAATAACAATATTTCCGGTGACGACGTGATTAGTCCATTAGGTAGTTAACACTGCCTTCTGTGCTATGGGTCTCGGGTTCGAATCCCGGTAGGGTCAAATGTTTGAGTGATGAGCATGAATATTTGTATCCGAGTCATGGATGTATCTATCTATAATATGTATGTATTTACAAAAAAGTATATATGTAGTATATCAACCAACTACTATCCGTAACACAAGCCTCGTTGCTTAGCACGGAACTAGATGGCGCTGTGTGTCATAATGTCCAGGAATATTTATTTACCCAAAAAAAAGTTTTCAAAAATATAATTTTGACTTAATGCGCCAAAACGAGAGCCGCCATATTTTGCACTAGGTATAGTAGGTTCATAGTTTTTTTTATGGTAATAAGGGCAGAAATGGGCAGAAAACTTACTTGATGGAAAGTAATCACCACCGCCCATGGATATTTTCAACACCAGAAGGCTTGCAAATGCGTTGCCTAAATCTGTAGAAACCGTTTAGGTTTCATAAATTAGGGAGTTACTAAACTGACAGCAAACGGAATTCCCATGCTGTCAGAATAGTCACTCTCCCAACGAGCACTGGTAACCTTAGTCACTCGCAGATATACAACTATTGTTGATTCACTGCGGTCTTCTGTAAGGCGGAGTTACGAGTACGAGTACTTCACCTACCGGGCAGCTCCATTTGAGCGAGGAATCTCGCTATACCCTGCCTCTCAAAAATTCACACACAGGTTCGCAGGTTCGAAAACGCGCGAGCGATAGCTCTGGTGTTGCACGGTAACTGATACTGATCTGATCAGGCGGGCTGAAAGCTTGTTTTCCACTCTTGTGTACAAAAATATATATCATCATCATCATCAACCCATTATTGTCCCACTGCTGGGCTCGGGTCTCCTCTCATTTGAGAAGGATTAGGCTATAGTCCACCACGCTAGCCTACTGCGAGTTGGCAGACTTCACATGCTATCGAGAACATCTCTCAAGCATGCAGGTTTCTTTACGATGTTTACCTTCACCGTTTGAGCATGTGATAAATACGCACATAACTTCCGAAAAGTAAGTGATGCGTGCCTTGGGTTTGAACTCGAAATTTTTGACATCTCAGTCCACTGGTCACACCACTAGACTACCACAGCATAAAAAAATATATAATATACAAACATATGTTGACCGTATCCTTTATAAAAGAATAAAAAACATTCCTGTTTAATTTCAACCCTTAGAATACAATAAAATTGTACAAAAACATTACTCCCCATTTCCCTTTGTAGTCGGGTAAACAGAATCATAACAATACGGTCGTTATTAAGCAATTACTCAAACACATGGTACATATAATTTCAGTGCGGTTTTCCACCGAATACTGAAATTATTACGGTTAATAAACTTACGAGGTTAATAATGTTTATTATTGCAATGTTAAGCTGTGAAATATAGTAACCTCAATGTCTGCCTTACTCTGTTGGGATAGTAGCGTGATTATAATATACATTAACTGTACATATAGCTCAGTTAACACACAGATATACATAAAATATTAAAAATACCCATAATGGGTTGAACCTATTGCCGTTTACCGGACACTAATCAATACTCTGAGTTGCTATTTAAGGGATCAATACAATAAAATGGTAAGCCATATGCCAATTACCGGACACAGATCCAAATTACGGTCAGCTACTAAATATTTGATAGAAAACGCATATAGCACTGTGAATTGCAAAATCCTTTACCTCCTAACGAGTATAGCAATGAGCCAAGCTCTAGGCTTACACAACACAGATCTACATATAAATATACATACGTAGTTCGCGCACGGTCGTTTACCGT
Organism: Craniophora ligustri; assembly: GCA_905163465.1. Taxonomy (NCBI): domain Eukaryota; kingdom Metazoa; phylum Arthropoda; class Insecta; order Lepidoptera; family Noctuidae; genus Craniophora; species Craniophora ligustri. Next base: position 9,658,223 of record LR990978.1, on the reverse strand, counting down.
CGTGCACGCTCGTTTGACTTTTTATTGGAACAATGGAACAACAACAACAAATTGGAACAGCTTATTGCCATTTAACGGGCACTAATCAATAATCTGAGGTGCTATTTAAGGGACCAATAAAATAAAGTGGTGAGCCTATCAACAATTACCGGACACAAATCCAAACACCGGTCAGCAACTAAATACTTAGTAAATAACTCATATAACATTGCGAATTATAAAATTATTTATCTCCTAGCGAATAAAGCAATCGGCTAAGCTTTAGGCTTACACAACACAGATCTACATACCGTTCTAAATATACATACGTAGCGCACGGTCGTTTACCGTCGCGCACGCTCGCTTAGCTTTCTGTGTCGCTTAGCCGCTGGTATTTGGACTGGAAATGATCTCGCTTTGTATTGCGTTGAGAGAATAAAGCTAGAAGGGGGTCGGTTGAAGTCATATTGTAATGACGTAGTTAGGTTTGACATCGTGTTTTATTTCATCATCAACCCATTATTGTCTTACTTAAGAGGGATTAGGCTATAGTCCACCACGCAAGCCTACTGCAGGTTAGCAGACATTACATGCCATCGAGCAAATCTCTCAAGCATGCAGGTTTCCTCACGATGTTTTCCTTCACCGTTTTGAGCTTGTTATAAATAAAAATTTAAAAAAATATAAAAATAAATACGCACATAACTTCCGAAAAGTCAGCGTGCCTTGGGTTTGAACTCGACACCTTTGACATCTCAGTCCACTGGTCACACCGCTAGGCTACCACAGCTCATGTTTTTTTGGGGGTGGTTAATTTTAACTATTATTCTGGTCGTAGCTAGCACGGTTACCGATCTTGTAATACTGTGTTCGGTTTCACTGGTGAAAAAAGATATTTGTTTTTTTTTGGCTTATTTTATTTTATTTTATTTTATTTTTGCAATATTAGGAAAACTTACAGCTAGGTAATCAAATTGGTAAATTTACAGTATATGCAACTATTGTTACACACAGGAGAAAGCCAATTACAAGTTTCCACGGGTGCTTATTGGCACTTGATCTGTGGCCGGATAATGGTAATAGGCTTGCTACCTATCACATATCAGGAAAACGTAAAAATACTTGCAAATTGGAAGTGTATTCGTATTTTTCTGCCTGACCCTTCGTGGTAACATGCGTGATACTTATCTGTTCATCATTTTTAATACTAAAACACTGCCAGTTGACTTTTTATTCTACTTATGACTATGATTTACTTGCTTTTAAGGCTGAAACTCTTGCTTGTCTTAGAAAATACTAATTAAATGTAATCATTGGTGTCTTAATAAGTAAAATTATCAGAACAAATGACACATGTCAAACTTTGACATGCAAATATAAATCGTCTGCAAGTTGTTATAAATGCTATTTTTATTCACGAGCCTATCGCAGCGTTCTAATGCGTACATATTACTCAATGTTGAAGAAGAAACATACTTTGTCGGTCACCAAAATGACGTAAGCGACGTGTGAAATAAATTGCCCCTAATCACACGGTGAGCCGTGTCGGTAGATAAGCGGGGATATACGCTTTTTCCGACCTACCTAAATGATTAGTAATTCGTCAAGCAAACGTATTTATAGGCATATTGATCAACGTTGAAATTTACGGTAATAATAATATAATTTATGTTGCCAGAGGAAATTTCGTCAAGAAATTCGCTTTATACTCATACTCGCTTCCACCGCTGGTTTTGCTCGCATGGTATATAAATAAAAAATATCATATGAGTTAATCCAAGTGATAATCTATATGCCAAAGTCCATCTTAATCCATCAAGCGGTTTTTGCGTGAAAGAGTAACAAACATCCACACATACATCCATATAAACTTTCGCGTATATAATATTAGTGAAATATTCATTCGGTCGGTAAAAATTGTACCAGCTAGACGTGTGTCGAACGAGTGCTGTGTTATAAATTCTATTCTATGCACAAAAACCAAAAAACTTATATAACGAAATAAACTGTGACGTGTACTTTCAAACGACTTACGTGACAGCGAAAACAGAACGTAAAATCATTGAGTGGTAATTAAATAAATCAATAAACTTTGTTTGACATTTTCAAATAACGGGCAGTCTAAACAAATAAAATAAAAAACACAGTGTCGACTAACTGGAAAGGACCGCGTTCTGTGCCGTTCCGTGTCCTTTCGCGTTCGTGAACGGTAAACGCTGTGGTGCGACGTGTGAAGCCCCGCCTACCACGCACAGTGTTACACGGTGTGAGGCAGTGGGAAAGGATCGTGTTCTGTGCCGTACTGTGTCAACGCGTGTCACTGAGACCTCTGAACTGACCCGTATCAAAGTGTAATACGACCCATTGTTTACCGTTCAAGCCACGTCATGTCAGTTAAACGCACTCCACCAAAATCTTCTGCATTAATAAATAACTTATCTCAGGCGAGGTCGGATTCGGACATTCCGCAAGCGATGTCCAGCAGTCCTTACGGAAACATAAATAGTACTTCACGTAGCAAACGCCAATGCCCAGAACCCTCACCCTCACCTAAAAAAAGCGAACGCGAACCTTCACCTGAAAACAGCGAACTACAGGACTTTAAACAAGAGATACGCCAGATGCTGATTACTTGGAAACACGAACAACAAGAATACCTTACAAAAATAATAAATGAACAAAGTACTCAACTAAAAATGCTGATCTCTGACATAGCCGAACTAAAAACACAAAATAATTCAATGCAAAAAACTTTCTCAGAAATGGAAAAGACCGTCTTATTTATTAGTAAACAATATGACGATATGTCAAAACAAATTGAGACATTGCAAAAGGAAAAAAGAGCCTACAGAGATAGCATACAACAGCTGGAAGCGAAGCTACAGGACCTGCAGCAACTATCACGATCATCCATCGTTGAAATCCGCAACATCCCCAACAAGGAAAAGGAATCCACAACCGATCTCACCGCCATTGTCGAGAAGGTAGGTGCAACGATCAATATGCCAGTTAATCGTACGCAAGTGCGCGATATTTACCGCCTACCAGGTAAACCCGGAGCGGTCAGACCAATAGTCGTTGAATTTACCAATGTGGAGACCAAAAATAACATCATTACCTCTACACGCAACTTCAACAAGGCAAACCCAAATGAAGGACGCTTGAATACCCTCAGCATTGGCCTAACCGGCGACCGCCGGCCGATTTATGTCGCGGAATATCTTCCTGCCAGCTCACGGAAACTCTTCTATGTAGCGAGAGAATTCGCAAAAAGAATGGATTACAAGTATTGTTGGACATCGAATGGAAATATATTTCTGCGTAAGGAGGAAGGCGCCAAACAACTACTTATTAAGTCCGAACAATCACTTGCTGAACTGCAGGCTCAAAGTTGTCAATGACTATATAACACACACATGCTATTTTTTAAACTATACATACAATATACACGCATACAAGCTCCAACTACATCCACCTTAGATACATATACTGAATTAAACTATCTATACAATATCATCACACAAACAACACTAAACACAAAAATAACTAATACCACTGCATTAATAAAATATAATAATATAATTAAAACACCTCTCATATACCAGTTTGCCTCGTCAATATCCATTCAATACAAAAACATAACTCACTCAGTACACTTATGTTACCTCAATTCCTGCACATTCCTATTATACATTACCATCCCATTGTCTGCTATGCCCCGTTCTCCACTTAATAACGAATCCCCATACATACTTCGCCGCCCTGAATATCACACAAATGGCCACTTTAAATAACATAGTTAACGACTTAGACGATATGCAAGTTTCGTCATCATATATGTGCCGACCAGACCATTGCACGGATTACATAAAAACCTCAAAGGCACTAAATGTCCTACACCTAAACATTAGAAGCATTAATAAAAACTTTGATGAACTTAGATGTCTTTTAGTCGCAATGAACATTGCATGCGATGTAATAGTGTTATCTGAATGTTGGCTCAAGAAATCAGGAAACATTCCTACCTTACACGGATATTCATCTCATCAAACCCAGAACTTAATTAACCAAAATGACGGTCTGGTCATATATATCAGAAATAACCTAAGTCACACTGTAATAGAACCTACTTTTAAAGATGCCAGCTGTCTAATCTGCAACCTTGAAAACAATCTAACTATTATAGCCCTATATAGACCACCGTCACAAAGAAACATTGACCTTTTCTTAGAAAACTTAAACAACGTCATACTCGACCCCAAAAATCAAAATCACATCACAATTATTGGAGATACAAACATTAATATCAGTCCAGATTGTCATGACCCACGTACACAGCAGTATTTAAACCTGACTGCATCTCACGGATTTCTCCCAGCTTACCTTCTACCTACTCGCTTACACAGCTGTATAGATCACATACTGCTGAAAACCAGTAACAAAGCGACCACATTAATACTGGAAACATCGATCACGGACCACGCAGCAGTCCTTTTAAACCTCGAGATCAGGAAACCTAAACCTAAAAACACCAAATTTCAAACATCTAGCCTAGACATTTCAAAAGCTATCTCTGATATTATGAACTGTGATTTCTCTACAGTATACACAAGAACTGATGCTAACCAGGCTACCAACGAATTATTAAATATTATTTCCCCCATTCTATCTAAAAATACAATCTACAAATCAATCCCTAGCAAACAAAGAATTATAAAACCATGGATTACCATCGGTCTTTTGAGATGCATACGTAATAGGGACAAAATGCACAAGAAAACTAATAAAGAGCCAACTAATCATATCCTAAAATTAACCTACTTAAGATATCGCAATTTCTGCAATAATATACTAAAAAAACTAAAAAAAGAACATGAAGAAAAAGCATTCGAAAAGGCTAAAAACAACCCCAAAAAAATGTGGGAAGTAATTCGCAATGTAACTGACACCAAATGCATACGCTCAACATCAACAGACCTTTTGACAACTGAAAATTGCCCTACTAAATCTGTCAACACAGTTAACACATTCTTTGCAAATGTGGGTATAAATCTATCCAATAATATCTCCCATCAGAATCTCCCTCAACCCCCCAACTACGATCAACAAGGTATGGTTAACTCAATGGTTGTTCTAGAAACAGATGAAGAAGAGGTTAAATCGATAATAAGCAATCTCCGAATCAATAGTGCTACCGGTTGGGACGGCATTCCACCAAATTTACTAATACACGCTAGTCACCTAGTTCCACCTATAACACATATATGCAACCTGGCAATATCTACAGGTACATTCCCAAATGCCTTGAAAAAGGCAATTGTACACCCAATCTACAAGTCTGGGGACAGAGACAAGGTCACTAACTATCGCCCAATATCAGTCCTCCCAGCAATCTCCAAGGTACTGGAAAGAATTATGTACAAACGCCTGAATAGTTTCCTCGACAAACACAAAATTATTTCCCAATTTCAATTTGGCTTCAGACGCGGATTGTCAACTGAAGATGCGGTGACATCCCTACTCGACTTTGTAGTTGATAGGGTTGACAAAAAATTCAAATGTTTAGGGATCTTTCTAGACCTTTCAAAGGCGTTCGACACTGTCTCTGCTCCTCTTCTTCTTTCCAAACTAGAAACCATTGGAGTTCGAGGCATTGCTCTGTCTCTATTCAGCAATTTTCTCACAGATAGGTTGCAGTGCGTTAAGATTGGGGAATATATCAGCGACGCAAGTAATGTGGTGGTGGGCTTGCCACAGGGAAGTCTTCTCAGTCCCCTTCTCTTTCAAATATACACCAATGAACTTTGTCAGCTTTCCCTCCCCTCCACAAAAATAATAGCATATGCGGATGACACAGTAATTGTATCGTATAATCGAGATTGGACCTCAGCAAAAGAGATTGCCGAAAGGGGTCTGAGCGAAGTGATGCTATGGTTGGGAAAAAACAATCTCGCCCTCAACATAAAAAAAACTAACTTCATCACATTCGGCTTACGACCCTCCTCCCTTCCGCCAGATGGTTCCTTATCATTAAAAGCCCACAAATGTACCAACCTTTCCCCCCCTTGTTCATGCCCCACTGTTACCAGAGTACCAGTCATACGATATCTCGGTATCCAATTAGACTCCTGTTTATCATGGAAACCACACCTACATGCAGTGTCCGCACGAGTTCGAAAACTAATTTTCTTATTTAAAAAACTAAGAGTATCTGCCAATAGCAACATCCTTAAGATCGTTTACTCAGCACTATGCGATTCAATAATAAATTATTGCATCACTGCGTGGGGCGGAGCTGCCAAGACTGACATTATTCAGGTAGAACGAGCACAAAGAGCAGTTATAAAAGTCACCCTAAAAAGACCTTTCAGATTTCCAACACGGCAACTATATGCCGAGTTTGAGTCACTAACAGTCCGACAACTGTACATCTTCCGCACAGTCATAAAAAAACATGTAACCCTTCCATATATCATAAATAACAGCCATTCAGCCAGAAGAAGACCCAAACCGCCATGCCCCACAACACACACAAACACCACATTTGCTAGACGACATTTCACTTACCTAAGTGCACGCATCTACAACAAAATGCACGAAACGCTAAATATCCACTCCCAAAATATCTTCAAATGTAAGAAAATACTTAAAGCTTTTCTACTTACCCTAGATTATGACGAGACGGAAGCACTGGTTATGCCCTCATCCTCATAAATCACTAATATAAATCACCATACAAGCTACACACACGCCCAAACGCCATCACACACAAACACACACACAACGCACACACAACACACACACACACACACACAAACACACACACAACGCACACACAACACACACACACAACACACACGCACGCACGCACACACACACACACACACACACACACACACACACACACACATACTACTCACACACGCGCGCTCACACGTACACAAATTATTGCATAATGTTACACATTTCGTTACAAATCCTGTTAAATTATAATAACCGACGAATGGATGTCTCCTATAATACAGGACTTTCCTAGCATAGGGGACATTATTCATAAAATCAAATGTAAAAAAGAACTCACACACCTAATATGTAACATGTCATGTATTTTCTGTTTCCCTCTTGGTCAATAAATTATTATTATTATTATTATTATTATTATTGTTTTAGCTCAGGTAGGTTATAACACTAGTCCATTGCTTGCTACGGGTCTCCTCTCATGTGAGAGTGATTAGGCTACACTCTACCACAAATGCCTAGCGCGGGTTGGCAGTCTTCATACGCCATCGTGAAAATCTCTCAGGCGTTCAGGTTATTTCACGATATTGTCCTTCATCGTTTGAGCATGCAATGGACACCCACATTTTGCCAATACGTTTTTTAAGCAAAAGGCTTGCCCCTATTACATGGGAATGTAATAGGAGAATGTAATGGCAACCGGGCACGAATGCAAACTCCGAACTGCTAACTGAGAATATCATAGACAAACCCAATAATACTTTGATTTCTTACACTTACGCGAATAAAACTACGTTTAACGGATTTTATCGCGGTAGATTTATATTATTTTAACCCGACGTTTTGGATCCTTTACAGCATCCATGGTCACTGGCAGACAGTTTTCCGGTAGTTTTATTTCAATAAAAACTTTGTTCGACCCAGCTAATTGAACAATGGCAATCGAACCAAGACTTGCTCAGCTGTCGTCATCATCATCATCATCCACAGCCTTTCTGATCCCACTGCTGGGTATAGGCCTCTTTCTATGCATGCCATTCGCTTCGGTCCTGTGCCAATCTCGTCCAGGTTCGACCTCTTGGCCACCACTCAGTGAGCGTTTTGCTCCACCTGTCGTCTCTTCTCCTCGGCATGTGTCCCGCCCAACTCCATTTGAGCCCCATAATGAATTACCGACGTCTCGGACCTTTGTCCTTCGTCTGATTTCCTTATTGGATACCCGATCTTGTAGTTTGATGCCGAGCATGGCTCGCTCCATGGCTCTCTGTGCAACTCTGATTTTATACACAGCCTCATGTGTTAGCGTCCATGTCTCAGCACCATAAGTCATGGTAGGTAGGACACATTAGTTGAAAACGCGAGTTCAGCAATCAATATTGTCGCATTTATTACCCCTAGACAGATAGATCTCTAAGAAAAATAATCACTGTTCTTTTTTCACACTTCATAATGTTTTTAACAGAAAAACATTCACTCAATTAGTAACGATCACGCTCGATGAATATTTTATAAGAAGAATCGATAATGGCGTCCAAAAAAAAACAATCAAATTTAGTTGCTACAAATTGAAATCAGTGATATTTTTCCCCATGAATTATTCACGAGCTTTCAATAATCCTGGTGGGGTTTTTTCACGAAATTTCTGCGATGATAACAAAGTTTTCCTCAATTTGAAATTTGGGAAACGCTGCCGTGTGGTTGCGTATTAAGATGATGGGCCATGTACTCCTGTAGCTACTGTGATAAGATCTACCTGTTCAAAAAATCTGATAACATATGTACGCTGCTTATTTTGAGGAGTTTTTTGAACCATGACGTCACAGCATACATTGAAGATATTTGAGCTCCAAAATTTTTTAACCCTTTATTTTAATATGTTTCAATTTGACTACATTTTTTTTATGAATATGGTACACAATATTTTCCGCAATGGTAATTTTTATATTTGTATTGCTTATAGCTCATAGAATGTTATTGATAGTTGTTATCGCCAGATAAAGCTATCTGGCGATAATTGCGCACACAATCGCACATTTTAGCTTAAAAATTTCAAACTTCAACGGCAGAAAAAGAAATAAATTCCAGTGTAATCTTTATCAAGATTACAGACTGTCATTATTTATATTCAAATCCACGACTAGATTTTTGGGACTTTTCGAATTCATTTATGTCTTAAGTCAGATCATAAAGTTGAGGAATTTATGTACATTATCATGGAAACTTGTATGTATGAGGAATTTTCTCGAAGGCATTTGAGTTCTTCTAACCCGCACTTGGTCAGCATGATACTCCTCAAAAAATCCCGTATATTGTCAAGGAGAAGATTTAAATTCTGATTTATAAGCTATTTATCAATAATCAAAATGTTGAGAAACTCTAAAGAAAGTATTTTATGTTCAACCTCCAACCAGAAATCTTTGCAGAAATTTAAGCATTCCGCATTGTTTACCTATCCGCTCAGATTTGCATACACTTGAACGAAAAACTTTACTTTGTTTCAGTAGCCATTTTGTAAGCGTCCGTTATAAAAATAAGGGATTACGTGCAAGCTATTTTCTTATCTACAAAACAGTTTTCTTCTTCAGTTTAATATTTAGTATAAAAGGTACTGAGTCGGCAAAATTTTTCATAGTTTTCGTACACTATCAGAACTGCTGAGTTGCACTATGTTACTCTTTGAACGTTTAAAGACATTTTCCGATAACTAAAACCCACCAGTAAATATGTAATTATGTCAGTCATGTGAGTAAATGAAGCTATGAACCGAGAGAGAGAGAGAAGCTCTTCTAATCTGCAGAAGATCCAACGCCAAAGGAAATGGATAGACCTCTTGCTTCCATGAGGGTTGCGGATGCAGGGGTTGCTGCTGGTTCTAAAAAGGCTATCGCTTAACCAGCAGATGACCCCAAATCGGTAGCAGACAAGAGGAGGCAGGACAGGGGTCCCTTTTTCCTCTTATTCCGATGATTGCAGCTTCTCGGGACTGCAATACTGATATTATCAATTTGAAATACAATTAATTTTTTTATTCATTTCGCTGCTTACTTAAAAAAATACTACTATAGTGTTATGTTGGTTGATCAGTATATAAGCCTGTTTTCTGTAACGTAACATAATAACATTTCAATGTATAGTATAATAGTATTGCATGCACAAGATGTGGAAAAAGTTGAATAAATTATAAATTAAATGACAACAAGAAGAATATAACATATTGACACTTATAGATTATGAAATCTTTTACCCAAGTCAACTAGAGACCACGTTTTAAGATCTTAACTAAGCAAGTTTATACTTATGTACAGTCCACTTAACATCGAAGAAATTAACCGTTGCTTACATTGAAAACTTGACATTTTGTCCACATCTACTCCTCAAACCCTCGTACTTTCAGTATTTCCTGGCCGAGTTTCACGCGTTTTTTGTTCAACAAAGTTAACAGAATACCTACATAATTGTGTGAGCACAAAATGTTCATTTAATAAACTTTTCAGACACCTGTGTCCTACCTGAGCGGACGACAAGCATAGAGATGGGCAACGAGGAAATTTATTACTCGGTATTTTCTGGTCTCCGATTTTGTAGGTATCATATTTGGGACTGGAATATGAAGGGCAAAAATGTGACTGCTTTGAGACATCCGTCTTTGATTACCGAGATAAATAGGTAATAGAGTATGATGAAGATATCTTCTAAGGCTATAATTATTACGTTGATCAATGGTCCAACTGAAACAATAAATAAAATAATTCTTTCGAAAAAAAAAACCGATCTTGTGGACCACATGGGAAGCACCAGCTGTCAAATAAAAACAAAATCGGTTCACCCAGTCGAAAGTTATGAGGTAACAAACATAAAAAAGGACAGTCGAATTGATAACCTCATCCTTTTTAGAAGTCGGTTAATTATTGTTATCTTTTCTACAGGACTGATAATAAGAAGCGCTTTTGTCAGAATGAGAGGGATTAGGGAGGGATTAATCCACGACGCGCGACTGCCCTGTTAAGTTTGATTCAACGTTTGAAAACACATTCTCACCGTTTTAATGCAAATAGGTACAGTTTCTTGTGGTGTATGGGAAATTGTATAACGGTAATAATTCGTTTAATTTCTTTATGAATTTAACATAAATTTTAAGTATGTCCATCACATTTTTTGCCCATAAACAAACGGCCCATGAAACTCGATTTAAATATTTATCAGCAAAAACCATCTCGAGATGTTCGAGAAAAATTCAAAGCCCACCACTAAACGGGCTACAAAATAGAAACAAACATTGCGATAAGCCAAATTGAACCTTATCTTTTCCTGAATTAGGGTGCTTTCGTCCACATTATAATTGGTCGTATGACAAAGTTTTTTGAGGAAAATTTGCTCGCTTTATAGAAGCGCAGGATGTTTATGCTAATTTAGCGACTATATATAGCGTAATATGTGTGTTTTTAGTGTGTTTTTCACTGGAAGTGGAGAGATTTTAATAGATTTTTTCCCGAGATAAATCAAGTGTTTTTTATTTTGCATTTATTTGCAGTATTCCTTCAGTTTAGATGTTTTATATTTTGTTTTGCCTTGAATTGAAATTTAAAACCATGTACCCTTAGACTCTACAACGAAAAAGAGAAGATAATTTTGAATAGGCATGACATTTTCAACGCGAATAATAAGTAGGACGCGGCGTAAAAATTCGATTAAATAAATATTTTCCGGACATTCAAATCAAATCAAATCAAATCAAAACAAATAATTTATTTCAATTAGACCAATACAGGTACTTTTGAATTGTCGAATTAAATTAAATTTAGTTGCACGGTTCCAAAAGCTAAATTTTATGGAGAAGAACCGGCAGGAAACTCCATAGATACTCTTTTTAAATTAAATACAAAATTGTTGGTTTTGTTTTACAATGCTTTGTGCATGTAATATCAATATGAGACTGGTGCAGTTCGATATGAAACGTATGATTTATGAAAGTAAAAGAAATAACTAAAACCAATTTAGGTTGCCATAACATGTATGAGCCGACCAGTCCCAACTGATATACCACCCACTATAGTATATATAATTTTTTTTCAAAAAGAAATATTTAAATCTTATAGAAATACCTAGGATTAAGGTTCAAAGTCCATCACCACACAAAAAATTTGCACCATCGATCGAACCCGTACAGAGGCTGCTCTAATACCACTTTCATAACCAACTCATCAAACTACACTTATTTAAAAAGCATTTTCCGTAAACTCATTTCTAGTAAGACCAACTTACGTCAAAACACAAATCCCCCGACAAAATTGCACCCTGAAAAGTAAATGAGGTGAAAGAAAAAAAGTTTCGTACACATTGACGGTTGCATGTTAAGCGGAACCCTCCCATCCGTTTTAGGTGGCAACCCTGACTTAAATAAATTGCTCGAAAAGATGAGACCGATACACTTTGTTCACTTATATCTTAGTAGAAAGAAAGTTCACTGTTGCAAGATAACATTTCACTAATATCTTGTTGAGTTTGAACACATTTTTTGACATGAAATACAAATTCAAACAAATAAATTATCATTCATTCATCATCAGCCTACATATATACATAATTATATGCATATATAGCATAGAGCTGTGATAGCCTTGCGGTGTGACCAGTGGACTGAGATGTCAGAGGTCTCGAGTTCGAACCGAAGGCAATTTTCGGAAGTGATGTCCGTATTTATCACATGCTCAAACGGTGAAGGAAAACATCGTGAGGAAACCTGCATGCTTGAGAGAATTCTCGATGGCATGTAAAGTCTGCCAACCCGCAGTAGGCTAGCGTGGTGGACTATAGCCTAATTCTTCTCAATCGAGAGGAGACCCGTGCCCAGCAGTGGGACATTAATGGGTTGATGATGAATATATACCATGACGCGTGTCGTCCCTGAAGGGTAAGGCAGAGGTGTACTAATGTACACCCATATTTCGCCGGTTTGTGTTAGGTCCCATGTAATAGGTCACTAATCTAAGCTCCAAGCTCCTACTGAAAATATCATAGACAATCCCTATAACAGCTGGAGATCTGTGCCTAGTAGTGGGACAATAATGGGTTGATGATGATGACGCGAATACTAGACTTTGCAATAATAATCATAAAATAATAATAATAAATGTTTCTGGACATTAAGACACAGCGCCACCTACATAGTTCCAAGCTAAGCAGCGAGGCTTGTGTTACGGATACTAGTTGGTTGATATACTATATATTATATACTTTTTTGTTGTAAATACATACATATCATACATAAATACATCCAAGACTCGGATACAAATGTTTATGCTCATCACACCAACATTTAGCCCTACTATGTATGTATCATAGAGGCAGTGTTAAATACTGCTGGGCTAATTGGGTCGTCGACTGTAATCGAATGTAAACTGTCGAAATAAAACTACTTTTTACGGATTTTACTGCGGTATATTGAAATTATTTAATCCCGTCTTTTCGGATCTTTACAGCAGCCATATTTACGCGGAGACGCATGATTGTTAATTGTAGACAATCCGATCAAACTCGCCAATCCATGAGCTCGAACTCGCGACCTTAGACTCCACAGGCCACTGACTTCACCACAAAGCTATCACACCTTCATATTACGTAACTGAAACCATCTGAATCATATTTCAGCTATATTTAAACCTAGAACCCTACGAAAGCTTAAATCTAATATTGAATCCTAACCTGACCTTTATCCAACCACAAAAAATCCAGACACTTATTATAAATCAATTTTGTTCCCATTTTTTTTAGTCCCAACCTATCTAGTATAAAATACAAAAATGACATGATGCCATTGAGATATTATGTACGATTTCGTACACGTCTTAATTGACTTCAAACGTGGAATAGTAAGTCAGCCTCGTATTTATGAAAAAGGATTAATTCCACTTTGATTTTAGGTTTTCTCTTAGGTCCTTGTTTAAAAGGGCCTGCACAAGAATGACGAAACGATATAATTTTAAACATGCATGCAAGCACAAGGAGACATATGCACAAAGGCAGTCGTCTTAAATAGAATCATAATCTCGTTAATCTATGTACGAGTAATCTGATTAACTAGTTCTGTAGTGTAGATAGCTTTAAAAGCCATTTACTCAATTTACACTATCCGATATTGATACGTGATTGAATGACATAAGCAAAGTGACTTAAATTCTTTACAAGATGAATTAATACTGGAATTACATAAACCTAAAGACGTAATATCATATCACAATCAATTAAAACTATGCCTGTGTGTAAGATTATAGTGAACTTGTTTTGCGTAAATTAGATTGTCGATAATTAACAAAAAATAGGTTAGCTGTAAGCAATAAAAACATCAAGAGACCTAACACCACAACTCAACCTAGACCTTGTCAGAAAGAAAATGTCAGGTATAAAATAATATCAATAAAATTATAAAGGAGTTTTATTTCAATGAAAATTATTATTGTTCTTCCTTCTGCCTATAATTTTCTTACTTTGTTTTGTTTTTTGTTGTTTACGGACATTATTTTAATAAAAATCTCATAAATATAACAGTTATCCTAAATATTTCACAATCCCACAACTAATCTTGATCACGAGCCTACGATAGTAAAGCAATAGTCCAGATCGTTGGCACACAAACGCACAATCTATATCATTCCATTATGTGCTTAATATCTCAATATGCATCGCTGATTCAATTGTAATAAGAAACAGGTGGGTCACACGCGCAGCTCTGGCGCCCCGCCAGGGGGCATGCTTGCATACTCAAAACTTATACTTGTGGAGCCAAAAATAGAGTCTTATTTGCCAAATAATTTATGATCGGTAGAGAAGACAAGCATATTTTTTGGCTCGATTTATAAACGAACGTAGACGCAAACGCAAACGCAAACGTATTCTTATACTGGTATATTTTTTGTGTACCTTGACAGTGGCAAACAATCTTAAGGCCCGCCTGATAAATAAATAAATAATAAATAAATAATGATGGAAATCGGTTAACCGTAGCCTATAGACGTTTGCAATACCAGAGGTGTCGCTCACGCGTTGCCGACCCTGGGCCGACAAGGGAATCACTAAACTGACAGCAAACGGAATTCCCGTGCTGTCAGTATACTCACTGCCCTAGCGAACTCTGGCAACCTTACTCACTCGCAGTACCACAACTATTGTTGATTCACTGCGGTATTCTGCAAGGTGGAGGTGCTTCCCCAGTCGGGCAGCTCAATTTGAGAGAGAAATTTCGCTCTGTTTCTTGAAAAAAGAGATCGACCTGAAAATCCCATGCTATCAGAATAGTCACTCCTCCAACGAGCTCTGGTAACCTTACTCACTCGCAGAAACACAACTATTGTTATTTTAAAGACAGAGGACAGTTTTGGCACACATCCAACATCGTATTGGTTTGGAATCTAATAACATCAAAACCCCTCTGCACTACACTTCAGGGTTAAAGTCGTCAGGGTCAAAGTAGGCCAAACAGTAACTACCATTCTTCTCATAAAGTAATTCGGCAGTCAACCATTTTATCTTTAACATAAGCATGTAAATACCCCATAGATGTATTAACTGGCTTCTTTCCATACATAAAAATATAATATATCATACACATTCATTTTTGTTTATCTTGATACATATTTTGGTCTCGTCTGTAGTTCTAGAAATATGATTATAAAGACGAATAGAAAAGGGGAATTTTATATATACTTAATTATAATTTTAGTGCTACGGACCAAGGAGGTCCTGATATGTATGTATACTCAATTTCAAAATATAACTTAAACGAAGTTGACACATGTAATTATTTTTTAATGTCGACTCTTCGAACAGCTCCCAAAAACGCCCGCCGTTCACCGCTTCCAAGATTTCTTCCTATTTTACTGAAAAAGCGGCGCAACAAACTCCCATATTCCTATTAATAATATTCCTACATTTATTTTATTTTATAAATGAAAAGTAGATGTATTAAGACCGATTGCTTAGGAATTATAAGGAAGATTATAAGGAAACTAGAAATAAGTTTTGTTTTTTCAGCATTCCCATGGGCAAACAATGTATGGTAATATTCTAGAAAAAAATATATATTTAGCAATATTATTCGCGAAACAAAAATAAAATTCAGTTGGTGTTGCCATAGATCATTCGAGGTCGGGTTGCCAGATAGCACGACGCCCCTGGGTGCGATAACCACGCCAACCTAAGCAAACCAACCGTCGTTATTATAACTGAATATTTTAATAGTAATGTTACATTTTCTGGTGTATTTGAAGATGTGGGGCAGTGAAACTTGAATGGAAATAGTTTATGTACGTTTGTTATGGCTTCAAATTCTCCTAGGGGTTGATTTGACTGTAAAAATTGTAATAGTATACAAACGCCATTGTACACCCTTTTTCCCTTTCCAATAGTACCGAATACGATTAAAGAGGGCTTATATACGCATTTAAGTAATACATTTTAAATGCAATAAATACTGAATCTATATACCTACATAAAAGTAGTAGCTGACTGACGACGTATCAACGCAGGGCCTAAACTATAAGCGTTAGAAACATGAAATTTTGCACCCCTGTGCAAAATTTCATGTTTTATAATGCAGGGGAGCACAAAGAAAGGATTTTAGAAAATTCACCTCATAAAGGGGGTAAAACGGGGGTGTAAAATCTGTATGCAACTTTGCCGTTTTTCGTTAAATTGCACGCGGATGAATTGCGAATCAGCTAGTCAAGCATATTTTAAGAGAGGTAGGGTATAGCGAAACTCGCTTTTAGAAGCTTAATAAAACTGCAGTATAAACATAACTACACGTACCTCTTATCTCCCGTTCCTCTGTGGAGATGAGCATGATAACAGAATAGCTGAGATACGCTGACATCGCTGCCTGTGACGGCCCCGCGGAAGTTTAACGAATAAAGTTCTGGTCATGTTAAGGAATTAGTTTCTTCCGCTGGCGTACACTTTGGGGCGCAAGGTATAGGCGAAAGCGGGCTGAGGTTTTGTTCAGTTTTTTTTACATTACATGTAGTAATAAACACGTTACTTGGAATTTAGATCTCGCATTGGAAACTGTAACCTGGTATGAACTCTAACTAGGTAGATGAATGACCTGTCCTTTTGGCTGATATATCGATACTGAAGTAGAGCCTAACAAAATCGATCGTGGATACAAAAAACCATATCGATTAGGTGCCAACAGCATTTTCTCATTCCGAGTCTTACAGACTTAAAGGAAAAGCCTTCGCCTTCTGTATCTTTAGAAGGTCCTCCCAGCAGTGTAGGTTGGTTGTAATCTGTCTAAATTGTGATGAGTTCAAAGACACGATCAACGATAGATCAGGATGCGGGCTATACATGAGGACTGCCCGTACTATAAAATGACAAATTTTTACTTGTTACCTCCACCGTTTGAGCTCCTAACTTGAGAAGCCAGTAATGCATGCCTTAGGGTTTTTACTCCCGACTTCTGACTTCACAGTCACGACACACTAGGCTAAAACAGCTCGGTTTCTCATTTTTTTTCATCTCAGCCTATCGCAGTCCACTGCTGGACATAGACCTCTCCCAAACTGCGCCATAACCTCTGTCCTCCGCCTTCCTCATCCAGTCTATCCCTGCTAACTTTTTTAGGTCGTTAGTCCATCTAGCCAGGGGAGCGTCCTACACTACGTTTCCCAATTCGGTTTCCCATGGACTGTCTAATTTACCTAGTCATCAGCTCTACCCGCTATAAGCTTATCCCTCGTACCGTAGTCTGTCCGTACCCGTATTGTCGCGCCGCTGTGTACCGGGGTAAGTTATGAGTGGAGACTTTTGTGTCATTCCCTGGATTAACTTTCTGTCGACATACATTCTCAAAGGGTCTGTATTGTTCATATTTTTCTTCTTGTTGTAAGTAAAAACATTTATATTTTCTCATCTAATTGGAGTATAATAGAATTAATGGAACGAATTCTATCTGAGTATATATAATAATATATAATAAATATTATGCAATGTATGTTATGCGTAAAAATAATTTGGTCAAATGGTTGCAATCACGACTGTTGAGCGTGTGATCCTGGGATCAATTCTTAAGTCGAACAAAATGTTATTGAATTTTGTCCATAATATCAGGAGTTTCAAAAGGATCCCTTGGTTGCCAAATAACCTCGCCCCCTATGACATGAGACCAAACAGATACTTATATTTCTTGCAGTAAGTATCCGAGAAAGGTTGGTTTCTAAATTGATTTTTTATATGTTTTCTTTATACCTCTATGGTGGCACACAAGCTTACGAACCGCCTGATAGTAAAATGTCACCGTAGCAAGAACGTTTGCAACTCCAGGTGTCTCTTGCGCGTTGATGACCTTAAATATTTTATATATTTAATCTGATAGTGCCATCACAACTATCATGATATGGCGGCTACCATTGTCGAGCTGAAATTGAATTAGCTGGATATAACATTTTGTTGAATCCTAGCCATTTCTTAAAAAACCTATTACAAATTCTCAAAATTTAATTACATTGTCATAATATGCAGGTCATGTAAATCTTTACGTCTGTTTTATCCAGATGACACCGAAAATTCCCGGCGATTTCAAAGAAAATCACGTGGAAAATCCACATTTATATCCAGCGCCATCTATGTTCACGAGTAGCAAACCGGGCACTCGAGCGTAAAAGCGAGCGATGACGTCATTAAGCCGAGCTGAGCTAAGTGAAGCTATTATAAAATATTTACCGCGGGGACCTTGGATGAAATCTGTGGATTTTATTTTTAAGCTGGCAAGGAATAATAAATAAATAAATAAATAAATATTCAGGGACATTTTACACAGCACCATCTAGTCCCAAACTAAGCAGAGCTTGTACTATGGGTACTAGACAATGGATATAATACTTATATACTTTTTTTTTTTTGTAAATACATACTTATAATACATAGGAAACACCCAGACGAACACAAACACTTATATTCATCACATAAATATTTGTGTCCCGTGGGAATCGAACCCACGACCTCGTGATCAGCAGTCCGGTACTCGAACCACTAGACCACATAGGTCGCCAAATATGTTCATCTTTGTGTTTGTATTGCTGTATATTGCTGTATATTGCTAATGAGCTACAAATTGTTGTATGCGAGTTGTAGAATCAACAGATGTACGAAAGAAAAGTAAGATGTACCTACCTAATTATAAATATAATGCTATGTTATGAGTTTCGCTACGTGATCGAATCAAAAGTGAGGAGATCCGTAGAAGAACCCGGGTCAAAATCAATAAAATCAAAATATCATTTATTTAAAGTAGGCTAAATTTAATTGGCTTTTTTTGAACGTCGACAATAAAGACATCTAAACATCAGAAAACAATCTAACATAGCTGCCTCGTTGGTCTAGTGGTCGTAGAGTGCGACTGCCGACCAAGAGATCTTGGCATCGATTCCCAGGTCGAGAAAAGTTTTACTGGGTTTTTCTATGAAAGGCTCAGTAGCAGTTCGGAGTTTGGATTCGAGCCCGATTAACGGCAATAGGCTCGCCCCCTATTGCATGAGACTTAAAACATACCCGCGGATCGTGGGACCTGTCAGGGATAACACGCGTTATGGTATGTCATCATCATCAACCCATTAATGTCCCACTGCTGGGCACGGGTCTCCTCTCAATTGATGTTATATCAGTATGTACATTTCAGTGTTAAATTCGTATCTAACGAGATAATTTTAGTGCCGCGAACTGATCAAATACGTTTAACAAAAATAGATGCATCTGTTCGTTCTGTTAGAGAGCTACTATAACTAAGAAACTTATAACTGTTAAGTTAAAAATAACAGCGCTATGTGTCAGTTAACACGGGGACGCTTTTCTCTTTAATGGACAGCGATAACAAGCGGCGGATAGTCTTACAGTCACTGGCGTGGAAATGTACGAGTTGTGGAGTTGGAATAAACAATATAAGGATACAAAAAGGCTTAGAACATACCTGTACTGTATACTTTTTTTATGGTGATAAGATGGCAAACGAGCAAACGCGTTGCCAAAACTCTAAGAAACCGTTCATGTTTCTTAAGATAGGGAGTTACTGAACTGACAGCAAACGGAATTCCCATGCTGTCAGAATAGTCACTCCCCCAATGAGCTCTGGTAACCTTACTCACTCGCAGAAAGACAACTATTGTTGATTCACTGCGGTATTCTGTAAGGTGGAGGTACTTCCCCAGTCGGGCAGCTCAATTTGAGCGAGAAATCTCGCTTAAAACGTACAAATTAACGTTATTTTGCTTATTATAAAAAAAACCACCGTTTAAATCCAAAATACTCCCAAAATACATTCTCTTTTAACCCTTTTCTTCCGAAAACAAACGGATTACAAACACAATACTCACTTAATTATTTACAACTTACACATGGCGTAAGCAAACTCGAAAAAGAAAGCAGACCGTTAATAAATTACAGAGCACATGTGCTTTCCCTCTTTTTGTCGCCAAAAACGTTAAAATACCTTTTAGAAAATCTTTGCTGTAAAGTCTGAGCCTCATTACTAAAAAACAGGAATTTCGGAGTCCGCTACTTACACCGTATTGTAACTAGACACTGACAAACTGTTATTACAGAGGCTAGCAGCATGAGATCAGAATAAACAATGAGGAGAAAAAAATATCAGTAATAACATAAAATGAAACATACCATCAAGCCTGACGTCTCCGAAGGAATAGGCAGAGGTGTACTAATCATCAACCCATTATTGCCCCACTGCTGGGTATGGATCTCCTCTTATATGAGAGGGATTAGGCTATAGTCCACCACGCTAGCCTACTGCGGGTTGGCAGACTTTACATGCCATCGAGAAAATCTCTCAAGCATGCAGGTTTCCTCACGATTCCTTTACCGTTTGAACAGTAATAAAAACGAATATAACTTCCGAAAAGTCAGTGGAGCGTGCCTTGGGTTTGAACTCGAGACCTTGGACATCTCAGTCCACTGGTCACACTGCTAGGCTACCACCGCTCGGCTAGGCTACCATAGGTTATCTAGGCAATCACAGGTGTATTAATGTACACCTACATTTCGCCGGTATATTGAGCATATTGCCATTAACCGGGCACGAATCAATTATCCGAGCTGCTACTGAGAATTTCATAGAAAAACCCAATAAAACTGCTCGACCCGGGAATCGAACCCCTCTTGCTCAGCAATCACACTTATTGCCACTAGACCAACAAGGCAGTCTTCATTAGTATAAAAATTATAATAAATATCAATATGATAACTACGGTATAACAAGCGGTCACAATTTGTGCTGAAATTTTCAGGTGAACTGAATAACTTATGCTTTATGTTGTGTTTATTTTTCGTGTTTTGGTTTCTATCCGGTCTCGGAATTAAGAAACTGGGTGTAATTAGGAGTAAGCAAGGAAAATGGCGCCTAATGACTGTTTATAAATTACGTCATCATATTTATAAAAGGTGAGACCAAACACTGAACATTTTTATATATTTTATACTAGCTTTCCTCGCGAATTCGTCTTTGTACAATTAGCAATTTTATCTGTTTTTTCACTTATAATATATAGAGGTATCTTCTTTTAAAAAATATCCAAACTTGCACCCCCTTTTCACCCTTAAAAGATATCATAATATCAACCGTTAGACGTCCACTGCTGGACATAGGTCTTCCCCAAGGATCGCTACGACGACCGGTCCTTCGCCACCCGCATCCAGCGGATTCCAGCGACCTCTACCAGGTCGTCGATCCACCTTGCTGGGGGCCTACCCACGCTGCGTCTTCCAGTACGTGGTCGCCACTCCAGAACCTAAAATTAAATGATGATAAAATGAAATCATTATCAACGAAAAGAATAAAATATTTCCACAATAAAACACAAAAGTAAACTAAAGTTTTACTGGTACATAAATAGAACCATTTTTATATTATGTTATAAGTATTATAACATACGGTAAGACCACTGCTACTGTTACTTTATAAAAACACATAAAACCTTTATTTTTATTACGAAACGTGGCTAATATTTTAAACAATGGCTGGTAACTGGGGTAGTTTTTAATAATGTATAGTTTTTAATAATGTATAGGAGAGGAGACGGCTCAGCGATCAGTTACGAGCGCTAATAAATAAAACATGTTCTATTATATACCATATCAATATGTTATACGACACTGAAGCTTATTAACCGACTTAGAAAAAGGATTATCAAGTTCATGGAGATATTGAAGCTAACTCTTTTACAGTTTTTTCATTTCGTTAATTTTGTTTGCGTCATACATAAATACACAACATTTATTTTGAGGACTGCGACGCTGCGCTAATTAGTAGCGCAGTGTCATTAGAAGCTGCCTTCTGTGGAAAGGGTCTTGGGTTCGAATTCCAGTACAGGCAAAAGTTTGTTTGAAGAAAATAGGCATTTGATCTGAGTCAGGTATATTTTTATGTAATGTGTGTATGTTACAAAAAAAATATAATTATCCTTTAGTACTATGATACTAGACACTATGAAGATATGACCTAAAAAATACTTTAATTCCAATTAAATCTTTGATACAATAAAAGTTAAGTTAAACAAACGTTTAGGAGTAAGAAATCGAGTCAGATTTCACATATAAACGGCTTAAAAGCCCAGACTTCGTTCAACCTAGTACCGAAATAAAGTGTCTTTAATGAAAGTGGCTTGAAATTATGTGGTCGCTTAAGCCCTTTTATTTACGACCTAGGTCCCTGTTCAGGATTACTGAGGTTAAGATAGAGGGTCCATTGAGAAATAAATACTGAGGAGTAATATCAAGGAGATAATTTACATATCCTGAAATTTGAGCTGTGAAATATCATTTAATAGTACATAAATATGTATATTCACACCCGGACATTATGACACAGCGCCACCTAGTTATGATAGACAACGAGACAATGATAAAATACATACATATAAAAAAATCATGCCTAAGGTGCAAAATAATATTCTGCGACATTTTACACAGCACCATCTAGTCCCAAACTAATAAGAGCTTGTACTATGGGTACTAGACAATGGATATAATACTTATACTACTTTTTTTATAAATGGGTCCCGTTTTTACCCTTTAGGTACGGAAACCTAAAAACTATTTTTCTATTGATTTTATCGCGATATCCTATGTGGTTTTATTCGGTCACCCAATGGACTCCGATTTCCTAAGCAGGGGTGAGGAAAATTTCCACTTTATACTAACCCCTTACAAGTTAAGAAGAGATGCCCAACAGTGGGACACTGATAATAATAATAATTGATAACATGATACTTACCTAGTACAAAACAGGACGATAATTTATTGTACGTCTCCAAACAATTATCTGAGTTGTGATCATATTGAAACTTGTTATTGTTTTATTGAGTAAGTTTCGGCAACTTTGTCAGTGTAAGGCCAGTGATTGGATAGTATTATTGACCAAACAGACTTCTACAAGGGTTCTGCCGACTTCAAAGAGAAAGAAGCTTTTTTTTGCGTAACATTGTGCGAAATTCTCTCTCGTTGCGAACCACTCACAGAAACACAGCTATTGCTATTTTTTTTATGGTGATAAGAGGGCAAACGGGCAGGCAGTTCTGATGGTAAGTGATGACCGCCGCCCATGGACATTTGCAACACCAGACGCTTGCAAATGCGTTGCCAAACCCCTTAGAAACCGTTCAGGTTTCTTAAAAAAGGGAGTTACTGAACTGACAGCAAACGGAATTCCTATGCTGTCAGAATAGTCACTCCCCTAATGAGCTCTGGTGACCTTACTCACTCGCAGAAAGACAACATGGTTGATTCACTGCGGTCTTCTGTAAGGCGGAGGTACTTCCCCAGTCAGGCAGCTCAATATGAGCGAGGACTCTCGCTATACCCTACCTCACGAGATGTAGTCAAATATTTCAGTTGGTATAACATATTTTACGCTAATTTTACCCAGAGGTAGGGCAATTAATATCATCCTTGGTTATATTTCGCCGAATAGTAATTGGACCAAATGAAAACGTGAATACTAAAATCATTCCAAATATTCTATTCATATATAAAAAAAAACTGATCAAGTACGAGTGGGACTCGCGCACCAAAGGTTCCGTAAAAACATTACGTAAGTTTTAAGTAAAAAGATAAACTGAGAGATAAACTTAACTTTGCCGTTGGAAAAGTGGTGTCACCATACATTGATATAGGTCGCGATTAGTTTGCTGTTTCAATTGCAAAAGTATTTTTTGTGATGCAACTACAAATTTATTTATGCCGAATTTCATGATTCTATGTCAAATGGACTGTTGTTGTGTTTGAAACAACAAACTGAAAATTCTGGTCATTTTCATAAAAATCCTCCTCACTACCGACCGACTACTGGGTCCGTGGTTCGATTTTTAGGTAGAGCAAAGTGTTATTGGGTTTTTCTATGAAATTCTCAGTAGCAGCTCGGAGTTTGGGTTCGTGCGCGGTTGATGGCAATAGGCTCGCCCCCTATGACATGGGACCTAAAACATACCAGCAAAATGCGAATTTGCATTAGCCACTTCTGTCTAACCCTACGGGGACGACAGGCGTGATGATACGTTTCACACCAATCCCAAGCAAACTGCTTTTTACAATTTAACCAGTAACAATTTTAAACACAATTTCTCATACTTATAAAGTTCAGATTTGTGTAAAGCTGTACCACCTTCTTCTGTAATAAGCAACGACCTCTTTTGCACATTTATTTTAAGACGGAACCGCATTATTTTCACTGGAAAGCAAATAATATCTAATGGCACGCTTGCAATCAACATTCCACCTCTCTGCCGGCTCCCTGTTCGTCTGTCTGTTACAATTAACTGTAGGAATGCCTCCGTAATTGCATGTGATGGAGAATTTCTTGTGTTCGTTTTAGAGGAAGAATTAATGGTGATATTGTATTCGTTGATTTGTTTTGAGGTGAGAGAAAAGGAACGGGTTGTACCCTGAAATTAAAATACTTATTACCGAATTAAAAAAAAGAGGAGGTTCTCAATTCTACTGTAACTTTTTTTATGTTTGTTACCTCATAACTTTCGACTGGGTGAACCGATTTTGATGATTCTTTTTTTATTTGAAAGCTGGTGCTTCCCGTGTGGTCCCATTTCCATTTGGTTCAGTTCTGACATTAGAAGTCGGTTTTTTTTTAGACAGAATTATGACTTTTTTATGTATAGTTATCTACTAACTGTAAGTACATTGTCACGCAACGTTGTGGCACATTCTTGTGTCTTGTTAAAATTGGAGATCAATTGTTGCATTTTTGAAGCTTACACAAAACAACTGTTTTTCTCGCTTCGGATACTTTATAATGATTAATATATTTTTGTAGTGTATCTATTATAGTATCTTTAACATGGGGTTGTATAAAAATGTCTGAATATATTTATTTATAACTTTTATTACTAACAATTTTATTGAACACTAAACTAATAACCACTTAACCACATATTGATTATTTACACTTCTGAAACTACTTTTGATGGATCCTTTACAGCAACCATGTTCATGAGCAGACTGACCAGATAAACATAGTCTGTGATTTGAAAAAAAAAAACAAATAATATAACTTCCCGACCTGAAAATCGATCCTAGAACTTAACGCTCAGTAGCCGCGCTTGGAGCCACTACACCAATGAGCAATGACACTGCTAGTCTGAGAATCGAACTAGGTAGCCCACGCTCAGAAACACGCCAGTTCCCAAAGATACAATAACTCTTATTTCATTTGACATAATCACAAACATTTATGTACGTAGGCCTGCGTGGCAATACGAGAACATTTACATCCCTTTTCGCCCCCTTTACATCCCCCATTTCCACCCCGTTCGGGCCTAAAAGTACTTATTTATAGTAACAGCCCTCGAGAGTAATGCATTATTATCATACGTTACCCTGTACATTTTTTTTGCTTTTACAAAGTATTTTTTCTAAATTTTTCATCTTCTAACAATTCGTTTTGAAACAGATCTGGATTTTAAGTATACTTCAACGAATTGACGACTCGGTGGCGCAGTGGGTGAGCGATCGTTGTGCGTCACGGGTTGCGGGTTCAATAGAGGCCAATTTCTAGTGGAAATCAGCGCTGATAGTTTACGTAAGGTCCTAGGTAGTATTCTTAGGTTGCGCAAAATGTCGTCACTTTTTCAATTAAATTGGATTGTAGTTTATATATTTTGTGACCAGTAAATGGCCTTAACAGTATTTGTGTTAATCTTTGGAGAGGCTTTATTTCAGCAGTGGCCGTCTTTTGACTGATAATATAAAATAATAATAATAATATTTCCGGACATTACACAGCGCCATCTAGTTCTGTGCTAAGCAACGAGGCTTGTGTTACGGATACTAGTTACTTGATATACTACATATATACTTTATTTTTTGTAAATACGCACATATAACACATAGATACACCCATGACTCGGAAACAAATGTTGATGCTCATCACACAAACATTTGTGTGATGAGCATCAACATTTGATTTCGAACCCGGGACCCAAAGCACAGCAGGCAGCGTTAACTGCCGGTGAGCTAAACGGGTCAGCGTCGTCCGAATATAGCGATGTTAAAATGACCATAAACATGCCTCTGTTACAGGGGACCTATTAATCTAGTTATTTTAACTGTAGGTCTGAATTAATGGGCCTGCCTAATCTTTCGGGAATATTCATGTAACAATACATATGTAAATAAAGATTACCTAACTACACTTTGCTTACGTATTTAACTAGGTGTTGCTCACAGCTTCGCCCGCGCAATTTGGTACTAATTTCTCCCCCTCATTTCATCATCATTATCATCAACCCATTAACGTCCCACTGCTGGGCACGAGTCTTCTCTCATTTGAGAGGGATTAGGCTATAATCCCCCACGCTAGCCTATTGCGGGGAGACAAATCTCTCAAGCATGCAGGTTTCCTCATGATGTTTTTCCTTTATGATAAATACGCACATAACTTCCGAAAAGTCAGTGGTGCGAGTTTATTTTTTCGTTACGTAGGGAAACATCATGAGGAAACCTGCATGCTTGAGAGATTTTCTCGATGGCATGTGAAGTCTGCCAACCCGAAGTATGCTAGCATGGTGGACTATAGCCTAACCCCTCTCAAAATTAATGGAGACCCGTGCCCAGCTGTGGGACAATAATGGGTTTATGATGAAAAATGGTATGAACGGTTTTTTGTAAATTTCAATGTTAAGAGGTGTAATGGTGAGGTAATAGTACTAAAGCAGGGAGGGCAACAACTGTATGTTTGAATTATTATGTAAAGCTTACTTACAATTAAAAAATACATGCATATTCCGTTATGATGCGGTTCCGCACCGACTGCTCACACGTTCCGCACGCGCATTGTGCGTAGCCGAGCCTCTAGCCGCCATTTTATTTTACGGAGGGGAAAAAAGATAATAACCCGTGAAAGAACATTAACGTAACATCGTATGGAGTAATAACACATAACATATGAGTTTAATCTCTGGGTTTCTTACATATTTCCACGCACCGTTATTACTCGAAACCGATGGGTTAGTCTCCGCTGTTTTGTCATAGGGAATACGTATCCATGACATTTTTTGTATCCCTATTTAATTTTTTCACTAATAAATATACCATATTTTGAATTAGTTTTGGATTATGATGAGATGAATATGCAAGAAATTTACGAAGGTTGCTTTCAATCCAATGTCCAATTTACAAACAATGGTACATCATATCTGTCCCACTGTTGGGCGTGGCTGTTATGAAATTGATACATAATATATTTTATAAAGCATGGTAACTGTTCAGTCAGTGTTATGCAAAGAATTTGCAATCTATATCTAAGTCGTGTGTTCCTAACCCCAAAATAACAACGTAAACATTTTCGAACAACAAAATGGACGTCACAAACTTAAATTGTAAACTGTAAAAAGTCCATCATAATAAAAGGGCCTGCATAGCCGAGATAGGTTCTAAACCAATTGGGAATGGACGCTTTGTACCCGCGTTTACACAACCCGGGAGTGATCGGGTGTACTCTGTGATGAGCGGAGCGGTGAGCGGAGCGGGGAGCGAAATATTGTATGGTAGATTTTGTCTAGTGGTAATTTTGTCCGCGATTTTGTGCGCGTAGAATTAGTAATTCATCCAATCTGCTTTTTCATCATCATCATATCAACCGTTAGACATCCACTGCTGGATATAGGTCTCGCCCAAAGAATAGATATGACGATATGTCAAGCAGAGGACATCTACTGGTTATAAGTAAATATATCAAAAATATATCGGGCATTGTGACGCAGCTCCTATCTAGTTCTGAGATAAGCAATGAAGCTTGTGCTACAGATATTAGATGATTGATACCCTACATCATTATATTTATTTAACACATAACACTATACATAGAAACATCAATGGTACGCGTAAACCGGTATGCGTGCCTGGGACCCCACAGACGGCAATCTTCAATGACATCTAATCAGGCCGTTGAATGAATTCCTATTGAGGTTTAATTAATAACAAGTGAAAAACTTAGTCTGCCAATCCGCAGTAGGCTAGCGTGGAGGACTATAGCCTAATCGCTCTCAAATGAGAGGAGACACAGGTCTCCTTCAGGCACAGGCCCAGCAGTGGAAAAATAGGTTGATGAATAAAAACTTCAATCCGCTCTCGCTCCGCTTATCACACGGTGCAGCCCACAGCGACGATGCAAAAATGCTGTTTGCTAAATATGAATTCCCATTATGGTTGCTTTTAGTGCTGATAGTAATGGAGCGGGCCGTATTTAAGTCTTACCGCCTGTTGGTTTATTTATAGCAATGAATTAACATAACGTGAATTTAGTAGCACTAAGTTTTAGGCGCTGATCTTTTACTTGTTAAACTATACGATGAAATAGTATTTATCTAATATACAATATAAGATATGTACTATCTACTGCCTTGTTGGTCTAAAGGTCGAGCAGTAAGACTGCTTCCGATCCATTCTCGAGTTATGGGCTTAGCCATATTAATTTTTATTTTTCTTTTATATTTGCATGGTGTGATCTACTGTAACTGAGGGTACACAAGGCCTTTGTGATTTTTTTAAATATGTACAATTAGTATATAAGGTTATCTCTTGTTGGAGACTCAAATAAAATAAATAAATAAAATAGAATATTTTTTTTAGGATTCCGTACCAAAAGGGTAAAAACGAAACTCTATTACTAAGACGTAGCTGTATATCCAAATGTCAAAAATAATATATTTCTGTTACTACTCTAACAACAAATACTAAAAACAGAATAAAATAAATATTAAAAGGGGGCTCCCATACAAAAAACGTCATTTTTTGCCTAATTTTGTACGGAACAAGTCCGACTCGCACTTGGCCGGTTTTATATGTATTTATGACAAAAAAACTATCCATGTAGTGTCTCAACTATCTAGTACCGAGGTTGCAGATACCTCACAGGTACACAGGTTTCATTGTTTAGCCCGGAACTAGGTGGCGCTGCGTCTTGCCATGTTGGTAGGCAAAAACTTCAAAATGCCACTAATTTATGTCGATCTCTAAGAAAGGATGCATCAAAAACTGTGTTTTGTAAACGGGCTTTAAGCCGCGGACTATACCGACGAGCTACAAACACAATCTTAATCCCTCTAACCTCATTTAAATAAATGTTTCAACAACAAAACGCAGCCACCCCTCAACATCCCTTCTCATTCTAATACAGCCTCCATGGGCCATTCAAAAAATAATTACCGCCTTTATTTTAATAAAGCTCTTAGAAAACCGAGGGCTAATGTCTAATTAAAATTATTTAGATTATGCTAATTTCCTTTCATCTTTGTTACTTTTGCAAGTGCGAAAGAAATAGCGCCATATTTTTGGCGCGCAAAGTCTTTTCTATTCAAAATATTTTTTCAAGGCCGCTCGGAATGTGTCCCTTTAAAAATATATTGGCCAGAAATTGGCCGTTAATTTTCTTACATCATAATTACAAAAGAGAAATTAAATTTCTCCTAAAAAATACGGATTTAAATCTAGTGTCACATATTTTTCTATTTAAATTCAAATCATTTATTTTAAGTAGACCAGTATAACAGGTGCTTTTGAATTGTCAAACTGCACGGTTCCAAAAAGTCTATGAAGAAGAACCGACAAGAAACTCCATAGATACTCTTTTAAATTAATACAAATTACAATATAGGAAGTCAATTATTCCTTTACAATGTTTATATGCAACATCAATATGAGAATAATGCAGTTTGATGTGAAATAATCTTCTAGTTCCGTGGTAAGCAACGAGGCTTGTTTTACGGATACTTATGAAATGTATAAACTATTTACCCAAGATAAAATAAAACCAATTCAGAATGCCATAGCATGTATGAGTCGACCAGCCTCCACCGACAGCACCCGTTCACGAGTATGACGTGTGTATCAGCGTCGCTCTACTCAACCATGTTGTAGGGAATAATTCAAAAGATGTAAAAGAAATATGAGAAGATGTATGAATGTATGAATATATGGCGTTCTACCTAATTTGTATCGTACTCTTCAGGATGGGCGTGAAAGGAGGTTTTTATTCGTCTTATTATATTTTTTAGACTCAAACCGCAGCCTGTAACTAACAGCCGTCAATTGTGAATAGTTGAGGCTACTTAAAATTGAGTAGCATTTGAATAGTTAACTATAATACATAGTAGTAATAATTCCCTCTTTTAAGAAACCAAAACGGTTTCTGCAGGAGTTGGCAACGCATTGGCAAGCCTTCTGGTGTTGCAAATGTCCATGGGCGGCGGTGATCACTTACCATCAAGTGAGCCACCTGCTCGTTTGCCCCCTTATCGCAATAAAAATAAAAGTAGCCAAGGAGATCACTCTTCAACATAAAATAATCCTAACATAAAATATGTCGCAACGTTATCAATCTAAAAGGAGCATGGATGCATACCGTATCAATCTTTGGCAATTTTACGCATACTGTAACATTTATTTATATACTTTGGCAATTGATTTAAGACAAACCTACATGCTTAGACCTCGCACTTGTTACCTGAATGTTGTGCTGAAATAAAGACTGCAATACCTTTTATTTTAAAAGAGTGTCTATGGAGTTTCATGTCTGATTCTTCTCCATAAACTCAATCTCTTGAAACTGCAACTTTAAAAAAAATTTATTAAACTTGAAAAAGCTTATTTGAAATAAAAACCCGTTTATTATCCCACTACTGGGAACTGGGCATGCATCATCTGTCATGATGAGAAGAATTTGGCAGCCTAACACGCTACTCTAGTACGGATTAGCAGACTTGAAAGCCAGTCAAAAGAACTAGAAAAAATCCAAATACCTTCTTAAATCTTTAAGTAGATTTTTGAACAACTTCAGAAACTTTGCTTAACAGAAAAAAAAAATCACCCGGTAGCCACCTAATTACGCTTGTTATAAGAGTTACAAAAATCACATTAATTATTTTAATTATAAAAGGTTACACTTCAACGTAATTAAATGATTTCAAAGCTTTGCCGTAAACTGAATAATTTTACCTGGAAAAAAATTAATTTAATATTTTTTTGCGCTTTGAATGTCGAGTAAAATAGTATGAATGGATTGCCGTGGACAGATTTATGTGACGGATTACGCAAAACTCGTTGTAATGCTAATAGAATTATGAAATCTGTGATACATATTAATTAGGCGCAAAAAAAAAGTATAGAGCAAGTCTATGAAGTCCTGGTACGTAGAAAAATGAAACGTCAAAGAATAAAAAATTAAATACCTACTTTGATTGCATAAGCAAGATAATATGTGTCACAAGAAAATATGTGTAATTACTAGAATTATAACTTCAAGACGACCAGCACCTCAGTCTGCCCGTGACCATGGATGCTGTAAAGGATCCGAAACGTCGGGTTAAAATAATATCAAAAATATACCGCGATAAAACCCGTAAAAAGTTTTATTTCAACCTGGCCTTAAATCTAAAACTAAATCTATCCAAAATACCTACGATACTTAAGCCACCAAATAGCAGAATTGAGCAATAACGTATAACTTTTGTAGATTTATGAGTTTTGTTGTTCCGTTTTAGGGTTCCGCCTGCAAAATAATAAACCCCAACATTGTTTTAGTGAGCAAGTTCCGAAGTGGAATTGTATTATGATTATTATCGAATGGAATCTAGTATTGTGTAAGCTAAAGGTTTATCATATATCATTGTAACATACGCCCTGTATCCATAAAGGTCTAAGCAGAGGAATAGGTACTGATACATCAACAATATCTACTTACAGCGGTAAATTTTTGTCATCATCATCAACCAATGTACTTGTTTGTGTGATGAGCATAAACATTTGTATCCGAGTCTACGTGTGATGTACTTACCTATGTATATACCTTGTATGTATTTACAACAATAAAAAGTATATATTATTATGTTTCTGCAACACTGTAATGTCCAGAATGTGCAGAAATATTTATAAATAAATAAATATTCTTAGACATTATCACACAACGCCATCTAGTTCTGTGGTAAGCAACAATGCTTGTGTTACGGATACTAGTTGGTTGATATACTACATATATACTTTTTTTTTGTAAATACATACATCTTCTAATATATAAAATTCTTCTGTCACGGGGTGCGTAATCGAACTCCTCCGAAACGGCTCGACCGATTTTGATGAAATTTTTTGTGCTTATCCGGTATCTATGAGAATCGGCCAACATCTATTTTTCATCCCCCTAAATGTTAGGGGTAGTTCACCCCTAAATTTTTTTTTTATTTTTTAGACAAAATATTTTCTTGTATTTTTTTTTAGATTTGGCATTAAAAAATACATACAACCCTAAATTTTCACCCTTCTACCACCAACCCCTAAAATGTGGCAAAACAACGTTTGCTGGGTCAGCTAGTATTATATATAGATACATCCATGACTCGGATAAAAATGTTTATCCTCATCACACAAACATTTGTTCCTACCGGGACCCATAGCACAGAAGGCAGTATTAACTAGGTACTGCTGGACTAAATGGGTCGTCATTTTTTTATTTACTGTCTAACGTCTGTCCATCTCACTGCTGGGCCAGGGTCTCGTCTCATTGCAAATCATACCACGCATAATTAAATAAGCAGATTGCATATAATTATTAATTCTAAGTGGACGAAGTCAGGGGCAAAAGCTTGTATAACTAATTATTGTAATATATACTATATGGAAATGATAACACGACAATAAATTAAACCTAATGATATTCTAAGTATGTATACCAAAAATCAATCAAATATACCCAGTAGTTTAGACACAGGACATTATTTTCAATTATTTAAATTTTCAACATGATTTATTGTTTACTAGGCTATCACAGATGAGCTTAAAGGCCTGCAACATATGTAAATATAAATACACGTTGCCAACTCGCCATTTAAAAGACCGCCAATCTTAAAAAAACTCCTTACGCAAATCTAATTTCTTTTGCATATTAATTGTGCTATTTAGTTTGTTTGTATTTTTTTTTTAATATCGATGTTACGACTTATTTAATAGTCAAAATACACTCTTGAACTAGTACGGCGCGTCTTTTCATTTATTGTCGTGTTATCATCTCCACATTGTATACATTTTGAAAATTGAATATAATTTGGTTTTGTTTATTTACTTAATGTAATTAATATAACAAACAGGGACCTAAATTCAGCAAATGTACGGCAAGTACCTAAGAGTAAATTTTTCGACAAGAAAACACTTGGAAAATTTCTGACAACAATTCTTTGTTATCTTATATGATTCATAATATTGTTTTTTATCGTTTCAGGTAAGCTTCGAACGGTGTTACACAGCGAGTGTAGTAAAATTATTGTAAGTGTTATGTATAATGTACTTACTCTTTCACTTTATTACCATACTTTTGTAGTATCGTGTTTTATTTTAACTGTACTTTCTAACGATAAGGTTATATGGTTTTACTTGAACTCTAGGGTAAAAATATATGTGTTTACGTAGTACGTAAGTATTGTGATAGTACCTAAGTGAGTAAGGTTACCAGAGCTCGTTGGGGAGTGACTATTCTGGCAGCATGGGCATTCCATTTGCTGTCAGTTTAGTAATTCCCTATTTTAAAAAACCAAAACGGTTTCTGCAGGGGTGTGCAACGCATGGGCGGCGGTGATCACTTACCATCAGGTGAGCCGCCTGCTAGTTTGCCCCCTAATCGCAATAAAAAAACGAACCTGTTTCTTTTTGGAGTCGGTAGTATAAGTATTCGTGAAATATGTGAAGGTACGTGTAGACGGGGCATGGCAGCGTTATAAACCAATTCCGGCAAATGTCAAGGTGACATTTAAGCTTCGAAGCTTCTAGAACGGAAAATCTTGCGGCCAACGAATATTTATGAAAAAATCTTTGGGTACCGTAGGCAATCTAAAAGCTGGGATCATGTTGAAACATCGATACTACTGGTTGGGTGTAAAGGATAACAGTTTTGCTTGCTTTCACTGACACAGAGAGGGGTGGGGTAAAAATTTCTTAAATTCTGCTTATATAATACTTGAACGACCATATGACGACCCAATTAACCCAGCGGTAGTTAACGCTGCCTGCTGTGCTACGGGTCCCGGGTCCGAATCCCGGTAGGGACAAATGTTTGTGTGATGAGCTCAAACATTTGTATCCGAGTCATGGATGAATCTATGTATAATATGTATGTATTTACAAAACAAAATGTATATATGTAGTATAACAACCAACTAGTACCCGTAACACAAGCCTCGTTCCTTACCACGGAACTAGATGGCGCTGTGTAATAATGTCCGGAAATATTTATTATTATTATTATATACAGTTAACCTTTTTTTTCCCCTAGGTCAAACAGAAACTAAAGATGGCATACCATGTATACTAATTTGCAACGCCAGCATTTTAGAATATTTTTATCGTTCATATAGTGGGCTATGTGCAATCGCCCTAAGGTCTTATTTCTCCTGTAACGCACGACCTAACTCAAATTTATCTGTTAAAAATGTTGCCAATAAAAATTCGCACGTGACGTACAAAACAGTGGTATTGCCAACGAATAAAATGAACCCATATAGTTTAGTTTCGGGCGCGGATAATATTGTGCCTATAAAAGCCATTTCACCCATTTAACTCTAAAGAACACTGTATTTTATTTCACTACACCAGACTTTTTTATACATAAAAATTGAATTTTACGTATAGAAAATTCTAGAATTGTATTCAGTTGGCACTACACGTTAAAACCCTATTCAGCAAAAACCAAAAAACATTCATGTTTTGACACGAAAAAGCCAACGGTGGTGCAGAAATAAAACAGCGTGGACAAAATATATTTTGTAGGTACATTTGCGCTAGGCCACAATGGTTAAATTTAATTCGCGTCACGCAGCACTGTGCAGAGGGTATTTTGAGTGTATTCTGATATTTTCGTCCGCGACTCTCGCACAGTGGTCATGTTGACTGGACATAGTAAATTTGTGCATAATTGCTGCCAGTTCCGTGCGTTTTAATTCATACATTATTAACGGATTTCGTATATGCATTTATAATGATGTTTTCCTGTTTTACAGAAAGAGCAAAACCGTATTTTGTTTTATGTTAAATGTAAGGTACGTTTTATTTAATTGCTCGTAGTTCTTAATCATGTTATAAAATTTTATACAGATTTATTACAAAAATGTTAATTAGAGTATTTATTGTGTCCGAAGAGTAGATACATCCATATAATAAACAATATCATTGCGCACTGTACGGTTCCAGAAGAACTTACGATAACTGCTTATCATCAGGTTGGCCATAAGCTTTTTTTTTTAATGGAAATAACGGGCAAACGAGCAGGCGGCTCACCTGATGGTAAGTGATCACCGCCGCCCATGGACATCTGCAACACCAGAGGACGTGCAAATACGTTGCCGACCTTTCAGAAAAGAATAAGCTCTCCTCTTGAAGGTTCCCACGTCGTAACGGTTTGGAAAGACCGCCGGCGACAGCTGGCCTACCACAAAATAGTAGTACGAGGCAAAAAATGCCTCAAAAACCGTACTGTTGAGGAACTCTGGACATCGAGGTGATACGGATATGTTTGTTAAACAAAAAATATTAACTATTTTACTACTTGTTTAGGGGTATTCAAATCACGAGTAGAGAATTAGGATCTTCTACGTAAGCGTGGTTCATCTAGAAGAGTCCTAGACCACATCGTCACTTGCCATCAGGTGAAAATCTTCTAGAACAATAGTACACACGATAACGAGAAATAGAGGCAGTAGGCCTCTATTTCTTTAATTCTATGTACGAATGGCAACAATATAATCAATACTCTCTACTTATTCAAATAGACATTGCAATAATATTCAAGGTCTGTATAACCAAACGAATACCGCGATACAACCCGTAAAAAATAGTTTCATTTCAATAACCAACACCTTTTTATTACCCGTCTTAAAAACCAAAACAATATCTCCACAGTTTCAGTGACCAAAAATAAGCAGAAATAATATTTCCAACAGATATTTACCATACACTGCACGGTGGGGAAAAATCCAACCATTTCTATGCAAAATTTTCAGTTTCACCAATCTTTTCGATAACGCGGAAAAGCTGTTGACCGATATTGTTTTTGCCCACAGTGCATCCTTTTTATTGAACGTTTCATTTTTCACAGACATTAACATTAAAGGTGTTTTTGAATTTTCGAGAGATTTTGCAACTTTTGGGTCCAAGTTTCAGTTTGAGCAAAATGTGATTAGGGGTTTTTATGAAATTCGTTCAAGTGCAATGATAGGAGCAAATTTATTACCATGGTTTGCTTGTGAATTGCTTTGCCCCTATCGCATTTGACTAAAAAAAACAACAAGAGCCAGAAAAGTAATTTTAATCACAACTAAAAACATTTCGATAAAACAAAACATAAACTGTTTAAATCAAAATCAGTTTATCAGTTCACTCACGATGATGCTAAAAACTTATTACACCGCTCCTTTTTTTCCGGGATATAAACGAAACAATGTGCAGTTTTACCGTTTACTTACCCTATTTATCGCCGTCAATGCAAAACTAGTAAAATCCTAGTAATATGACCAGTGGACGCACCACCAACTTTTTGCAGTTACGTGCGTATCTTTACATGCTCTTCCGCTCAGAAAAATTGCGAGGAAACCTGCATGTCTGAGAGATTCTCTCGGTGACATGTAAAGTCTGCCAACCCTCTGCTAGAGTAGTGGACTATATATAGCCTTATCAATTTGAATTGCGGGGAGACCCGTGGACAGCAGAAAAACAATAATTGGATTGAACATGATGATGAACGAATGACATTACAAACGTTAAAAAAAGCAATATTTTATCACTTCAAAACCCATCTCATTCCA
This sequence comes from Craniophora ligustri, assembly GCA_905163465.1. Classification (NCBI taxonomy): domain Eukaryota; kingdom Metazoa; phylum Arthropoda; class Insecta; order Lepidoptera; family Noctuidae; genus Craniophora; species Craniophora ligustri. The sequence goes on along the minus strand of LR990978.1, from coordinate 9,621,156 downwards.
ATTCCCGCACAAACTTTTAAAAATGACACGGGCATTTAAAATTCGAAATACGATCCGTGTCACGCAAGAACATCGCAACATGATTTTAAAAAGAGAACGCCATTCACGTTTCAATTATACGCTACATGTCGATGTGGATTTAAAATTTAAAATATCACCTGTTTTCAGTGCCGTATACAAAACCTTGGGGCAGTATTTAAACATGCTGGTTAATAACATTATATTATAAAGTGGAGAGGTTTTTTTTAAAATTTAATGAAACAATATAATATTTATTATTTATATTTCTGCCAAATTTGATCCTTTATTTTGTATTACTGTGCAGTGTCTGACGACCCGTTTAGTTCAGCGGTAGTTAACGCTGCCTGCAGTGCTATGGGTCCTGGGTTTATCAACATTTGTTTCCGAGCCATGGATGTATCTATGTATTATATGTATGTATTTACTAAAAAAAAGTATATATGTAGTATACCAACCAACTAGTATCCGTAACACAAGCCTCGTTGCTTACCACGGAACTAGATGGCGCTGTGCAATAATGTCCAGGCATATTTAATTATTTATTTTATTTATTTAGTGTCAAGCATTTAGCTTAGTGTTATTATCACATACTTCTAATTCTAAAGATCTAAAGTTCAAATTCAAGGTACGGTTTTCTGACTTCGGAATCATATGCAATGATGCAACCGCTGCTTAGAGACATTGCGAGGGACAGTGTCCGTTGGGACGGAAAATGCCTTTGGATCACGTGAAACGTCGACCAGGTATTTGGCAGTCTCTTTGAAGAGAAAGCTTGTACTCGGACCATGAAACCTAACCTAAATTTCAATTAAACCGATATTAAAGGTACTTTTGGATTGTCGAATCTAGTAACACGGTCCACAATAGGTTTTATACCAGCTATGATATAGAAAAGGAGAATAAGAGTGGGGAGGCCTTTGCCCTGCAGTATTTATCTGGACAGTATGACACAGCGCCATCTAGTTCCGAGCGAAGCAACTAGGCTCGTTTTTCAGATACTAGATGGTTGATATATATATTTTTTGTAAATACATACATGTTATACATAGAAATATCCATAATTCATAAAAAGAAATCTCACGATGTTCTCCTTTGCCGTTTGAGCTTGTGATAAATACGCACATAACTTGCGAAAAGTCAAAGGCCCGGGCTTGAACAAAAATGAAAAACGAGACCTTTGACATCTCAGTCCACTGGTCACACCACTAGGCTACCACAGCTCTTTAAATACTACTGCACTAATAATAATATTATCGCTGCTTGTCGGTCCTGAGAATATTTTAATCCATGAAGCTATAATTCATTATGTTCAATACAAAAAAAAAAGCTTATAAAGCAAATGTTAACGATAAGTCAATTAGCCTGCCTAACGTATGATGGGGGAAGATAAATGCAGCAAAATTTCCAGTATAGAGTTTAATGTATTTTTTTAAATAATACAGCTCATATTTTGCATCTGTTATGAATCATATTTCAAAACAGAGGTTGTTTTTTTTAAATTGAAATACAACCTCCTTTCACAAAATTTTATATTATTTATATACATTGTCATTTTTGTGTAACAATAGTAATGTTTTTTTTTACTCTGTATTGTAGTTGCATTAATAAACTTTAATTCTCGTATATTAAACACGCTTAGATACAGAACTATGTTTGTATGTATTTCTGTAGTATTTTATGTTTTATTTTAATTATAAAATATTTAATTTATTTAATTTATTATTCTTTTTTTTATTTTTATGAACAACGCCATGACTACACAACTCTACAGACTTAGGCACTAAAAGAATAGAACATCAAAAATTACATTATTAAAAAACATGCAATATTAAATAGAATCATTATTTACATTACAATATATTATAATTTATTTAATAAACAGACAGAAATGTGTTTCTTTGAATCCTATTGCTCGGCATCTTCTTCCCAGCAAAAACACTAGGCAGCTGTGAAGGGCGTGCGTTTTTGGGGGTTATGTGTATTGTCGGCGTTCAAAAAGAGTTACTACTTACTTATTTACTTTGTTTAACGACAATTTGAGTATCACAATTAATAGCAAAATTACAAATTAATGTAAAATACCATAAAATTACCATCGAAATTACAATCTCAAAATATATAAACTATGCTGGAAAAAGGTACTTTATACATTAAAAAACCATATCAGTCTTATTTACTTATTTATTTATTACCAATGCATTTTTTTCTTATCACAACCAACTAAACTATAGACAAGCTTTATAATATTCTTTTCATCTGAATATATGAAATTGTTATCTTTATCAAAAGTCAGACCATACATAGTTTTGGTATCAAAAATCTTCTTCAAACCATCAAATTTACTATCAATATATACTCCAAAATTGCTTACGATATATGTATCTCCTTCATTATCTTCAGTTATTTGCCTTACAGTTATAAGTTCATTAACAGCTTCAACTATCATATTTTCATTATCATACTTATACAAACCAGTTTTATTAGCAAAATATATAGAATTCGAACTACTAACATGGAAGTGATCCATTTCGAATTGCTCAAATTCTTTTACTGAAGCAAATTTCCCGTCATATTCTATGTGAAGTTTTTGATCTGGATAACTTATGTAGAATAGATTCTTCTTATAAAATAATGACCATATATTCTTCCCTTTTTCTTTATAAAAGTCTGCTAGTTTTGTGAGCATATTGTATTTGTATATTCCGTCGCTCCCTCCGAGGTATATTTCATCATTCATCTGGTCTATAGCTACTGAACAGCCTCCTCTAATACCTGCTATAGTTAAGTACTCTTTGGAATCAATGTTGAATAGGGCTAGTTGGAAATCAACATCGGAATATGTTTCTGGGAGGGAATAACTGAATAGGAGTGAGTTTGAACTCTTATGCACGTTTAAATTGTAGGGTCTGCCAATGTTTGCCCACAGAACCTCTCTGTCGTACCAATTGTCTCCAATTTTCAAACGGTTGCAAGCTATTTCTGGCACACTACCCACGTACGATACGGCTGATATTAGTATGTATACTTTTCCGAACATTGAAGGATTCCTGAAATCGTAAAATTAATTTCATTTCATGTATATATCATCATCATCGTCATCATCAACCTATTAATGTCCCACTGCTGGGCACGGGTCTCCTCTCATTTGAGAGGGATTAGGCTAAAGTCCACCACGCTAGCCTGCTGTGGGTTGGCAGATGCTATCTTCACATGCTATCGAGAATTCTCTCAAGCATACAGGTTTCCTCACGGTGTTTTTCCTTTACCGTTTAAGCATGTGATAAATACGCACATAACTTCTGAAAAGTTAATCGTGCGTGCCTTGGGACCTCTGACTTCTCAGTGCACTGGTCACACCCCTACCACAGCTCACGTATAAATCAAAGTGGGATAATTGCAATGACTAGAACATAGATATAAATTAAATAAAAAATGATATTGATATGATTGAAACAGAGGCTGTAAAGGATCTAAAACGTTAGATTTCTATATCAATATACCGCCATAAAATCCGTAAGAAGTAGTTTTATTGACTTATGTACACTTAAGTGTAAGAAATCCGTGTGAATCCTAGTATTATTTTTAATTCTCATAACGAACTCAGGTAAGTAGTAATGTTAAAACAACACACAACTATTATTTACAAATAATCTTTAGTTATTAGCTAAACAACAACAATTATGCTAGTGGTCATTTTCAAACACTCGTAGGACACAAGCACGGTGAATTATTAACTACAATATCAAATATCACGGCCTTAAGGTCAGCGTGCTTGGTCCCTTGACACACTGAAATGACTTAAGGATACTTGTGAAGATTGGTTACTGTTAATTTAATAGGGAGAGGAAGGGACTTACAATCTATTTAGGCCAATGTGACCTGCAAAGGTCAAACGATTGATAACAATGAACTTTTGAATCTGGTAAAGCCTGATAGTGGAACTAGTGGACTTTAAATTGTAGAAGTCAAAGATCTCGATTTGAATCCCAAGGCACAAGGACAAGGAAGAGGCTTTTCGAAGCTATGTGCGTATTTATCACATGCTCAAACGAAGGAAATCATCGTAAGGGAGAACCTCTCTGCCTCAGAGGTTACGTCAGGAATTTTACCAAACCGCATTAGCCTATAATGACGGATTATCACAATATCTCATCTCTCTCCCTCTGGTTATTTCATCTATCCCATGTGAGCAAGCTCTCATGTGAGAATATCAGAGGCAATAACAATAATAAAATTTTGTTTACCAAAAAGCGTGATTTTAATTTAGGGAACAAATTTAACACTGAAATTACACATCGTAAAATCAAAGTCTCACGAACAAAATTGTGATCATCAAATCCTAATTCATGTAAACCTACAACTAAAACGAAAATAAATAAAAAAACATGCTTACCCAAAATTTGAAATTCTAATATCCATATTTAATTAGATGCGCTTTAATATCAACGATTGCCTGACACATGTTCTTCGATCAACGATGATGGAACAATGAAGAGACAATTATTATTAATTATTAGTTAAACTTGTTATCCTTTTGGGCCCATTGTTTGGACCAATATAAAACAATCCATATACCAGACAACGGTAAAACAAATCTTACGATATAATAACATCATCGGAAGCTGTAACTAAAGATATATTTGATAATGTTGACGTTCAATCAGTCATAATACAAAGTGAATAGAACCGGAAATCGAGTAACCCCCGTAGACCTATTATAAAATCATTTGCCACATCAATATATACCTTATTTCTTTACAGTAATCGTATCAAAATTTTGACAGATGTATTGATCTGTAGATGACCAACACTACGAAATAGAAGCTACTTTTTGAACAAACAAGAAACAAGCTTTTATTACGAAACTTACTTATTTCGTTTAATGATTTATGAGCTTTATCATAATTGGAAACTGTAGGAAAAACTACAGTAGCATCTGTTTAAGTATCATCATTTTGTACTTTTACTGCAAAACATTATCTAATTCAGGATTCAGTTTTCTCCTCTCTTTGTTTATCGACCTCATTTGCAAATATCTGTTATTACTCGCATAACCCTCTATATTAAGTATTTCATTACCATCTGTAGGTAAGTGACTAAGTGGCTTGCTACTTACTCTACCTAAGTAATCACCACCCTAATGATATTCTACTTTCTTTTTTTCAAAGTCAAAGTCAAAGTTTCATTGCATGCTAAGTGTACCATTAGTGTTACATGGTATGGCGAGTACTTATGACTTAGCAACCTTTTGCAAGCATTGCAACATTGAGCGCTATCTTAACTAATATTATTATTTTTATACATAATATTTCCATTATTATATTATCCAGTAGCAATTATTTATGTAGTTTAGGTATTATTTATTAAATTATTTTACGTGTAAATTGTAGGTTAGTATTAATATAACAATATATAAATTGTGGCTTAGTATTCTGAATATATTATTTCTCAACACAGGCAAATTTTCAGTCGTAAAATTTATAGGAATTGGAGAAAAAATTGGGTGTAACAGAAATGATAAACAAAACTAAAATTATTTATTTATTCCTTTTTCTATGGTGCATTAACAATCGTTTCAAAGCTTACGTCTATTAATAATTATTTTATTATTATACATATTTACACAGTAGTCGAATGGTATCTTATTTATAACAATGTATTTTTTTTAAATTTAAAGTTACACATCAAGTCACTTGACATCTTCTTTCTTGACAATCACATACTTAGTCCTGTTTATTTTATTTAACACCTTAAACTACATCGTCATTGCATAGCTTGTTTTAATACTGTACCGATGTAGTACTTTTTATTAAGAAGAGTATCTATAGATTGTATTGTCGGAGTCTTCTAAATTACCAAAGTTTTGGAACCTTAAAGAAAGAAGAGTATTAAAGTCTCACTTTAGTTGTTGAGCATATTTGGAAACTAAGATATGGTTAACGAAGATATTACCCACATCTTCTGGTTTTTCTTCTGGTAATAAGTCAAGTCAAAGTCACTCACTCAATTCACTCTAACATACGCTAAGGTGCGTACAGACTACATAACATAACATGTTATAAAACATTGTTATATAACATGTTCCGGTAATGTGAAGACTGAATTTTGTAGAACATGTTATTAATATTTACAACAATGATATACATATAACTCATACACGTGAATAGGTACGAAAACGACAATGTAATTGTTGTATAACATTGTTATTCTAATTTGTACAGTATCGTTTTATATTGCAATGTTGAATAACAATGTTATATAATGTGGACGTGTTATAACACACAAGTTACATAACATGTTACTAAATCTGTAAGCACCTGTATACAAGTTTAGTTGACATTACCTTATAAAGAACACATCACATGCCCGTATCGCTTGAAGTTTTTTAGCTTGTATATGGATCATTTAACTAATCAACGTATTCCTCAATGATTCGCTGTTGTCATTTTCTTCTGGATTGATTATAGCGTTTAAGCATATCCCACTATATTTACTTGGAGTCAATTTGTATATTGTATCTTTATCAGAATATATTACGTGGTCTTTATCGTCGAAGGTCATTCCAAAAGCCTGGTCTATTTCAGCCACTCGTTTTACTTTATGATACGGCTTATCTTCTAGGTAGATACCATCACTTGCACAGAAATATACATCACCATAACTATCTTCGACTATCTGTCGGATAACGATCTCATCATCCAAAACGATTGCTTCGTTGTTCGGTTTCTCTACTTTATACAGCGCCGTTTTATTTGAGAAATACACATCAATATGCTTGGAAACGAAAAAATTGTCAATTTCTATATGAACAGCTTCGGCTACTTGTACAAAAGTGTCGTCTTGGTAGACAAATAGTTTTTGGGTTGGGTATTCTATGTAGTAGAAGTTTCTTCGCACGAATATAGCCCAGATTGACTTCCCTTCTTCAGCGAAGAATTCTGCTGACTTTGTGAGAAAGTTGTATTTATAAATACCATCATGCCCACCAAAGTATATGTCATCATTGCTGGCGTCATACGCTATGGCATAGCCTCCCGGAACGCCAAGGATTTCTCTGCAAGTCTTTTTGTCAAGATGACACGCTCTAATTCCGAAGTCCACTTGAGTACCGTTTTGGATGGTGTGGCTAAAAAAAAGGATCCCAGAGAATCTGTAGAGAATAAAACGATGTTAATTTTTTACCAATATGAATTCTATTAAATGGTCCTAAGGTACGATCTGAACAAATAGATCAAATTTCTCACAACAGTGCGATTTAAAGGCATTTTCTGCCTTGTATATTCACTTTTTGGAACCTGCCGGCGGCCTTTCCAGCCATTATGATATAAGAACCTTCAAGAATAGAAAGTGTTCTGTCCTGAAAAGATGGCAACGTGTTTGCAAGACCTCTTGTGTTACATAATTATGTCCATGGGCGGCGGTGATTACTGGTAAGTAATGGACAGAATCAGGAAACATAATTTTTTAACACGTTGTCAAAGAATAATTATACTAGAATATACATCATAATATATTTATATTCTTGACCTGAACTGTGCTTAATCTCGTTAAGTGATTACATGATCAAGCCTATACCACACGTGTATAAAACAATTACTTTGGCCTAAGTGGTTTAGTTTTAGAAGCAATGATATGATTTGACCAAGTCTTAATTCAATTCAACGCAGCACTGCGAGTAAATATCAATGTGTCTCAAGGGTGAGCTAAATCTAGCAACCTGCACTCAACCACCGTAAAGAATCAACTAAATACCTCTAATTTTGAAAGTAGAACGGCGCCTAGCAGGACCATTCAATGTTTTGATGTATTGCTTGAAATTGGTCCTTATACCCATTTTTATTTTTATTAATTGTAATTAGATTCTATATTCCAAAAAATAATCTGTATAAATAAAAATAATCCCGTGGTACCCAATCATCGATGTTAAAATAGGTCCATTTAATCTGTCAATATGAATCAAGCTCTTGTCGTATAAACGTTTTTAATATTCTGACATCATGATTGGCGCCGCACTAATGGATCATAATAGCACGTCACAAGTTTGCAATCAATTGTTTATGTTTTTTAATATGACTAAATGCTTTTGTCAATATTATTGAGAAGATCGTGGGAACAATTGGAGAAACACTTAGGTATTACTCATGATAATACATGTAGGAGTCTAAATATGAACTAAGGATTTAGTATCTACATACTGAAGTTATAACCTAACCCATTATTATAGTTCTGAAAAGAGACCTAACCTAACACATACATACATACACTCACGCCTTTTTCCCATGGGGGCAGAAACTACAGAATGCCACACGCTACGGTCCCTGCATACCACTCTTGCCTCGTCCACATGTGGACCGAACACAAGAAGAGTAAAATGAGTTGCTGGTAAAAGATAAATATCAAAATACTCACTTATGCATCACTAAGTTGTAAGGTCTCCCTAGGTCTTTGAACAGCACCTCTTTATCATAATACACGTGGTGGAAGATCACTCCATCACATACGACCACAGTTTGGTTTTCAATCGGGCATGCCTCCACCAGGGACAGTTCTCGTCCTAATAAGACTAGGAAAACGTAGAAATACATCTTTTGAAGCTGAAACCAATTTTCGAAATTAAGTTTTAAAATAGAATTTGTTCATTCAAACATTTTTATTTAGAGAAGAAAGGCGTAATGTCACGCCTAACTGGGAAAGTACCTCCGCGTTACAGAAGACCGCAGTGTAACCACAACAGTAATGTTTCTGCGAGTGACTAAAGATGTCGTTAGGGAGTAACTATTTTGACAGCATGGGAATTCCGTTTACGTTCAGTGTAGTAACTCCGCTATCTTAAAACTACTAAAACTGTTACTAAAGGCTCGCCAATGCACTTCTGGTGTTGCAAACGTTTGTAGGCGTATTATCAGGCGGGCGTTTAAACTAGTTAGGCACCTTCGTGGTATTAATAAAACCGGCCAAGTGCGAGTCGGACTCGCGCACGAAGGGCTCAATACAAAATTAGGCAAAAAAATACGTTTTTGTGTCCTTAAATAATTAATACGGCAACAGAAATACATAGACTAAAGAGTACAAAACATAGACATATATTCCACCAGTACACTTAGAAACTAAAATAAATATATATCTCTGGCAAACACTAGGATTCCTTGTGCCTTGTGGGGGTCTAGACAGTTTGAAACAAAACTTGAAAGAAAATTACTTTTAATAAAATAAACTTCACGAAAAAGATACAGAAATCAGAACCATGAGTGTGTGAGAGGCAGCTTATCACACTCACACACTCACACTCCAGCTATCATCTAATGTTTTTTTTTTATTACATTTATGTGTGTGGGAATATCATTGTACCTACTAGAACATACATCTAAACATTGCATAACAAGGCACGTTACGTTCCGAAATGGAAATTTTTAACGTATTTTAAACGATCGTCAAGCTGAAAATGAAAACGGAACTTAGCTACATCTATCGTATGTCTGTCAATCGGTAAACTAAAGTTACTGTGTACTAACTAATGCGCTAAGACCAATTAAGGAGATATGACCAATCAAATACGTTTTTACGGTGTGACACACAGTAGCAAGCGGTGAAGGCCAACCGTTTTTGGGGGGTGTCTTTTTCTCGAGGTTCAAAAAGTGCCAATAAAAAATGGCTAACTTTGAATAAATGATATGTTAACTTTGACTATAATAATTGTCTTACTTTGGTGGACACTCAAAACCTAGGTGCCGAATTGGTGAAAACTCCACTAGATCTTAGAACTTAAAGCCAATATTCAGCTCAATTAGCAGAAGACCTAGGTCTTTTTCCATAGGGCTAAACGTCGAATCCTGAACTAGATCAACGGGAACATCATTACCATTATCATTTCAGTAAAGCTGGGAATAAGCCTCCCTCAGAGATTAAAACGACGACTGTCGGGATATCTCTCATTGCGACACTACAACTTAGTAAAATAAAAAGTTACGGTCATTTTGAACACAATGAGAAATAGCACCAAGAAACCTGTTTGAAATCACTGATGAAAAAATAAAACGCACAGATTATAACCAACCACTCTAAATCGAAAGAGTAACTAAAATAAAACTCCAACTATCACAAACTAAAAATAAGCTAAACACACATATTCCACATAACAAAAACTCAATATATCATAATATTACCAACCAACCTATCAAATAAAATCGACGATATTCGCAAAATAAAACTTTACAACGATAAACCAAAACTGTTGTCGATTTAATAAATCTCTATGCGTCCGATCCAAAGCAAGGTATATTGCCAAAGAAAACACATATGTACAATCTGTATCATATTACTATAATGATTGTTTATGTTGCATCATGCTAACTACAAAACAATAACTGTTGTCTATTGGCCGTTGCTGTTACTGCGGCATATTTAGAGAGTGAGCAATCTGTTATATTGAAAAATATTTTGTTAAGTCTCTCTTCCACGTTCTGTTTATGCGATTATCCATGTCCATCCGTAAATTCTCAACAATCCCCTATCGTAGACTGTGGAGGATTTACCAGCAGGCTGAGTAGACTAAAACCTAGGGCGGTAGATTTTAGGGGGCGGTAAATTAAGTTAATTTTTTCCTACAATAATAAGCTTAGCTGGTGTCTTTTCTATGGTGTCCTTTGTTTTCGTAAGTTCGACACAAGTCAAGCAAACATAAACGATTGAATTTAGAAGGACGGGGATAGTACACAATTTATAAAGTCGTAATTTCATTGGTTAAAAGAATTTACATGATTGTGTAGTATAGTATTAAATTGCAAACGTTAGTTGGGGTGGCAAAATTTGAATTGCCTACTGGCGGCAAATGTGTGAAACCGCCACTGATCGTATAAAAAGATAGTGGGGTATGTAAAATTTGCGCCATATTATAAAAAGTATTTTTCTATTCTTATTTTATTGTCACTTTGTGGAACTAAAACTATTCTTTAAAGATTTTGTAGCGGTATATTGTTATTAATACCGAAGTTTATTTAATCGCGGATCCCTTACACCATCTTCTGGCCCTGTCCGTGACCTTGGCTGCTGCCTGAGAAGAAATACCAGTTAGCCGCATCTGAGCAGACTACAAGCTAACATTGAGAAGGAGTTAGAAGAATGAGGATGGCTCAACTTGGGAATTACATTGAGGACCACACAAGCAACTTACAGAACAAACCTCAACTATGTATGTAAATGAAGCATAAGATTATAGGATCCAATCACCATTAAACGTTCCAGTTCTCCACAATACATACAACAACCTTTTAAATATTCCGTTTCTATTACACATCAGGCCATAAGGAATCGCCTCGCAGCGAATTAAGATAGCCCGATCTTTACGCACACAATACATTTTTATTACATAGTTTCTGGGTCACCAGTGTATACAGTAACGGTTACTCTTTGAAATATTACACTACCGATAGTATCAGAGACCGTTATTTCAAATGGTTTGTGTCTACGGCCATGCTGTTATGCGCAAGATGGCGATATTTTGGTCCTTCGGTACGTAAATAGGTCACACTAAGATAGTGTGCAGTAAAAAGTAAATCCTTAAGACCGGTTTCTGGCAAAGGATTATCTCCGTATCCTCTCTTCTTTAACTTATGTATTCACCGGTTTTGCTTCGTATACGCAGCTTAAACGGTAAAGGTAAATGGAAAGAAAATAAAATGATAAGATTTTTTTTTGTATTATTAAATAACATTTAAAATGTTGAATAAAAATGTATTGAAATAAATTTACTTTTAACGGTTCCTAAATAAGTAGTTTAGCTTACACACAAATCCTATTACTACAATAATATTATTAACCAAACACTATGATACCAGGGACCACTTTTATAAAAATGTAGTATTTTTTTGGAAATCAGTGTACGTAATACTTATTATGGTATTTTTTACATTCACGTGAATATTAGACATTGGAGTGAAACTGCTTTTCACAGTATATATTGCGGGCAGAGAAGCGGCGACCGTGGATGCTGTAAAGGATTCGGAAATATCTAGCATATAATGTAGGTTTCTTTACGATGGCGAAGTTTTTCTCCACTTCTTGAACACGTGATAAATACGCACGTAACGTCGACAACTCAATGGTGTCTTGGAATGAATTCGCAACCTTCGAATGACACTAGTAGACTGTCACAGGTATTAACTTAACATGCTATCGAGAAAATTGTTTTTTTTTTGGGAATATCCAAAACTTATCATTCAAGACTTGTGTTTATAAAACACGTAATACTTTGTTTAACGGTTACTCAAAACAAAATAGTAACCGAACACATTTGCTAGAAACATCTGGAGCTATATCCGAGCCACTGTTCACATACATTGTGTGCAGACTAATTCTAAAACCTCTTGTGTTAAAACATTCATGTAAAACGAATTACTGTTGTGAAGCCACACGGAAACTCACCGGCACTTGCGGAGCGTGAGCACAGGAACAGCACCAAGTGTGTTCACACAGGTACATTTGCTTATATTAAAATATTTGCTCCGCTGACTATCAAATTGTATACACAGATTTGTTTCAAGCGGTTAATCGCGGTTATTTCTTTGGTCCTTTTGAATTCCGGCTGTGGAATGAGTTACCGATGTTTTCCAAACGACTACAGTATGGGGTTTTTCATAAAAGGAGTGGATAGGTTTTTATATGGTCGGTAATGCGCGTGAGAAATGCTGGTGTTACTACTTACCGTCTATAGGCTTCGGTAACTGCTTACCTACTATCAAACGAGCCGAAAGATATTTTGCCGCCTCCACAGTATAAAAAAATAGATGGTGATAAGGGACCAAACGAGCAGGCTGGTAAGTGATCACCGCCGCCCATGGACATTTGCAACACCAGAAGGTGCATACGCGTTGCCAACCCCTGCAGAAACCATATAGGTTTCTTAAAATAGGGAATAACTAAATTGACACCAAACGGAATGCTGTCGGAATAGTCACTCCCCCAGCGAAATCTGGTATCCTTACTCACTCGCAGATATACATCTATTGTTGATTCACTGCGGTCGTAAGGTGGAGGTACTTCCCCAGTCCGGCAGCTCAATTTGAGCGAGGAATCTTGCTATGCTCTACGTCTCAAATTTGAATCTAATAGACATTAACTACAAACAAACGTGGCAAATGTGCTCAGGGTACCTATAAGATGGTCCAACGTCGTGAGGAAGGCAGTGGATGGCAGCATACACCAGGCTGTCCACAAGTCGCATGATCGCTCGGGCTGGCGACGGATAGTGCGTGGTCGCGATCCTCAATCCTCAAAAGCAATGAACAAGGAAGAAAAAGAAGACACTAACTACAGAATCATAACTTATTATCTGGTAAAAAAACTATGAATGGTGTAAAAGAATCCAAAACGTTTGGGATTAAAACAATATTAAATTAATATACCTACTGCAATAAAATACGTGAAATGTAGTTTCATTTCAATCTCAAATATTTCCGTAAGTGTAATAAATCTGCATGATATTATAGTCCCAAGCTGTGCAAGTATTAAATATTTGTCTATTGTAAATGAATACCTTATTTTTCCTTGAAAAATTAATATAATATATGAATAAGAAACAAATTATGTTCTTTTAACCAAAAAACTTCAAGTGTGTTGTCATATATACACATACATATATACTTTCCATTCTAACGTCATACAAAAGACGTTTGTTTTAAGTTCATGATTTACAAACAGACATAATATGTACTTATTATTCTATGTCGAGATGTCATGAGTGATACGTAGAAATTATATGTATAACTTTTTAATAAGTTCAAAACAAATTAAATATGTGAAATTAAAGAAGGGAAGATAGGAACTTTATGTCAAGACCAGAAATACGTTTAATTCTTATTAAACTTATTTCTGGGCTATGTTGTTTTGTTTTTACGTAATGGTCCTACGGTACTGAAATCTACTAATGATTATATCAATAAGTATTTGATAGACTTTCAATTAATTATAATAATACTATAGTAACTATAATATTATAAATGCGACATAAGTTTTTTTGAAGCAGAAACCGCTGTACTTTTAAAAATGCGATTTTGTTACCCCAGAAATCACCCATTAAGAGGATTTGTGGTCGGACAGTGCGACTGCCAAGCAATAGATCCTGGATTCAATTGCCAGGTCGAGCAAAGTGTTATTGGGTTTTTGTATAAAATTCTCAGTAGCAGCTCGGAGTTACATGAGACCTAATACATACCGGTGAAATGTGGCTGCACATTAGTACACCTCTGCCTAACACATGGGGACGACAGGCGTGATGGTATGACCTATTTTAGCATTTTTATAGTCTCAACCCCTAAGGAAGTGAAATAGGGTGCAAATTTTTGTATGGCATATGTTTTATTTTCGGTCGGATTTATTCGAAACTTGATTTTACAGTTCTTTTATATAATTATTAAACACTTCTTTCGCCATTATTATAAAACACGCCCCTAAGGACGTGATGGGCAACGTTTGAATGTGTAATATTTTATTCATATTTGTTTTTTTTTTGTTTTTATAGGGTCGGCAATGGTGTTGCAATCAGACGGGGCGTTCATAAGCTTATATGGTACCTTTGTGATATTATATGTATGATTGTATATATATTTAATATATATTTTATAATTAAAGGATATACACATATTTGACGACTATATTGGCGCAGTCGCTGAACGATCGGCTATTACGTCACTGGTTGCGGATTCAAACCCCGTATTGTGCAAATATTTGTACGTTTTACATGTTGTTTTTTTTTTGTATTTTTAACAGATGTTAGTTAAATCATACAAACAGAATACAAAAAATACAAAAAAGTTGTTCCTGGTTTCTGGAACTTTGTGTATGTGAAAATTTGTGATTGTAACCACGACACACGAGAAAATCCTAGAGCCAAGCTAGGTATTTCTTAAACAAAAAATACACATAACACAACATGAATGAACGCCGCACCCCATTCCAACACCATCACATATACAGCACCGCGCGTGTACTAAATAGCAAGAAATATTGTTATAACAAAGATATACAAGCAATCCCAAATATGGCCCCTTTTAACTCACAGATGTGGAATCTTAAAAGGCTATTGAGATGAGGGAGAATCTATCCTCGTTACGTAAACATACCGTATTTCCGACCCACTGGTATGATAAAAAATAATTATACCTACATATTTTACTTTACATCTTTGGATTTTGGGAGTATACATTTTACTTTTAGTAGGCAGGCCTCGTTGGTCTGTGATCGTAAAGTGTGACTGCAAGAGCTTTTCAGTTCGATTTCCAGGTGGAGCAAAGTGCTATTGGGTTTTTCTATGAAATTCTCAGTAGCAGCTCGTACACCTTTGCCTAATCCTCTGGGGTTGACCAGTTCTTATCGCTGGATCCCGGCTAGGAGTGAGGCATCGCTCGCCTCGCATCCTCCGCGCAGGCGCACGTGTGACGAACTAGGGGCCATTTTCAGGTCGGGCGGCGGACTCCCCTAGTCGCGCCCACCCGCTGGCCACAGCTCATGGAGGCTGGAGGTCTGCTTGCGCCCTCCGGCGCCCGGTGTGTCTACTGCGGATCGGGAGAGAGGTTGTGATTTCTCTCTTTCCGCAGCCTCTTTTGCGCGCATAACTTGATCAACAGGTTTTCACAACGTCGGCAACGCTCGAGCTACACCTCAGATGTTAAAACGTCGTGGCATATAAAAAATACTAAAGATAACATTTTAGAATGTCCCCACATTTCAACCCTTTCACCCTCTAGTTTCATATCCCCATTAAGACCTCATTATATTCTTCCAGCATTATACCACGTAAATTGTGTTTATTATGATACAAGAAAATATCGGAAATATATCCGTTCGATATATTAAGTATATCGTTGTTTTTTATACATGATGTTAAGGAAAACTGTATTTATATCATAATTAAAGAATGGTAGACAATTCACAAATTTGTAACATTATATACTTATTTTAGTAAAAAGTTTTTGGTGTTTGTCTTTATTGACAACGAGCCAATTAAATTAAGCTTAGTTTGAACAAATCATATTTTGATTTTAGATGCATTTATAGTGCATGTCGCATTGCCGTTTCCGTGATTCTGGGCATTATTACTGGCATGCAAATTAAACACTACGTTTGCGAATATATCCAAAGGCGTCATAACTAGGTACGTTCTTTAGAATCACGCGAACGACACGCACGTGCATAAATATGAATCCGCCTTAATACAGTGGACATAAAAACCAAAATAACTTTGTGTGTAATATACATTATTATACATATTTTACTCATAAAAAACAAGTACTTAAAACATTTACAACATCATTGTGTGAAACAATGGAATTAAAAGCATACAGTTAAATATATTTACATACTTATATAGAACAATTTCGAAAAGCTTTATGGCTAATGTAATTTAAAATATGCTGTGTTCAGCTGTAATTACAACACTCAGTACATTAATGGGTGAACATTCAGCAAAAACTTTTGAGGACATATTTAGAAGCCATATAATATAATTTATTTTAGGAATTAAGGATCAATATATGGTGTTGTTATTTCCTAACTGACGACCTATGAGAAGAAATGCCAAAAAAAATCAGAGAATCATGGTCTCTTGTAAGCTTTTTTTATGGTGGTAAGGGGGCAAACGGTCAGGCAGCTCACCTGATGGTAAGCGATGACCGCCGCCCATGGACATTTGCAACACCAGAGGCTTGCAAATGCGTTGCCAAACCCCTTAGAAACCGTTCAGGTTTCTTAAAATAGGGAGTTACTGAACTGACAGCAAACGGAACACCCACTGTCAGAATAGTCACTCCTCCAATAAGCTCTGGTGACCTTACTCACTCGCAGAAAGACAACTATTGTTGATTCACTGCGGTCTTCTGTAAGGCGGAGGTACTTCCCCAGTCGGGCAGCTCAATTTGAGCGAGAAATCTCGCTATGCCTCCTAAAACTGCCTCCTCCTAATGCTGCAATCATTTTGGTTTACAATATGTGAGCCTAAGAATGTTCACGTCTGAAATGTCCCTTTAAATGACGAGTCCTTTAAAGGGATATTTTTGTAGCTTCGAGTAAAAGTCAAGATAAATTGAAAGACCGAAACTTTCGAGTATCTATGAACATATTAAAGCTGTTCTAATCTTTATTTTAGTAGATATTTTCTTCAACCAACTAAAAATCAGCAACAATATTTCGTTGCTGTATATTTTTGACACAATTACTTATAAAACTTTGAAATAAAGATACTTTTCACGTATAAAGCGGCTTTGTGTCGTAAGGAAGAATATTGTAAAAATCTGTACAAATGCAGTATTTTTCAATTTTCAATATTACTTTTCTTCTATTTTACTTTTTACTTCTTTTCTAATAATTTCCAATATCGGTAAAAACATCAAATAAAATTGTCCATTCCATGGAATCGTCGCAATTGAAAGCACTTTACTCGAACATGTCAAAGAAACCATTCAATGCACTATTCATATAGCAAATAGATGGAAATGACCTAACACTATTCAATAAAGGCTTACAAAACGTGAAGATACACTAGCCAGGTTTCCCGGTTTCGAATGGGGATATAATAAGGGTCTCTCGGACCCAAGGATCTGTCACAATCAAAGGACCACTCGGGGTCTAAAAGGGTGCAAATGGGGGGAAAGCAACACTTAACTAAAACGGTATGGAAATTTTCTCATAATGTTCACTTAAACCTCTTTTTGTGAAATCTTGGGTCGGAAATGCGTGTAGTCAGTATGTTATGTATTTCAATGGAAGAAATATTTTGTAACAACTTGCTCGGGATTGTTCTATCATGTTGCTATGGTAAAGTAGAAGTTATGAACAGTCAAAGGGGCCGAAAAAGATCAGAGAAAAATTAAATTTCAAGTTAGAGAAGTTCCAGTTGGATGGAAAAAAAAACAAATGCGAAATGAGGAAGTATTATCAATTGTTAACGAGAATCGACAGTTGTTATGAGTTTTAGAAAATCGGATGGGATGTTTAGTGTCTTGATAGCGGACTCAATAACACATTTAGGACATTTTTACATGGAGAAATTGAAGAAAAGTGAGGTAGGAGAAGATCTATTTTCGAGCGAGGTAGGACGTAGCGAGATTCCTCACTCAAATTGCGCTGACTGGGGAAATACCTCCACCCAACAGGAGACCGGAATAAAATAACAATAGCTGTGTTTCTGCGAGTGAGTAAGGTTACCAGAGCTCGTTGGGGGAGTGACTATTCTGAAACCATCGGAATTACGCTTACATAGTAACTCCTTATTTAAAGGTTTCTACAAGGTAGGCAACGCGCGAGCGACACCTTTGGTGTTGCAAACGTGTATAGGCTACAGCAACCACTTACCATCAGGCGGGCCGAATGTTCTTTAGCCACCCTATGACATAAAAAACCTACAAACGGTATTGCTCTTGGTAATGTATCTATGTATGTTTTCAAATATTTTCTTTCCAATTTTTCTTATTAGTATTTTATATGAGTATCAATGTTGTCTGCATTTGATTGTATTGATATTTTATTGTCTCTAGTTCTGTTTCAATATATAGTACCTATTCATATTGTGTTCATTTATTTGTTTATAAAGTGTGAGTGGCAGTGAATGTATATACTACATTCAATCACTGCCGTAAGGAGAATAGGTAGAGAAGTACTTTTGTACACCTTTGTAATCATCATCAACCCATTGCTGTCCCACGGCTGGGCACGGGTCTCCGCGATTTTCTCGTTGACATGAAGTCTGCCAACCCGCAGTAGTCTAGCGTGGTGGACTATAGCCTAATCCCTCCCAAATGAGAGGTAACCCGTGCCCAGCAGTGGGACAATAATAGGTTGATGATGATGATAACATAACTACTTACATAAAACTTTTTTCAACACTGAATTCCAGATTATGAAACTATTCATTCGTTTCTGCGTGAACCAGAATGAACTACTTTTTTACTCTATGATAATAGTATAGATTAAAACGAAAATTTAACCGAGAGGTGTCACAAAAACTAGTGAATGAATAGAAAATACAGTATCGTTTGTTAAACTCGCCTTTCTATTGTAGCTAGTGGCGTAACACTATTACGTGAAAACATAAGAAATGAAGAGGGGCGGCCGCGTTTTTGTTTAAACGCTTAACCTTTTTAACCGACTTCAAAAAAGGAGAGGGTTCTCAATTTGACTGTTTTTTATGTTTCTTAACATTCGATGGGGTGCACCGATTTTGATGATTCTTTATTTATTTGAAAGAACTTAGTGCTTCTCGTGTGGTCTCATTTCAATTTGGTCGAGTTCTGCAATTTGAAGTCGTTTTTTTTTTTGTTAAAGCGTGTTTATATGTGAACTTATTTCCTAAATTAAATTGTGTGAATAGTGAATGATTAAATGAAGTAAATTAGACGATCTGATTTGCGCAGCGGTATTAAAGGCTGTCTGTTCTGTGGTAAGGTATTAAATATATCGAATGTCGGTAGGGGTAAATGTTTCTGTGATGCGTATGGATATTTGAGGGATAAATCCGGAACGAAGTTATCCGCCAGGGAACCAAAGTTACCGATATAGCTCAGAGGATTAGTAAGCTGAAGTGGCAATGGGCTGGTCACCTCTCTCAGAGAACCGACAACCGTTGGAGCAAACGAGTTCTTGAGTGGAGACCGCGTCTCGGCAAACGTAGTGTAGGATGACCAGGTGGAGCGACGACTTGCGCAAGGCAGCTGGCAGTGACTGGAGACAAAGAGCTGAAGATCGAGCTCTGTAGCGTTCAAGGGGAGGCCTACGTCCAGCAATAGTGGAATATTGGCTGATGATGATGATTATTTGACCTGTGTAATAGATATTTCTATGTATATGTATATATTTTCTTAGATAGGTACATTACGTACCCTGTTACGTAACCCGGGTCCTGTCCAAAAGTAACCCCCGTATA
Organism: Craniophora ligustri; assembly: GCA_905163465.1. Taxonomy (NCBI): domain Eukaryota; kingdom Metazoa; phylum Arthropoda; class Insecta; order Lepidoptera; family Noctuidae; genus Craniophora; species Craniophora ligustri. The sequence continues at coordinate 9,601,226 of LR990978.1, read as the reverse complement.
TTTCACGGCCGCCATCTAGACCTAGTTTTTACGAGCATGCCTAGGCTGTTTGTGAAGGCTTAGATAAATTATTAGAACCATATTATAAGGGTTCGACTGGAAACAAGAATGTATGAATTCCTAGTAACATTTTCTATTTCGTTTCTATTCTAAGTACCGAGATGCTTTGTGGCTAAATGAAGTGAAGTTCTATCCCAATAATTACACGAAGTCTCTGTCCAAAGACATCAACTCCCACCCGATCCCATGTACTCATGATCACTAGATCCATGGGACCACAATACCGTTTGTACGTAAGATAACTTATATACATATATTATCCTGTCTCCTACTTTAAACTAAATGACGTACCTACCGAGAGAGGGCGCTACTTGTTGTATCTTTGTTTTTCTCTATGACTTCAAATATAGTGGCTGGATAGTAGTACCTGCGCGTTACTACATACAACAAATCAATAGATAAGTAAGGTTAAGCAGTTCTTGCCGAGGTCATTCTATGAATGGGTAACCGTTTATTACACACTGCGCCTCAAAGAGAGGTAGGACATAGCGCTCAAATTGAGATGCCTTACTAAGGAAGTAGGTACCTCCGCCTTACAGAAGACTGCAGTGATACAACAAAAGTAGTATTTCTGCGAGTGAGTAAGGTTGCCAGGACTTGTTAGGAGAGTGAATATTCTGACAGGATGGGAATTCCGTTTGATGTCAATGTAGTAACTTCCTTATTTTAAGGAAACTAAAATGGTTTTACAGGGCCGGCAAGCTTCCTTACTATCCACGTGGTAAAAAAGCATGATATTATTAAGGTTAGAAACATTAAACGCAGCAAGAAAAATTACATTCAAAATATTTTTTTCGTTAAAGATATTATTTTTTAAATAATCACAAGACATAATTTTACACTAAGCCCACAAAATTATATAACATTTTCATGTTATAAACAAAGATAGGTACAGTATTATCTTCAAAAATAAAGCCCGGAAAACAGGTATAACTTGTAATATTATTCTCAACAAAAACCACATTACACCTTTTGCGTAATACACAGTACAATATCTTTTCGCTACAAAATATTTCACGTAGCCAAGACAACAGAGTAGGTACATTTTGCCTCGGAGGGAACCTTAAATTAATATCTATACATTACTATGCTTTCACTCTAATCTATGGCGTATTAGTAAAAAAGGATTCCCCAGTACACCGTGTATCAAAAATACACACATTTGTATAATAAATTGGCATAGGGAGGGGAATGTATACAAAAACATATCGATAATTCTTTTTCAGACGTATTTTTCCTACAATTGAAGAAGTAATTTAAATTGTTTGCTAATCATTATATTGTCCTACTTCTGGACACGAGTTTACTCTCGTTTGATAGGTATTACCTAGTCCACTACCTAGTATAGGTTCGTAAAATAAATAAAAAACTTCACACGGCATCATGAAAATCTCTCAAGCGTGCAGGTTGCACGATACTTTTTTTCGCAGTTTAAACACGTGATAAATATGCACGTAACTTTGAAAAGTCAACTGGTCACAGCACTAAGCTATCATAATTCACAACTGCCTTTATTAAATTTGATATTATAAGCCTAAAACATAGCAGAATCAATAGAAATAAATTACAAAAACTCACCTTTCATTTAAGACTGGATAAATGTAGTAATTGTAGATAAATGTAAACGAGTATATCCAATGATGAGATGATTAAAAAGACTCATAGCAAAGTTAAATAATTCACATCTCACGACATTAGCGCACCTATTTCTATTAATTATTACATCTAATAGAACGTAGTGCAACTGTTTAACAAAACATTTTTCTTGTCCTCACTAAGTTATTCCTTTAGAATAAAAATATTTACAATTCCAATGCCGTATCGAAACAATCGCACAATAAAACTTGTGTCTTATTTTAAAATAAATAGAGTTCCATTCAATATTTTATTCCTTTAGTCGATCAGTCTGCAATATTATTTCGTTTTATGACTTTTGTATCATAAAGTTTTCCAATATAACATATTGGTTTGTGACTTTACATTAGAGTACGTATAGACTTGCTATGTTGCTCGTAACACTTCATCTTACATGACGCTTGAGGTCTGTTCAGAGTATTGCTTTTAAGAAATAAGCAAAACTGTAAAGAGTTGGGACACAGTGTGAAAGTAGTTCAGTTTTTAAAGGCTTCACTAGACACTAAAGTTAAAGGTATTCTTTTTCTACAAATTTTATGAAGAGTAACAAATACGTAAAGTTTATAGTAAAAACTTTAAAGAAATATGAGAAAGATAAGTCGGTGATTTTTTTTATTATTCACTTTCTCTTTTTCCTTAAAAAATCTAAACAAGAATACTAATATATTTAATACAAGAAATACATTCAGAAGAAGACTAATTTCACTGCGTTTCTCAATAAACACGCCAGCTGACAAACGATACATAACTGTATGTATCGTCTGTCAGTTTGCGTGTAAAGTAAGTCGGAAATATTGAATAAAAAATATCGATATATTTCCCCGCTCTATACTGAGTTCTGCAAAATAAAAAGCTTTGAGTTTAGTAGAGTGATGTATGAGCATAATTTTTATACGTTAGTTCAGAAACCTGCTTAAGTTGTTTTCGTCTTATATCTATGCGTAGAATATGTCTAATGTAGTCTAGAAAATGTAGATTCTTACTTTTATCATTTAAATTTATTCTTGGTCAATATGGCGTTTTTATAAATGGACACATTTATATAAAATTTCGGTCGGCTAGTTTTATTATTCCTCCTTCTAAACAGATTCAGAACAGAAGTTTTTTTAATGTTTATTAGTTGCATAAATTGTTTTACTCGTATAAAGATAAACAAACACACACGTGCAATACATGAATTTATCTGCTTCTTATTTATGTACTCCATTTTATTTTTTATTTTTTAACACGTTCGGTGCGGTATCGGGTTGATTATATCCGATGCCCAACTTTCCTCCGGTGCGGCGTAAAAATTACTGTGCTAACCGCTAGTGCGGGACATATATATCTGGCCTCCTTATGAATATGAATGAGACAGTTAGTGTTTTAGAATTGTCTCGTTAAAAAAATAATATAGGTAAGAAAAAATTGCATCGGGTTCTTACGACCCGACGCCGACTGAAGCAAAATGTTTAACGTCTAGTGCGTTTATCGGTTCTAAACGACCCGATACCCGATAACCCGATAGCGGCACTGGATTACATGCTAGTTGAGCTAGTGAGGTATTTGTGTTTAGATGAGTTTTTTATGCTATTTAGAAGAGAAAGTGAATGAAACATGAAGCGATCCAAAAAAATGTTGTTTATGTCATGTGAAGGTGAAAAGCCAACGAAAAATAAATTGAATTCCGGAAATGAATTCAACATTAACTTTACCAACATCTAAAGCAGAAACAGTTCATAACTTAATCATGGGTAACAAAAGACTAAATTGTTCAGGATGTCACAATAACGCCAAACACTAAGTAGCAAAGTAGCCGGTAATAAAGTTAAAAACGATAAAATCTTGTGTAATGCATGTAAAGAAACATTATAACGAGAATGGTATATATAATGAAAATCACACGTCTAATATTAGGGTATAATAATTTTTTATATTTAATCAACAGATCTCAAATATATAATTATAGGTAAATTGTATCGCTATCGATGTTTTTTTTATCATCCACAACACTAAAAATGTATCGACACTTTTACTAACCAGTGCGGATAACGGGTCGTAAGGATCCGACAGGCAATCCCTTTATTTACAAATAAACCATTCATTGCATGTACGTACGATTTTAGCCTTTTATTGAGTGTTTATTTGTCAACATATTACTTTATAGGAATATGCTTTAATCATGATACATATAAAGATACGTCCTCCTAAACAGATGGAAGTCGAACGGGTTTTTTCGACCCAACAACGCACCAGGAACAAATCATGCTTCGGATATAATAGACCCCATGCCGCACCAATTGAAAGTCATCAAATTTGAGTAACGCAGTGAACGTGTTAATAAAATACAGAAAGTAGAAGCCTTGATATACGGTTTACGGTTTAAGAAATTTATTTCACTCAAAAAGAATACAATTATTCACTTCTATGAGGAAAAACATAATAATTAAGATAAGCGACAGTTTCGCTCGATAGTACACTAAAATATGAAAATGATTTAAAGTTCTGTTATGTTACAAAAAATGGTAAATTTCTTACAATTTACGTATTTTTCAGGTGGTGCTTTAATTTATATATGTATCAAGGCTTCTATTTTCGAATACAAACGAAAAGTGAAATCCAACCAATTATATTACATCCATTTTATATCAGTCATTCCAATAATAATTAATTACCAATCCATACTACACCAGTTAAATTATTTTAATATAAAATTAATTACACAAAATTTTATCGATACTTTTTTTAACAAACATCGATACGGTCCCACCTCTACACGTATACCGTGTACTAAAAATGTTACAGTTTGGCAGAGTGACGTATGAACACATATTTTACATGTATGTACGCCCTTAACAATGTTGCTACTATATTCACCTTTTTACTCTACATTTATTATGGAAACCGAACCATTTAATTTTTCTATATTTTCAGTTAATAATTTATTATAACTTTAAAAAAGCCCCCTCTTTGGACTAGTGTTCGTAAGTGCGATTACTAAGCAAGAGGTCTTGGGTTCGATACCCAAGTGGAGCAAAGTGTTAAATTATTGGGTTTTTCTATATAATTCTCAATAACAGCTCGGAGTTTGGATTCGTACCCAATTGATGGCAATAGGTTTGCCCTTTATTACCTGGGACCGCAAAATGTCGGTGTACAAGAATACACCTCTGCCTACCCTAACCCTTTCGGAGATTTCGTGATGGTTGTTATGTTTAATTATAATCTTTAAGAATGTTGCTATTAAAGCCTGCGGTTGTGACCAAAGGACGCACCACTGAGTTTTCAAAGATATTAATTTAAAGCGCGTATTTATCACATGCTCAAACGCTAAAGAAAAACATTCGAAGGAAACCAGAAAGATTTTCTGTAGAACTGGTAATCTGGTAAGGTCTTTTTAAAATTTCAATAAAATTACGTATCTTTCGGGGTAGGAATCGGTTTTATTTGCAAGAACGTATGGTTAGTCAAATCTGATGTCTATTATATATTCACAAACTGGCTAACTTTTTAAAACATCAAAATTAAAACAGTTTTAAATTATCGTAAGAAATACATAAATGTAGAATGTGTATACACAGTATATACATAACGTATACACGTCGATAAGAAATCAATCTTAAACTAAGATTTTTACTTCAAGGGGTTGCTTTTTAAGCTCATTCATCCATTTTCAGTAGCAGTTTTGAAGTTCACGGTGATTTAAAAAAGGCATCGTAGAATATTCGTTGCTACTTTCCGCACAGTGCTATTCCTGCTCAACGTCGTACCGAAGGACCATTTAAAGCTTTTATACTAAAAGCGAGACCCACATAAAGAATATATGTATATGGGTGGCCATACGTAGAATTGTCATATATACAATAACTAGCTGATTGCCGCGGCTTCATCCGTGTGCAATTTAACGAAAAAAAAGAGCTTCATACTAGACATTATGGACGTAATAGCTCACAGAAAGTGGACATGGGTGGGGAACATTGCGAGAATGGACAAGAACCGCTGGGCAAGATGAGTCTTAGAATGGAGATCCAGAGTGAACACCCGAAGGCGCGAAAGACCACCACAGCGCTGGGTGGATGACATCCGACGGCATGGAGGTCGAGACTGGATGAGTCGGGCACAAGATCGACAGGAGTGGACGAAGAGGGAAGAGGCTTACTTCCAGGATTGGATAACCAAAAGGCCACCATGATGATGATGATGCTACTAGATAGTATGAAACTTTTTAAATTCACCCCGAATTTTCACAAATCCTTTTTTAGTTCTCCCCTACGTTATAAAAGGAACCCCTGTGCAAAATTTTTAAGTTTCTAACCCTTCTATATTTTAGGCCCCGCGTTAAAGGTCAGTCAGTCAGTCAGTTAGTCAGCTTCTCCTTTTATATAATATATAGATATACATATAATGTGCCGGTTCGTGTTCACAAGTATTCGTGGAATTCAGGCTTCGCGGCTGGCTTTCGAAGCTTCCGATTAATTGTAACGGCATACTCATTAATATAACGCTTATACCACCAAAGGGTTAGGCAGAAATGTACTTACTAACCTGTATATCTGGAGTTCGAGGTCCCAGGTCGAGACATTTTTGAAGTAAAAACTTCAAATTTCTTTAGTGGCGTCATCGTCACCGTTCCATAAGCTATACATATATATAGTGTATATTGTGTAGGTATATATGTACATAGATATACCCCCGTGCATTTTCACTTCTATCGGCAGTCCCTAAAGTTATTTTTTGTTTTATTATTTGTTAATCAACCTTAAGACCTCACGTTTAGCAGTCGCGCATTGGACCAGTAAACTAATAAAGCTAACATATTTAAACCTTGATTTTATTACTACGCCAACTTTTGTCCTTGACTTTGTTCGTCTGGTCCAAAGACAATAAGTAAACTAAATCCTTTTGCCTATTCCAATCTGTTTTAATATCAAAATTCATCGAAAATAGTTCAGGGGTTTAAGATAGGTCACCCAGTGCCTCTCATATAATAAATTAATGCTACAGCCATTTTTGTTTATGCTCTGCGAGTCGTAAAAATTACAGGTACCGTAAGTCGTGGCCGGAATATATTATGTGGCTTCATATCTTCATTTAATGGGACAGCCAGAGAATAATAACAGGTATATATACCTAACGTCACAACACGAAGGAGGTTGTTTAATTTAAAATTCTGTTGTCTTTGGTTGGGTATTTTGTTGGTGTTGTTTTTTTTAGTAGCTCAGTAAAGACACAGGAATATATGGTTCTCAGCACGATTTTTCTTTCATCTTTTCTTCGGATATTAAAATAAAATTACTTTTTACGGTTTTTATCGTGGTATATTGATGATATTATTTAATCCGGATATTTGATGATATTGTCAAGTTATGGCAGTCCGTCCGTGACCATGAATGCTACAAAGAATGAATTTAACAGATTAGTAGGTAAAAATTGGCGTATGCAGCGTTACCTTACGGAATAAATTGTAAATTTAAACCATCAACCCCCCAAAACACACACTGAAAACATCACAAAAATCAATGCAGCCGTTTAAAAGGAGTTCAGTAACATACATATTTTTTTTTTACCTATGCTCACACATAAATGATGTCTATGTCTATGTCTACAGACGTAGAGAAAAATTGTATATAAAGATACTAGCTCCGATGCTCACAACTTCATCACCGTAAAGCCTAAAATTAAAACTATCCTGGCTGCCAAATTGAGCGAAATTAAACACAATTTGCCAAGTTTCATTAAAATCGTTAGTTTAGAAGTTTATGGTGGACAAAGAACATATGTTTTTTTTTATATACATTGTTATACTTGTGTATGTATCTACTTGTATCGCTATGTTGTATGAATGATATTTGAAAAAATAATCTTTTTAACAGGTTGTATATTGTGTCAAAATTTAGTATTTGAAATTTTTAAAATGCTTAAGGCCGGCTTTAACACCTAGGGGTGTAAGAAATAGTCTATGACCTACTATACCTATAATATACACAAAAAAGTTCATTAAAATCGTTCAACCCGTTTCGGAGGAGTTCAAAGACAAATACTGTAACACACGATTTTCACATATTAGTTATATAAAGCAGAACTAATCAAGTTTTTAAAGGTTACACAAACCGACTTAGATTTTTTATATACTTACATAATAATACTTATAGAAAGTATTGACGACCCAATTAGTCCAGCGGTAGTTAACGCTGCCTTCTGTTCTATGGGTCCTGGGTTCGTATCCCGGTAGGGACAAATGTTTGTGTGATGAGCATTAACATTTGTATCCGAGTCATGGATGTATCTATGTATGTATAATATGTATGTATTTACAAAAAAAAGTATATATGTAGTATATCAACCAACCTAGTCTCCGTAACACAAGCCTCGTTGCTTAGCTCGGAACTAGATGGCGCCGTGTCATAATGTCCAGGAATGTTTATAAAAAAAAATACAACATACACACAAAAATATTAAAAAAAAACAACATGTTTAGGTACAACCCTACGATAATAATTCTAACTTGTCCTCATTTTATTAAACGTTATTAGTATAAACATAAAATATTTCAACACAAAATGGCAAGAAGCTTTCTTGGGCTGTATTTATTAAAGCCATCTACAGCTCAACTTACCCCTTTAGCTAGATGGGCAATATTTAAGCCCGGGCAATACTTAAAGCCGGGCCTAAAAGTACTGTCCCGGAAATTTACAGTACGTACCCCCCTCCCTCCACTTTCATCCGCTGACGTCATATCGACTTGGGGAAACTAGTGAAGTACTTCAGACTAGTTCAGGCGAGAAATTGTGTGTTCAGTTTATTTTTGTCATTTGTTTTCAATATTAATGTAATTTTGGGAAGCTGTGATGTCGTAGTGGTGTGATCTGACGACTGGGAAGACGAAGATCTTAACTTCGTTTATTTTTTGAAGTCATGTGCGTTTTCATCACATGCTCAAACGGTGAAAGAAAACTTCGTGAGGTAAGCTACGCTCTGAGAAATTTTCTCGATGGCGTGTGAAGTCTGCTGAGCCGAACTAGGCTAGCGTGGTGGACTTTAGCCTAATCCCAGCAGTGGGACAATAAAACGGATTGATGAGAGAAATTTCGATTTGTATTGTATTTGATTTTATTGATTTTGTATGCAACAATCGAAGGCTGGCCATTATATTTTTTCATAATTGAAATAAAAAGATTTTAGCTCGGTATATTATTATTAATTAATTCTGATGGATTGGCGTGTGTATTTTTATTTCATTCTATAATATTCACGTAAGTGTAACAAAACAGTATGAAGAAATTGTTAAAATTTCGATAATACAATATTGTATTTATTACACTAGAATGTATCTTTAACATATTGTGTATATATATATATATATATTTGCATGATATAAATAATTTATTATACCTACAGCTGTTGTCAGAATGAGCCGATACAATTTCCAACAAGCATAGCGGTTAAATATTAAATAGCGTTTAAATTTCGCAACTATATTTCACATTAAACGCTAAATTAAAGTGTTATAACAATTTTATTGTATTGAAATGCTTATTATAAAATTCTCAGAAAGTGTGTAGTTATTACCTACCTACTAATATTGTTAGTTTATTATCACTCTTAAAAAAGAAGCTAAAAAAAGCTGTGGTAGCCTAGTGATGTGACCAGTGGACTGCGATGTCAAAGATCTCGAGTTCAAACCCAAGGCACGCACCACTGACTTTTCGGAAGTTATATGCGTATTTATCACATGCTCAAACGGTGAAGGAAAACATCGTGAGGAAATCTGCATGCTTGAGAGATTTTTTCGATGGCATGTGAAGTCTGCCAACCCACAGTAGGCTAGCGTGGTGGGCTAAAGCCTAATCCCTCTCAAATGAGAGGAGACACGTGCCCAGCAGTGAGACAATAATGGGTTAATGACATAGAATCACTCTTATATGTATTATATTAGGCATCATTGAGTGGCCATCCTGATTTCCGTATGAGAGAAAGATACGGATATCAACACCATCAACCCATTTGTGGGCTTAGCAGTGGGATACTAGGTCCGGGATATTTAAAAAATATTAGGCTATAGTTCACCACGCTAGCCTACTGCAGGTTGGCACTGACTTCTTAAGCCATTGAGAAATTCTATCAGTTGTGAAATTCCTCACGATGTTCACTCCACTGTTTGAGCATGTGATAAATACGCATGTAACTTCTAAAAGATAGTTGTGCGTGCCTGGGATTGAACTCGAGACCTTTGTCTTCACCGTCCACTGGTCAAACTAGTATACCAGTGGGCCACAGCTTGAGAAAGAAATACATATATACGAAAAGAATTATCAATATCGAACTTTATTGACAGTAGAAAATACCTTCAAAATAAGTAAGTAATTTATAACATGTGACAACACGACACCTCTGCTTACCCCCTTGGGGAATAAACGCGTGATGATACATTCCCTTACAAAGAACCAATCTTGATGATAAGTGAGCATTTCAAAAGGAATTTGAAAATCTTCATCCGATTTTTCCTGTAATATATAGGTATATTTGAAACGGAATTTCAAATAAGCTGTTTTCGCCCAAGATTTTATGCGCATTTATTTAGAGAACACATCAACGACACACGATTTGGATGCTGTGGATTTGTCTTATTTCTTTCTCAACTATACCTTCAACTAGCACTGGCATACCGTTTGCTGTCAATGTAGTTACTCCCCTATTTTAAGAAATCTAAAACGATTTTTACAGGGTTGGCAACGCTCAAACTACTCCTCTGGTGTTCCAAGCGTCTATAGTACGGTAACTGCTTGCAATCAGGCGGACTGACCAACCTTGTGGTATAGAAAAACCATACCTATATTTAAAAAAAACATATTCAAATTCCTGAATCATACATGATTATAATCGGCTCTGTCTAGTGGCACTTTCTAGAACTTAAATTATCTTGCACTAGGAAACACTAGGATAAGAATTGGTAATTTTTTATGATTAAAATTATGTTTAAATAATTATGTAAGATTTGAAATAAATTTACAGCTGAATCCTCAGTGTGAGAAGGAAATACGTCAATATTCATCACAAAAAAATGCAGGAAATAAATCCTATTACACAAAAGCGTCACTAGATGGCACTGATTTCAATTTTATATTGTTTTTAGATCTGATTGTATTGTAATCGTTATTTTTGCGAGCGAAGTCGCGGGTAAACGCTTGTACATCACCAACCGTGCCAATTTTACAATAGACTTAACGTTTTATTATTAGCAGACTTCTATTACAACATTATAACTTTCCTTTTAACTTCGCAATAGGGTAGAAATTAATTAACGCAACATTACAATTTACAAAGACCATTAGCCAGGGTATACCCGCCTTTGAGCTTCTCCATTTAAATTTACAAAATTTATTATTTTCTATAACTCGGGTATTGGCCCAAATTGGTCGCAGAGGCCATTTGTAGGTCACTCTAGCGAAAACTTTCAACAAATTCAATTCTGTTCCGTTCACTTTGCCGATTTTAAAGCGTACAATTTCGATTATTTCGAGAGTAATTTTCTTAACGATTGTTTTAGAGGAGCCGTTTGTATTGTTTTTCGGAGTGCTTAATGTGAGATGCTTTTACAATCGAAATGTAGATGGTTCTTCGGCTTAATCACGTTTGGCGGTGCGGGCGGACCGCTCTGAGGCCTTGGACCGGGGCGGCTGTGGATCGAATGTGGGTATCTTGTCCCAACCGAGATGAAAACGCGTTTGTCGCATTCAGTGCTCCGTTCTAGCCGCCTAGTTTGACGGAGTCCGCATTGTATTAAGACCGTTATATTGGAAATAACGGAATATTGTGCATAGCGTCGTATATGGCCCGCTTTCTGCACACAATGCACCTAAAGTCAGTCATCATGTTCGACACGTTGGCATTAAATAACATCAATATTCAGCGAAAAAGTAGTTTTAATTCGATTATATTCATATTCCCAATATTAAAAGGAAAAAAATCGCTGTAACGTCACCATTTTTACAAAAGTAACCCGTATTTTTTAATTTGAGAAGTTATTTTATTTTAAACGGGTACTAAAGATAAAAAAAGCTTGATGTCAATTATATTAAGCTTAAAATATATAAGTGCTGTGATAGCCTAGTGGTGTGAGCAGTGGACTGTAATAGTCGAAGGTCTTGAGTTCAAACCCAAAGCATGCACCTCTCACTTTTCGGAAATAATGAGCATAGTTTTTTATCAAATGCTCAAGCAGTAAAGGAAAACATTGTGATGAAACCTGCATGCTTGAGAGACTTTTTCGATGGCGTGTGAAGTCCGCTCGTAGGCTAGCGTAGTGGCGTATAGCCGAATCCCTCTCAGATGAGAGGAGACCCGTGCCCAGTAGTAGAATGATGATGAATATTATTTTGTAAAAAGATACACGTTAAACTGAAAAGAAAAATATCATCAAGCCCAGGTACTTATCATACAGTTGTTATAATATTAACACAGATAATATAATAATTAATAAAAACTTTTTCAATAATGAGGCACGAAATACACCAAACAAACATTGAAAACATCGACCACTTAACTTAAAAACATAATTTATATTAAATACGTCAATATATTGAAGCTTACATCCACTTTAAAACGGTGTCAATGTGTCAATTAACATCCATCGTAATAAATTGGCTCTCAACATGGACACACAGACTCACAATAACACTGTTATTAAATGTTATTTATTAATCGAACCAATTTTCGATAACTAGCAAATTAAACGTTCAATTTAATCAATTTAGTATGTAGTAATACATTTTTATTGGTATGTTAGATGTATATAAATATACTATCATGCTTGTCGTCCCCGAAGGGTTAGGCAGAGGGGTCCTATGTAATAGTGGGTGAGCCTATTTCCATCAACCAGGCACGAATCCAAACTTCAAGCTGCTACTGAGAATTTCAGAGAAAAACCCAACAACACATTAGTAGAACTAGGAATTGAACCCAAGTCCTCTTATTCAGCAGTTGCACAACCGACCACAATCTTCCACTTCGGTGGAAGATTATATACAAAATCAATAAATTTCTTGTAAGAAATAGATCAGCAGATTGATAAAAAAGCATATCAGATTAAATTACCAATTCTATACAGATGAAGTCCATCAGTACGAAGGCAAAAGCTAGTAGGTATTAAATAAAGACGGTTGAATTTGAAATCACCCTTTAACCTCCAAGCCACTAATAATTCATATAGTTAATAAACACAAGTGTAATGAGTATATAATTATTGTTTACAATGAGTCACATATCAGAAACTTGATTGCCAGCAATACATTCAACGCGGAGTTGATCATTATTTGACTTGTAATAGTAAATTGTAAATCATCATTATTTGCACAACATTATATCAACCGATAGACACAGTTCTTCCCAAGGATTGCCTCGACTGGGGAAGTAGGTACCTCCGCCTTACAGAAGACCGCAGTGAATCAACAATAGTTGTATTTGACGACCCAATTAGTCCAACGGTAGTTAACACTGCCTGCTGTGCATCGAATCCGGGATTCCGGATTAGGGACAAATGTTTGTGTGATGAGCATAAACATTTGTATCCGAGTCATGAATGTATCTATGTATAATATATGTATATATTTACAAAAAAAACGACCTGTATCCGTAACACAAGCCTCGTTGCTTAGCTCGGAACTAGATGGCGCTGTGTCATAATGTCCAGGAATATTTATTTATTTTTACAAGTGGTTACCTGAGCTGGCTCGTTGGGGGCATGACTAGTCTGACAGCATGTGGGAATTCCGTTTGCTGTCAGTTTAGTAACTCCCTATTTTAAGAAACCTAATTTGTTTCGGCAATGCGCTAGCGACACTTCTGGTGTTGCAAACGTCTGTTATGCTGCGGTAACCGCTTACCATCAGGCGAGTTGTAAGCTTGATGTTTTTAAAGTTTCACGATTTTTATACATTTGAATTATTAAAAACAACGGGTCTAAATCGTGTAGTTTTATTGAGGTATAAATACCTTTTTTAACCCGACGTTTCGGCCGACTTGCATCAAGCCGTTGTCACGGGAAGACTGAGTGAGCTGTAAGAGCTGTAAACGCGTATGCCACCTTTGTAATATAAAAAAAAACCGTTTACCTTCAAGCGGGATGTAGGATCGTATGCCACCATCCTAGTTTAAAAAAATTAATACCTACATCTTGAAAGATAAAACGGACTGCGTTCTAATATTTATAAAGTAATATTCTTCTAACAACTAGTTCTGCTTTACCATCTAGATTAAAGTGTTGAAGAGAAAGAAGAAGGTAGAACTATGGGCATGGAGGTAAATCAAACTCGTGACAAATGTTATAACACTAACTTTATAATAGAATTTTGGTCCCTTAAATATTAAATGAGTACATGATTCATAGGGTTAGGTTAATGACCATTCAGGTATGTAGGTAGGTGTCGTAAAAAAAAAAATAGGTGTCGTATTCTTCATTTATTTTAAATGAGACTTAATGATATACCGATGAACTGTGGATATACATACATCAATACATCTCTGCTTAACCCTCACAGACGAAATGGTATGTTAGAGTTTTCAAGTGTCCCTCCGATCTGCCATTGACGTGCGTCGAATCGTTGAGTTCCTTTAATAATGGTTGAGCTACACGATGGCTGATGTATGAGTGCCAGTTAACAAGGAAAACTCAACTTAATGCTGCTATAGAGGTTCTCCAAAAGGCCATTTAAGACGTTGATCTACTTTGTTGAACTCATATATTGTAAACCAAAATTACTGGACCTTAAAGGGAAACTATGATTCTGTGCCTTTGCTTCGGCATTTCTTCAGAAGTCACCAGTTATTAAATACCGACCCCATCTAGTAATAAAACAAATGTATAAAGTGGAAGTTACATTTTAAATATTTGCTTTAAAGTATCCGAAAAATATTTATTCACAGAAATATCATTTAGTATTTAGAATGCGTTGTGAATTTATATATTTTTTGGCAAAAATGTACGAAAAGCTTTTAAAATATTTCCCACATGTATAAAAAATACAATAAATATAATATAGCAACAATTTATTTTCATTTGTACTGGGAGGCACTGGGAGAAACATATTTGCCGCTATGATGATTACAACACAATGTTTACATTTAATAACTCTTCAGTTTACATTTCAAAAGCTGATTATTATATCATTTTCTATAGGAACAGAGATTAACGGGTTCAATGACGAAATGGAAACTATTATGTTTCGAGTGTTGTTCACGAGATCACAAGTTGCGAAACATGTTTGGCAACAATAGTTGTGTTTCTGCGAGTGAGTAAGGTTACCAGAGCTCGTTAGGGAGTGACTATTCTGACAGCATGGGCATTCCGTTTGCTGTCAGTTTAGTAATTTCCTATTTTAAGGAACCTAAACAGTTTCTGCAGGGTTTGGCAACGCCTTTTGGTGTTCCAAATGTCCATGGGCGGTGGTGATCACTTACCATCAGGTGAGCCGCCTGCTCGTATGCCCCGTTATCGTGAGACCCGTGCCCAGCAGTGGGACAATAAAGAGTTTGACGACGAGGAATAAAAAACTGCAATCTGTAAAGATAAAGATCCAATACGGCTCCTCTACTTAACCGACGTAATAATAGTTTTTTAGTTGTAAATTTCTTTATTTGCACAATGCTCCAATGTCGGGGCACTATAGGGTTAAGTTGTACAGTTAATCACGGCTCCCCCGAGAGGATGAGCTACAAGATAACTGCATTACTTTGATGTGTATCCGCTCATTGATTCCGCGAATTATGTCGCTCCCTCCTCTGGTAGCGACAGCAAAAAAAGAACTGTGAAAATGTAGTTAAGGTTTTTTTAACTGCCTTATTTTTCTTTTTGTCGTTAATGTGACTGCTGAGCAAGAGGTCCTGGGTTCGATTCCCAGGTCGAGTAAAGTGATATCGGGTTTTTCTAAGAAATTCTCAGTAGTAGCTCGGAGTTGGGATACATGCCCAGTTGATGGCAATAGGCTCGCCCCCTATTACATGGGACCAACAACCTAAAATAGCGTAATGTGAATGTACAAAATAGATTGGTAACTTATGAGACATTGAAATGGTAAATTGAATATTTTATTCCAAACGCTTATATTTTTAGCCTTGTTCAAGTAAGATCATATAACCGATTAGATACCTTATAAAAAAATAAACTTATGCAGCTTATGCTATAACTGAATTACTTTGAAAACACTGAAGCTTTCGAAGTATTCAGGATATTAAAACTGTAAAACCGTTTGAGAAAATAGACCCAAAACTGTCCTTTACTCCCAATTAATTGTGATGCAGTGTGTTCATGAGCCCAGCAGCTCTCATTTGAGAATGAAGATGTAAAACAAACTGTCGTATACAAATCGGCTAATTTATATATAAGTTTCAATCCCACAGACACACTTATTCAGACGTTCCGAACTTTCAAACGGGGATTAAAACAACTAAACAACTATTGACTAATTGAAAACAAGCATGGCGCCCAAGTCCTTTGGTACGCGTAATTCTCTGCCGTACCTTTATCAAGGAAAATCGAAACATACCCCTCAGAGGATTAGCGGGATTGAAACTCTTAGAACAATAATTAATGTACGATAGAATATAATTAGTTACTTTTATTGGTGCGATAAAGTTTTGGGGATCGATGGATATACATCAATAAATAAATATTTCCGGACATTACTACACAGCGCCATCTAGTTCCGTGGTAAGCAACGAGGCTTGTGTTACGGATACTAGATGGTTGATATACTACATATATACTTTTCTTTTGTAAATGCATACATATTATACATAGATACATCCATGACTCGGATACAAATGTTAATGCTCATCACACAAACATTTGTCCTTACCGGGATTCGAATCCAGGACCCATAGCACAGCAAGCAGCGTTAACTACCGCTGAGCTAAACGGGTCGTCAGAAATACAATGGGTTACCAGAGCTCGTTGGGGAGGAGACTATTCTGACAGCATGGGAATTCCGTGGACTGTCAGTTTAGTAACTCCCTTATTTTAAGAAACCTAAACGGTTTCTACAGGGTCGGCAACGCGCTACCGACACCGCTAGTGTTGCAAACGTCTATAGGCTACGGTAACCGCTTACCATCATGCGGGCCGTATGATAGCTTGCCACCCCTGTGACATAAAAAAAATACAAGGAAATGAAAATAATACTGGTTTTTAGGTGTTTGTGTTCTGCCCGTTCTTCTACGTGGTACTTTTTGACCATTAACTACACAGCCCACTAGTCACTCCACTAGGCTATCATAGACTTATTTTCACAAACACACACACACACACACGCACACAAACCCTGGATGGTAAGATTTTTTAATTACATCACCGACGGACAATTAAGGAAGTTGCCCACTATATCGCAATGACAATATTACCAATCAAGTATATTAATAAGAAATCTTATTTGCAGAAATTTTTAGAGTCAGTATCAGCACTTAACCATATACTTTTCTATTGAGCTAGTTAAAATGAAGACTAAAAAACTACCTAAGTATTTAAAACAAAAGAACAATAAACAAAATTGTTTTAAATTTTTCAATCTACATTATACCTGATGTAAGGTACACTACAAGGGAGCTGTGGTAGCCTAGCGGTGTGACCAGTGGACTGAGATGTCAGAGGTCTCGAGTTCGAACCCAAGGCACGCACCACTGACTTTTCGAAAGTTATGTGCGTATTTATCACATGCTCAAATGGTGAAGGAAAACATCGTGAGGAAACCTGCATGCTTGAGAGAATTTTCGATGGCATGTGAAGTCTGCCAACCAGCAGTAGGCTAGCGTAGTGGACTATAGCCTAATCCCTCTCAATTGAGAGGAGACCCGTGCCCAGCAGTAGGACAATAATGGGCTGATGATGATGAAGGTACACTATTCTGGACGAAGACCTTTAAACTTCATTAGAAAAACTACTGTTTACAGCAAACATTGAAACCCGCTTACTCGCCGTATCATCCGATTAACAAACGGTTCCTGTACCAATAAAAAAAACACCAAACAGATATTTATTTTGCACACCGTACCACTTAGAGAAAAAGATCCCTGTTTTTATTCAACGGAGAAAAAACCGACGTATACGTTACGTTGCATTAGTGCGATTGTCTTTAATAAAGTATTTTTTTGCTAACCCTCCTTTGTAGGGCTTTTATTTGTATTTATTGCAGACTAGCATTGCTTCGCGAGCTCACCGCATTCTTTACGTTACTATAATCTATATTAAGTTTTATTTTATAGTAATTGACCGTAGATTTTATGGCTGAGCTAAAATAAAAGGCAGAGGAATAATCATATTATATTATTAAAAATAATATAATCCATTCAAACCTAATATTATAAATGCGAAAGTTTGTCTGTCTTTCTGTCTGTCTGTCTGTTACCTCTTCACGCTATAACCGCTGAACCGATTTAGATGAAATTTGTTATAGAGATAGTTTGAGTCCCGGGGAAGGACGTAGGATAGCTTTCATCCCGGAAATCATCTCTTAAAAGGGGGAAAAGGGGTTGACCGTTTGAGCATGTGATAAATACGCACGTAACTTAGAAAAGGGAAGCGTGCCTTAGTGGGATTAAACTTGAGACCTTTGAATTTACATTCCACTAGGCTAGCACAGCTTTTATCCTAGGCTAATATGCATCGTAAACATTGGGTTGTCTATTTATCACATGCTCAAACGGTTAAGGAAAAACATCGTGAGGAAACCCGCATACTTGAGAGATCTTTTCGATGGCATGTGAAGTCTGCCAACCCGCAGTAGGCTACCGTGGTGGACCATAGCCTAATCCCTCTCAAATGAGAGGAGACCCGTGCCCAGCAGTGCTGTTGATGATGATGATGATGTATGCATCATCATCATTCGCCTATTTTCGTCCACCGCTGGACATAGGCCGTCCCTAGTGAACGCCACAGAACTCGATCTTCGTCTCTTCCTTCAATCACTTCCTCATATATGCATACAGTTTTCCTATTTTAGACGTTAAACTGTCTACGAATCAATATCTTAAATCCATGCTAGCTAAGCAGAATTGTTTTACGCAACATTAGGCGTTATTAACGGAGGCATTAGAACCGTAATGCTATACTTTCCTTTTACCGTTATTAGATTGAATTTGATGTTGCCTAGGTTTCATGTCATGTCATTGATTTTTGTAATTAAATGTTAAAGTACCTTCTCACTAAGTTGACGACCCGTTTAGCTCAGCGGTAGTTAACGCTGCCTGCTATGCTATGGGTCCCGGGTTCGAATCCCGGTAGGGACAAATGTTTGTGTGAAGAGTATCTATGTATAATATGTATGTATTTACAAAAAAAATGTATACATGTAGTATATCAACCACCTAGTATCCGTAAAACAAGCCTCGTTGCTTACCACGGAACTAGATGGCGCTGTGTAATAATGTTCGGAAATATATTTAAATATTTACTAAGTAATATAAAAAACCCTCACGCCTCTAACCCGTGAGGGTGAGTTAGGTAGAAGAGTTCATAGTGTTACAAATCTGGGGTGTGATTTCCAATAATATTTTGGTCGACCTGAGAATCAAAATGCATTTCGTGCTCCGTCCGCAAAACTGCACGATCAAATAATACAGTGAGCACATTCTATGTAAATTAGATTACCAATAACAAACTGAACTCCTGCAAAAAGGTCCGGTGCGCAGTACTCGTAACCGGCGCGCGTGACGAGATGTATGAATGTGGACGAGGCAAAAGTGGTATGCAGGGACCGTAGCGCGTGGCATTCTGTAGTTTCTGCCTACCGCCATGGGAAAAAGACGGAGTGTATGTATGTATATTTAACAAAACAGTTAGGATACCTAGTTGTTAGTAATTATAACATCAAGACAATTAAGACCTCAGTATTTCTATAAGAGAAGATAGGTTAGTGTTTGACCGAAATCCCAGCTAATTATAAGTGACGATGTGGTCTAAGATGAAACACGCGTACCTAGAAGATTCCTATTCACTCGTGACGAAGTCTGAAGACCAAATTGTTCTCGTCGGGAAATAAAATCTCAGGCAATTGATTCCATTCCCTTGCTGTGCGAATAGTATATCAATATTATATCAGAAAGTATTAATATCATAGTATAATACTATTATACTATGACTAGCTGACCCAGCAAACGTTGTTTTGCCACATTATAGGGGTTGGTGGACAACCCTTATCACTAAGGGGGATGAAAATTAGAGGTTGGCCGATTCTCATAGATACCGGAGAAGCACAAAAAATTTCATCAAAATCGGTCAAGCCGTTTCGGAGGAGTATGGCAACGAAAACTGTGACACGAGAATTTTATATATTAGACTAGCTGACCCAGCAAACGTTGTTCTGCCACATTTTAGGGGTTGGTGGTAGAAGGGTGAAAATTTAGGGTTGTATGTATTTTTTTATGCCAAATCTAAAAAAAAATACAAAAAAATATTTTGTCTAAAAAATTAAAAAATTATTTTAGGGGTGGACTACCCCTAACATTTAGGGGGATGAAAGATAGATGTTGGCCGATTCTCATAGATACCGGATAAGCACAAAAAAAAACATCAAAATCGGTCAAGCCGTTTCGGAGGAGTTCGATTACGCACCCCGTGACAGAAGAATTTTATATATTAGATATTAATACTTTCTGATCATGTTGTAAATGATCCGAAAGCGGTTTTATTTCAATGTATATTCGCGTAAGTGTCAAAAATCAGTAAAACAACATTAAAATGTTGTGTATTCTTCATACAAATTCTGTTTTGTAAGAAAGACATAAATGTAGAATGTGTATACACGGTATATACACGCACTATACACAGGGTATACACGCCATGTCAATTGTGAGTCTACCACGGAAACACTTACATTACGAATAACAGTTAGCTACGGTTCAGAGATGTTCTAATGAAAACTGTGAGGTGTGGTCTCAGTGACAGCGGGTAGACAAACAACGAAGAACAAAGAAAAATACTGTACCTTTTAATTAATTTTAAGTTACAGAAAGAATCAGATTTAAATTTAAATATTATTTTTGGGATTTTGAGTGAGCTGGTTCAATTGCCTTACTAATTTTTTAGGTGGCCTATTCGTGAGGTAATTGTTGTGTATGTGAAGTATAAATATATCCGCAATATAGAACAAACTCCTTAAACATGTATAATATTTGCGGTACCTACTTAGTATAATTAATTGAAAATTACATAAACATTTGTGAATTGATATATTATATTATTATTGTCTGCCATTTATGACACAGTTTTAGTGCCTTAACAAAATACGAGGAACCATATATTATTAACAATAAAAATTACCTATAATATTTATAAATATATCTGGAAATTATGACGCAGTGCCATCTAATTCTAAGATAAGCAACGACGTTTTTGTTACGGATACTAGATAGTTGATACATACATATTATTATACATAGAAACTTCCATGAATTGTGCACATTATCTTTTTGTATTTTTTAGCTTATTTCAAGCTAAGATTTTAAATTTTTATTAAGAAAGAAAAATTCAACCTCAGGCGGGACTCGAACCCGCGTCTTCTGGATCGGTACTCCAGACGCTCTGCCAACTGAGCCACCGAGGTATCCGCCTGATGTGTTGAATTTTTCTTTCTTTATGTTACTTATGTCTTTACGGCGACATAGCAACATCGATTGGACAATTCTGCCCAACCCAGAATTCTCCCTTTACAGCGAGTAGATTCCGGATGATATTGCATTACCTTTATACAATCTTTTTGTATTTTTTAGCTTATTTCAAGCTAAGATTTTAAATTTTTATTAAGAAAGAAAAATTCAACCTCAGGCGGGACTCGAACCCGCGTCTTCTGGATCGGTACTCCAGACGCTCTGCCAACTGAGCCACCGAGGTATCCGCCTGATGTGTTGAATTTTTCTTTCTTTATGTTACTTATGTCTTTACGGCGACATAGCAACATCGATTGGACAATTCTGCCCAACCCAGAATTCTCCCTTTACAGCGAGTAGATTCCGGATGATATTGCATTACCTTTATACAATCTTTTTGTATTTTTTAGCTTATTTCAAGCTAAGATTTTAAATTTTTATTAAGAAAGAAAAATTCAACCTCAGGCGGGACTCGAACCCGCGTCTTCTGGATCGGTACTCCAGACGCTCTGCCAACTGAGCCACCGAGGTATCCGCCTGATGTGTTGAATTTTTCTTTCTTTATGTTACTTATGTCTTTACGGCGACATAGCAACATCGATTGGACAATTCTGCCCAACCCAGAATTCTCCCTTTACAGCGAGTAGATTCCGGATGATATTGCATTACCTTTATACAATCTTTTTGTATTTTTTAGCTTATTTCAAGCTAAGATTTTAAATTTTTCTTTCTTAATAAAAAAAAAAAAAAAAAAAAAAAAAATGTGCACATTATGTTCAAGTTCATCACACAAACATTTTCTCCTACCGAGATTCAAACCCCGGACCTTTACCACAGAGGATGATAGCGTTAATATTACTACGCTAATCGGGTCATTGAGAAAAAATATAATAATAAAATAAAACACTTAAACTACTTGTTATTACACAACTTGCTATCGGTGTTCTTGCTAACAATACTGTGGCAAAGCGGCAAGAAACGGTGCGAAAGTATAAATGATAACTTTTTAACGGGAAAACGCGAACACGGAAAATTATACTAACTTTTATTATTTCCTTAAGCTATAATTTATGCTTTAAATTATCGCGATGGAAACTGTTTATTGTTCCTCGCAAGTTTCCTCTTTTTCTTTCTTTCTCTTTTCCACCTACTTGACCATATAATCGTCGGTTATAAAGATCACTGGGGGACTTAACAATGTACTAAGTTTTGTTTGCAGTGAAATACTGTTTGAATTATGTTACTGAATGCCGTATTGTAACTGTGAGAAGCTCATTCGCTTATAGAGACGTAATAATGGAATTAAATTGGCTTATGTTTTATGGGCCCATTATAGGTAGTACAATAACTGATTCCCCCCTGACCAGGACAGAACCAAATCGAATGGAATTAATTGATAGAGGCCTATACAGTGGGAACGGAAATTTTGTGGATGATGATGATAATGATGATGATTTTATGGTGGTATTTGGGAAAGAAATCTCGTACACGCAACGAATTACTATCTTAAATGGATATAGTATGCCATGACTTCCAATATTCAATTTTAATGGGTAACTAATTGATGACTCGATTGTCACATACTGAACTTGTACATCATGTGTTGCGGATAGTTGTATAAGGTGTTTGTGTATGAGATTTTTTTTTTGTAACCGCAACCACGACAGGAATAAATGCTTGTGTTTATGTTGGCCTCATAATATTTAGAACAAAATGACGAAAGAAACTGAAACGAATAGTTATTTTTTTATTGGTAATTTAAGCCTGACGTGTATCAGACCTATCAGGGGAATGATTTAAATTGTCTCGGAACTTCCCAACGGGATTAATCATGAAATCGAATCGGAAAATTAGGAAAATCAGCCGTTATCAAGAACTGCTGCTTACAACTATGTAGGTTAATCTCAGTTTTAAAGTACCACGGATGACAAATGAATACGTGATAAATCTTAATTTAGTATATTGTTGTCTGAATCCCTTTCAATATAAAATAGAAAAAGAAACCACTAACCTTTGAACGTATTAAATGAATATCCAGCAACAAATAGAATAAATATTTTCATTTCTATTAACATTTAAGAGGGTAAATTTGAAATATGGAGGGGAAAAGTTATTTATCAAGTTACTATTATTACATTGCAAATAGTGTCCAAAATCCCAGGGCTTTTACAGTTTCTTGTAGTTTTGTCAAGTCAAAAGTAAAGTAAAGTACCAGATACATCAATTAGTGGTTTTATAACAATGACATATTCTGCCTACATAAAGCATGCAAATTAATTTGACATTTATGTTAATTATAACTAAATCAATAATTAATCATTATTATTTTTAAACATATTCATCATTATTTCTAAACACAGTGAAAAACAGTATCACATTCAAAACAAATCAGAGATATAGTTTAACATTCGGTTTTTAGTGACAAACATTCTGTAAAAACTCTCACGGAAGCGATAGAAAAAAAAATGGTCATTTTGAGTTCGACTAGTCTATGGTAGATTACCATAGACTAGACTTCTCTACCTGTCAGTGCAGTACGGCCAAATAATGTTTTTTTTTTATGTTTATATTTAAAAAAACTATTCGCCCGCTGACACTAAAACCAAACCCCGAAAACTCTTACCGAAATGTAATCACAAAATCTAAGTTGGAAAATAAACCGTTTCGTTAAAAGCATTGAGTTTATATTGCATTGCGCTAACGCACACTTATCGACTAACTGCTTGGATGCCAAGCGACTTTTGTCTTCGGGTCGAATAATGAAATCGTTACGGCCAACGTAATTTCCTATTTAGGAGAAAAATCGGCAAGGCTACGTCGTGCAGAAACAAGGATGCGTGAAATGTGATTGGCTGTAAAGATTGGAGGTATTCGAAGCTTACGTATAGTGGTTTTGATAATGAATGAGTGAAAATACTATTCATTAGGTACGTAGTAAGCGACAATAGTGGCCTAGTAATATATAAACATTGAAATAAAACTACTTCTTACGGATTTATCGCGGTAAATAGATATTATTGTGGTCTGCCGTATCATAGGACACAAATCGTTTCTTAAGTCGGAATCAAGTCTGCCAACCCGCACTAGGCTAGTATGGTTGCCCAACAGTGTAACAGTAAAAGATTCGCTTAATTTATAAACGAATACTTTCATTTATAAGTTACTAGCTGATTCCCGCGACTTCGTCCGCGTGCAATTTAACTAAAAAAATAAAAGTTTCATATTAACTTTGCACCCCCGTTTTACCCCCTTAGGAGGCGAATTTTCAAAAAACCTTTCTTAGCGGATGCCTACGTCATAACATCTACCTACATGCCAAATTTCAGCCCGATCCGTCCAGTGGTTTGGGCTGTGCGTTGATAGATCACTATGTCAGTCAGTCAGTCAGTCACCTTTGAGTTATATATATTTAGATAAAAGTATGTTGTGTGAGTGCACGATACTTCGTGCACTAATCTTATAGACACAATCTTCAAAACATTTTGAACTCTACACATATAAAAATGCGTCATAAAAATAAAAGAACCGACGATCCAAAACATCCCACGTGTTGCAGTTTTACCAATTTCGACTAGGACCGCATAAAATTTAAGAGCAAGCATCAAGGCACTTATTAATTTACCCCTGTTTCTGTGGACCCGGCGAGTTTGTGAGTCAGTGGGGCCATCGTTACGTCAGCATTTTCCCCGAAAAACGCCCTGGGTGACCCTTACAGATTAATATTAGCGATCCCATGATTCTATGAATGTCAAACGTGGATAATGTGGCGGTAACGTTCTCTGCACTTAAATGCTTCGGTAATAGGGAAAAACTTCTGAGTTTTAATATTACGACGGCGAAGGACATTTGTTCCTTAGATATAGATGTTTCTATGAATAATAACTATATATTTATTTATAAAAACTTCTATACCGGCTTATAAGTACATGTATGCCTCGTTACTTAGCTCGGAACTAGATGGCGCTGTGTAATAATTTCCGTATATAAGTATTCCGACTAACATTATTAATAGAAAATATTTTCAAAGGTGTTTTAAATTATATAATTATAGAACTCATTATAGTATAATGAAATGCAAAATAGAATATAACTTTTCATGAAAACATGTTATTTTACCCATCAGTAGATTACTCCGTATTATTTTTTAACAACGCATCCACACAACGCCCGCCTGCAGTTTTTTTATGATTCTACATGATTTATAGAGTCTATCCTTGATATATTTTCCTACTAATATTAGACCTTATATATTTGTAGTTAGGTACATATTTATTAAGGTAATTAGTAACGCTGATGTCCATCAAAAGCGAGCTAAATAATTAACCTAACCTAACCTCTGGTCACACCACAATTGCAGCTATTATTCTCATATTTTACTTGAACAATAATTACTTCATTACCCAAGTTAGGTATAACGGAACCATGTCTAATCGGGGAGGCAGTCCACTTTTCATGCGAAATCCATTTGTACCAATACAACTGAGTTCTATTGTAAAAGCACAAAAGGCACAGATTGAATTTCTCTGAAAAAAATTTCACGAAATAAGTATTGTTACACGCTGTAGTTACCGAGTTAGGTGATCTAGAATTTGAATTATTTAATATTGTTAGTGCATATATTTTTTATGTAGGTAAAATAGATACAGTGCGCATTACTAGCGTCTGAAAAAAAAAATATCTGTAATATTTGACACTGGTTAATACAGTGTGCAAAGTTTTATTAAAATAGGTTCGAAGGTCATCAGGGATAAACAACATAAACAACAACAACTCATGTGGCATTTAAAGGAAGCAATCGCCACTGGTCTTACCACAGTGAGCTGACTAAGATGCAGTGTCATGCGGTGAGACCAGTGGACTGAGATGTCAAAGATCTCGAGTTCAAACCCGGGCACAAACCGCTAACTTTTCAAAAGTTATTTACGGATTTATCGCTTGGTCAAACGGTGAAGGAAAACATCGTGAGGAAACCTGCATGCTTGAGAGATCTTCTCGATATCATGTGAAGTCTGCCAACACGCAGTAGGCTAGTGATTAAGATATACCCTAATCACTCTCAAATGAGTGGAGACCCGTGCCCAATAGTGGGACCATAATGGGTTGATGATGATCCGTTCAGTATGTAGTAGGTATTAGTTCTTTTATTACATTAATCTTCCCGATAGGTAGGACCTAGCGAGATGCCTCGCTCAAGTTGAGCTGCCCGACTGGAGAAGTGCCTCCGCCTTACAGAATACCGCAATGGAACCACAATAGTTGTGTTGCTGCAGGAAGTAATAAAAAATAAAAAATATTTCCGGACATTATTACAGCGTCATCTAGTTCCGTGGTAACGACGCTTGAGTTACGTATACTTGTTGGTTGATATAATACTTATATACATCTTTTTTGTAAATACATACATATTATACATAAATACATCCATGACTCGCATACAAATGTTTATGTTCATCACACAAACATTTGACCCTACCGGGATTCGAACCCAGGGCCCATAGCACAGCAGGCAGCGTTAACTACCGCTGAGCTAAACGGGTCGTCAAAAGGGAAGTAAAGTTACCAGAGCTCGTTGGGGGAGTGATTATTCTGGCAAACGGTTTTTACATGGTCGGCAACGCACGGACGGCGTCTCTGGTATTGCAAATGTCTATAAGCTGCGGTAACTGCTTACTTAGACGGGCCGTGAGCTTGTTTGTTTGTTTGTTGCACCTTTGTAATATAATAATTCTGTCAAAAAAACGACTACAAATGTCATTACTGTATCGCTTCACCCAGTTGAAAGTACTGAGAACGAATTAAGAACCTCTTTCCTTTTTGAAGTCGGTTAAAAAAACTGCAATTATTTTAGCGGAAAAGAGAAGAAAGAACATATTATGCAGTCTATTGGCTATAATGTGTATTTTTTTCTCTTTATACTCTTTTCTTTGCGCTCTTTGTTTTACAAAAATCATTCTAACATATCTGTTTCTCTGTTCCCCCAGGTGTCGGACGACATCGGGTACGTGGTGTACTCGGCGCTGGGCAGCTTCTACATACCGTCCTGTATCATGGTGTTCGTCTACATCAGGATATACTTCGCGGCGAAAGCGCGAGCGAGAAGAGGCATACGCAAAAACCCGAGGCCTCGGCCTGTGAGTATAATAATAATAATAAGCCTTTTTTTTCCTGCTTGTGGCCCGGGTCCCGGTCCCGGGTTCGAATCCCGGTAGGGACAAATGTTTGTGTGATGAGCATGAACATTTGTAACCGAGTCATGGATGTATCTATGTATAATATGTATGTATTTACAAAAAAAAAGTATATATGTAGAATATCAACCGACTATTATCCGTAACACAAGCCTCGTTGCTTAGCACGGAACTAGATGGCGCTGTGTGTCATAATGTCCAGAAATGTCCAGGAACCTATACAATTAATTACATTATTAACACCCGAGGAGGGTAGTTATTTGATATTGTAAATAGTTTAAACAGATTTCGATGTTAATATTATAGTAAAAAAAAGGTTTTTAGTTGTGTTTGCGAATGTAGAATGTTTTTGGAAGGTTTTAAATTGTACTGACTTTGTTGGATGATTGGATGTAAATAGTCTGGACATCGTATTACTTGATATCGCAGCAAAATTATTAACGGTCTTCTTTTTATTCTTCTAGAACGAGCAGCAGACGAGTTTCAGCAACCCTCCGAAGGGCACGCGTCCCATGCCCTCCACTCACCCCATGCCTTCGGGACACCTTAGTAGTAATAATAATGGGTAACTATACATTTTATACTATTTCATATACACCCATGCTATAAATCCTCTATATAAAAGTTCTTGAAACAGTTAGCTTATTGCCAACATTAAAACAGCCAGTGTCATAGTAACCTTAATAGCATCCAAACGGGTGTTATAATGTTGTACTCAATTTCATAATGCAACTCCTTTTTTACTCATCGAACAGCCACATTCTCATGGCATCTTTATGAATTTCAACAAAAAGAACATTGTCATGCGCGCGCGTTTCACTACCACTGCGCCGTAATTTAAAAAAAACTTATTCGAAATTTTGAATTGACGTCGTATCCCGCCATTTTTGTTCAATAATACAATACTCTATGGTTTCAGAACCTTTATAGAGGATTCATATCATGGGTGTCATAAAGTCTTGTATGCAACTGTTCTAATTTGGTATAAACTATAAACACTCATGTGATACTACTATCACACTCGGCTTCGCCTCGTGATAAACCCACATTCGTGTTTTATTACCCCTTAATTATACAACAGTTGCATAAATAACGATTAGTTAAGAGAGAGCTGTGGTAGCCTAGTGGTGTGACCAGTGGACTGAGATGTCAGAGGTCTCGAGTTCGAACCAAGGCACGCCACTAACTTTTCGGAAGTTATGTGCGTATTTATCACAAGCTCAAACGGTGAAGGAAAACATCGTGAGGAAACCTACATGCTTGAGAGGATTCTCGATGGCATGTGAAGTCTGCCAACCCGCAGTAGGCTAGTGTGGTGGACTATAGCCTAATCCCTCTCAATTGAGAGGACCCTGCATCCAGTGAATTCCAGCGACCTTCCCAGGTTGTTCTGATTATTGAATACCGATATTCAAACTAAATATCAAAGTATTCAATTTTCTGACATCCGTCAACAATATCCATGTGTATTCGGGGAAGTTTGAGGTACAGAGGGATCTAGGTATTATAAATATGGTCACCCATCTAAAGACTGGCCTTGGCAAGCGTCGCTTAACCTTACAAATCAGTTGATCATTCTGATAATCTACTTAATCATGAGCCTCCTTTCGCAAGCATTAGTACAATTGTTAAATTACAGGATTTGTGAAACGCAGTCCCGTGATCAAGCCTCGCACATAACAAAATATTACTATAGTTTTCGCACCCCACATTTTTTTTAATTATCAGGTCCATAAATAAGTACACTTAGACACGTCTCCAAATAAAAATCAACTTTAATTGTTAAAGAATACTGACTAAACTACCCATTCGCAAGGCTATAAACTTTCAAGAAAAACTTCATAAAAGCCAATCAATGAAACTTTGGCCTTTGACTTGCTTGACGGACACGAAGAAATTATAAAAAGGGATCTCTATTAGATACGGAATCCGGAATACCGGCTCGAGACCTGGGTAGCGACGGATTTTCGGAATTCCGCCGTAAAAACGAGTAAAATTCCTAATATTTTTTGTCTTTGACGAAAATTTCTATGGAATTCTTTGACAAATGTCTCTACCTTCTTTATTTGTAGAAGTCAATGGGTATTTTGGGGGAATATTAGGTCTTGTGATAAAATATTACATAGTTAAGAAGTATGTCACCTATATTCAAAAATAAAAGACGTATGTTTCACAAATAAACTTTAGGTACTTACTACTTACTTACTAAAATATCCTATAGTCTTATTAGGTAGTACTAATTTCTAAATAGAAAAAAAAAGAACTGAGTTATGCAACGGTGAAGGAAAAAATCGTGAAAAAACCTGCATACCTGAGAGATTTTCTCGACGGTGTGCGAAATCTCCAAACCCACTAGCTGTCTCTCTCTGGACTGTCGTGACATTTTTAAGTCTTTCTTTCATTGATTGAAAGAAAGTCGAAAGTTGTTGCTCATGATTTTAGCTATCCAATCTATGGTTACTGGTGTTACAAGTAACCTTGTACATCATCATCATCATCATCAACCCATTAACGTTCCACTGCTGGGCACGGGTCTCCTCTCATTTGAGAGGGGTTACTGCGGTTTGGCAGACTTCACATGCCATCGAGACAGATCTCTGAAGCAAGCAGGTTTACTCACGATGTTTTCCTTCACCGTTTGAGCTCAGCACATAACTTCCGAAAAGTCAGTGGTGCGTGCCTTGGGTTCGAACTTGACATATCTCAGTCTACTGGTCACACCACTAGGCTACCATGGCTCACGGCTAACCTTATACATATATGTATATAAATCGATAAATTGTTTCCTTTGTAAACACATCCACATGTCGCCTTGTCCTTTACAGTAAAAGCATCTTAACTGTGCTGTATAAAGTCCAAAAAAACTGCATTTAAAAGTTAATATACTAATGTACATCAATAATGTTTCCAGCGAGAGCCAAATATCAACAATAGAGACGGCACAAGTGCAGATACCCACGGTGACGTGCGAGCTGGCGTCAGACATATCCACAAGCGAGGCAGGGGACACCATACCCCCGCCGCCGGACGAACGAAAGGACACACTTAAGGTAACCAGACACCATATTAACATGTTTACTTAAATGTCTTTAAACATCTATTTAGAGAAATAAACAATCATTCAAGGCGCATTTTCATTACTCGTTAGCGCCAGCTAGCGACCAATGAGTTATATTTCAGAACCCGCATGCGGGTTTATGACCTACTAGTATTTTTCTATGAAATTCTCAGTAACTGCTCCGACATTGATTAAATGTATATCACATCATCATCAAACCAGTTCATTAATTCATGAGTTCATCGTGGACAAACGACATGACACGAATTTCTTATATATAAAGATAGTTACTATATTTAATCACTATAAACTGATAATAGCTCAAAGAAGGATCGATATCTCATACAGCAGTCATCTATTCCACATTTTGGTTACCAAATTGCCTGATCCTACACGTCAAAGCCTCAATTGTCCTTTGAACCTCAAGTGCAGGTAAAGTTAACGCTCATTGATGACGTAACTTTAGTCAATAGAGTCTATCACTTAGAACCAACTTAATCTAACTTGAGCTGTGGCTTCAACTTAGACGGTTCTAAGCTAACTCCTCAACAATTAACTACGAACGTTCGAGCGAGAATCAATAGGAACTATCGCTAGACTTTTGGCCGATTCGATATCGGATGCAGTTGATAGTTTTGTAAATATATTAATGTCGACTGCTGGACTTCAAAGTTAATCCTCTTACTTGATGGAAGAGGAGGTCTTTGTCTGATTATATTTTCACCCACTTTCCTGGCCCCCCGAACCGTAATGGGGCCGTCATAATAACAGACTGATTAGGATCATATTTTGACTGTATCGAAACGGTCTTGAAACGCAGCAAATAACCAGTGTCAACTTATTTTTTGGGAGTTTAGGATTGTAACGTCAAAGTATTTGCAGTAGTGAGTGGATCTTTAAGGACTTTTTCTAGACCCTTCAATTATTGGCTAGACGTTATTCTTAAACATTTCAAAGAGTATGTACACTTGTTTATGAGAGTCCGCATATATCGTTTGTTTTATTTTCAGCATCAGCATCATCTATATTCGTCCACCGCTGAACGTAGGCCTCCCCTAATGAACGCCACAGAGCTCAATCTTCGGCTCTTCTCATCTTGTATTTTATGCATACTAAACAATTATTTTTTTCAGGTGGTAACATCAGCACAAGTAACAAAAAATCCAATGGCTGCCTGTCCGTTGAGAAGTTCAACCCTTTCAGTGAATGGGGAGCTTCAGCTGCAGCAGACCAGGGGTAGAGCACCCAGTGTTGCCATCGACGCTGACATGGTCTCAGAAATGGAGCCTTCATCGTCAGACTCCGGTGTTGTCAGCCGCTGCGGCGGAGTCAAGCCCCTAAAGCTCAGAATCTTCAAAAAAACCGATAGAAAGCAAGAAAAATCCCAACCAAGCAAATCAGAATTGGAGCCAGCGCTCCCAAAACCGCACAAACCGAGAGACCCAGAGAGAGAAAAGAAAAGATTAGCGCGGAAGAAAGAGAAACGAGCTACTTTAATTCTAGGATTAATTATGGGCAGCTTCATCGCTTGCTGGCTGCCATTCTTCTTCTTGTATATATTAAAAGCAGCTTGTAGGAACTGTGTGATACCTTCTAGCGCGTTTGCGATAGCCTTCTGGCTTGGTTACATGAATTCTGTTTTGAATCCAGTGATATACACGATATTCAACAAGGATTTCAGAAGAGCCTTTAGGAGGATACTGTTTAAGTGATGTTTAGCCTACGTGTGCTGCTACCGCTGCGTGGCCAACAGGATTCTGATGGCCCAGCAGAGGGCAGCACCGAATCTTTACAATGTACGATAAACGGACTTTCAATAGTTACATGGAGTGATTGACAGTGACATCCCGAGGATACACTTTGACTGATATTACTGAAAACAAAAGAAAAATGTGTGAAAATTTTACCAACTAATTATAAATAATTATTGGTTGATAGTGTGATTAATTATTCATAATTAGTTGGTTAATTTTCGTTTGTGTAATATCAGTCAAAAAACAGATAAGCAGTTTACAGACAAATGGTGAATGATAGTTATACAGATTAAATATTTCAATATAATGTCTTAAATCAGCTTGTTAATATTTTTAAGCTTTTTATAGAGAACTTATGGTCACTTCGTGTTGTCATGTAATATGATTTTCAATATTATTTAATTAAAAAATAAATAGTTACAACATAAACAAATATGACTGCATAAGTTAACTATATTATGAATTAATAATAATTATGTAAATAAAAAAAAATCTCACAATAGATATTTTTAAAAATATTAGGTTTTTCAAATATTTATATGTATGTAACCACGAAGTGACCAAACATATTATTTGCAATAATACAAAGGAATTGTAAATTACATAATACATTATCATGTAAATCATTTAGTAGGAACTTTTTTAACATTCGTAGCTGGAACATAGATTAATTATATAAAATATAAAGAAACTGCAAAAACACTAATGGATTTGAAAAATATTATATTATACATACTTATGATATAATGATTCCTTTAAAAATACAACAAAGGAATTACATAGCTTTAATATCATCAGGTTTGTAAAACATTTAGCATTAGCTGTATTAGGGCCTATGATCACTGTGGCGTAACAAATTATTTCTTGAAAATTAATTTAAAAATGTCGAAATTGCATACACATATTTAACACACACATTGATATTGTTTTTTTTATGTTTACTCGGACATTATAAAACTATATCATTATTATACTATATAGTAAAAGCATAATAATTATTACGGATTTAGTTAGGTATAGGATTTTGGTTCAGTAAAGAAGCCGAAACGCCAGAAATCAAATGTATAAATGCTTATCAGTATTTTATTGGCCCTTTATTGCAAAAAATATTTTTAAAAAGGATCGTGAATATTAGTAACCTAAGCTTAACTTTTCTACATAATATCAAGAAAACAGAACGTCTTTTTTATATTTATATTGGCATATCAAAGCCTTTACTATGGCCAAACACATTTTTAAGACATTGGCCTTCCTGATTTATTTCATTGAGATTATGTGAAGCCAAAATACATACATTCCTATTCCTGTTTCCGTGATTAAAAACTAGAGACAAAAGCATTCAAGTTATGAACTTAATATATTTGTTAATACATTCAATACGGTGTAATATCGCTTAAAATATTAAAATTAAAACAGAAAAATAAGTCGTATACGCTACGCCACAGTGGGCAATAGGTTTTAGATTCTGTAAACTTGCTAGAGAAATCACTATATTAGCTTTTAATTCATATAATAAATACATTTATTATATATTTCTTTGACAATCCCTCAAAGACTTACCCATACGCTTATATACGTACAAAATAGTGAAATATTTGTAGTTTGCATGTAAACTTATTTGTTATATTGAATGATTCACCATTCTAAATGAGTATCTACACAGATTAACATAAAGTCTATTTTTAAAAAGTTATATTTTTACAATAAATCGTTCATAAAATGATGTTTGTATACCATGCCTTCTTGAATTTGCAAATGCGGGTGCTAGACGGTAAATCCTGGATTCAACTGCCATTTTTTGAGACAAATATTTTTGTTCAGAAACTGAACAAAAATATACCAACAATAGTTCAATAGTTCATTAATTCACTGTTCCATAAGTGTCAGTAATAGCCCTCAGATTAGATTGGGTTTTACTACTCATATGTGAAAACAATGAACAGCGGGTATATCTTTTTATTTAATTATAAAATATTATCAGATAAATACCATAAGGCATCATTTTTACAAACGGACATTATATATTACAATTTTTGACATAATGCAAACACATATGTACCACAGAGTGGTATTATCTGGCCTTTTATATAAATTTCTCGTCCGTATATAACTATTATTGATTTAGTTATAAAATTATGAATGATTTCTTGTAATAAAATATAAATACCTAACAACTAATACATAATAAAACCGTTAAATCACTTTAAATATAACATCAAAAACAAAATAAATAAAAAAACATTGTAAAGATACGGTGTTATAATTATTATAGATACTGAATATATTGTGAAAGTTTTAAATAAAACAAATTTATTTTATACAAAATCATAAATAATAATAAAATAATATATAACCAAGCAATAAAATATTTTATTTGTAGAGAAATAAAAGTATATTTATAAAACACACACAGTTTATTAAAACTATAAACAAAGTTAATATAAATAATTATATTTAATAATGTTTATTATTCTTTCATAATATAATCAGTGTGCTGTAGGTTAAATATATTTTAAATTAAATAAAAAAATGACTGTGCCTCTGTGCCTATCGACAAGCACTACACAACAATAAATGCACTTTATTGAAAAAAAAATGTAAATATGTACCAATTAGTTATATTTATTTGTCTTAAGGATTTAATTCAACCAAAGTTTTGATGGAATTTAAATAATAATAATTTTAAATGTTTGTTAAATGGCGCTGGTCGCTTTATGTATTTTCGTTTTTAAGTTTATTCATGTAAATATTGTACTTATATTTAGCCTAAGTTATATGTTAGATTAAATTAAATTTAATACACCAAAAAGAACACCAAATACTTCCTGTAATTTTTTCTAATCTTATGAATAATAAAAATATTTTACCGTAAAATTTTAACCTTGTATAATAAAAATGTTTTACGTAAGTAGTATAAGTGTTAAATTTATAATTATTTTGTGGTAATACTCAAAGGTTCACCCTTTGAGTTTTGACAATTTAAACATAAATATTTATGTTCCCTGATTAGAATATTTGTAAAAATATTAATATTATTTATTAGATGTATAAATATATTTTCAACAGTTTTTCAACTATACCTACGACTGATGATAGTTTTTAATAAAAAATAATCTTTTCCAACATAAATACAATTGTACATAAAATTTCCTCAATAAATTATTGCAAAAAAATCTTGTAAAATAATTATAAATGAAAAACAACGACAACTTAATTCTAAATCGGTGTAAATCTAGATTCTGGATCTTAGAGTTAATAAATAAAATACTTAATTAATAAGTATAATAATTATAATTAAGTAAAAATAATAACATTGCAACACCATTGCCGAAATAAATTTAAGTAGAATTTTAGATAAAAATAATTATTAGATATTAATTATGTACTGAATTCAAAAGCAATAGAGAGCGTAATTTTCTTTTCGTATATAATTTTCACTATTTTTAAATTTCATATAGTCTTCCAAAGTGTGTGTGATTATCAAATAATAATAGTAATGTTTCCTTACTTATTAATTGTAAAAATAATTATATTTTATAGTATTTTTTTTATTTCATTTTTTTGAAAAATATGAATTTTTTTTCAATAAATTTTAGTGCGGAGTGACATATTTTTTCGAAAAAATCTAGAATCCCACAATCTAGCAACGAGCCCTTGTTGGTTGTGCTGGTTCTACATTTACAGTCGTTATAGTCGAATTTAAGACTTTTAACGACTTTAAAAATTGTTCACACAACATTTTATTCAAAACGTTGTGCGAACGATAAAAAAATTACACATTAATTTAATTTAATTTGAAAAAAAAATTGTGAAAATATAATTTAAGTCTGTAAAGATTTTTAAAATACAGGTTTTTGTACAGTCTTAAGAGTCTTGTAAAAATAAAATTTAACGCCATTATTTCTTATTTAAATAGTGAAAATATTTAGAATGTTTTAAAAAATTAAATAACTTATAGGTGGCTATCCTGTGTATTTAGTAACTTGTTCAATAAAAAATGTTCTAAATTAATAAAAAACTATTTATACTTATAATAGCATAATAATCTATATAGTATTTGTTAAATATTTTAATTTATAATATATATTAAAAAAATCGGAACGCGTTACGTTTATATTGTTCTTTATAAAAAAATATAGTTATAATTATTAAAATCGTCTAAGACTATACGATTAACTATTAATTCTTATCGACTCAAAATGTAAATGAAAAAATATACGAAGTACCAATATACAAATTTTAATCTTTATAAATGTGTTTTATTATCTGTAGTACAACCCTAGTATCAATAAACCTCGCAGCTGAGTGTGTGTGTATGCGTTAGTGTGTGAGTATGTTACTAAAAACGAGAAAGAATGTTCAGAAAATGATGACATTACATTTGATCACTTTCCGTTTTCCGAACAGTTAGGCTTGAGCTTAAACTTTTACCCAGCTGTAGGATCAAATAAATAAGTTGGGATAAAAGTTGATGAGTCATTATAATAATAGTCGACAAATCTAGACAAAAATATTATAAAACATATTAGAGAGAGATGAAACTAAACGAGATCATCATCAAATAAAGCATTATCCCTTTTTCGAACCGGAACACCATTTTATTAACTCTTCATAAATTGAAGCAGGCACATTTTACCTCAATAGATTCAAAAACATTATACTCATAATTTACGACTTGAATCTAAGTAAATTTATCTTAAGCACTCGATGAACTCCGCAAGAACTTAAGACAATCTAACTTTTGTAATATCCTAGAACCTAGTTACTAACTACAGATAAGTATTGCTAACACATACAATACAATAGTTTACTGTCACAGTGTAAGAATAATGTCAGAGTCAAATGATTTATTTCATTTTATTTTGTTTTATTTGTAACTAGCTGCCTCCCGCGGCTTTGCCCACGTGGTATATAAATAAAAAGTAGCCTATGTGTTAATCCGGGCAATAAACTATATGTATGCTAAATTTCATTCAAATCTGTTGAACGGTTTTTGTGTGAAAGAGTAGCAAACATCAATCCATCCATACTTACATACTTTCGCGTTTATAATATTAGTAGGATAATAGCGGCCCATCCCGGCTCGGCCCGGGTGACTTTTGTTTTCATCTCTATTTTTTCTGGTAATAAAATAATTTAGTTTTCTAATGGTGAAATAATTTCTGAAATCTGTCCAGTACTTTTTGAGTTTATTCATTACAAACATACAAAAATACAAATCTTTCATCTTTATAATATTGTTCTAGATTACAGGTACTTTTGAATTGTCAAAACAAATTGAGAAAAAAAACCCTTCTCCGAGACTAAAACTATTTTTACACAACATTTAATCTAAAACGGTTCAGCGGTTTAAGCGGGAAGAGATAACAGTCAGACCGAAAAACAGACAGACACCCTTGCACATTTAAGGTGTGGATATAAAAAAAATCTTATGACACATTGTCTACATACTGTCGGCATTTACCACCAGATCAAAGGCGTTATTCTACGGCATTTCTTGCTTATACTGTATCAGTGTTTATAACAGTACGTATTACTAGGCTAGTTTATCGTTAATCCTTTAATCCAGTTAAGTTTAGACACAAAACTTAAATACATATAACTTGTTTTGAACAAACAAAACGGTTCTATGCCAAAGACACTTAACATAATTGAAAAGATATTTCTGAGGCCGCGAATATCGAAGTGACTTGAGTGATTGGTTTCGAAGTGACGGGTCGCAGCTTCAAAACTGTTTTTTGCTCAAATGCGCCTGAAAACTAAGGATCCTCTTCAGCGTCAAATAGTTTTATTGAATTTTTCCATTAATATTCTCAACAGAAACTTGGAATATGAATTTCTGTTCGGTATCTAAACCCCTATTAAAAAAAAATTAAATACATAAAATAAATATTCTGCGACATTTTACACAGCACCATCTAGTCCCAAACTAAGCAGAGCTTGTACTATGGGACAATGGATATAATACTTATATACTTTTTTTGTAAATACATACTTATAATACATAGGACACACTCAACGAACACAAACACTTATATTCATCACATAAATATTTGTGTCCCGTGGGAACCGAACCCACGACCTTGTGATCAGCAGTCCGGTACTCGAACCACTAGACCACAGAGGTCAGTAGATAGAGGTAAATAGGACTTAAAATGTACCGGTAAACTGTGGGTTACACCTTCAGTGATGGTTAAGGTATTGCTGTATTTAATATGAGTATCTTCAATGTTCAATATTTAATATAACAAAAACAAATATAAACTAAAGAATCCCTGAATGAACTGATGCTCTTTGAGCGGCAAAACAAATCTTCTTACATAGCGCAATCAATTTGCCTAAAAAACAACTAAATCAAAATTGGTTCATTTGTTGACGAGCTATGTTGCTACAGATAGGCATACAGTAAGGTCTGTATCCACCAACGCAGAGAGGAGAGGAGACGTGAGGAGATGTCGGTTGAATAACCAATCAGATATCGTTCGAAGAGGAGACGAGAAAATAACCAAATATGATTGGTTCTTCAAAACATACAACATCTTGTCTTCTCCGTGTTGGATTATTCTGGACCTTACACAACAAAAGTAAAGTAGGAGTAAGGTAAGTAAGGGTAAAAAAAAGAAATACTTATCACACTGACATTGACTAATCATGATATTTCGAGCCAATTTGGCAAGACATTAACTAGCAACAGGACAATTCCCACAGGACTGGGAAAAATTTGATACGCGGCCTGCTTCGTTTAATGGACCTAGTCACGTATTCTGTTAACATAACTATACAGATACTGAAATAAAACTACAGACTAAACTAACGTACCATCACGCCTGGCGTCGCCAAAAGGTTAGGTAGAGGTGAACTTAATCACATTATTATTTTCTCGATTATTTACTTATGGAAAAATCAAAATCAAAATATCATTTATGCAAAGTGGGCCAAATTTAATTGACTCTTTTTGGAACGTCGACAATAGAGACAGCCCTCAAAAACGCCCGCCGCTTCCTTTTCTTCACCGCTTCCTAGTGTTTTTGCTGGAAAGAAGAAGCAGATCGACAAATTCCCCAGCAACACAGTTGTGTCTGTTTATTAAATAAATGATTCTATAAAATATTGTATAATTAATTAATTATATATATATATATATATGTATCGTATAATTATATCTATACTTATATATAGATAGCCTAGTGGTGTGACCAGTGGACTAAGATGTCAAAGGTCTCGAGTTCAAACCCAACGCACCAATGACTTTTCGGAAGTTATGTGCATATTTATCACATGCTCAAACGGTGAAGGAAAACATCGTGAGGAAACCTGGATGCTTGATAGATCTTCTCGATGGCATGTAAAGTCCGCCAACCGGCAGTAGGCTAGCGTGGTGGACTATAGCCTAATCCTTCTGAAATGAGAGGAGACCCGTGCCCAGCAGTGGGACAATTATTGAGCAGTGGGAACTGCTGGGCACGGGTCTCCTCTGAGGGTTGATAATGATGATACAATATTACAATGAATCTAATACATTTTATCAAATGATT
Source organism: Craniophora ligustri (assembly GCA_905163465.1). Lineage (NCBI taxonomy): Eukaryota > Metazoa > Arthropoda > Insecta > Lepidoptera > Noctuidae > Craniophora > Craniophora ligustri. Next base: position 9,561,385 of record LR990978.1, on the reverse strand, counting down.
ATTATTATGTGAGCTAGCATACCCATGATTACTTATGGAGTCTGCCAACCCACACTGGAAGCCTAATCCTTCTCAAACGAGAGGAGACCTGTGCCCAGCGCTTCATCATCATCATATCGGCAAGATGACGTCCACAGCTGGACAGTAATCTCACCCAAGAATTTTCACGACGGTAATCATCATTCTATTTAAGTATGCCCAGCTTTGGGACATAATATATTTGGGACATATAATTCTGTTAATACAAATTCTCGTAAAGTATCAGCTATACATAACTAGTACACGACAAGGTACATGCGCGCACACAAGTTGGTAAAACTAGTGGACAGTCGCGATCAGAAGCGCCGGGAGGCTCGGCATACTACATTATGTAGTACTGACGAGCACACATCGAAACAAACGTGAGCAAGTTTACTGTTGAGTTAGGCAGGCTTTATCAAGTCTGAGGTGACACACTGTCTGGGAGTTAGGACAATAAATTAGCTGGTGTTTTATTATCTTTGAAGTTTTGAAAGATATTTCACAGCCTGCTCCTAACTGCGTTCTCATACAGCGCCCAGTGGTAGTTAACGCTGCCTTCTGTCCTACGGTTCTGGATTCGAATCCCGGTAGGGACACATGTTTGTGTGATGAGCATAAACATTTGTATCCGAGTCATGGATGTGTCTATGTATAATAAGTATATATTTACTAAAATTTACTAAAAGAAAATATGTAGTGTATAAACTTTTGCTTAGCCCGGAAATAGATGGCGCTGTGTTATAATGTCCGGGTATATTATTATTACTGTCCCACACGACTGCTGGCCACGAATGGCTAGTCCACGCTAGTTCAATACGGGTTGGTAGACTTCACACGCATTAGAGAAAATCTCATGAAGGTTTTTCACCGTCGTCGTCCTTCACCGTCGTCAACTTTCACCGTAGTCATCCTTTATTGTCACTTCCTTTACCATCGCGTCTTTTACTGTTGTCGTCCTTCACCGTCGTCGTCCTTCACCGACGCGTCTTTCACCGTCTACATAATTCACTGTCTCCGTCTATCACCGTCGTCGTCCTTCACCGTCGTCGTCTTTCACCGTCGTCGTCTTTCACCGTCGTCGTCTTTCACCGTCGTCGTCTTTCACCGTCGTCGTCTTTCACCGTCTACATAATTCACTGTCTCCGTCTATCACCGTCATCGTCCTTCACCGACGTCGTCTTTCACCGTCGTCGTCTTTCACCGTCGCGTCTTTCACCGTCTACATAATTCACTGTCTCCGTCTATCACCGTCGTCGTCCTTCACCGACGTCGTCTTTCACCGTCGTCGTCCTTCACCGTCGTCGTCTTTCACCGTCGTCGTCTTTCACCGTCGCGTCTTTCACCGTCTACATAATTCACTGTCTCCGTCTATCACCGTCGTCGTCCTTCACCGACGCGTCTTTCACCGTCTACATAATTCACTGTCTCCGTCTATCACCGTCGTCGTCCTTCACCGACGTCGTCTTTCACCGTCGTCGTCCTTCACCTTCACCGTGACTTTGACCGCGTGCAATTTACCGAAAAAAAACGTTTAATACAAATTTTGCACCCCCGTTTTCTTCCTACTTTATAAAAGGAACCCCTGTGTAAAATTTCAAGTTTCTATCCCTTATAGTTTAGACCCTGCGTTGATATCTCACTCAGTCATAAAGTCAGTTACCTACTCCTTTTATATTGTAGTGACACAGTGTATAGATTTTGCTAACCATTCGCTGCGCCCGTGTGTCCGCGAAGGGAAGTCAGCGGGCGCCGCTTGGGAAATGTCCTGTTAACTCACACACAACATAATTGAAAATACGTTTTCAAATTTATGTTGTGCCCAACCGCGGCTAATGAAGTTTTCTGAACTTCCAACTTGTCGGGTCGCCGATACTTTGGATATATAGCTAATATGTATATGAGGATGTGACTTATTACATGGGTATTATAAGTAGGAAAATAGGGCAGGGGGAAAAAAATATAGGAGCACTAGCTGACCCAGCAATAGAAGTTGGTGGTACAAGAGTGAAAACTTTGGGTTAGAAGTATTTTTCAATGCCAAATCATAAAAAAAAAAAAACAAAAAAGGATTTTGTCAAATAATAATTTTAAAAAATCTGGTGATGGACTTTCTTATGACCTAGGGGTGCAAAAATAGCCTACGAACTATTCTCAGACCTCCCAAATACATACAAAATTTCATAATAATTCGTCTAGCCGTTTCGGGGGAGTTCAGCGACAAACACTGTGACACGATATTTTTATATATAAGATTTAATTTTTGGTAACTGGATTAAACCTTCAAAAGTTCCCTGCGTCTCTTCGGAGACTTTGGAACTCTTGTATCATTGAAAGCAATCTTGTTGTTCCCTATCAGCATCAGCACCGCTAGGTTTAGGTCTTCTTCCATTTGAGAGGGACTAGGCTATAGTTCATCACACTAAAGGGCTGGCAGACTTCACACGTGAACGGGAAAATTGCATGGACATGCCAGTTTCTTCATCATATTTTCCTTCACCGTTTCATCATGTGATAAATACGCCAATGACTTCGAAAAGTCAGTGGTGCTTTGGGAATGTACGAGAAACCTTTGGTTTCTTAGTCCACCCATCACAACACTAGTTAACCCCACTACCACAATAAACATGAACGGAATACCAGTGTCTTCTTAAGGATAGCTATACACATAAGCGAGCATAGTCGGTTCGGCAGTATTTGTCGACCAACAAAGCAAACAAAGGTTTTTTTTCTTGAACATTCATCTACATACATTCGATTTTACTGCCCGGCTGTGCCGATTAATGCCCGGCCCGCTTATATGTGTAGCTACCCTAAGAAAACCACTACTAAATTCTTCTTTGTAACACCTGAAAGGTATATCCCTGAAAAGACTGCGGAATAGCGAGGTATGTGAAACTAACCTCTTGTTAACAAAGTGGTAACTAAGAGGCTATTAACATAGTTCAGATGGGTAAAAGATAGTACAATGTAGTCTACGTGGGAGGCGCAGTCGCAGGTGACCGGTCTGAGGGAGCTCAGGTCACTCCCAGAGTCTGAGGACCGCAAGGGCGGTCCGCCACTGCCGGGGTCGCGGAAGAATGTCAACACGTACGGCCCGTGACCCCGGCACTCAATGGTGAGACGGAAAAACTCCCTGTGGGCTTAAAAAGTGTACCCTACGTACTGTACGGTCCCATGAATATTGCCTGAAGATGTCATCTAATTCGCTCTAGCCGTTTTGGTATCCATAAGGAATATGTACATATGGCGTCTTCGTCTATATCGGACGTTTCAGGGTGTATTGTTTAAGAAACACCGTTTTTTGTGGCTAAATAAACCGATGCGAGAGCGTCACACCCTTTTTTTTTAAGTGCGGAAAAATCCTTTACGGACTTACGCCTGGGGAGGCGACGGTGTGTGTATCCGCTTGAGCGCCTACCGACTAAAAAACCGCACCCGTCAACGCCACTTACCCTAATACCGGGGCCATGGGATTCGCAAAAGCCACAGCCCCGGCGGGGAGCGTCACAGCTAGGGTTGCCAACTTTTTTTTTCGACTTTAAGGGACAAATGGTCATAAATCCTAAAAAATACGGGATTTCTCTTTTTCACGCGGGACAAATAAAAATCAATCAATTTTAATGCAACGCAACAAACATCAGGCAGATATGAGAGAGTAGGTACCTACGCTGCGGGGGAAGAGAAAAGGAGAACTAGCGTGAAGGCCCTCAGCACGCGAATTATTCACTCATTCTATGACTCACTCACACGCTCGTTTGTTCGTCACAGCCAGAGCGTGCGCATAGATAATACCTTTAGCGTGCGTGTTGTGCGCGTGGCTATCCGTGGTCTGTTTGTGGAGACTGGTGCTGAGACACCTTCATAATATTTCTTTCTTTTCGCATAAATTACGGGAAATATGTATCATACAAACATTGAATTATATATACATAGATATGCACCGGTAAACTGGCAAGTTAAATACCGCATAGCACTAAGTTACACCAACTTGTACTGGCTCTAACTTAACTATAACTTGAACTGAACACGAATTGTAACAAGTATCGTTAATTCCGATTAGTGTTTCTGTTTGTTACTATCACTTTATAAATTATAGTTAGATTATTGCTCAAGTTGAAACATAGTTAAATCTAATGTTGATTTCAAGTGGAGCAATGATTAAATAGTAATACATAATGTGCGTAATTTATCACATGCTCAAACGGTGAAGGAAAGCATCGAAAAGAATCTAAATGCTTAAGAGATATTCTCGATGGCGTGTGATGTCTGCCAACCCACACTAAGTGGCAGACTAGCGTGGCGGACTATAGCCTAATCCTCCTCAAATGCGAGGAGACCCAGTAGGCTATAGTCCAGTTCTTTCTCATATATCGGTATGCTCTTGTCACTTACATAAATATCATGATGTTCATACACGTGCTATGTGTGCGTCAAATAATAGGGTTACTATGTCTTTACTGTGTCCGCGATTGTTCAACCGCTGAACCCTGATTTATAGACAACCAACACTACAACTATGTACGAAGAAGCAGTGAAAAGTGTACTAACTATTATTTATTCTACAGCAGCATTATAAATGCATAAGACAGTAATAAATCAAACAAATTTAAACTCAACACAAGACAACTTAAAAGCTATTATTAAATAAACCAACACCAAACTTTCCTCAAACGAACAATTAAACACAAACTTCGCAAACAAAAACAAACGCTGGAACGTTTAAAACAAATATATTTGACGATTAAAATCTTTAGTTCTTCAGTCGCTTCAAGTTATGCGGAACTCACTTCGGATTAAGTTTACAGACATACGCTGTGGCTTAATAACTTATGAAAACCTGGTAGGGGGTGTTAAGTTTTATTAACCCAATAATTAATAACCCAAACTTTGCTGCCGAAACTTTCGTATCTCTTCTATCTTGTTCCGTTAAATTACACACGAGTTCTTCGATCATACCTAATAGAAGGCGTATCCTCAAGCCTTGGATTACCCCTGGCCTTCTCAGGTGTATCCGCCAAAGAGATAAATTACACAAAATGTTCAAAAAGCACCTAGACGACAACACTCACAAAATTATTTATCTTCGCTATCGAACATTCTGCAATAATTTATTTAAAAAAGTTAAAAGAGAGTATTAGAGGTCACAATTTCAAAGGGCCAGGAAAAATCCTAAGGCGACCTGGAAAGTCATCAGGGAAATAACTTATATGGACCATGGTAAAACATCCTCTTCCGAGCTACTGAAATGTGAGGACGACCCTCTTCTCTCTATTAATAAGGTAAACTCTTATTTTGCAAACGTGGGCAGAACCCTTGCATCTAAGATTTCTAATTCTTCATCACATAATCACGCTTCAGATTTTCAGTATTCACCTCAGGTTACCACGATTGCCCCGTTGGAATCAATGGTCATGTATGATGTTGACGACGCCGAAATCGAAAGCATAATTCTAAATCTTAAAGATGAATGTGCTGTCGGTTATGACGGGATCCCTTTCAAAGTTATAAAAGCTACTAAAGAGACGATTATCCCTCTACTGGTCCACATTTTTAACCTCTCTCTATCCTCAGGTGTCTTTCCGGATGTGTTCAAAACTGCCATTGTCCACCCTATACACAAAGGAGGAGATAGGGATCTTGTTTCGAACTACAGGCCCATATCCGTCCTTACAGCCATCTCAAAAATTTTTGAGAAAGTCATCAACACGAGGCTTGTGAAATTTCTCGCTAAATTCAACATCTTAGCCGAAAATCAATACGGTTTCAGAGTGGGAAAATCAACTGAAGACGCCACTCTGAATCTCACGAACACCATAGTCAATCACCTAAACAATAAACAAAAGCCTCTTGGAGTTTTCCTAGATCTCTCAAAGGCTTTCGACACCGTTTCTGTCCCTAAGTTAATTGACAAGCTGGAACAAATTGGCATTCGTGGCATTGCCCTAGAAATCTTTCGTAGCTACACTTCGGGGCGGAAGCAGGATGTAAGGATTGGATCTCTCATCAGTAATGAGGAAAATTTGACTTTTGGGGTTCCTCAGGGTAGTGTCCTAGGACCAACCCTCTTCCTCATATATGTCAATGAGCTGTGTCAGTTATCTCTCCCGAACACAAAAATAATAACATATGCTGACGACACAGCCCTAATAACCTATGGGAAGGACTGGTCTGAGACTCGCGAGAATGCAGAACTGGCACTGAGAATGGTTATGATGTGGTTAACCTCAAACCAGCTCACGCTCAATATCTCTAGGACCAAGTTCATCTCTTTTACTCCTAGTACCATCAGTCAGCCACCACTGTCGTTCACGATCAAAGCCCATGTGTGTAGAGTAGCCAACACCTGTAAATGTGCCCAAATAGTACGGTCTGAAAGCATCAAATATCTTGGCGTTATTATCGACAGTCAATTATCGTGGAAAAAACAAGTTGATTCAGTTGTGGGCCGGGTTAGGAAATTGATTTACTTATTTAAGAAACTTCGCGCGGCTGCTGACTTTCAAACACTGAAAATGGTGTACTTTTCACTCGCTCAATCAGTTCTCAGCTATTGTGTGACAACATGGGGAGGGACCCATAAGACAACCATGTTGCGGATCGAGAGGGCTCAAAGAGCAGTTTTAAAAGTACTAGCTAAAAAACCCATTAGATTTCCGACCTATGAACTGTTCTCAATCTGTGAGGTACTTACGGTGAGACAGCTGTTTGTTCTACAAACAGTTTATAAGAAACACCTACACTTGCCTTATGACCCCAAGCCCCTAACAAAGAAGCGGCGTGCGGACAAAGCTTGCAAGATAGAGTGCTGCAAGTTAGCGTTAGTTAGACGCCAGTTTAACTACGTCAGCTGCAAACTTTACAATTATATAAATGCAAAAATTAATATTTACCCTTTGACTAAAAATCTATTGAAGAGAAAAGTATCTAACTGGCTTAAATCCTTGTCTTATGAAGAAACTGAAAAACTTATGGTATAATAAAGAATAATCACACGCAAACACACACGAATGCACACACACACACACACACACAACACACACGCGCGCACACACACACACACCCACACCCACGTAAACACACATACACACACACACTTCACCCCACCTCTACACTACATCTTTGTATGCAACACACAGTAATCCTTTTTCTTTTTTAGTCTGGAACAATGTACTTGTGTCTATATACCTCGAGTAGAGCGTTGATAGCTGCGCCACAGTATCTTACTTTTGTGGTTATCTTCGTTTACTTTTGTAAATTGTGTAAAATTTCAGTTGTTCCAAATAAACTTTATTATTATTATTATTATTATTTTAGGCATTCATTTGTAGGGACTGACGACAATAAACCCAATTAATTATAATAACCTTTAAGAAGAGAGCATATTCATACTTCTAAAAGGCTGGAAATGCATTTGCAAATCCTCTGGTATTGCTGATGTCTATGGGCGGCGGTGATCACTTACCATAAGGTGAGCCGCCTGCTCGTTTGCATCCCATATTTCTATTTTTCTTTAAAGAGAGCTTGTAGGTACGTACCAATTTTATAGATCATCAAGTTTTACATGTTTTATTTATTTAATTTCCGTTTTGAAATCTAAACTAGACTGAGTCTAGGTTTCTTAAAACCTTCCCTACGCACCCATATTTAGTTGAAAAGAAACTTGATGTAGACCTTTTTAAAATACATCAAAACCAAAAAGAAGTACATCAATAAAAACTTAACAAATATTGACGGTTCTAGATATCCGTCATTGTCATTTCATCGCAATCATTAAATCTCTATAAACGAAGGAAGGAAATGAAAAAAATGACAAAAAAATATAATCGCAATGACAAAATCTAACAAGTATAATTATACCAAATTCAAACAAAAATGAACTACTTCAATACTGACAGGGCACCTTGACCATCGTACCTACATGTGTTTCTGTGTGTGTGCCCCGGGCTTATGTTGCTTCCCATCCATTTTATTACCTTGCTTATCCTGCTTGCCTTTATGTGTCAAAGGTAACTCTCCAACAACTCTTTAATCTTTTATTACAAAAAGCATCCTTCATCATAGCACAAGCTCTGCTTATTTCGGGACTAAGATGGTGCTGTATTAGATATAGGCGTTTTCCCCGTAACTGCTATATATCCGATATATCTAATATCGATATACCGTTTTCTCTATCTAGGGGCGGGGGGGGGGGTGCCTATTCTCATAGACTGTGCCCACCCGCAGAATACGCCCATAGTCTAGATACACCCATAGTGTTGGCAACTTCAAAGGAACGACAAACGCAAACGATAATATTTATTTATTACTCTTGTTCTTTTATGATTCCCTGGTGTTTGAATGTGGATGAAGCAAAAGTGAGATATGATTGTAGCACTTAGCGTTCTGTAGTTTCTGCTTCACCCCATGGGGAAAAGCCGTGAGTGCATGTATAAACTTGTTATTACTCTTGAAATGACTACCTCTCTTCTAAAAAATCTTTAATCTAATATATAAAATTCTCGTGTCACAGTTTTCGTTGCCATACTCCTCCGAAACGGCTTGACCGATTTTGATGAAATTTTTTGTGCTTATCCGGTATCTATGAGAATCGGCCAACATCTATTTTTCATCTCCCTAAAAGTTAGGGGTAGTCCACCAACCCCTATAATGTGGCAAAACAACTTTTGCTGGGTCAGCTAGTATTATTATAATACATTTTATTGATTTTTTGAATTTCCAGGTTTGAAGTGTTGCCAGTGTCTTGTAGTGCATCTCGACGAGGGAGACGAGTTTCAGCGCCCAAATGCGTCTACTGATGCTGCAACTAAAGAGGCACGCGTTATTCTTTGATACTTCACTTAATAAAAACGTTATAATGTACAAATTGGTATATTTAAATACCTACTAGCGGTCCGAAAATACGAAATTAATTTTGACGACCCAATTAGTCCAGCGGTAGTTAACACTGCCTTCTGTGCTATGGGTCCCGGGTCCGAAGCCCGGTAGGGACAATAATCTTTTGTGTGATGAGCATCAACATTTTATTTGTTTCCGAGTCATGGATGTATCTATGTACAATATGTATGTATTTACAAAAAAAAAAGGACATATGTAGTGTATCAACCAACTAGTATCCGTAACACTAGCCTCGTTGCTTAGCTCGGAACTAGATGGCGCTGTGTCATAATGTCCAGAAATATTTATTTAATTATTTATTATTTTATTGTAGACTGTGTAGTGTGGTTCTGGGCTAGATTACGCGCTCTAGTATTATTAACACGTTCCCTGTCCCAGTACCAAAATGCAAAATTGACCGACAAGTCCAATAGGATTTTCTTAATTATTTGTTTTTTTATAGTCATAGGGTAGCCCTAGTAATTTTTTTTTTTTTTTTTTTAAACTGATGTAGGCTTTACTTACCTGAAACACATACGGTTCATGAGCGTAGGGAGACATTTTTGCTTCTGCACGTTCATGAAACACATGTGGTTCAGGGAACTTTTTTTAGATTTTCAAAAGTATTTGTATGTGTAAATACTTTAATATTATTATTTATGTATTTTCACGACATTTACGAACTTTGAACATAATATTCCATAGATAATCTACTTCCATAGACCTGTCAGTGTCAATTATTTTACGTCACTGACATATTTTTGAATTCTGTTCATGAAATCGTTTCAAATGCAAAAATTGTTTGAAGGTTATAATATCGTATGAGATATTTTTGTTGAAAATGCCGCGCAGATTATCAACTGAGGAATTGCGACGTGTACTGGAAGAAAGTGACTTTGAATTGAGTGATGATGACACAGATTCGAACGGCGGTAATAGCGATGTACATAACGAGCCAGATTCTGATATTTCGGATCAAGAACCGAGTATTTTTGCTGATGACGATGTCAATGATCCTGATTTTGATCCAGGTGAGATTTCCCGTTCAAACATTGTAACCGAGAACTTTGGTAGAGACTCACCAGCTGATAATTCATCCGATATCGTCATAAATTCACCTCGGCCAGAAACTAGCAGAAGGCGGACTGCTGGTGAGATTATGCGGCTTACTCCGCAAGAAATAAATAATATAGATAGAGAAAATGGCTGGAGTCAGGAAATACTACCACTATCACGTCAACCTTATAACAGCAGCCCAACACTTCATATTCAAGGCGAACAATCTGTTGTATCCATTTATCGACGTATATTGACCAATGAAGTGTTAGATCTTATGGTCACTGAAACAAATCTGTACGCTTCTCAACTGAAGCAAAACGTCAACATCTCAGTTCATAGCCGCATGACTCGGTGGACAGACGTTACACGCGAAGAAATGATGAAATTTATTGCCTTGTACATGTTGATGGGTATTGTGAAATTTCCGACGTTTGAATCATATTGGAAACTAGACGCGATTTACTACCATCCAATATTTCACAACGTAAACATGTCGTATAATCGCTTCTCATCAATATTACGTTGCTGGCACTTTACTGATAATGAAGCTCCGAGGGATCGAAACGAACGTCTGTACAAAATAAAACCACTTTTGGACCTTGTTATCAACAACTGGAAGAGCTTACTAACACCTGATGAATGTATCGTCATTGACGAGTCGATGATGCCGTTTAGAGGGAGGATATCTTTCCGTCAATACAACCCATCAAAAGCTCACAAATACGGCTTGAAAATCTATAAACTCTGCACAGAAGAGGGTTTTGTCTGGAACTATGATATTTACGTAGGTCGCGACCCCGAGATTGCTGATTTGGATAAGCCAGGGAGTGTCGTAGTTCAGTTATGTGATGGTCTTCTGGAAGCTGGACGGATAATTGTGTGTGACAACTATTACAATACCGTAGGATTAGCAAAATATTTACAGCAGCGTAAGACAGACTTATGCGGTACTCTTCGGGTAAATAGAAAAGAACTTCCATGGGCAATAAGATCGAAAAAAATGGGCCCTAAAAAAGGTGAAGTAGTTGCTCGTCAGAAGGACAATATAACAGTGATGAAATGGAGAGACAAACGCGACGTTGCAATGATTTCAACATGCCATGACGCTAGTATGCAAATGTCTTCGGGATATCAACCAAAATTGAAGCCGAAAGCCGTGCTCTATTACAACGAGCGAAAGAAGGGCATAGATGTATCTGATCAGCTTTCAAGTTATTATGACCCTAAAAGAAAGTCTCTGGCATGGTACAAAAAGATCGCTTTAGATGTTTTGATTTGTGCATCAGTAACAAACGCTACGCTTTTGTATCAGAAACTACATTCAACTACTAACAGAAAATTACGTAAAACCGTACTACAGACGCAGCAAGAAATTATTAGAGAGTTCTTGCAATTGAACAATGCATCCGATGCGAGTGCAAATACATTGACTAATAGTCCAAGACCGTCTACTAGCTCGATCGCAAGTCAGCACTTTCTAACTAAAATTCCGCGGAAAGAGGACAATAAAATTGTCCGAAAACGATGCCATGGATGCTACGAAGACTTGCGAAAAGAAGGTACAAACTGGCAAATTGCTGCAAAAAGAGTAAAACGAGTGGATACTGAGTGTTTGCAATGCAAAAAATCGTTTTGTTTATGCTGTTTCCAAAACAAACATAATAAGACATAGTTCAGAAATAATTTGTAATTTCTTAGAAAAATAAAAATATTTTTTCGTACGTCCCAGCGTTTTTCTTTACTTTATGATCGTACCAGTACGTCCAATGCAGAAACAGTAAAGTTCCACCACGTCCAGTGGAATTATTCGCTTTAGAAGTTGTATATGTCTCCTGACGCACATATGGCTCAGGAACGTATTAGTGCTTTTCAAGTGCACGTTTCCTGAACCATATGTGGCTCAGTGGACAGTGAACGTGTTAAGCTACATACATACTCATATTTTTTCCCTACGGGTAGGCAGAAGATTCTATTCTAATGCCCTCACTGTATTTTGGTAGAGCTACACAAGCACTGATGCAAAGAGAGAGCTTAATATTTTGTAGCGGTGGCATATTTAATACTATTATACCTAGTCTTTACCAGAGACCATGATTCTCGGATGTCTGTGTGTTTTCCCACGTAGTAGGACGCACCAGCGCCATCTAGTGAATAAATTTTAAAGTTTAAGCTTATTAAACTGTCTAAATATTTGTGTGCGTTACTCTGTACTCTAAACTATGTACACAACAAATTTAAAAATGCGCGCAACAATTACAGAATCTGTGCCACTAATTATCTATAACTTTTAAATGACGATTTTTGACATTATTTGCTGCATTTGCTGGGGCAATGCAATGATTCGTTTTAAATAAAATATCATTTTATTTCAATAAAGTCTGAATTCAGTGTTCTAAAAATATAGTAATTAATCTGAATTATGGACTGAACTCTTTTACAAACTGACACAGATAATGTTTGAAAATATTGATGATAATAATCTGGAGTTATTATGTATTAATGAACTGTCATTTCTAAATTGATTTCTTGTCAATAAAGAAATGATAATACCAAAAGCTTGAAAACGTAACATTTCCTTAAATTTAATGTGTTTGCCGTATTTATCATAACAATATAAACATAACGCAGCTTGCTTTTACATTTTCAGCTCACTCATATTTCAGTCAAAGATCAAGCCATATGATTACTCTCTCCATGAATTGAAAAAACCAAGATTTGATGCTGGATTAATAGAGAACCGCAAATTCAACGACCTCATAAACGTGCTTAGTGTTGTTTTAAAACACATGTCTTCAATTAACGACTTGATGACCTATGTAAAGTCGATAGATTTCTATACGTACCCAGGTCTTGCTTATGAAGAGAATGAAATCTATGAAGACTCAAGCTTATGCACTAACTATAACTAAGCCCAATTCAGAAGAAGTAAATTAAAAACCTTCAAATTCAAGTCCCTAGTGAAAAAATCATACATTCTGACTGAACTATCTACAAGTAGCTGAATGAAATATATATGCATAATACGCGATAATACAAAATAACAGCACTGTAACAAAATTAAGCTCTGTTTTTAATCATATGTGTTTCATTGTATCTCTTGGTCCGCTATTGATCGTTACACTTGTTGCGTGCTTCCCTGTTTTGTGCCCGTGTATGATATCATGCTGTTTAAAAAATGATGAAAAAAAAGACTTAATATTAAATAATATCGGTTATACTAATGATAAATTACGAATGAAAGAATGCAAATTTTGTAATATTATGACTAATAAAAAAAAATACTAAGCATGAAAAAGACTGAGCTTAAATATGTTAGTACATAGTTTATTAAGTAACAATAGAGCTTTACACCTAAAATGTTACTTTATAAGAACTATCAAGTGTTTAATGATAAACTTTCATGTATATGGGTAGACACCTAAGCAATTTAGTTGGCTCAAATATATATACCCAAAACGTAGAAAGTATGTTCATATTCCCTTGTAGCTTATTAACTTTTTTATTTCCAAACATTGTAACTTAGAAAATTTTAAATCATTAAAAATTAATTATTAGAAAATCTTTGTCATTACTGTGTGTATTCTATATAAAACATTAATGTATTTAATTTCAGATAATAGATTATATGATATATTATATTATACGGTTTCCACTTAAAATTGAACCGCAAACGATAAAAAAATGGGCAATATAAAAATTTACAGTTACCAAAATGAAACAAAAATTATTTTCATTATTTTTGTTACAAAAATGAAACAAAAAAGTCAAATCAAATCAAAAGGTTTTTATTTCAAATAAACTTTTTCAAGCACTTTTAAAACGTTATGATTCTAGTTGCACGGTTCCAAGAAGTCGATCTTATGGAGAAGAACCGGCAAGAAACTCCATAGACACTCTTTAGTAGTTAGTAAGTAGTTTTATTGCACAACCTTCATTGGGTAATCTGTTTTAAGCACCCATACGGAATAACTTGGGGGTCCACTTTGGTCGTCAACTGCGTATGTCGGCCGCATAAAGCCTCGTCAAAGTCTATAATCCAACTTCTGCTCCTCATGCCTCTTCAAGGTTATTCTTGAGGTCTATATAACTATATCTGCGGTACCCCAGCGCCTGAGTTACCAAAAAGTGCTCATGTCGTTGTTGTGTGTAACGTTTTCTCCTAGAACCTTGCCTACTCTGATCGAAACCTATCTCTTGGTAATGAGTCCACGTCTTTAGACGGTTCAACGACTCATGTTTAACCGATGTGAGACGTAACGGTGGCGACACCCTTATTTCAGCAGTGCTATAATTTTACTAGCTTTTATTGCTTTTTTTGCCATTACAATAGATACAAAGATATGACACGTTATAGCAGGAATATTCGAAAAACATGAATTATTCTACTAAAACATAACGAGAAGTTAGTTTTAGTAGCCCGATCGACACAAATTGAAAAAAGGGGTCATTATTTAAAAATCTAATTAACATAACATACCATCTTGTTGTTCGTCCCAGAAAGCTTAAACAGACCTCTGTTTTTGTACTTATGTACCCACATTTAGCCCATATTTCAGATCTAAGTGGCGCGCGGCGAGCCTATTGCCATCAACCGAGCACGAATACAAACTCCGACCTGCTACTATAAATTTCATAGACAAACCCAAAAACACTTTTATCGATCTGGTAATCAAACCCAAGACCTCTTACTGAGTAGTCACACTGACGATCACTAGACCAACGAAGTAGTCTAGACAAAATTCTTTTCAATTATCAAACCTGTATATCCTACATTTAATTTATATTTAAACTCTTTTAACAATAGCCTTCATGGTCGATTCTACAACCAAAGATGTAACCAAAGATGACCAAGCTGTCATAAGAGTAACATTCCGTCACTGCCTAATTTTAGTCTTGTCTAAATTACAAAATTCTTAATAACGAAAAAAAAACAAAATTATTATTAATGTGTTTCGGGTTTATAATTTTTTCTCCGTACATATTCTGTTTACCTTTACTCTGCTTGTGTCCTTGGATCATTTGTATTTTGTGTCCAAGATATTTTTTTTCACGAAACAGTTCAAGCAAGGACATCAACCAATAACCAGGATAATCAAGCTTAGCTTTGTTTAAAGATGGTAATTGAATACATCAGAGAATCACAACTAAAAATGTAAGCTGAAAAGGCTGTGTTGTTACTTACAGATTAAGCTCAATTTACATTCACAATAACAAGATTTATCTGAAGCATATATGTGTTTCCTAATTATACCGTTGGTTGTAAGCCCTTTTGTATCATGTTTCCCATGTTTTGATTGTTGTATGAACTGGGCAATGAACGGCAGTGATCACGCGGAAACTGAAAAATAAACAAAGCCTAACTGAGAAAATGGATAAAAAACAAAGCTTTAGAGTGCAAAACAAAAACTAAGCTCAGATGGTGATGCTTATAACAAACAAAAAAGAAGCTTGAAAACTCAGCTTGATAACAGAAATGTTATAATAAAGGTTAAGTTGAAATTATATATTTTTTGTCATACGTCATATAGGTAATTTTCTGTTTCGATTAAATGCTTATTATATAAATGATTAATATTAGCATGAAGCAAAAATATATTTACTTAAGTTTGATAATTTATTTAATGTTTTGATGTGCATTGTATTTTTAAATAAAGTATTGAGATGTTGATCTGAATTATTTTTTCCTATACCAATTATTATCAGATTTTCACCTAGCTCATTTCATACATATTATCAAAGCCAACATCAATATTAAGGCAGATGAATACCAGTATAATACACGAACTGCCATGGCCATAACTAACGAGAGCCCAAATAATTATTTGGTTGTCAGCTATTTGGGTTTCTAACCAACTATCAATTGTCACTATTTGAGGTATGATGACACGATTAGCCCAGCGGTAGTTAAACGCTGCCTTCTGTGCTACGGACCCCGAGTTCAAATCTCGGTAGGGACAAATGTTTGTGTGATGAGCATAAACATTTGTTTCCGAGTCATGAATGGATTGATGTATAATAATATGTATATTTACAAAAAAAAGTATATGTTTCTTTTCTTTCTTCTTTCTAACACACGCCTCGTTGCTTACCACGGAACTAGATGGCGCTGTGTCATAATGTCCAGAGATATTTATTTATTATTATAATATTACTTATTATTACAATTAAAGGAAAAATAATTTACGGGTGATCTGAGGTCGGGAAGTCGATAGGGATGCAATGGTTTCATCCTACTATATTTTTTTTGGTTTCAGAAATTATTGGTATAAATCTTTGTAAAACAAAACCAACAATTTTGTATTTAATTTAAAAAGAGTATCTATGAGTCTCTTACCGGTTCTTCTTCATAAGACCTACGTTTTGGAACCGTGCAACGAAATTCAATTAAATTTGACAATTCAAAAGCACCTGTATTGATCTAATTGAAATAAATGATTTGATTTGATTTTATTTGGGTCTGGTCTATTAGGATGTCGCAGCTTTGACCAGTGATAGCCTAGTAGCGAGTACAGTGGACTATGACAGTCAAGGGGTTCGAATTCGAACACTCATTTTTCAGAATTTCAAACAGTGAAATAAAAACCCGCACTAGGCTATCGTGATTGAGTATAGCCTAATCCTATTCACACGAGAGGAATTTTTGCCTAATTTTGTACAGAACCCTTCGTGCGCGAGTCCGACTCGCACTTGGCCGGTTTTTACCATTTTCAAAGGCATTAGCACTGGTTTAAAATGGCATGCTCAAGAAACATTTTAAACACAACCGTCATCCAGTAGAGATTAATCTTACTTCTTCTGAAGTTAAGCAAAATCTCAAGTACCTACCTAGTGTGTTATCAATCGATGCATCTGGTTTCGTGTAAATCGAATGCGGTTAAACTTAGATCGAGTACCGGGCCGCCTGCCAGCCTGCGATGCTGCTTGATAAGTGAAAATTGATTTCAACTGGGATATTCACTTATGCAAGAGATTTTCCAAGATATTTTACCTACCTATACCTAGTTAACTGGTTACCTGAATGTAAGATTGAACTAATACTACGCGAGATGTGGTAGCCTAGTGGTGTGACCAGTGGACTGAGATGTCAAAGGTCTCACCCACGCCACGCACCACAGACTTTTCGGACGTTATGTGCGTATTTATCACATGCTCAAACGGTGAAGGAAAACATCGTAAGGAAACCTACATGCTTGAGAGATTTTCTCGGTATGTGAAGCCAGCCAACCCGCAGTAGGCTAGCGTGGTGGACTATTATAGCCTAATCCCTCTCAAATGAGACGCCCGTGCCCATCAGTGGGACAATAATGGGTTGATGTTGATGATGATTTGATCAAACGTCACTACTTTTTACCCGGCTGCGCGACGTAACGGAGGGTAATGTGTTTACGAATTTTTTCGCGGTATATTGATATTATTTTATCCCGACTGTCACTGGTCTGGTCCACTGGTCACGCCCCTAGACTACCACAGCTCCATGATGATCAAATACTGATACCCAAAATAAACGTACTTACCTAAGTACCCCATTATGATAGGTATCTCTACCTACCCACTATCTATAATTTTCTAATGAAGAATATCTTTATACATCATCCACAAAAAGCTCATTCCCGATAGAACCTTATTTCTAGTTCAAACTTTTCACATTACCAGAGTTAAGTGCAAATTTTAAAACTTTACTTGAGTAATAAAGTGTTACATCGACTATAACCGCTTATTGGTGCTCAATACTTGAGTTCGATGATTTTGGAATTTTGATATAAGTTCATCCTCCATCTTATAATCCTACTAATATTATAAACGAGAAAGTTCATAAGTATGGATGGATGGATGTTTGTTACTCTTTCACGCAAAAACTGCTCAACAGATTTGGGTGAAATTTAGCATACATATATTTTATTACCTGGAGTAACGAATAGGCTACTTTTTATCTATATACTATGCGAGCAAATATTAAAATTAACTCTAATCTTTAGAAACTTAATACTTAGATTGGTAGGATACAACTATATTTTTTTATAGAATTATGTATGAATATATTATATTTATATATAATTATTAATGAAATAAGAGTTAATGGGGGATTAAGGCCAGTGGACTGTAAGTTAAAGGTTCCATCACTGACGTTTTGAAGATACATGCGTATTTATCATGCACTCAAACGGTGAAGGAAAATATCATGGGGTACTCTACATGCCAGAGAAGCTTTCTCGATGGCGTGAGGAGTCTGCAAACCAGGACTAGAGACTAGGGACTTTACTCTTATCCCACTCCTATGACAAAAGACCCGTGCCCAGCAAATATGGGTTGATGATTATTGAACGGTGCACTGGCGACCTAATCACTGAATAAGGATATCAATTAGACAACCTTTATGTAGGGTTGCGGATGTTTATTTATTTTCATTATAATTAAACTCTCAATTAATTTAGGAGGATTAGCAGAATCGAGCTCTCGTTGTTGTTTCAAAATTATTCATTGGTTAAAAAAATATTGTGATGATAAATAATTGTGGTGATAAATTAAGATTAAAGCCATGCACTCTTCCCTTTGCTCGTACAAATAATATAACACGATTCTTTATATATTTACTAGCTGACCCAGCAAACGACGTTTTGCCACATTATAGGAGTAGGTGGGCTACCCCTAACATTTCGGGGGATGAAAAATAGATGTTGGCCGATTCTCATAGATACCGGATAAGCACAAAAAAATTCATCAAAATCGGTCAAGCCGTTTCGGAGGAGTATGGCAACGAAAACTGTGACACGAGAATTTTATATATTAGATAAAAATATTTTATCTTAATGCGGTTTTCAATTTGCATTCCGAAATAGTTTTTTTCTAAAATCTTAGTCCTAAATAGCAAACTGCACGAAAACAACATTATCTCTTTTGCAATTCACGGTAAAAAACACTAAAATTCAAATGTCAAAAGCTTTTGCCCGGTTTCGTCCGCAATGCCCACGCCAATTAATGGCCCGGCTCTCAAATAAGCCCACTTAGGCCCTGCAGGTATCAGCTATCGAGCTATTCGCTCTCGTTACAGCAGATCGTCGAGGCAGCGCTATAACGCATACGCTGCGTTTGTCTTAGTGTTGTGTGTTACCATAAATGTCTGTGTGTTTGATACCTTTTTATTTTAATAAAAATGTTGCTTTATTGTAGAATTTTCTCCTATGTTGTGGGGGTTTTTACTAACACAAACTATCACTTACACAACCAGATCCGTATTAACTTTTTGTAGATCGTATAAATTGTCATTAAACTTTCAAACTCTCTCTTGTATCAAACAACGTCTAAAAAGCATCGTGAAAAATACCAATAAAAAATACTAATAATTTTAATGGTTTATCAAGTTTTATTATACGAGTATAACCGCTTGGGTAGGCTGTTAAAATTAAATTACTTATAAACTTTATATCATATCGTTTTTAAATATAAAATTCAAACCAAAATATACGAAAAAAGAATGAATATACGAAAAAAAGAAGAATAAAAAGTAGAAAAATAAATAAATGAGTGCTTCCATTTCCCTCCTATGTAACTCTTGTATGTAACAATACAATACACTGTGTTATGCGCGAAAAGTGCGATGTATATTATGTCTGTCTGCATACTAAATCTTAAAAATAAATCCTTTAATAAAACCTTTTTCTTATTATAGTTGATTTTTATTTAAACGTTTTATTTTGTAATTGTAGTCAATATTATCAATCTAAATATTAATACGATACGGCTAAACGTGGGCCGCCTTATTGTCGACGGTATTGAATGACAATCTGGCTAATCGTTGCAACGGCGCTATTTTGCAAAACAACGGCTAGGTAGCCGTAATGTAAAACAGCGGATTATACTATTTGGCTACGACATACATATATATCGCACTTTTATTATGAATAACAGTATGTATTAAAATAAAGTAATGAATATCTACTACACAGTCCTTAACGCGACTACAATCAACTCGGCACGAATCGCAAGCCGCAAGTTCAAAAGTTACTTCACATGCTATTATATTAAGTACTTCAAGTTTCAATGTATATTATTTTATCATAGTCGGTAAGAATTTCTCTTCGGAGGATGTTGGGGAAACTAGGACACGGCCTTAAAGCCTAACAGGGAAGTCAGGTAGGGTTAACTTTTCTCATTAGAGACCAAAAAGTATACTGTAGTGTAATGTACATCGATCACAGCGCCATCTACTGAGGCCTATAGTGCAACATACCATATAAGAATTTTCTCAAAAACACCCCTAAAATATATCGAAGTTGTCTAGCTGTGTAGGAGGATTTAGAATAGAATAGAAGAATATAGAATAGATTATCATTAATGAAATACACACGTAATAAATACACATGGTATATTTATATATTTTTATATAAATTCGGCTAACCGAAGGTATATAAAGGTTCGCAAGACGTAGATTACCTTTTTTAATGAAAAAAATGTTTTTTTTGCTTTTACATTAGTACTTACATTAACGCCTTTTTCCCATAGGGGTAGGCAGAATCTACAAATTCCAAACGCTACTTTTAATTTATGAAGTTTTACTGTTCTAATTTTTTTCTTTTTTTTGTGAAATTTTGGCGCTATTAAGTCAATATGTGATGACGTCTATACGTTATAACATATCGTAAAAAAACCGCAACACGCTATAATATCGCTAAATTTGAACATGCATCAATAAGTTAGAGCGACGAACGCGGCAAAAGTACGTCGTGTTTCGCAAAAATAAACTTACAATGCGATTGTATTAAGCTTTGCTTCTAAAATATATCCCTTTACGTGAGTCTGGCCCACATTTGCAATGCAAAACACACTCGTTTTGTCCTCTCTCGTTGTTTTTAACTTTATACAGGTTACCTTACTACGTTCACACTTTGACATTGCCGTTTAAACGTCCGTATTACTGTCACGAGGTAGGCGATTATAGAGCCCGAGACTATGAAAGGAAATATGAAATTAGCATACAAAGAAAATAGCGTAGGCGCTTATTAAGTTATTTAATTTGTGGAAGAAATATTAATTTGTATATTATGTTGATACATAATATACAAGGTCAGGTGCGCAGTACTCGTAACCGGCGCGCGTGCATGACGAGATGTATGAATGCGGAAGAGGCAAAAGTGGTATGCAGGGATCGTAGCGCGTGGCATTCTGTAGTTTCTGCCTATCCCCATGGGAAAAAGGCGTGAGTGTATGTATAAAATGCTTTAAAACAATAGAGCATCCCGGATTCACGGCTGAATCGTTGGAGTAAATTTTTGATGTACAGTCAACGGTTTTAAGTTCCTTCGGCTTTAAGTGGTACTTATAAAGTTTTATGCCAATAGTATACATACACGCCACACAGTGTAACTTTAAAATATAAAGTAAACTCCTCCTCCTCAACGTCCAAAAAAAATATAAGTACTAAAAATTCTATTCCGTCCATGCTTGGCCGGGATTT
Organism: Craniophora ligustri; assembly: GCA_905163465.1. Taxonomy (NCBI): domain Eukaryota; kingdom Metazoa; phylum Arthropoda; class Insecta; order Lepidoptera; family Noctuidae; genus Craniophora; species Craniophora ligustri. The sequence goes on along the minus strand of LR990978.1, from coordinate 9,539,979 downwards.
CGACCAAGAACTGTTCCACAAAAAACTTTCATTCGTAATCTTAAGTCATCGAATTCCATTTTCTAATGATAAACAATGAAAATTGATGGTAGAGCTGTGGTAGCCTATTGGTGTGACCAGTGACCTGAGATCTCAAAGGTCTCGAGTTCGAACCCAAGGTTCGAACGCACCACTGACTCTTCGGAAGTTATGTGCGCAATTATCACATGCTCAAACGGTGAAGGAAAACATCGTGAGGAAACCTGCGTGCTTGAGAGATTTTCTCGATGGCATATAATGTCTGCCAACCCGCAGTAGGCTAACGTGGTCGACTATAGCCTAATCCCTCTCAAATGAGAGGAGATCTGAGCCCAGCAGTGGGACAATAATTGATGATGATGAGACTGCAGGCATGCAAATTAGGTTCACAAATATATGGTCTATCTTCATCGATATATCACCGACAACACTCCAACAAACCTCAGAGACAGCGCAACATCGAACTTCATAACACCGATACGAACTCGTTGGCGTTTAAAACTAGTAGGTACGCCCAGATAGTTTGCAATTTCCTTGTGTCGCAACGGTAACTTGGCGAAACGCGATGTATCTTGCTAGTTATTTAAGTTTTGTCGCAAACTAGTTGCTGATATAATCGTTGAGTAATATTTTGAATGCTAATTTAGGTTTAAAAGTAGTAATCTACTAATCTTATCGTCATCGACTCTATTTCTCCGAATGATAAGAGGCATTATAATAAAAGTACTTTTTGTTACGTCTCCGATGGGTTAGGCAGAGGTGTACTAATGTACACCCGCGTTTCGCCGGTATGTTTTAGGTCCCGTGAAATAGGGGGCGAGCTTATTGCCATTAACCGGACACAAATCCAAACTCCTGCTACTGAGAATTTCATAGAAAAACCCAATAACACTTTGGTCGACCTGGAAATCGAACCCAAGACCTCTTGCTCGGCAGTCGCACTGTACGACCACTAGACCAACGAGGCAGCCACTTTTTTTTAACCTTTTACCTTTAGTGTATTTATCTAAAAGGATACCACATGTCAGTATTAAAATAATATTAATGTCTCCTAGTATGTCTGTTTTTCAAAAAGCATTTATGTAACACACTAAACGCCCTAGCGACTTCCTCACATGTAAGTAATTCAGGTGGACGTGAAGTCCACCGGTGACCTGAAGTCAGACCTATATTCAATACACTCTTCTACACCGCAGGGTATAGTTTTCTTTAATATGTTGAACATGTTGAAGTGACCAACACGGCACTCTAGAGAGACTAAGCCAAGCTGAACATAGATTCTGTATATGGAAATGCTAGTAATTGGAATAAAATTGTAAAGACAAAGAAAATATTATTGGAGAATTTGCTGCTTGCTTAGCTAAGAATTAAAGTAACAAAATAATTTAGATAATCATTTAATAGTAATAATATTTTTTATTTAGGTACTCAAATTTCAAAGTAGCCAAGCGGTGTGAGTAGCCAAGCGGTGTGACCAGTGGACTGAGATGTAAGAGGTGTCGAGTTCGAACCCAAGGCACGCACCACTGACTTTTCGGAAGTTATGTGCGTATTTATCACATGCTCAAACGGTGAAGGAAAACATCGCGAGGAAACCTGCATGCCTGAGAGAATTCTCGATGGCATGTGAAGTCTGCCAACCCGCAGTAGGCTAGCGTGGTAGACTATAGCCTAATCCCTCTCAATTGAGAGGAGACCCGTGCCCAGCAGTGGGACATTGATGATGATGATGATGAGGTACTCAAATAACTAGATGGCATTGGCGTCAACTGCATAACTACTGCAAACATTACTTTATCTTTTATTTTAAGCATATTTTTCTTGACTCCACAAAGACTTTAGCAAAGTTTATACGAAGTAGGATATGTTTACCAGCATTATAGCAGATAGAAATCTCTATCGCAATTGCCTACGCCGATGAAAAAAAGTTTTAAAAATCGCACCTTTGTGAAAATTGGACATTGAAATAAAACAACTTTTTCAGCAGCTTCTACATTATGTTACCGTTTCGACGTAATACCAGATCTCCAGAACACCAGAAAATCGGTTCACTCCTTTCTTAGTTTGTCCGTCCCGAAGAAATCTATAAAAAAATCCATAACCTGAAATACCGCGATGAAATCCACAAAAAGTTCTGTTTCAATAATCAAATAACCATCTCAAGTTTCGTCAAAAGTTTCGTAAGAAAATGAAAACCGATGATTGCGAAATAAGTTTCTGCTCGCGTTCCTCTATGTTTCCAACACGAAAAACTCACATCACAGACCTCGACATAAATTTGGATCTAAGTGTCCCTTTATCTATGAAAAACTTGCGTTCACAGATAAAAAACACATAGATTTGGACTTATCAGCTCAGCTTGGAGTCAGGCGACAAAGTTTTTCGTAAAAAATAGATAAAACTAAAAAGAGATTACGCCGACTTAGTATGACGGAGCGGCTTCCTTATCTTTGTCGAAGAAAGAAAAAAATACTTACACTACACTTATACTAAGTACTTGCATATCAAGAAGCACGGTAGTGCCCCCGTCAAGTCGAAATAAGGGAGACACTGGCATGGAGATCTCTCAAAGCAGATAGTCGTATAGAGCTGGTTCGAAGCCCGCTAGGGTTGTGGTGCATGACTGCATGCGCATCGTGAAATCCCATGGCCCCGGCAATAGGGTTGGTGGCGTTATCAGGTGTGGTTGTTTTAGGTAAGTAGTCCTTATTGACACATGTTTTGCAAAAGCTTTATTTAATTAATTAAGTAACAAATGTTTTTTTTTAAAGGCAGGATAGTTTTGACCCCGAAATAACATCCTTAGGGGGTTGAAAATGGAGGTGAACGGTTTATATAAGGATTAATATCATTTCTTTAAAAAAGGTTATCGTTTGAAATGTAACTTTTCGTAAGAAATAAATAAGCAGATCAGATAAATTATTTATTCTACGCAAACAAAGTCATGGGTAAAAGATAGTATAAAATATATTATGTGGTCTTACATATTGTTGTTCAACGTAAGTACAGGTGCATATAAAGTGCCTGAGATAAAAACTTAGAACATCAAAACATACAAAGTGTGCTCTATTTGTTCACTTCATACTTTAATGACGTCATAGTTTCTTTGTTGCACTTAAGTGTACTTACTTTTTACGAGTACATGTTTACTCATTTGATTTTGAACCTTATATATTCGTATTTAAAAGCTACTCGGTTGGCGGTCGTAAATTGTTTTTTATTGTTATTAACAAACTAGCGGCCAGTACCGGCTTCGCACGGGTGAACATTAATTTTTTAAACTTCATTTATTTTCCGCCCCTATTGGTCACAGCGTGATCTTCTATACCCTATAACGTTTGGACTATCTATATCTATATATAAATGGACTATCTAACACAAAAAGAATTATTCAATTCCAACCCGTAATTCCTGAGATTAGCGCGTTCAAACAAACAAACAAACTCATCAGCTTTATAATATTAGTAAAGATTATTAAGAGCATCAATAGCTCAGTCATATCACAATGGACTGTCGACTCAAAGACTCTTGAATTCGAATCTTAGTTTAAATCAACATTTTGCTCATTTTGGACGTATTCATTCTCACTACAAGCTGTAATAGATTAGTAGTTTGAACAGTGTACTATAAACTTAAGTTATACTATTACTATGGTTGTATGGTGGTTAACTTATACTATGGACTCAAGTTCGAAACAACTTTCAAATTTTATAATACCTCTATATATTTTACAGTTTATTTGGCTCAAAAATGTATTAAGTGTAGTGTCTAATTTTTACTTTAGCTCTTACTACAGTTTTTCGATGCTTAGCAAAGATTTTTGTTCAAATTGAGCTGCTCGACTGGGGAAGTACCTACCTCCGCCGTACAGAACAGCCCATAGCACTCAACAACAATAGTGGTGTTTCTGCGAGTGAGTAATGTTGCCAAAGCTCGTTAGTGACTATTCTGACAACATGACAATTGGGTTTTCTGTCAGTGTTGTGATTCCCCAATATTTCAAATCAAATCAAATCAAAAGGTTTTTATTTCATAAGAACTTTTTCAAGCATTTATAAAACGTTAACACTCTAATTACACGGTTCCAATAAGTTGATCTCATGGAGAAGAACCGGCAAGAAACTCCATAGACACTATTTATAAAGAAGATTTAAGAAACTTAAAACACTCCATGTTTCTTGGGATTCTTAAAAAACGGGAGTAAAATAGTTCCTACAGGATTGGCCACGCGCGAGCGACATCTTTGGTGTTGCAAACGTCTTTAAACCACGGTAACCGCTTATCATCAAGCATACCGTCAGCATTCTAAAGCCGTTAAGAAAATTCCCAAGAACAACACCGCCCGTTTATTTATTAATATTTTTGCACTTCAAAGAAAATCACAAACTGTAAAACCAGTCGTGTCAGCACTTTCCAAGATTATCACTGCCATAGACTTTACTACCATTTTCCCGCGAAATTGTTATTTTTAAAGTGACCCATAAAATTGTGGCGAGTCATAAATTCGTTTTCATCATAAAACGCGGGAACATTGGTGAATACAGTTTAAATTTTTCATTGCAAATTTATACGTTTTTTTAAGTTCTTTCTTTTTTAAGTAAAATTTGGCCTAAGGTAACATACCAACGAGGTTTGAAATTATAAAAAAATAATGTTATCGTGAAATAATATATTATTTAAATAACGAATTATTTTATCTTTATTTTTTTGTTATTACTATTTGCCCAATGTTTTCATTTAATAGGTAAAATATCATTTTTTCAAAGTAGTTTCAAAGAAGGCTAAATTTAATTGGCAATTTTTAAATGTCGACCATAAAGACAACCCCCAAAAACGGTCAACCTTCACGTAGTGTTGTTATTTATTTAAACAAATTATACTTACTTAGCGTACCTACACCATATTTGTCTTTGACAACCCATTATCATAGTATCACTTGGAACTTACCCTTTGGCAGTCTCTCGAGAAAATATTACAACCCCTGCAGTAACTACAATGGTTATCAATGTTACCAACAAACCCTCGATCCTCAAGAGTACTATTAACCACCATTTTGATGACAGAACTAAAATTTTACGTTCTAATAAAATGCTTAGTGCAGATCTTACAATAGAGGTTCTATCTACAATAAATGATAATGTTGCAGTTTCAATTGCAATGTTACTTTTATCGTAACAGTTTATCTTACACATAATATTGGTAATGCATCTTAGTTCTACTTTTACATAGAATTAACCCATTTAACGAGAGTTGTGGTAGCCTAGTGGTGTGACCAGTGGACTGAGATGTCAAAGGTCTCGAGTTCGAACCCATGGCACGCACCACTGATTCTTCGGAAGTTATGTGCGTATTTATTACATGAATAAACGGTGAAGGAAAACATCGTGAGAAAACCTGCATGCTTGAGAATTTTTCTCAATGGCATGTGAAGTCTGCCAACCCGCAGTAGGCTAGCGTGGTGGACTATAGCCTAATCCCTCTCAAATGAGAGGAGACCCGTGCCCAGCATTGGGCGTTAATGGGTTGATGATGAACCCATTTAACTGGTTGGCATGGGTATTCTTGGTCCACCCCATTAGCTTCGTTCGGGTTGGCAGACTTCTCATGCCATCAAGAAGATGTCTCAGGCATGCAAGTTTCCTCTCGATGTTTTTCTTCCCCGTTTGTTGAATCTCGAGACTTTTATCTTAAAGTCTACTGGCCAAATCACTAGGCGTGACATCTTACCAATTACTTAAGATAAAACTAAATCATTATAACACAACCATTTGATGTCCACACACTCGACGACCGGTCATACGCCGCCCGCATCCAGCGGATTCCAGCGACCTTTGCCAGGTCGTCAGTCCATCTTGCCGGGGGCCTACCCACGCTGTGGCACTGTAGAACCTTCAAGCCCCATCGACCGTCCGTTGTTCGTGGGATGTGCCCTGCCCACTGCTACTTGAATTTGGCGATTCTCCGGGCTGTCAGCGACCCAGATTCGTGATCGAAACCGATCATTATAAATAAAAAAATAAGTGTATTTATTGACTTGCGAGCGCCGCTGTATTTTTTCTCTTTGTAAGTTAAGTTTTTTATTTTCATAAAATATGCTGAATTTAGACACCGTTTTAGCAACGTGATATTGTGATCTCTACCAAACTTGGGTCACGATTCAGACTAATAACGCACGCACGCGGCTTTTTAGTATTATGTAGTTTATTTTGGCACGAAACCTCCCCGATTACGATGAGCGTGTATTATGTAATAATTCTTATATTTTTACGAAAATATTTTTCCAGACATTTGTCTCATATTACTACGTATTGCATCGTATACCTACACAAAGAAAGTGACAGTTCTTTTTCTACCCCAGAGCGAGCAAACGAAATCATCGTCATCATCATCAACCCAATTTTTGTTCTACTGTTGGGCACGGGTCTCTCATTTGAGAGGTATTAGGCTATAGACCACCATGCTAGCCTACTGTCGGTTGGTAGACTAGCACACGCCATCAAAAAAGTTTCCCTAACGTGCAGGTTGCCTCACGATGTTTTCATTCACCGTTTGAACATGTGATAAATACGCACAGAACTTCCTAGCCTTTAGCATGAACTCGAAACCTTTGACTGCATAGTCCACAAGTCACGCCACTGACTAGTGACTAGGTGAATTAATAATCAGACGACCTGATTGGCGCAGTAGCTGAGTGATTGGCTTGTTCGTCACGGGTTGCGGGTTCGATCCTCGCACGGAGCAAATATTTGTACAATCTCCAGGTAGTTGTACCGGGTCTGGTGTTTGTGTGTAAACGCACCCACGATACAGAAGTAAATCCAAGTGTGGATCCAAGGATTATGGATGGCGAATAAACCTACTTAATATTATGTCAAATGTGTCGCTTTAGCAAAGCTGCATACCATTTATTATAATAGGTATTTATTGTGTTTATCACATATCACACAAATAAATAAAATTGGAGTGTCTTTGTAATTTCAAAAGTACTAGCTGCCTCCCGCGGCTTTGCCCGCATGGTTTATAGATTAAAAGTATGTGTTAATCCAGGTAGTAAACTATAAGTATGCTAAATTTCATTCAAATCTGTTAAGCGGTTTTTGCCTGAAAGAGTAACAAACATTCATCCATCCATCCATACTTACAAACTTTCGCGTTTATAATATTAGTAGGATAATTATACGGTATGTGCTTACCATAAAAATGTTAACTGTGTTTGTCCGACTAATCTCTAAAACGGCTGAACCGATTTTACCGGGAATTTTACTAGTAGATAGCTAAAGTTTATTTTTTAATTTAGATAAAGCAAAATAATTATTTAGAGAACCGCGGCACTAAACCACGTGATAAGAACGCGGAAGCAGGCGAAAACAGATACAGACAATATTTTAAACTAGAACTTGGAATCCGCTGGACGTGAGAGTGGCGGAGCGGAGGACCGATCGTCGTGGCGATTCTTGGGAAAATCTATACCTAACATTTAAGGGCTGATATGATTATGTACCTAAGTGAATCGTCCTCCAAACTCCGCATTCAAATTATTAGGAGTTACGACTATTTTAAGCACCAACTGGTTGTCTGTATTTTGATGTGATCGCTATTTGTCTGTAGTATAGTATAGTATAGTATATCTGTATTTAACAAGGTTTAGCACTCTGTAATTCTGACAATTCTGTATACTCTGTGGTTGTAAGTTGTTGGCTTGGCTGTCAATTTGTGAAATCCAGGCAAACTGTCAAAGAGAAGTGATATTCATTTTTGCATTTATCACGTAAACATTAATTTTAATTCAAAATGCCTGCCGGATCGTCAACCATGGACGGGATACGTGAAAAATCATTTCAGGACTACAGAAAGAAGTTGATGGAACACAAAGAAGTGGAGTCTAGGCTCAAAGAAAGTATGTATTTTGTGTCTGTACACATCGATTTCTGCCGAATCATGACACAAACTTTTGTCATATAAATGAATTATTTTCGTAATTTACATAGTAAACCATAAATAAGCTTTGAATTTATCTTTAGTAATGCCTTGTTAACATTTTAAATATAATATATATACCGCTTTAAATTAGGTTACCTTTTCGAACGCCTAATTTCAACTTTAATATTCCTTAGCATTTTATTAACCAATACATCCATCCCCTAACCCTGCGCACAGGAAGTCAATGAGTTGTTCCTATTAAATTGTCAAGTATTTACAATGCAATTTATGTAGAACAAGATATATTCTTTTGTCTTACAGATTACACTATTTCAAATACACTTTTCTAATGTTACAGTGCGTGATAAACTAAAAGATGTCACGAAACAGTACGACAAGAGTGAAAATGACCTCAAGGCTCTCCAAAGTGTTGGTCAGATTGTTGGTGAAGTGTTGAAGCAGCTTACTGAGGAGAAATGTTAGTATAACAACAATAAATAGATTAATGACTAAATATTTTTAAACTGTATACTTCATTTAAGACAGTATCTTTAAATCTGAACCCTTAACAGCTACCTCTGACTATCTGAATTTAATTTTAAATAATAATAATTATATTGTTCTCTTTTAAACTACAAAGTATTTTCATGTTATTAAATTACAAATGTATGTATCCACATATAGAGTAAAATGTATACTGAGCTGTGCTTGTGGTAATGCCAGTGTATTGTGAAATCTACGTTCTCAATCCCCAAGCTGTAATAAGCCATTGACTCATTATTATTAACCCAATTAATGTCCCACCATAGGAACCGGAATGATTGTCTCTATCTTTTGAGTGGGATTAAGCTATAGTCCACTATACTAGACTTGTGTGGCTTGGCAGATTTCTCACGCTATCAAGAAAATCTCTCTGGCATGCAGGTTTCCTCACAATGTTTTCCTTCACTGTTTGGGCAAGGATAAATACACTCATACATTTTTATTACTTATTTATTATAGGTATTAATCCTATAAATTGTTATGTCAGTGTAGTTCTAATTTGCTAGAAATCTGTTCAAATTAAACAATTTCATTTTAATTATTATATTTTGATCTACAGTCATTGTAAAAGCCACCAATGGTCCCCGCTATGTGGTTGGGTGCCGTCGTCAGCTGGACAAACAGAAATTGAAGGGAGGCACCAGAGTCGCCCTTGACATGACCACACTTACAATCATGAGGCATTTACCGAGAGAGGTAACTTGTTATTGTAATGTTCATTTAAAACTTCTGTAAATTTTTTTGTTTGTGTGATGAGCATCAAATTTTTTTCCGAATCATAGATGTATCTACGTATAATATGAATGAATTTACAATAAAAGTATATAGGTAGTATATATTATCTTAATTTATGTAGTATATCAACCATTTAGTAACCGTAACACAAGCCTTGTTGCATAAATGGGAACTAGATGGCAATGTGTCATAGTGTCTAGATATATTATTATTAAACCATTTGTTTTGACAGCTAAACACAGTGCATTATTTCCAGGTGCCATGATTATGACTAAAAAAGTTCTAATCAAGTTAAAGTATATCTTGATATCCTTATAAGCATCAGAGAACATTTTAGCTAATGATTTTTTAACAATTTCAGGTGGATCCTTTAGTATACAACATGAGCCATGAAGACCCCGGAGATGTCACATACTCTGCCATCGGAGGTCTGCAGGAACAGATCAGACAACTTAGAGAGGTAACCTATAAAACCTCTATACATGTTGTCATTGTTTTTTTTATGGCTATCTTCATATATGGCTTAAGACTCTCTATAGATTTCAACAAGAACAGTTTTGTTTTAATTGAATAGGTATATTATTATGTTAGCTCAGAACTTTTTTAATGATGCACTTAATTCTCATGTTGGCATGAGACTTTTATAAAAAAATATATTTATAAAGGCAGTTACTACAGAGATAATGACTAATAGAACTGTAAGGAAGAAAAAGATGTATTGCATAGACTATTGTAAGTCTGTGCAATAAATATATCTTGAGTTTAATAATAATTTCAAACCTATAATATCTATTTCAATTAAGCCAACACTACAGTTACTTTTAAATTGTTAAAACTAATCATACATTTCCAAAAATAGGTTTAAGTAGAGTAGAAGAGCTGGCATGAAACTCCATAGATACTTACTAAATTTAATTTCATTACAATATATCAAAGTAAACTTTACAATCTTATTGATTTCTTACACTGACGCGAATTTGAAATAAAACTACGTTTTATGGATTCTATCGCAGTATATTGTTATTATTTTAACCCGACTTTACAATCTTGTTGTAATTGTATTGTATTATTTTTTTATAGGTGATTGAGCTGCCACTTATGAACCCGGAGCTGTTCGTGCGCGTGGGCATCACTCCGCCCAAAGGTTGTCTGCTGTACGGACCACCTGGAACCGGCAAGACCCTACTCGCTAGAGCTGTGGCTTCTCAACTAGATGCTAACTTCTTAAAGGTAAATATTCGCAAAAGCATCTAGTGCCTTGTAGTTTTAAGCTTACAGTTTTTTTCTGTCTCTTTCATGAAAGTTATAAACACTACTAGAAGACCGAGTGCCTAAGTTATTCAATGGTTTGCAAAATTTATTGAGATTAGAGTTGGACCAAACTGCAGTGTGCAAATTGATTTCTTACACTTACGCGAATATTAGACATTGAAATAAAACTACTTTTTACGGATTTTTTAATTTTTACTGAAGAACAAAACTGCACGGCCGAAAGACACGGTGAGCTCGTTCTGTGTAAATCGGATTGTCAATAATATTTGAAAATGTAAGGTAGCTGTTAGTAATTATAACTTCAAGACGACCAACACCTCAGTCGGCCCGTGACCATGGATGCTGTATAGGATCCGAAACGTCGGGTTAAAATAATATCAATATACCGCGATAAAATCCGTAAAAAGTAGTTTTATTTCAATGCAGTGTGCAAATTTTTATTAGCAATTTATATTTTTGTGCAATTTTTTTTTTTATTTAAAGATCCGTTTTGTGTTCCCCCCAGGTGGTATCGTCAGCCATTGTCGACAAGTACATTGGCGAGTCGGCCCGTCTGATCCGAGAGATGTTCAACTACGCGCGCGACCATCAGCCGTGCATCATATTCATGGACGAGATTGATGCTATCGGTATAATAATAATAAATAATAATAATTATTATTACTGGACGTTACGACACAGCGCCATCTAGTTCCGAGCTAAGCAACGAGGCTTGTGTTACGGATACTATTCGGTTGATATACTACATATATACATTTTTTTGTAAATACATACATATTATACATAGATACATCCATGACTCGGATACAAATGTTCATGCTCATCACACAAACATTTGTCCCTACTGGGATTCATACCCGGGACCCATAGCACAGAAGGCAGTGTTAACTACCGCTGGACTAATTGGGTCGTCAAATATGTTAGCTAGTTTTAAAGAAAAGCATTTCATCATCATCATCATATCAACCGTTAGACGTGGCTGGACATAGGTCTCCCCCAATAATGGCCACGACCATCGGTCATGTGCGTGGTCAATTCAGACAAGTATTTTAAATAAATATGCATCGGTCTAGTGGTTCGAGTACCGGACTGCTGATCACGAGGTCGTGGGTTCGATTCCCACGGGGCACAAATATTTATGTGATGAATATAAGTGTTTGTGTTCGTCTGGGTGTTTCCTATGTATTATAAGTATGTATTTACAAAAAAAAAGTATATAAGTATTTATATCCATTGTCTAGTACCCATAGTACAAGCTCTGCTTAGTTTGGGACTAGATGGTGCTGTGTAAAATGTCGCAGAATATATTATATCGATAACATTGATATTTTGAATACCACAACATGCAGTACGCTTTTTCCATACTTTCTCTCTAATAACTAATCATTTGATGTGAGGTGGTCGCCGTTTCTCCGAGGGCACAAGTGCCGATCGTGAGATCCAGCGAACCTTGATGGAGCTCCTCAACCAGATGGATGGTTTCGACTCCCTGGGGCAGGTCAAGATGATCATGGCCACCAACCGCCCTGACACCCTGGATCCTGCTCTCTTGAGACCCGGTAGACTGGACAGGAAGATTGAAATCCCATTGCCTAATGAACAGGCTAGGTGAGGAATTTATGAGAGCTATCAATTAGATCATTTTTAGGGTTGCGTACTTAAAGGGTGCCAACAGGACCGTCTATTTGCCTGTCTATCTCCGCAATAGCTAGATATTTGAAACTTTCACCAATGATGTATTTCTGAAATTACATATTTTATTACAAATACTAAAAAATACATACAAAAACAACAGATACAACAAACGTGATTTTTTGCATGGTACGGAACCCTTCGTGCGCGTTTCCGACTCGCACTTGGTCGGTTTGTTTTACTATCAGGTGAGACAATTATTACGACCGAAATTAGCCCACTGCTGGGCACAGGTCTCCTCATTTGAGAGGGATTAGGCTATAATCGTTTTTTTAATCCACCACGCTAGCCTACTGCGGGTTGGCAGACTTCACATGCCAACGAGAAAATCTCTCAATGTTTTCTCATTGTTTCCTCACAATGTTTTCCTTCACCGAGCATTGATTGTTAAATACGCACATAACTTCCGAAAAGTCAGTGGTGCGTGCCTTGGGTTTGAACTCAAGACCTTTGACATCTCAGTCTACTAGTCTCACGGCAGACTTAACCATACCATAAACCAACACAAAAAAAATAATCTTTTTTGTATTGTCAGGTTGGAAATTCTGAAGATCCACGCGGCACCTATAGCGAAACACGGCGAGATGGACTATGAAGCTGTAGTCAAACTGTCTGACACCTTCAACGGTGCTGATCTCAGGAACGTCTGCACTGAAGCTGGTCTGTTCGCTATCAGAGCTGAGAGGGAATATATTATACAGGTATGTAACCTTTTTTATGGAATTCATGGTCACATTTTATGGAATTTCGTGGTGTTTGTCGCGTTGATTGGTCTTGTATCTCATAAGAAAGGGATGGCGCTATTCAACCTATACAGTGCTGTCTCTCTTCGTCTATTGAAAGAAATCATATTGGAGCAGATTACAGTAGAAATAAATATATATCATTTATATCATTCAATTATTCGCTTCAAAATAAAGATTTTTATAATCAAAATAAAAAATGCTATTATGCTGAAATCGTCTTTACCCATGAATGATAAATAATTATTTATGGACGCCAAGATTTTCTTTTAACTGTGCGATAATACGGAGTCAATAAAATGACACAGCGCCATCTAGTTCCGACCTAAGCAATGAGGATTGTGTTACCTGTACAGTAACTAAGTAAGAAGTACTAGATTTTCATCATCATCATCAACCCATTATTGTCCCACTGCTGGGCACGGATCTCCTCGTTTGAGAGGGATTAGGCTATAGTCCACCACGCTAGCCTACTGCGGGTTGGCAGACTTCACATGCCATTGAGAAAAAATCTCAAGCATGTAGGTTTTCTCACGATGTTTTCCTTCACCGTTTATTCATGGAATAAATACGCACATAACTTCCGAAAAGTTAGTGGTGCGTGCTATGATTCGAACTCGAAACCTTTGACATCTCAGTCCACTTACCAATAGGCTACCACAGCTCGAATCTATCTATCTATCCAGCCGGTGACACCCACTGCTGAGTAAAGGCCTCTTCTCTATGCCTTCACTGTTGCAGATAATCCCCACCCACTGATTCCCCACTGCCGTCACAATATCGTCTGACCATCGGGCTGGTGCTCTGCCACGAGTTTGAATGGTCAAAACAATAACGATTATTTTGCATATCATCATCATGTCAGCTGGAGGTCATCCACTGCTGGACATAAGCCTCCCCCAAAAATTATTTTGCACATAACTATATATAAATATTGTCTTTGTTTACAGGAGGATCTAATGAAGGCTGTACGTAAGGTGGCCGACAATAAGAAGTTGGAGAGCAAGCTGGATTACAAGCCCGTCTAATTATACGTTTTTTATTATTATTTTTAAAATATGTATCTTCATTTACTTACTTGCTAATAAATAGTTATATACCTGTACATTTTATTTCTCTTCCTATAAAAACCTTTTAATATTATCAATTATGCTATGGCAATGGTTAGTAAGTGAAAATATTTAAAAGAGAACTTATTACTCAAAAGCTGACAAGGTAATAAATACATCACTGAAAATAACAATTACGAAAACCGTGATCGGGATTTAGTAATTGTATTTGCGAGAGTATAGGAGAATGTGTGTGTATAATTATATATTTTTGTGTTAGAATTTATCTTACACTAGCTGATTCCCGCGACTTCGTCCGTGTGCAATTTTACTAACATAAAAGGTTCAATTTAAATTTAAAAGCCCCGTTTTACCCCCTTAAAGGGGTGAATTTTCAAAAATCCTTTCTTAGCGGATGCCTACGTTATAACATCTACCTGCATGCCAAATTTCAGCCCAATCCGTCCAGTGGTTTGGGCTGTGCGTTGATAGATCACTATGTCAGTCAGTCAGGCAGCTTGGAGTTATATATATTTAGATTTTCCTTTCAAGGGGATGAATGATAAGTTACTGCCTAAGGATAAGGCCTACTGGAAGAGATTTCTTTAGAAATAAGTTGTGGCTTTGTACAGTGTATCTATTAAATTATTTTCCTTTTTTATTTTGTGTATATGTACAAGAATTAATTAACTAGATGAAGTTCAGAAAAAATATTACTAAGTAGTATAAATTTATCGCCGTACCCTAATAGAATGATCTACTCGTAATATTATAACTTCTAACAGATAATTTTGTTAAAAGAAATTTATTAGTAATTTTATTTTATCTAACTTGCAGGATAGAATAGAATAGAATAGAATATTTATTTGTTTGTAAATGTAGGTATGTTACAGTTAGTTATACAGGTGTTCAGTCTTATATTAAGTGCGCTACATTTAACCGTTAGGTATACAAATTGACATTTTTTTTTGTGTTAAATCTTTAGGCATATTACATTACATAATTATCGCTACGTTTAGATAACTTATAAACTTATAAAATATAACTTCAATTACATATTCTTAAAATAATTAAAGTTAAATTTGAACCGGAGTCTTAAATTTTCAGTTCCATTGTGAAGCTAAAAATTCAGTCGTGGAGTAAAATGATTTGTGAATAAGGAACTGCTAAGTTTAATTTTAAAGGCATTAAGGTATAATGTTTTATATATTACGCGGAATTTTATTATAAATTATAGGAGCCATTCGATAAATACTTTTTTGAAGCAGAGCTGTATTACTCCGGTCTATATTGAGAATATTTGACTCTCTTTTTCTTAATCTAGGATCGGCAGTAGGCCTTAAATTAAATAACTGGGGATTCGTTTTAACAAAAACCGCCACCTCATATATATAAAGCGATGGAAAGGTGAATAGTTTCAGAGATTTGAATAGTGGTCTACAACTATCTCTAGGATGCAAATTACCAATCGCACGTATGCACTTTTTTTGGGCTATAAAAACGTGATTTTTATTTGTGCTGTTACCCCAAAAGACCAAGCCATATCTTAAGATTGATTCTACGTAGCTGTAATAAGCTATTTGTACGGCTTCACGGTTCGCAAACTTAGACAATTTAAAAAGAGCAAAGGCAAAACTATTTACCCTTTTGCAGACTACTTCAACATGCTGGTCCCACGTTAGTTTATTATCTATTATCAAACCTAAGAATTTTGTATTGTCTTTAGATGTTATTGGCATATCGTTGTAACTGATATTTAAGGGTTGCTGTCGCTGTCGCTGATAAAATTGCATTAAATGAGTTTTTTCTAAATTTATTATTAAATTATTACGCTCTAACCATGTAACGGTTTGATTTAACGTTTGGTTTACTTCCTGTTCGTAATTGTAAGATTCATTTCGCTTGATAACTATTGTGCAATCATCAGCAAATAATATGGACGGATGATTAAGATTTTCTGGAAGGTCGTTAATATACATCAAAAACAAACGCGGTCCTAGAACACTCCCTTGAGGAACGCCGTATTTAACAGTTCTGAGTTCCGACCTGTAAATAATTTCTCGCTTCGTACTTATATTTATGTTTGGTATTTCTACATATTGTTGCCGGTTGCTGAGGTATGATTTGACTAGGTCTAGCCCCGTTCCACGAATTCCGTATCTTTCCAATTTATCTAAAAGTACAACATGGTCTACGTAATCAAAGGCTTTCGTCATATCCATCAAGAGGGCACAAACTGGGGTTCTATTATCCACGTTAGTCATTATTATGTTAAGGAAATCGTATATAGCAGTATTAATTGACATCTTTTTTCTGAACCCTTTTTGTTGATCGACTAGCACATTTTTACTTTCCATGAAATTATAAAGACGGCTCTCTATGATTTTTTCTATCATTTATACAGTATAATAATTATAAATATTGAAGCTGTAAGAAAGTCGAATATTAAAATACCACGTTAAGTGTGTATAGTTTGTTATTATGTGCCTATGTAGAAAGTCCCTGTACAAGAATTAAATAAATAAAGGTATTCTCTCGGTGCGCGAGTCGTCGCTATTGACCGGCTTTCGTACATATTTATGTATGTATAACTCTGTATGATTGTTTGTTTGATTGTAATGTTGTCCTTTGCGTTTTTTCTACTTCTTCTATTTTGCTTAAGTATATTTTAGGGACCGAACAATGGTTACATATATTTTACTAAGTAACTTAAAATTACCCTACTTCTTAGGCGTTGCTTTGTAATATATACAAGAATAAAACCAAAGTATTACGTAACATTTCATTTACTAAACAACAAAATAACAGGTATTGTCAATTTAATAGTAATACACACACAATGTCACAGAAAAGCTCTTCATTTTTGTAAAATTATTATTCCAAATAATACTTCATCATATCACTATAAGGTAACTGTTCTGTTTTCTGACAGCATCATTAGGGCGTTTGGACAGTCGAGTTCATTAATATATAGGCATTTCTAGGGTACTAAAGAAACTAATCTTAGCAGAACTTGGAGAAGGGACTGACGTGCATGATCACTTAAAAGTTTACAATAATAAGTTTATTATCCCAAAAAAAAAAGACATGGATACAGTTGATAAATTACTAGATATAGATATAGCCATAAACAGTGACCTACTTTCGATTATGGTCCTATACAGTATTTCTGCAGAATTTGAAAATTTCAGAACTGCGATAGAGTCACAGGACACGCTCCCTGCTCCTAAAAAACTAATGATAAAAATTATTGAAGAAAGTGACGCTTCGATCGTGATAACCCCAGTACTAGCAACAACAAAAATTCTGAAGAATGCCTACACACTTTTTGCAAAATTTGTAAGAAGAAAGGTCACGATACATCAAAATGTTGGTCAAAGAATAAGAAAAAGGGCAAGAAGGTAACCGTAAAGAAAGCTCAAATAAAGTTGTCGATAAAACACAAACAAACCTACATAGTTCCTACCTCGTGAATGACAATGCCGAAAAGCGCTGGATACTAGACAGTGGCTGCACATCACATATGACTTTTGCAGATAAGCCCTTTACTGAGATAAAACCTATATCGAAAACCCTCAACCTTGCTTCCAAAGATAAAACTGCTGAGAAAAAAGGGGTAGGGCATGATGAAATAGAAATTGAAGAGGAACGACAAATTAGTATCGCAAATGCTCTTTATGTACCAAGCCTGTGTGCTAATCTTTTGTCTGTTGGAAAAATGACTGAAAATGGACAGTCCTATTCACTAAGAAGAACGCAACAATTAAAAACTGCGAGCACAAAGTACCGTATAAGCCGAAGATTTGGACTTCTTTTTCTTTTTTTTTTTATTGCGATAAGGGGCAAACGAGCAGGCGGCTCACCTGATGGTAAGTGATGACCGCCGCCCATGGAAATTTGCAACACCTGAAGGCTTGCAAATGCGTTGCACACCCCTACAGAAACCGTTATGGTTCCTTAAAATAAGGAATTACTAAACTGACAGCAAATGGAATGCCCATGCTGTCAGAATAGTCACTCCTCAACGAGCTCTGGTAACCTTACTCACTCGCAGAAAAACAACTACTGTTGATTCACTGCGGTATTCTGTAAGGCGGAGGTACTTCCCCAGTCGGGCAGCTCAATTTGAGCGAGAAATCTCGCTATGCCCTACCTCCTAGAAAAGGACTTGTTCAAGATGTGTCCAAGTTCTAAAAAGTAACGTGGATGTGAGGAATGAGGATATCACCGATATCCAACCCATATACTGGTTATATTTATGATTAAAATAACTTGACACTCTCGTCAGATGTTTCTGTGAAACAAAATATAATTACCAATAAAAAATGTCATTGAAAATCAACTAGACGTGTTTATCTTATTTTACATGGTGGCAGAGCGAAAAATGGATAATTAAATCTAAGATAATTAAATAAAGGAATAAGAGAATTGAGAGAAATAATGTCTGTTGTAAAAGTGTAAGCCTTGGGAAAAGAAAATTACGATACATGGTGTATTCATGCAAAAGCTTATCTCATCAAAATATGAGGTGCCGATGATGTGGTGGTTTTAACCACCCCGCTCAAGGTCACTCGCGGTGAGTGCACTTACTATTACGTTTGGCTTGGCACCGACTTCATACCTTTAAAACTAAAAAAAAGGTAAAACTGTAATTTTTTGCTTTTTAGTTTTTGAAGTTGGTTTTTCTTTTTTTCTAAAAGTTATCTTATTTTACAGTAAACAGTACAGAACAAATGTCTGTCGTGTATCTCAAATACAGACTTAATTTACTTAAGGCAAGATCAATAATTTATTACAATCTTAGAAACTAAACTAAATAAATTCCAACTACTTAATAAAATCAGGCAAAGTACCATTCTTTCTAGCTTTAGCAACATTTTCAAAATAACAAGAAAAATCAACATAACCTTTGATCTTCCGATCCCTATCAAAAGGTCTTCCAGCCGGGTAGATATCGGAACTCGATTCCATAGATCGATTAGTATCGATATTCGAATCGTTCGTTTCAATCTCATTCGTTCCCGACGAATAAATCTCCGAGTCGATTTCGTTCAGTAGAGTGTTCGATTTCGATTGAACGATCGGATTGAAGCGGACCGATGCGTTCTTGGTGACACTGTGGTTGGGGGCGTTTTCGTCCTCATTTGGGGGTAAGAAGTTAAAGTTCCTTATAAGTAAGGACATGTGTGTGTTTGGTTTGGGTGTTAAGCTATTTTTGACGCAGTAAGATACGAATTCTTGCTCGATTTCTTCTAGGACCGATTGACTGACCAATCTGAAATCGGTCTGTTTTCTGAAGTTTTCTACAATTATTTGGGCGAGCTGTTTGTTCGTTTGTTCGTAACTACCTTTAGCTTCTTGTATGCGTTTGTATACGCCCGCACTGACTAGGACTAGGAATCTGAAATTTAAGAAGAAAAAAGTTTGAAGTCTGTATAAACATTTCTGATATTAATTCAAAAGATGAATATAGTTTGACGACCCGTTTAGCTCAGCGGCAGTTAACGCTGCTGTGCTATGGGTCGCGGGTTCAAATCCCAGTAGGGACAAATGTTTGTGTGATGAGCGTCAACATATGTATCCGAGTCATGGATGTATCTATCATGTATTTATGTATTTATAAAAAAAGGTTATATATGTAGTATATTTTGTTAGTAACACAATATCTATTGATGGCTAATGTGTACTTCTTTAAAATGCGGATGTATTTTACCTATTCCAACATTAGACTGCTTAAAACTACTTTTAACGAACTTAGTCGCGGTTTAATGATATTAATAAATCCCCACGTTACGAATACCCCTTATAGTACACAAAGACAGCCCTAAATACTGTTATTATGACCATGGGCGTAAATAGGGTTGGGTGTGGACCGTAAAAAGTATATTTTAATCTGCACAAAGCATAAATATAACCGTGAACTAGTTACGTAAATGATAAACAATAAATAACCACATCTATCTGTATCTATACATCCATTGACAATGCTTTCGTTATCAAAACCAAAGTGCAAAAGTCAAGGGTGAATTGTTTATTAGTACCTAATTATTTTGCAATTAGTTTTAACTGATAACTATTATAGATTCTCTGTCATATCTAGGATATTTCTGCGGGCGAGGCCTGGCCCCAGTGCTAAGTGATGAAAGACGCTGGAGCTAGATAAAAACACTCATTCTACTTAAATTACCAAAACATTACAGTGATATCTAATAAGTTACAAGTTTAAAAGTGGGATGGCTTTTTTAACCCCAGCACTCTTTATCGCCTAGCTAAGCCACTGATTGCGATTGATGTGGGATAATTTTTACTAATTCAAGATCTTGGGGGCCCAATCCCTCCCTAGATACGGCAATGCACGTACGTTTCAAGAACCAAGCAAGTGGCAAATACAGTAGAAAGCCGATTATCATACATTGTCCCTGAATAAACTAAAATAATTACCCGAACACCGACTAACCGAATCGCTAATTACCCGAATGTTAGGACCGATTCGTAATATAAAAAATTTTAAAACCAAGTCAATTTTTATACTTTGTATTTTGGTTAAGGTCTGAGGGGGTTGCAACTTACTCTGATCGAAGTCTATGTCCAATTATCCGAATTTTCGGTTATCCGAATCGACCACAATCCCAATTAATTCGGATAATCAGTGTTCTACTGTACTTAAAAGTTCTATTCCAGTACAAAAATATCTAAAACTCATCACCTGCAGGACTCATCCAGTATGATAGGCCCATGTATTTCCGGTGCAGCAATTACTGGTTCAGAGACTGCAGCGCTGATGGTGGGGAACGCTTTATACAGACCCTTGACTAGGTAGTTGCCGAGACACCTTGTGCCAGTCTGGTTGCCTAAGTATTGAGCTGGAAATATAATAAGCATTCACATTATCATCAATGGATTTACTGTCATGGGTGGTCACGGGTCTTCTCCCATTTGAGTTGGATTAGGCTACAGTTCACATATGCCATCGAAAAAGTTACTAAGGAAGACGGGTTACAATTGAAGTAAAAACAGTGATTAGAGTTTAGACTATAACTGTTTAGTGTTTATTGAGAAAATAACGTTAAAATTTTACTCAAAATTACTCTAATTCAAAGTAGACCTACTTAATTCGCCATTTTTTTATGTTAACAATAATTTTTACATACATCAATTTTGTTCTCCTAAGAAGCGACACTGTATTTACAAAGCTTAATGCAGAGTAGTGACTGAAAAAGAGCCGACTATTGAGCTCTGTGGCATTCACTAGGAGAGGCCTGCATCTAACAGTGGACGAATAGGCTGATGATGATTGCAAAGTAGTATTGACCTACGCCCCCATTTTCGTTTTATAAGCAGCAAGCCTATTGATTACTGGACAAATATCAATAACATGCAAAAACTCACCGTTCCTCAACTTATTAACATCAAGTCCCAACTGCTGCAACCTAAGCAGTTCATCCTCGTTGTTCAGGCTGTGGTCCACAGTGAGCTGGACCACCCTCAGTACAGCATTATCATCAGTTCGGCAGAGCAGCGCCCGGGTGTCCCCCACGTGGGCCACAAACAGTTTGTTGGCGTGGACTAGTGCGATGACTACTGCTGCCCCACCAGAGAGATGCACATCTATCTCCTTCAGACGGGCCAAGATGTTGTAGTTTTGTGATACCTGGATACATGGCGAACAATGGCATATTTTGTTAATAAGATCTCTGTATTTTTTTTTCTTTTTTTTAAAACATTGCCCCACACTAGGATTTTCTCTTGTGTCGTGGGTGCGTTTATAAACACAAATTTTCACATACACAAACGCCCAGACCCGGAACAACTACCTGTAGAACGTAGAAATATTTGCACCGTGCGGGAATCGAACCCGCAACCCGTGACGCACAAGCCGATCGCTCAGCCACTGCGCCACCGAGTCGTCAAGTATTGATACTTGATATTATTAATTTACATTTTAGTAGTATTAGGCTGCCTGTCTGTGAAAAATCTGTCAGCAGAGATTTTATGCAATCCTATTGGTTCATATTTCTCCATTTGTTATTGTAATTAGTTGCATAAAAAACAGAAAGTATTTTTTATTTTACATCCTTCATTTTTATTTTAGTTAGAAGTATAATATCTGGTTATATTTATTTAGTTAATATTGCACTAAAACTATACTAATAACATAAGAATTTTAACCAATATTTATCCAATAAAAATAATAATAAAATACCTGTGTTTCATTTAATGTTTGCAACTGGTATTGCAAGCTGGTCCTCTCAGCTATCATGCCATCGTAGTTCTCTATGTAGGCTTTCTCTACTGATATGAAGGCATTCCTGAAATATTTATTATCAATAGAACTCATAGGCGTGTCTCGCCACTCCTAATGCCATTGGAGTTGCCTCTTTTTATTCAGACGTTGTTTAGCCATTGACATGATAAAAAGAAGAGAGGTTTTTGAGAGGTAGGGCATAGTGAGATTCCTCACTCAAACTGAGCTGCCCGACTGGGGAAGTACCTCCGCCATACAGAAGACAGCATTGAATCAACAATAATTGTATTTCTGTGAGTGAGTAAGGTGGTAGAGCTTGTTGGGGAGGTGACTATTCTGACAGCATGGGCATTCCATTTGCTGTCAGTTTAGTAATGCCCTATTTTTAGAAACCTAACTGGTTTCTGCAGGGGTTGGCAATGCATATGCAAGCCTTCTAGTATTGCTAATGTCCATGTGCGGTGGTGATCACATACCATCAGGTGAGCCACCTGCTAATTTGACCACATTTCACCAGAAAAAAAAATAAGAAGAATAAGAACAAAAACTACGTTGATCAAACCCGTTAATCATATAGAAACCAGTATAATTTTTACAACGACTGGTACTATGTACTAAATTGTACCTTTTTGAGAGAAAACAAAGTATTTTATTATCATTCATTAAATGAAATTTCAATGATTTTGAAAGATTAATCTACCCCTACTACGGTCAGCCTATGGATGAATAAACATGAACATATTGAGACTACTTTATGTCTCATTGGAATCACTACAAATCAGTGTTTTATTCTATCCACTGCTGGACTTAGGTCTCTTCCAAGACGTGCTGTGTAGCCCGTACCTTAAAAGCACAACATCCTGACAAAAGATTATTTTTGGTAATTCTGCAGTCTGGCTGAAATATTTAAAAAATAGATACCTAAGCCTCTCTCTAATCTCTTCATCAGTATTAGCCGATGGTGGAGGGAACAGGATCTCAGCGGCCATCCTCTGCATAATGAACCTTGCTGCATCCAGTCCATTGTGGGGCTCAAATACTCCGTACAAAGAACTGAGGAAATAAGAAGCACACTATATTATCTCCTTAAACTTAATAGTGAATATGCAAGGAAAAGAAATAGGGTATGATAGTTGAAATCCAATTACCTTCTTCGCTATTTAACTGTTGTATACAGTGTTAAATTATGATTTACAAGCTTAATTATACCTGTTTGAGTTTTCATACCTAAGAAATGTGCTTGACAAAAACATTGTCAAAAATGTAGACAAAGCTGACTATTTTGTCATTTGTATTTGTTACGGAGTATATTTGGAGATTATTGCCTGCTTTTCTCCATAAGACCTACTTTTTGGACCTGTGTAACTAGATTTCATAATTCTAAAGTACCTGAAATAGTGTTTCCATTGAAATGAAATATTTAACTTTGAATACCTAGTTTTTATTTTTCTTTTACCACACTGACATACAACCGAAATGGTACAAGCCTTCGATCATCGATTAACATGCAATAAAGAGAGGTTAATGTTAATATCAAGATTTACTTACAATCCATCCTCAGTCTGACAATAAAAGCAGAGATAATCATCTGTGTTGTTTGCATTGCCGCCACCTAAACGAGAAAAATATGATGCTACACACGAATTCTTGCATTTCGGCAGATCGTCAGTCCACGGCCTTGCTATCATAGTACACAAAATTTAAGATAATCTATTAGAAACCAAAACCTTTTTGATCTAGTAATATTTATTTTGCCTCTTGCACTTTCTGAAATTCTGACATTTCACAGGTGTTTTTATTTTTAATTTCCAATAGGGATAAGGCAAAGGAGTAAAACCCATACAGCTCTGTATCACCTAATAATACACTATAACTTTAAATTAAATTTTGGCAGATTATAGAAGATAGGTAACACAAGACTGCTCATAATTAGTCCAAGTCAGTTGCAAGCTAACTTGTCAGTTGCCACTGTACTATTCAAACCAAAAGTGTTGAGGAATCCAACTCAATAACCATAAAAAATAAACCTAGGGGCCATCCTTTCATAATTTACCTTACATACACCGCGGTTTCATATTGTTATTTTTATGTGGAATGAATACCTACTTATTGTACGGTCGTTTTTTATTATGAATTATTTTTATAAGTATGTATAAAATTTAGGTTGTGATCTGATCAACATTTTTAACTAGTGACTATTATTCGAAACTATTTATTTTTATCAGCTCTTTGTTAGAATTTAAATTTCCCTCCTTATTATATTTTTACTATCCTATGTATAACATATAATATCCTTTTTCTACGAAAATCTCCGAATATCCATAACTTCGATACAAATGTTGATGCTCATCACACAAATATTTGTTCATAATATGCTATGGTAGCCTAGTGGTGTGACCAGTCGACTGAGATGTCAAAGGTCTCGAGTTTAAACCCAAGGCACGCACCACCTGACTTTTCAGAAGTTATGTGCGTATTTATCACATGCTCAAACGGTGAAGGAAAACATCGTGACTAAACCTGCATGCTTGACAGATTTTCTCGATCATCTTGATGGCACGTGAAGTCTGCCAACCCGCAGTAGGCTAACGTGGTGGACTGTAGTCTAATCCCTCTCAAATGAGAAGAGACCCGTGCCCAGCAGTGGGACAATAATGGGTTAATGATAATGATACAAATCTATCATGATCATTAATGAATGTATGTTCTGTTTCAATGTATCCAGAAAATTGTATTACCTAATCTGACGGATAAAGAATTAACATTTTCATAGTACAAGTTCCTAATATGAATACTAAGTGTTAAAGGAATAACTATATTTAAATTATGAGGAGAACTATTGAATATTGTCCATACTTCCAGCACAAACTCTATCCTGCAAAAAACTTTATTTAGAAATTCCTTGTACAAGGAACTACTCGTTAGGTATTGTTACAAAAAAAAACACCATAAGAATCAAGGATATTCTTTTTATTACAGTATGTCACAAAAGTGGAAATTATGAAATTTATCCTCAAATTTAGTTTAAAGTCTAGGCTCGGTTGCTTATGTCTTTCGGTTGTCGAAAGACTTAGTTACAAACAATATGAACTTAGAGGTAGAGCTATTTCAATAAATAAAGTATAAAATAAATATACACCATACAAAATTTATCATGTAGGTTAACGTACCTACATTATTACATTTTTAATAAACCGCAATTTCCTTTCCCACATATAGATACATAAACCGGTAACCGGATACTCCATCCTTACCAATATTATAAATGCGAAAGTGTCTGTCTGTCTGTTACCTCTTCACGCAAAACCGCTGAACAGATTTAAATAAAATTTTGTTTGGAGACGGTTTGAGTCCCGTAGGTTATTACCAAAATAATGTAACAATAAAGAGTGTCTATGTAGTTTCTTGCCGGTTCTTCTCCATGAGATCAACTTCTTGGAACCGTGCAACTAGAGTCTTAACGTTTTAGTAATGCTCGAAAAAGTTCATAAGTTATCAAAACCTTTTGATTTGATTTGAAGGACATAGGATATTTTCTGTCCGGGAAGTCATCCCCTTTAAGGGCGAAACGGGGGAGCAAGTTTGTATAAGGAATCGATAATTTCATAAAAGAGGGTGGAAATAAATAATTAGCCTTCGTGCGAGTGTCTGTCTGTCTGTCTGTTACCTCTTCACGCTTGAACCGCTGAATCGATTTAGATAAAATTGAGTATGGGGATAGTTTGAGTCCCGGGGAAGGATTTAGGATATAAATATGTACTAACTTCACGCAGGCGAAGTCGCGGGCAAAAGCTAGTTACTAATCAATATTTTTCAAATAATCTAAAGCAGCAATTAACCCAGCTTCCTCCAGGTTAGCAAAAATAATAATGTTTGAAAGGGACTCATTATAGAAGAGAAAATATAATTAATGCATAATTAGATTTTCTCTTCTTTAATTAATGAGTTGATTTGCAAACATGTACCGTCGCGTACATCTAATTCAGGAATAATTACGTCTTGTACACCATATTATTTATTTATTCTGTACGGGAATCGAAACTTTTCCCGAGCGTAGAAACTCTTCGCTCATTCAGTCATCACGCTGTAAATCGAGTCTAAAAAGCCGCTGTTAATCTATTATACTATATTAATTTAATCTGTGGTGTGTCAATAGCCGCTGAGTTAGCGTAGCGTGCTCACTACTTGTGTCTTATCTTGTTTAATATAAAGCCTATTTTGCCGTGGCCAAACACAGCAATATAAATGATTTTACTTACCAAATAGAACTAATGTTAACAAGCTAATTTGAAGTTTGTTACTAAAGCTATGAAGGTCAAATCTACTTGACTTGCAAATCATTGCCTACACGCGGATTGATCATACTAGCCGGTCCGTGTAACCTAGTATTATTATATACAAGGTTATTTAATACAGTCATTAGTAATTTCTATCCTATGATCTAGTGGAACATTAGGTTATGTGCAGAAAGCCAAAGTGTGCTGCATAGAAGTTACTTATTACAAGAATGGCTTATTCTAATAGTAAAATGAAAGTCCATTTGTTTCGATCAAAGTTTTAATGTTCACTTCACATACCAAAACTCTAATCATTTCCAAAATTTTGCAATTTTTATAGTTTTATTTATACAATGCTAGCTCGATAACCTAAGGAGCTACCTGTGACTAATTTGTATTATAACTATTTTTTTTTTCAAGAAAGCAAATCTTTACTCCGGACATGAATCAACAACTTTAGAAAATATTATTTTAAAAATATTTAAAGGTGTACATATCACCTTTCACTATACATATTATATACTCTATGATTTCCTGGTGCACTGTCAAAAATAATATATAATATAGTTAAATTTTATAAATGTAGATAACCTATATTGCCAATGTCTCAACAATAGGTTCATCGCAACACTTAACTAGTTCCTATTATAAGAGAATCAACATAGTTCATATCCCCATTATGCTGTATGTTACAATATAAAACTAAGAATAATGTATTAGTGCATGACAAAGAGTTAAGCAGTTTTAAATCAGGATTACCGAGGTTTCCAAAGTCACATGTAATTAAAAAAAATATTAAAAAACATTGTCCCTGTACCAACACAACGCATACACAATTTACACATACAAATAAATGTAGAAATTGATAATTCAAAGCACATTTATTAGGAACACAATGTAAAATAAAATGAGAACTATTTGAGACGCCTCTGTGGCTTTGGAAACCCTATTTCACTGGGTGAGCAAAATTAAAAACTACACCATTTTGGCCGACTATAAGTTTAATCGGTTTTTTTATCTGCAGCTTTGGTTTCTGATTCGGGTTTCTTTTCTTTTTCCTTCTCCTTCTCGTTCGTGATGATTTCCTTGGCCTCCTGCTTCGATGCCTCGTCGAAGTTGCCGACTAGGTTAGGTACCTCATCGTCCTCATCAAGTGGTTTGGTGGCGGCGACGCTGGACGCCAGCCTCTTCAGCTGGTTCAAGCCCTCAGGTCCCAGCTGGCTAAGGATGCCGGGGAGCATCTCGGCGATCTGCTTGTTCTCCCCATGACCGGTGATGGCAAAAGTGTTAGCGGTGAGTGATGCCTGCGCTTTTGGGTTGTTGAAGTGTATCACTGTGCCATCATCTTTTATCATATTCACCTCCTCGATGCCAGGAATAGTGTTCACTGACAACTTTTTAAGCGACGATTGCAATTTCTTGTCGTCTGTCGCCGCGGTAACGTGAACAACCTTTTTCTTGCGCCTTGGTGTGCCCTTACCGCCGATGCGCACCTGAGACTGCAACTTCTTTAGCTTTTCGGTGTTCATTATGTTATTTTAATACACGACGCACGTTTATCGGAACCCGATGCACTTTTTAGTGTAAATTTCTATTCAATATGCACGGTGATCACACAAGTTTCCCATGTAACTTGATCGTACGCACGTGTTTTGAACACCGGTTAGTTACAAAGAGAAAATGGTGGATTTCGGATAAGTTATTTCTGATTTTCCTGTTCTTGTGGGTGGCAGCACTGTCCGGATTGCTATTCCATTTTACATTGCGAAGTGAGTATCTGAAGTCAAAGATATTTTTTTTAGTTAGTTCCAAAAATACATTTATTAAATAAATATTGCCAAAGTTTCTGTTATCAAAATATTTTATTGTTTAACTTACTGTTTTATATTGTCACCTCTCCTATTTTTACTATGCTGTTACTTAACAAAATTTCAGAATACAGCAAAGGAAATTTAATACCTAGAACGAAACGTTATTTTATACAATGTTGCTAGTAACAATATTTATTGGACCGGCTACATAATGTGCCCAGGAAATCTGTCGCAGTAGCGACATCTTTCGTAACATTTTTTAAATGAACATTGCTATGTTTTGTTGAGATAAATTAGATGGCGCACTTCATTTAATACTTGATACATTTAGTGTCTAGATGGCGTTACTAGTATTATTTGTATCAGCTTCGACAATCTCAGATACATAATATATAAGATGATTTAAAATAATTAAATCCAGGTACAATTGTTTCCTGTTACAATCATCGAACCCTAAATATTTCACGAGTGTCCTAGTAAATTTCGTCTCAGTCTTTGTATTAAATTATAAATGTTTATTTATTTATTTATTTCACTTTACTAACATTGATTACAGGTTACCAATTCGTTAGCATAGTAACTTAAATACAAATCTAATTTTAAAAATAATTAAGTTTTAAGCCAATTGTAGTATCTAGGTCTACTTAGACTCTAGATCATGCAAATGCAAACAGTCAAATAGTATGTATCTAATTATGAATGTTAAGAGAATGTTAAGTTGCACAGAGAGCCAATATGGATCTTACCCTGTAGGTACGTATATCGTAAACGTTTTATACATGTGTATTAAATTACAATTTAATTAATGTAATTATAAATAGTACCTAATAATAAGTGGAACGGGGTTTTAAAGAGGGAATAAAAGTGAGGGGTAGAGGGGACCAAGAAATGGCAAGAAGTGTTTCGAACTTCGAGCAGGCATTATCATTGAATAGGTAGTTGTTATATTATTGTTCATAAGAGATACACATAAGTCTACGACGCAGTCGAGTAGGGGTGCCTGAGGGTCTTCGTAGAAACGATTCATCATCATCATCAACCCATTAACGTCCCACTGCTGGGCACGGGTCTCCTCTCATTTGAGAGGGATTCGGCTATAGTCCACCACGCTAGCCTACTGCGGGATGGCAGACTTCACATGACATCAAGACGAATCTCTCAAGCATGCAGGTTTCCTCACGATGTTTTCCTTCACCGTTTGAGCTTGTGATAAATACGCACATAACTTCCGAAAAGTCAGTGGTGCGTGCCTTGGGTTCGAACTCGAGACCTTTGACGTCTCAGTCCACTGGTCACACCGCTAGGCTACCACAGCTCTACTCGTAGAAACGATGCCGCTGTGCAATGCTCATTGTAGATGAATTTAAGGTTCATAATTACAAAATACAGGGTATGGATCCTTGACACAACTTTTTCTTCGACAACTTTTTACAATTTCACTGATAAAAAAACAGTTTTACAAATTGGATAGAACAATTTTATTTATTTGCCATTTGCAAAAGTCATTTGTTACCACGGAGTTTTCTGAACGAAAATAATCCTTCAGAAATCAGAATATGCTATAAGATTAACAGCCTTCAAAAATGCCTAACATAATTGTATTTATCGACGAACATCAGATTCGGAGAGAGAGCTCTCAGCAACGAAAATAAACGCCACTCATCACCGTAGCGCGTGTTATTGGCCGATAAATATTTATCTGCATTTACTAAATGGACTCCAAAATGGTGGTCTATAAAGCTGTCAACAGTCGATCTGTTAGCGCCATATTTTCAAATTATGAGGGGTTGCCATATATAAATTATAAATCTACCGAAAAAAGTTGCAATGTTTTTTTGTCTCCAGTAATTTCATTAGTTCATAGCATAATGACTACAAGCATAAGTAGGTAAAGATTTTATTATAAGAATATAGTTGTGCGCCCATAAATGTTTTTTAACGGGAGTATCAAATCGCACTCCAATATACATAATATATACCTTAAGTATATTTTTTTACCTGATATACCCAACTTCTAGAAAAACAAACATTGTTTTACCAATATTATACATAAAACACCTCAAAGTAACTGAAGCATCGGCATCCACAGACATACACTTATCTAAAATGGTATACCTACTTATCAAAAATATTCCCACTTACACCAACCAAAATACAAATCTGGCAACACATCTGTCATGCAATCTGTCAGCGCCATCACTTCGGCAATAGCTCAAATAATAAGAGCGCATTCTAATATTGTGTTACATTTTGCTAAAACGTATCCAAACGTATGTTCTTCACGCGCACTTATCTGAGGCGATGATAGATGTACTAGCAAGAGAAAAAGTGTTTAAAAGTATTTTCAGTTGACAACCTGATAGGCCCGGGCGGCGGTATTAACACTGCCTGCTGTGCTATGGGTCCCGGGTCCGAATCCCGGTAGGAACAAATGTTTGTGTGATGAGCATTAACATTTGTATCCAAATCAAGTATGTATTTACAAACAACTATCTAGTAGGTATTCGTAATAAAAACCTAGTTGCTTAGCTCGGAACTAGATGGCGCTGTGTCATAATGTTCGGATATATTTATTTAATTATATGGATATTGAGTATATAATTATAAATTGATATTTTGTGGGTCGGCAACGCGCGAGTGACACCTCCGGTGTTGACAACAAACGTTCATAGGCTACTATAAACGCTTACCATCAGGCGGGTCGGTAGCATATTCCTCACCCAACGGACAAGTCTGTCAACCCGTACTAAGGTAGGATTGGGTTGATAGTGATGAATGATAATGATTTACTATGTATAATAAACATAGAATACGTTATACTTCTATATAACTATTATATCTTGAATGCAATTTTTCAATTGCATAGGAAAAAAGCTGCAATAATACACGTAGGTATTTTAATTACTTGAATTCATTAGCATGCCTAATTACACGTAGTATGTGATAACTGCTTTTTCTGTAAACGGACGGTCTAATCGTGTTTTAATTATCTTCTTTTTCCCTACCTATTATAGATCTTTACATATGTAAGGAGATTCTTTGGTACCTATTTCTTTGTAAGAAATACACAGGAGGTTGTAATTGCAAATGATTACTTCAATAGTAATGTTTATTAATTACTCAATTGCATGACCGTTACAATAAACCTACGAAGATGAAATCTAACTAGTAGGAAGCAGTTTGCTGTGACTAATATGGCTACAACAGGTATGAGCATCAGTATAGGCTTGCTGTGGCTTTTTCAAAACTCAAAATAAATAAATAAATATATAATATCTGGACATTATAACTCAGCACCATCTAGTTCCGAGTTAAGCAACAAGGCTTGTGTACGGATACTAGATGTTTGATTTACTAGGTACATACGTTTTTTTTCATAAGCACATACCGAGATTTAAATCCGGGTAGCGTTAACTACCGCTGGGTTAAACGGGTCGTCAAAACGTAATTAGATTCAAAGTAGGACAAATTTAATTGGCCCTTTTTGAACGTCGACAGTAAAGATAGCCGCCAAATACGTATTATTTTCACCATATCCTATTGTTTTTGAAGAAGAAACCGCGCAACTACTCAAACTCAAACGGTCTAATTGAAACCAATATTACAGGTATTTTGAATAGTCAAAAACTAGTTGCACGGTTCCAAAAGGTAGGTCTCATGGAGAAGATCCGGCAAGAAACTCCATAGATACTCTTTTAAACTAATGACTCTCCAGCTATTTTAAAATAAGTACTTGCATATCTCTAATAGTTTTGTTCGCGCCAGTACAAGACTGACTAATAAACTAATGCACTTAAATTTAGTTTCGTTACCCGTTTATTGCTTTTTTATAATCATATTTTAGTGTTGTTATGACGATTTGTCGGTATGCCATGCGATGTAGTTTCAGAGCTATGTATTGAGTTTGCAAAC
Organism: Craniophora ligustri; assembly: GCA_905163465.1. Classification (NCBI taxonomy): domain Eukaryota; kingdom Metazoa; phylum Arthropoda; class Insecta; order Lepidoptera; family Noctuidae; genus Craniophora; species Craniophora ligustri. Next base: position 9,507,762 of record LR990978.1, on the reverse strand, counting down.
CATTAGGTACAAATTATTTGCAATTTACTTATAAGAGGAAGTTCTTTATACGAAATCTTTACATAGGATATCATCATTAAGATAGCCCTCAATGTTGCAATGTTTGCAAAAGGTCGCTAAGTCATAAGTACTCGCCATACCATGTAACGCCAATATGTACACTTAGCATGCAATAAAAATTTTGATTTGATTTGATCATACAGAGAAGCCGACTGACAGACTGACATATCAACGCAGGGCCTAAACTATAAGGGTTAGAAACTTGAATTTTTGAACTGGAGTTCCTTTTATAACGCAGGGGAACACCCCCCCCCCCCTAATGTGTATTAATCACATGCTCAAACGGTGAAGGAAAACGTCAGGGGGAAACATGTATGCTTGAGAGATTTTCTCGATGTCATGTGAAGTCTGCTAACTCGCAGTAGGCTAGCGTGGTGCGCTATAGCAAAATCCCTCTCAAATGAGAGGAGACCCAGCAGTGGGACAATAGTGGTTGATGATGAAAAGGAAATAAAAAAGGTACAAGAAGATTTAAAGAAATTTAGCTCCTAAACTACAGATAACCTATTTAGATTTATTTTGAGTAATGACTTGATGTAGTTTACCAATGATGTGTAAACATAAAAAAAGTATTACCAGCATTACTTACTGTGTAAATTATAAAGTGTGTTTGTAAATATGATAATGGATAGATTTCAAACGGTTCAGCTACTCATTGTTGAGAGTAGCTGGAATTTTAGAAGTGGAATGGTATAAATATACAACATCAACCCATTTTCTGTATGAACCACTGCTGGCTACGGGTTTTCTCACTTTTGAAACTGATTTGGCCACATTCCACCACGCTAGGTTTGTAGGCGTTTGAGTACGTCATAAATACGCACTTGAAATAGTCAGTAGTGCTTTGTGATTGAACGCGGGTCCTTTGACTACAGTCCACTGGTCACACCACTAGGTTATCACAGTTACTATTAAAAATATTTATATTTATTTTTGCGGTTACAATGTTGGTAGGCATTATAGAAGATTCAAGTAAGTATACTTTTTGCATATTAACAGAAAAAAATACCAAAAATTACTGTTACTGATTGCCAGAGTCAAAAAATAAAAAATAAAACCAGCACTGCCAACCGTTGTCTCACCAAATTAATTCAGATTTAAATGCGCGACCTTCTACTAGGACATCCGCTCATTCCATAATTCCATCCTAAACGGGCGTGACAATACACACATTTTACACATACCGTCTCCGTCCCGTTAGTTTTTACACACGTCAACACGAAACTGTAAACAAAAAACCTCTTTTTCCCCCAATCTGTTCGAAAATAGGGCAACACAAAAAGTCAAGCGTGTTTCTTAACAATCGTCAGTTCCTTTTTTTGAATTTGACTTAATTTTTTTTTATTTTATTCTCGTCGCGTTCACCGATTCATCAGGGACGCTTCGGTCGAATTCTGTCATTAAAACAATTATTGTTTGACGTTATCATTCTGTCAAATTTAACGTTTTCGGGGTAACAGAAATAGATTAACTTGAATGTGAGCTTTTTCCAACTAATTTGGATCTTGAATGATATTTTATTTAGATGAACCGATAAGGGCGGATATTTTAACGCTCGTTTTTAGGGAAGTTAATGAAGCGCTGTGAATGTGTGTTGATATAGGAATAAAAATAGCCGAAACAAGACATCGGGGATACAATAATTATTTATGTGAATGATTATACACTTTTTTTGTTTCTCTCATCAATATTGTCTCATTACTTAGCACGCGTCTTCTTTCATTTGAGAAGGATTATTCTATAGGTATTTATTCCCACATGCTAGTTAAATTTACTCGTCACTTATTATAAATTAAAAGAAAATATAAAATAATGACTATTTTATTTGCTAAAATATTTAAACATTGAATTAATATAATGATAATATAAACATTGAATTTTATACTAAAGTTGCAATCTAAAAAAACTTCAATCAGTTCTGTAGGTATAGTGTTTCGAAGCTTCTATTAAAAAAGACGATACCGCTAGACATAATTCATGTAAGATTCTTATCTGAGATTAAAATATCACATTGCAAGCTTTGCATCAACTAAAAACATAGTTAATAACATGTGTTAACGATTTTAAAATAAGTTGCGTTCATTAGTTATCTAAACGGGTCGGATTAAGTGGATTATAAGTGAACACGACCACCCGTGCGAAAACAGCTGTCAATTTAGCGGCCATTTTGATATTTTTTGTTTTGTTTTAAATGGGGCAAAGGGCAAAGGTAAGATGAGTTACTAATTCTAGTTTGTTCGTTAAGATTTATTGCGACACATTTGGCGTTAAATTGGTAGACTTATTTATAAGTATATTTTTCAATGAGTATTAATTTGAAATGAAACTAAAAGACTACCTCACACTAATTAATTTATGTACCACCTACTTGGTAAAATAAGTGTTTAATTTCTTCACGATGTCAACTAATAACTCTTTTTAGTATATAAGATTTTTATTATTTCTCTTTTAAGTGAACGTTCTAAGGTTCTTTATAGAAATAAATTCTTAAAATCTATGAATATTAATTTATGAAGATTAAAAATCAGCCGCAACAGTCTCAATCAACACCAACCATCTCATCTTCGATTAACACCTCTTTAAAATAGAAATTAACTTCCCCAATATCACTTAACAATCCCATCGAACTAAACTGTTTCCACATTGCGTTACTACTTATAAACTTATAACAAATAGTTTAAGTTAACGAGGGACGCTTGTTTTTGCGCCATAAATCATAGTTTAATGTTAAACGACAAATTAGTTCCGGGAATGTGGGTGTTCGGGCGTTCGATATGTGTTTGTGAAAAAATTGTGGATTAAGGAAGGTTTATCAGCTGTCGTATTCATGTAATTTAACGCTGTTTTAGTATTAGAACGAAGAAAACATCTTACAGTAAGTTTTTTGTATTATCGATTGTAACGAAGTCTGTCTTTAAGTTATAATTAGACGTCTAGACTAGAGCGTTGGACAGTTAGGTAACTATTTGCAAAAAAATATATACCTGCTTACATACATACAAATCTGTGGGACCACAGACTTAATACATTTACACAATATCAACAATTTCAAATACTTAGAAAGATTCAGTTTCAAATTTACGTATCAAAATAAAAATACACCGTTTTTTTCACACTCGTATCAATAACATAATCTTTCACAAAGCAAATTATTCTCGCGCCAAAAATAAAATGAAAAGGGTAGAAAAAAATACAATTTGAATAAAAACAAAACAATGGCACGGCTTCGCAGTGATCAAATAAAATAAAATGGCCGATGCCGGAACAAATTTCAATCTCACAACCTAACGAGTTTAGGCCGGGGGCGATTGTGAAAACAATACGGTACGAACCTTTTTTTCGAACCAGGATATTTTGGACTTCAAGTTACCAGTTATATTCAATTTTGGGTGTTATTATTGTGATTGATTTCAGTGTTTACTCAGCTGTTAGACCTACATATATGTATATTTATAGCTCTTAGCTACCGCGACAATATGGATCAGGCACGAGCTTCCTTGATGTATACTTGTGATTCGTTTAGGGTTGCCAACTTTTTGTACATGAAATATAGTAAGGTAGTTGAAAATGAAGGACAATAAAATATGAATTTGGCAGAATACTTGAGATCGACTCAACTGCCATAAGAGAACAAGAAATGAAAATAATATGGTGGTTTTATAGGTTTTTTGTTATAAATAATAGTAAAACTTTAGATTACAGGGCAGACACAAATATTTTAAAGTGTTGCCTTCATTAAATTAGTTGTTGTAGTTGTTTGAAAGCATATTTTCAATAGTAGGTGGCCATTTTAACAGTTAAACCAAGTGTCTATCGAAAATGGTCACTACCAAATTGTTTTTTTTTTTGACAAAAATCTTGCAGCTTTTCATTCGAAATCGACCCGCCGGGAGCAATATTCGTTCAAGAACTGTTGAAAATACCGCGAAGGATTTCGTTTCCGAACGGATTTAAGCGACCAATATGGGACCTTGTTTGTTTATGTTTTATATTGTTCACAAGTATAGCCCGTGGTTTCGCTTACGTAGTAAGTATAGAGCTTTTCGCAATAGATTTCTACATGGCACAGGGACCCTTTGGGGACTCGGATAGAGAGAACGGCGTGACAATATTATAAGACTAGACAGCTTTACTTCTTTGATTGCTCCAAGCAAAACTGATTATTCAGTCTCATTGAAATAGAACTGCTTTTTACGGATTTTATTGCGGTACACTGATGTTCATTTAATCTTGACAATGACGAGATTAAATGAATATCAGTGTTCCGCGACATTTAATGTTTAGAGTCGACATCTAATGACTGACATGTATGCTGTAAAGGATCCAAAATATGGCAATTAAAACCATATCAATATGCAACTATACAACTAGTAAATAGTGGTTAGTTTTATTTCAATGTCTAATCACGCGTATGTGTAAGAAAACAGTAGGTATTGAGTTTTGTGTTACACTGAAAAAGGCTCTCAGGCAAGTCACGAGTTCGAATGCGAAATTCTGCCTTCATCTGAAACAATTAAGGAAAACATCGTAAGGAAAAAATTGCCAGCCAAAAGGATTTTCACGATAGCATATGAAGTCTGCCAATCCCCAAACCAGCGCGACTAGTTTTATAATCTAGAAATACATGTGCCTCATATTGTGTCAGTAAAAAAAATATATACTGGACTTGATTATAGTCTCTCCATCGGATTGGCGACCTTTGCTCAGCAATGGATGAGTAAAGTGATGACTAGAAGCTTAAAAACAAGTGGAAAACAAGTTGCATTAAGCTAAAACATAACATAAGACATTCTAGTTTTGGAAGTAAACATTTCTACACGAAACATTTTATAGAGGACCATAGTATTTTTATTAGTTTCCTCTCTAGCCCATTTTCTTTTTACTGCCAACCGACATATTGAATAGAATTGGCGACAAAATGTGCTCCATATTGGTCTAATGCGTTTGTCGCTAAACTTAACGTTTGTGTATATGTTTTTTTATTGTTTTTTTTGTTGAAATTAGAATTAGGGAAAAAGGTATGATATGCAACGTGAGTGTATGTATGTATTGTTGAAATTATGATAATTCTTGTCGATCTTTCCATTTATTTCAATGGCATATAATATTGTCTTACTTCTTTGACGACCCAGTTAGTCCAGCGGTAGTTAACACTGCCTTCTGTGCTATAGGTCCGGGGTTCGAATTCCGGAGGGACAAATGTTTGTGTGATAAGCATGAACATTTGTATCCGAGTCATAGATGTATCTATCTATAATATGTATGTATTTACAACAAAAAAAAAGTATATATGTAGTATATCAACCAGCTAGTATCCGTAACACAAACCTCGTTGCTTAGCACGGAACTAGATGGCGCTGTGTGCCATAATGTCCAGGAATATTTATTTATGTATCATACTTTTGATTGCTTTTTTATGGTGATAAGGGGGCAAACGAGCAGGCGGCTCATCTGATGGTAAGTGATGACCGCCGCCCATAGACATTTGCAACACCAGAGGTTTGCAAATTCGTTGCCAAACCCGTTTAAGAAACCGTTCAGGTTTCTTAAAATAGGGAGTTAGTAAACTGACGGTAAACGGAATTCCCATGCTGTCAGAATAGTCACTCCCCTAATGAGCTCTGGTAACCTTGCTCACTCACAGAAAGACAACTATTGTTGATTCACTGCGGTCTTCTGTAAGGCGGAGGTACCCTCCCCAGTCGGGCAGCTCAATTTGAGCGAAAAATCTCGCTATGCCCTACCTCCTATTATTGCTATATATATATGCTATTGGACTTTTAACGCAGTTTTAGATAAGACGTCTAAAATTTATTAAGAAAGAAAAATTCAACCTCAGGCGGGACTCGAACCCGCGTCTTCTGGATTGGTACTCCAGACGCTCTGCCAACTGAGCCACCGAGGTATCCGCCTGATGTGTTGAATTTTTCCTTCTTTATGTTACTTATGTCTTAAGGCGACATAGCAATATCGATTGGACAATTCTGCCCAACCCAGAATACTCCCTTTACAGCGAGTAGATTCCGGATGATATTGCATTACCTTTTATAAAATCTTTTTGTATTTTTTAGCTTATTTCAAGCTAAGATTATTAAAATTTATTAAGAAAGAAAAATTCAACCTCAGGCGGGACTCGAACCCGCGTCTTCTGGATTGGTACTCCAGACGCTCTGCCAACTGAGCCACCGAGGTATCCGCCTGATGTGTTGTAATTTTAATAATCTTAGCTTGAAATAAGCTAAAAAATACAAAAAGATTTTATAAGACGTCTAAAGTTAAAAGTTATAGTTACCACAAAAGAAAAAAACATATACTGCAAGACTTGTAAGGTTGCAAAGGTAAATGGCAAGTTCAAAAATTGCCATTTATAATATTTGAAGATAATCATCATCATCATATTAATCCGATAGACATCCACTGCTGGACATAGGTCATCCCCCAAGGATTGCCACCACAAAGTTCTTCGAATATCACGACGAACATCAGCCTAAAATATTTTTTATTTAAAACTGTTATAAAATCAATCTGTCTTATATTTTTTGTTGTTTTCTTTAGTGTATGTCGTTTTCCCAACATAATAAAGATGATCTTTTATCATTTTCTTTTAACAAAAAAGCAATAATCATAACCAGGCGTTGAACAACGGTCACAAAAAGAACATACCATAGAGGACGAATCTATCGCTTTAGGATTTATTATGTCTGTGGAAAATTGCTTTCAACACATAAAGCCTGATTGCTAGTGTCGCGTTACTGGTTTATGTGGCTGGGCATCGGTGTCGGGTTCCACCCAATTATTGGTGTTTGCCATGTTGTGTTTATGGCCCAAATATTTAAGGACATTTTGAACTATTTTTGTTCTGTTTGTTTTGGTTCTAATATAATTTTGATTTCTCTTCTGTAATGATGAGTGAGTGTTACTGAAGGCGTTTACAATGATTAGTTGATCAGTTGTTAGTAGCAGCTCGGAGTGTGGGTTAATATTTTAGCTTTTTGTTACATGGGACATCAAATACCTACCAAAGGACTCAACTACAACATTTTCTTTATTCGGGTGTAATTTTTATACTTACGCGATCACTAGACATTGAAATTAACTATGAAATCATCATCATCATATCAACCGTTAGACGAAATGCTATTGAACATAGGTCTCCCCCAAGGATCGCTACGAGGACCGGTCATGTGCCACCCGTATCCAGCGGATGTATAGCTATCTACCTATACTCATAAATAAATGATATTTTTTTGTAATGATACCCTATGTATGTTTCAGTTCTTGGAGCTTTTTTGGAAAGATCTGCCCCATTTTATTTTCGTTCAACATCACTGTAACCGGTTAATTCATTTACTACCCAATTATTGTCCCACTTGTGGGCACTAGTCTCATCCCATTTGAAAGGGAATAAGCTATAGTCCACTACGCTAGCCTAGCCTAGTGCAGGTTGGCAGACTCCATAAACCCCATCGAGAAAATCTCTCAGGCATGCAGGCTTCCTCACGATGTTTCCCTTGACCCTTTGAGAATGGTATAAATCCGCCCATCACTTCCGAAAAGCCAGTTGTGCCTTGGTTTCGAACTCAAGACCTTCAACTATCACAGTCCATCGGTCACGCCACTAGATTACTCACAGCTTCCCTTCAACGGTTAATTAGGTCAAACTAATCTTAAACCTTCTACATTAGGTACACATCAAGGAAACTCGCGACCAATCCATATTGTCGTTAGAGCGAGACAGGGCTATCGTCAGAGAGGGATGGGGCACACAATCCATCGTCTTGCAATCCCATTTCCGGCAAGTATCACTCCTTTAGCAAATACCTCCCACTTATGTACAGACGGGCAGAAGACTCCTTGATATTGGGAATAACGGGAATAAATAATAATAAATAAATAATATTTCCGGACATTATTACACAGCGCCATCTAGTTCCGTGGTAAACAACGTGGCTTATATTACGGATACTAGTTGGTTGATATATAACATATATACTTTTTTTTTGTAAATACATACATATTATCCATAGATACATACATGACTCGGAAACAAATATTGATGCTCATCACACAGATATTTGTCCCTACCGGGATTCGAACCCGGGACCCATAGCACAGCAGGCAGCGTTAACTGCCGCTGAGCTAAACGGGTCGTCAAATATAAATGACTCCCTACTGCGACTTTGTCTAAATACATTTCATTATCAGAAAAGCTGTAATTTTGAACCCCTGTAGAATTATCAGGATGTTTCTTGCAAATCCATGGAAATTCTTCTAAAACTATAAGCTTTTAACGACTTGGCTTTTACTTACTTACTTATCAGCCTATAGCCGTCCACTGCTGAACGTAGGCCTCCCCCATTCCGCCGGGGTTGTGGTGCATGCTTTTGCGAATCCCATGGCCCCGGCAATTGGGTTGGTGGCGTTGACGGGTGCGGTTTTTAGTCGGTAAACGCTCATGCGGAGTCCGACACATGTATGTATAAATAATAGAGTAAAATACAGATGATTAAAATTTAGTAACTTAAAATAAAGTAACTGCTCATACAGACAAAACACAAAGAAGATAAAACAAAACAGTTTTTTTTATTCAAACCAATTCTGCTTAACCACAGACTTTTCTCTACGCTTATACTCTATGCCCAAGGGTGGCACTTATCTCTGCAAGAGCTGGGGGCGGGGGTCTCAATGGTGGGAGGGGGGTGGTGTTATTTTGTCCCCCATTACGGAGCTGTTAGTAAAGCGGCGATGGGTGCCATTTACGCGAGAATGTATAGGTAGGTATCTAGGTATTGACACTGGGTTTTGTTTCAAGTGGAGTTTTGAGTTTTGGATAATTAATTCATGATATATTAATTTTGCTATTGTGCATGTAATTATTCTTCTGATAGTCTAATAAAAGGCTTAGGAGATTATTTGGTCTATTGCTAGGCACGTGTCTCTTCTTAGAATTAAACCTGGACCTGAAATCGCCTTGTGCGGTCTTATATTTTATTATTATCATCAACCCATTAACGTCCCACTGCTGGGCACGGGTATCCTCTCATTTGAGAGGGATAAGGCTATAGTCCACCACGCTAGCCTACTGCGGGTTGGCAGACTTCACATGCCATCGAGACAAATCTCTCAAGCATGCAGGTTTCCTCACGATGTTTTCCTTCACCGTTTGAGCTTATGATAAATATGTGCGTTCTTAAGGGTCAAGCTAAAGGGTACTGGTGAGGAAACCTTTATACTTTACGGCAGATTACTCAATCGCTAGTAAATTTTAAGTAGATCTCAAATATCGTAGTTAGATTTCATTGGCGGCGTGTGAAGGCTGCCAACCCGCACTGGACTAGCGGCTTGGGCTGTAGCCTAATCCCTTTCAAATAAGTGGGAGGAAACGTTAACACCGATATAATTAATAAACACTATTGAGTATATCGATCTTATATACTTCTATAGTGCGTAAAATATAGTTTTCACATTTGAAAGAAATCAGAATCACAAATTACGTATCAATGACCTTTCCAATGAACGAAAATAGCTGCAGTTATTGTGTAACGTCTCGTTCGCTCATTACACTATAATAAACTATGGCAGTGCTTGAGAGCTCGCAAATCCCGATTTCGATTCTCAGGTCAAGCACCGTGTTACGGATTTTTTCTGGTAAATTTTCAGCCGCAGCTCGGAGTTTGAAATTGCAATAATCACGCTCCCTATTTCATGAGACGTAGTTATAAACATACCGGTGAAACTGTAGGAGTACATTACATATTACTACTCTGCCTACCACCCTGGAGATACGCGTGTTAGTAAGTTATATTTATTATGCCACTAGCTTTTGCCCGCGACTTCGTCTCTGTAAAATTTGAATTTCCACCGCCCTTTTCCCAGTTTTAGGGGATGATTACTGGGATAAAAACTATCCTATGTCCTTTCCCGGGACTCGAACTATCTCTATTTCATCTAAATTGGTTCAGCGGTTATAGCGTGAAGAGGTAACAGAGAGACAAACAGACAGACACACTTTCGCATTTATAATATTAGTAGATAAAAATCTATACTGTCATTCAGTTTACATTCGTTACAAAACTACCAGTGCAGTAAGAGAAATTGTTTATGCTTTTAATAAGTCCATAATAGTCTCAATGTATTATTGAAGTGCTATAAAATTAATTAAATACAGACTCTCTACGATTCACTCTGACACCCGATTCTTTCGTAAAATATCTCTGTTCTCTTAGATTTAACATTCACTGTATGTCGCACTCCCTACCCCCACCACGGGGCGGTGTGTGTGTGTGTGAAACGTGCACTACAGATAAACGTATCATTACCAGCGCGAGGTATACAGGCTGAGTGAAAATTTGCTTTCAGTTTTACGTAGTTTTGGTATTAAATGAAACGTAGTCTCATCATCATCATCATATTATTTTCAGCTCGGTAACGTCCCCTGCTGGATATAACCCTCCCCCACAGATTTTGAAACGTAGTCTACTTGGATATAAATATTTAATACAAAGAGATGGTAGTAATCTTAGGTAATTAATTGAAGACAAATGCATTATTATTTATGTAGATACTTTCAAAATTATGCGTAGATATAACGACGACTCGAGTAAAAATTCATGCTCCTCACACAAATACTTTTCTCTACCGGATATCAAACCTAGTATGCACAGAAGGCGGCCTTTATAACTGTTGCTGAGTTGAGAATTCCTACGAAAAAAATATAATTCGTCTCGTTTCTACTCGCAGTTGAACCTCAATCTGCCAACCAATTTAAATTTTATTTTCATAGTTTCGTACCTAATTTTGTCAGACGGCAAAATTACAAGTTTCATTTTAACATTTAAATGAAAACACCCTTATCAAACAGCCTGTATAGCTATATCTGCATAGCACAAATAGCTTCAGCATGTGCGCAATATTCGTCTCCCCTCACCGACCAATCAGGAGGCGGTGTTCTACGTGTGCGTGTGTTAAGTACACATTGGGACCTCCCGCTTTTAAGGGGGTGCTCTTTACACTCAATTAAACTTTAATACGTCGATTGTTATGTAATTGGGGGGAGGGGGGATGGTTGGTGTCTCAACTGTTAAGGGGTAGGTAGAGTGGTCCAGTGTAATTCGTAGATTTTTTAGGTTCTGTTGGATGTCTTAATTTCGGTGTAGGAAAATTAGTACTGTTTAAGAATTATTGATTTTTAGTAGGTACGTAGTGTATTGTAATTTCAGTTGTCAGGGAACTAGTCCAAAAGAATACTTTAATGATATATATTTATTTAGTTATCTTTTCCAGAGTTTTCTAAATAATGGCCAAAGACGTAGCGGTATTAAGGGGTTGTGTTTCGTTGTAGGCATCCCGGGTACGAATCTCGGAAGCTGCACATGTTTGTGTTATTAGCAACATTTACATTTATACCTGAGTCATGGATACTTCTATCTAGATAGGTATCATGCGAAAACCCGTAACACTAGCCTAGTTGCTTAGCTCGAAACTAGATGGCGCTGTGTAATCATGTCCAGATATATTTACTTATTGTATCTTATTCTATCGTATTGGCACTAAAAAGGCTGATAAGTGTTATTAACCTTAAGATTTGTGTGTGTGTATGTGTCTATGTCACTACATAGACACATACACACATTGAGACATACATAGAATACTTACAAATATCCATGACACACAGTGTACATAAACAATTAACGGCTAATAGCCTTAATACCGCTGTGCTAATGACACATAAATACACACTTTTTAAAATAAATACCTACTGCTTTATTTTTAAGAAAACAGAAGATTCATCTGAACAATGATCTTGACGGAGGCTGAGTTATTTTATTAACATCAATCTATTTATTGTCCCACTGCTGGGCACTGGTCTCTTCGCATTTGAGAGGGATTAGGCTATAGTCTACTCCGCTAGCCTACTGCGGGTTGGCACACTTCACACGACATCGAGAGAATTTCTCAGTCCTGCAGATTTCCTCACGATGTTTTCCTTCACCGTTTGAGCATGTGATAAATACGTACGTAGCTTCGAAGACAGTTGTTGTGGCCTTGGGATTAAGCTCAAGATCTTTGACTTCACAATCGACAGCTTCAGGAATTTAAAATAAATAAAATATATCCGGACAATATGACACAGCGTCATCTAGTTCCGAGCTAAGCAACGAGGCTTGTGTTACGGATACTAGATGGTTGATATACTACATATATACATTTTGTACATATATTTTATACATAGAAACATCCATGACTCAATTCAAATGCCCAAGCACATCACACAAACATTTGCCCCTATCAGGATTGGAACCGACCCACCATAGAAGGCAGCTTTTATACCGCTGCGTAGTTTTTTTTATTATTGTGATAAGGGGGCAAACGAGCAGGCAGCTCACCTGATGGTAAGTGATCACCGCCGCCCATGGTCATTTGCAACACCTGAAGGCTTGCAAATGCGTTGCACACCCCTGCAGAAACCGTTTTGGTTTCTTAAAATAGGGAATTACTAAACTGACAGCAAATGGAATGTCCATGCTGTCAGAATAGTCACTCCCCAACGAGCTCTGGTAAGCCACTCGCAGAAAGACAACTACTGTTTATTAATTGCGGTATTCTGTAAGGCGGAGGTACTTCCCCAGTCTGGCAGCTCAATTTGAGCGAGGAATCTCGCTATGCCCTACCTCCAAGAAATATTTACCTAAAAAATATTAACGGAACCCTAAAAAAACTTCCCTGGATTTAGAAAATTGCAGTATGCAAAATACCTCCTCTTAAAGGTACTATCCGCTGGTAGAAAATCAATAGAGCGTGTGCGACAAAGATAGATATCTTTCTATCTACGTGCTAGAATGAGATAGAACACCAGCCTCTTTCCTCTCAGTGTGGCGTTGTGAAAATCTGATACTACATATATTCAGTTTTCCGTACTTCTCGACTTTATATCTATAGAAATACAGATCAAATTTCATTGTAGAGTCACTTGGCTTGTTATTTTAAGACCTTTCATCTATGTTATATCACTTTGAATTTTATATTAAAATAGGTAAGGTATGATTTTCTTTGTGTTGGCTTAAGAGTAATTTTCCCTCAGTAATTGCTAGCGATTTCATAATAGTGATAAATGAAGCTATAGAGAACATTTTGCTAATTATTTTTATTGGTTGTTAGCCAAAGTAGAGTGGTATTATGACGTGTTGGACTTTTGATAGCCAATAAAGTTTATCTCGTTGTAAAACTTAGCCCATACCCATTCTGCAGTAGTCAAGACAGTATTTTATTCTCTGATTGCTGTTTTTACAAATAGATCTTTTCAAATTTAATGGCGCAGTTGATGGTTCGATTGATCAAATGGTTGAGTGATAGACTTGTGTGGTATGGTTCATGTGTGTTTGATTCCTAGGTTGAGTAGAATGCTTTGATATTTTCTACGATATTTTCATTGAAAGCCATACAAGTGGCGGGTGTATTAATGTACACCCACGTTTCGCCACAGCGCCATCTAGTTCCCAGCTAAGCAACGAGGCTTGTGTTACGGATACTAGTTGGTTGATATACTACATATATACTTTTTTTCACTCTCTTTTCGTTTCACTGCGGTCTTTTATGAGGCGGTGGTACGTCCCCAGTCGGGCAGCTCAATTTGAGCAAGAATACTCGCTATGCCCTATGTCTCTAAGCATAAGTAAATATTATCTTATTCAGATAACCTAACTATCTGAAGAAACTGTAGGAGCCTTATAATACACGCTTAAAATACAAAAACCGCGTTCTGAATGCAATGCATTATTCTAGTGTTGGTATAACAAACATTGTAAAAGGAATCCAGTTATCTTGTAATGTATATTTTATTTAAAAGAATATCTATGGATTTTCTTACCGGCTCTTCTCCATAAGACGTACTTTGGAACCGTGCAACTAGTTTTAACAATTCAAAAACACCTGTAATATTGGCCTGATTGAAAAGAACATTTGAGTTTAAGGTTGAGATTAAAGACTGGTTGCAAACACCTATCTTTATTAAATCGAACATTTAATAAAGATAGGTGTGATCATCAATAACCCAATTTTTGTCCCACTGTTGGGCATGGGTCTCGTTTCTGAGAGGGATTAAGGCCATTCACCACGCTAGCCGATTGCAGGCTGGCTTCACAAGCCATCGAGAAAATCTGTGAGGTGTGCAGGTTTCTTTACAATCTTTCCACCACGCCTTGACCATATAATACGCACAAAACTTCGAAAAGTCAGTGGTTTACCTTAGTGGTAAACCTTAGGACCAAACTCGAAACCTTTGACACCACAGTGCACTAGTCACACTACTAGGCTATCACAGATTTTTATTATATGCTACAAAAAAGTTATTATCATTAAAACGCCGTTAAAAACAGCTTCAAATCAAATAGTAATACCCTTTCAATCAATAGTATCTACCAACAAATTCTGCGTCGTTAAATCTCCTGACTGCCTACCCAACATGGTCACAACTGACATGTGAACACATACAAGATGAATATTACTGGCGGTGCCGCTTCTACATGGAGATTGTTTCAATGGAGCTTCCTGCTGTTTCAATATGCAATTCGTTTATGGCGGCTTAAAAATACCTGTTATATTGGTTTAATTGAAATTAAACATTGAGTTTGATTTTAAAGAAACTTATTTACGGGACAAGATTTTGAAGTCTGTATTTGTGGCAAGTTTAAGGTTTGCCTCCTATTCAATGGGAGTTGAGGAATGTATCAATAGCTATATAAATATAATAATAGCAATAGCTTATTTTAGCTTTTGATAGCCTAGGAGTGTGATCAGTGGACTGTGAGGTCAAATTTCTGGAATTCAAATCCTATTAACCAAGAACCTCTGACTAATGACTTTCCAAAGTAGTTTTCCTATTTATCACATGCTCAAACGGTGACGAAAAACATCGTGAGGAAACCTGCATGCCTGAGTCAATTTTTCAATGGCGTGAGAAATCTGCTAATCCGCACTAGGCAAGCGTAGTCAACTATAGCCCTCTCAAATAAGAGGAGGACCCTAGATCAGCAGTACGACAGGAAACTGGATGATAATACTGAAGTATTCTCATAATACTGCGATAAAATCTACAAAAAATACTAAGTTTAGTCATTGATGTAGTTTTATTTATGTCAAGTATTTGCGTAGGTGTAAGAAATCATTATCTCATTTCAATATATCAATTTAAGCATGTTCTACTAATAAATAGTCTGTGTGTATTCTTACAAAATTATTTAAATTCCAAGGTTTCTATGATTTATTTCTCAGCGGGTCATATTAACTTGACATAAAATTATGCTAAACGCTATATTGCCGATTTTAATGATTATATATGCTATGTGTCAATATTATACGTTCGTTTTTCTGTCTATCAAAATAATATAATTATGGAACAAAACTGCTTTAACGATATAAGATTTTTAGCACTGAATTGAAATAACTAGTATAATGCAATTATTGTAACTAGTAACTACCAACTAGTATCCGTAACACAAGCCTCGTTGCTTAGCTCGGAACTAGATGGCGCTGTGTCATAATGTCCAGGAATATTTATTTATTTATTGTGTAATTACCTAAGTATTTCTGTTGTGGCCCTATGACCTTCTTGATAGAAATGTCACTGTTTTTCAGGTTAAGTGGTACAGATAAATCATTTAAAGGTATTGTGACTTTATTAGTGGTTATAAGTGGCCATTTGTAATAATGTCTTTATTTAGAGAGTTTAGGACATCGGAGCAACCATAACACAAGTACATAAAATACAATTCCAATAAGTATATGTTACAAATTAATTGAGTTCATTTGTTAATTTTTTATAAAGCCTAAATTAAGGTAAAGGAAAGAAGGTGAGGCGATAAAACTTTTATCAAAATTAAAAATCTCTAAACAAACAAACCTGCGATACATCGCTAATATACCCATAATATATTCAAAGTAATTTTAAAATGTCAAATCTAAACACATCAATACTAAAAGATTATGTTATTAGTAATCAATGACCACTATTGATGGTATTATGAATAGCTGTGAGTTATTATCATATCATAAAATAAGATATTCGAAATGAATTAAAACTGTTAAGCGTGAATCGGTTTTTTACTGTCTGGTCCTTTGGTACGAATAGACTGAACGATTACACAAAATAACCACACATAGGAGTATTGATGTACAGTTATATAAATGGGACGAGCCAATTGCTATTAATCATTCAAAATTTCGAGCTACTTGCAACTTCATAAAGAGTCCTAATAATTTGTTTGAACTGGTAATTGAAAACATCTTCCGTTAGATGTTGCAGTCTTATTTGTAGTAATACCTATTAATAATAAAACTGAAATAATTGGTTTTCTTTAGGAGTACCTCAGAAACACAGTAGTCGGAGATGAAAGGAGATGTATTTCCAAGATTCCATCATTAACTGTTACGACTGCTCTATCAAGAGTGTAAGAAGAAGCAGCGTGGATTTTAAAGAAGTTATTTTTACTTTAGTTAGTTAAACTAATTCACTTACTTAGATTTTTACGCTTGCAAGTGACCCAGTATGGAGAATATAATCTACCAATCATATTAATTCATAATGCATATTTTACACTTGGTACTTAAACTTTAGTTTTCTATATTATAAAAAACTAAACGTATTAAATAATCAATCTGTATAAGTGGTGCATTGATAAGAATTGTACGAATTAGAGTTAAATATAATAATATCCATTTGAAACGTAGAAAACAAATTAATTCTATACATTTCATGTTTAAATAAACCATCTTCCATTATAATTGTGGAATGATTACATGCTGATTAGCATGTGTAAGTCATTCATTCCTTTATCTGACTTGGACTGGTTCTACTATTAAAATGGGTGTTCCACAAGGCTCTATCCTAGGTCCGTTCTTGTTTTTAGTATATATTAATGACTTACCGTACATGTGCCAAAATGGATGTGAGATGGTGTTGTTTGCTGATGACACTTCTTTAATTTTTAAATTAGATAGACGTTCACCGAATGTTGACCATGTAAATAGCGCCCTTCTCAAGGTCCATGAGTGGTTTACTGTTAATAACCTAGTGTTGAATGGGCAGAAGACTAAATGCATAAAATTTTCCTTACCAAATGTTAGAAGTGATGATTGTGACATAATATTGAATAATGAGAAGCTCGAATTCGTAGATCAAACTGTATTCTTAGGAATTAAACTAGATTCCAAACTTCAATGGGGACCGCACATTAAGGCTTTAGCAGGACGCTTGAGTTCAGCTGCTTATGCAGTTAGAAAAATTAGACTTCTTACGGATGTTGAAACCGCAAGACTAGTTTATTTTAGCTACTTCCATAGCGTCATGTCTTACGGAATATTGCTCTGGGGCCGTGCTGCAGACATAGACTCAGTCTTCATACTGCAGAAAAGAGCAATAAGGGCCATTTATACCCTAAGTAGTCGTGATTCTCTCAGGGAACTCTTTAAAGAAATAAATATCATGACTGTGCCCTGTCAGTATATCTTTGAAAATATCATGTACGTTAGGAAGAATATATTACTACATTCCAAAAGATGTGAACTGCATAATTATAATACTAGATATAAGTCAAAATTAATGCAGCCACAGCTTCGTCTCGCTAAAGTCCATACCTCTTTCGTGGGATATAGTGTTAGGTTTTATAATAAAATTCCAGAAATAATTTTAAACCTCCCAGAAAACAAATTTAAATCAGTTGTTAAGTCGACCCTATGCAAGAAAGCATATTACAAATTAGAGGATTATCTTCTAGATAAAAACATTTGGCATAATGCTAGTCCAGCTCCACAGGCTCACTAGCCTCATGAAAATTATATACTTACATACATTTTTTTTAAATATATTGTTATTTTATATTTTTCTCTTTTTTATATTGACATTTTTACTAATTATACACGTTTACAATTTGACATGTTTGATTATACACTTTTACAAACTGACATGTATTAAATTAATAAATTAGTTTGTAAAATATGAGAGTGATGTTGGCTCTGATGCTGTCTTTGTAAAATGTAGAAATGCCTACCCATTGCCAGGCAGTCTGAGCTTGTCATGCTCACTCAAATGTCCTGCTGATGGTGGCGTTGTGTGTCGGGTCTTTTTATTCCCTACAACATGGTTGAGTAGAGCGACGCCGATACACACGTCATGCTCGTGAACGGGTGCTGTCAGTTGGGGCTGGTCGGCTCATACATGTCATGGCAATCTAAAGTGGTTATTATTAGTCTAATTGCCTTTGTATGTAATACGTACGTTTCACATCAATCTGCACCATTCTCATATTGTTATTATATCCATACCTAAACCATTGTAAACGAAAGCAAAAAAATTTGTAATTTTTATATTGTTTAAAAGAGTATCTATGGAGTTTCTTGCCGGTTCTTCTCCATAAGACCTACCTTTTGGAACCGTGCAACTAAATTCAATTAAATTCGACAATTCAAAAGCACCTGTATTGGTCTAATTGAAATAAATGATTTGAGTTTGAGTTTGAGTTTGGACTTCGAAACTCTTTATTCGGCCATCATATGCAGTTCAGCATCCACTCTTACCATGGAGTATCTTACTTAGTCAAATAATTATACTTTTGCTTGAATTCCAGATCTATACTGTAGAATTAGCTGTATTGCGAACAAAAGGACCAAAATGATATTTTTTTTTCGCATATACCTTTTTTTCAGTTCCACACGGATCTCTAAACACATAAAACCAATGTTATTAACAAACTTAATTATGTAATTGCCTGCTTAATGTATTTCTCATGAACATTTACATGTTAACCGGATCTCAAGCGTATAATATTAAGTATATGGACACCATTAATTACCTATTGATTTGTGAAACTAAATGTTGTGCGATGAAATGGTGTGTGTTGGTGATTAGCGTGGCCCATGGATTATGGGTTATGTAAATTTTAAATAAATCGTCTTTTTGGATTAGTGTTATGGGTCCCGGATCATAGGTCTCGTGGATTTCGATATTTTTTATTGCAGCGATCGTGCTGACTTTATATTTGTTGAATAGCGTAATGGAGTTAAAGCAATGCATGAGAGTTAGGTAAGAGGACTCACTTGCGGTGCTCTTTGTGATGAGGACCAAAGTACGAAATGCAATGATCAATTATATAGTTTGTAGATATCACCAAGTTATTGACGTCATTTTTGTTGTTTTAGTATCTGGCTAGACTAATTACATCACCATCATCAAACTAATAATTGTACCACTGCTGGGCACGGGTATCCTCTAATTGAAGATAGATTAGGTTAAAGTCTACCACGCTGGCCTAATACGAGCGCAGATTTCACCCGCCATCGGTAAAATCTCGCAGTTATGCAAGATTCCTCATAATGATTTTTTCACCGTTAGAACATATGATAAATATGCACGTAACTTTGAAAGTGATATGTGGCTTAGGATTACTGTCCTGGTCTATCATAGCTTTAGACTAATTTATTATATTTATTTATATACGTATATAAATTACTAGGTGCTAAAAATAGCTAATTGACAAGCCAATACTGTCAATTTCATTAAAAAAATACAGAAGATATTATAACGGTGAGGCAAATAAATATATAGTTTTAATGAAGTATCAGTTCACAATAGGTCTCCGTATGTTTGCAAAGTTACAGAGCACACGGCTATCTTCACATTTGACTCGCAAACGCTGCTTGCGTCGACCGATACGTATCGAGATTCGAGACACTATTTGGTTAAGAGTTCGTTTTACAACCTCGTAAGAGACCTTGCATAATATATATAATGTAACTATTTGCTTAAAGGAACTCTAGTTACTCTCAGGCTGACCTTAGATCTTGTTGGAATGAAAAGCCCTATTGTTTTAGAGTATGCTTTTATAATATTATTTGCGTCAAAACTAAAATATTTGTCAGTCGGCCCGTGACTGAATGGATGCTGTAAAGGATCCGAAACGTCGGGTTAAAATAATATCAATATACCGCGATAAAATCCGTAAAAAGTAGTTTTATTTCAATAAAATATTTGTGTCACGCTGAAGTTATAACTGATGGAAGACTTGGATGCCTTTGAATGTCAAATAAGCAATGGATGGACCATTGGTCTCATAACCTAATGAGACCCACTTAATAGTAAACGAGGTAAGGTGAAATGAGTTAAATTTCGTCTTAAAACCTGGTCCTTAGGTGCAGACAAAGATAAGTAAAGAAAGATTAAAGGTTTAGCCCTGCTGTAGACACTAAAGTTATATTACACTGATGAGCCTTTCTTAAATGACATTTTTTGAACTGTAGTACAAAAGATCCAAAATTTATATTTACAAATGTATTACCGAGTTGGTAAATTCACATACAACTACAGTTTTTTAGTATGCTTAAGGTATCATGCAATAGAGGACGAGCCAATTGTCATCGATGGGGAACAAACCCATACTCCAAGATATACTGCAATGTTTTTTTTTATGGAAATAAGGGCAAACGGGCAGGAGGCTCACCTGATGGTCAGTGATCACCGCCGCCCATAGACACCTGCAACACCAGAGGGCGTGCAAATGCGTTGCCGATGTGTGAGCACTAACAGTACTGGAGAAAATTCTAGAATCGAGATTACACGTTTATAACAACATATCTTCACGAGCTACACTGAACTTTAAATGTATCATGAGTATACTCCTTTATCCTGCGATTATACTTGTCCATATGAAGTAGGGACATAGCCTATTTGAAAACAATCGCCTTGGACACGTCGGTGCGGAGTTGATTGACGGCCATTCCGCGCCTCGACCGGTGTAAACGCAAATAAACTAAAGCGTCCAGCAAAAAGCGAGAAAAAAATCAATCCTGGTATACATAATAAAATTTAAAGATTTGATTCGCGATTTTGTTTGTGCACCGAAATTGGGGTTTCGATTCTCGCTCCCAATGCGTTTATGATTGCTCTGTGCGCTGTTGCTTTTATTGGCTTTACTTTCTTTTAGTTGATTGTGTATGTAAATTTAATTTTCGATTCTGTAAACATACTATAACCACGCCTGTATCCTGAACGGGTAGGGTAGAGGCATAGGTACTGATTGCTTTTTTCGGTTTTTATTCGTGAGTCTGCCTGTGACTATAGATTCTGTAGAGGATATAATGTAAAATAGTTGTAGATTAAGACTTGAATTTAAGATCACGATAAGATTTATCTCATTAATATCTTCATTTCATCACATAACCGTCAAATAATGTTATCACCATTATATTTTCCATAATGTGATAGAGAACCATCACTCGTCCGTATTATTTCACCCCCTGACATCACAATTTGCCGGTTCCACCCCATAGCTTGTAACGGTTAACCGGAACAACCCCCTGGGGGCAGGTTACGGGGTTTAGCGATACCCCATAACAAGGGTGCACACCCTATGGATTTATGGGGGCATTTATTATCGCCAAGATTTCGATTAAGTAATAAATTGGTTGTGTGTGATTGGGTTGAGTATTATGAAGCATTTTTATCAAGGTATCGAGGAGTCTTGAAGGGTTTGCGAAGGAAATAAGCTGTAAAACAGTTGCTGTGCTTAACAGCTTGGCATGGATCTCCTTTAGAATGAAAGGAGTAAAAGGGTACTCCACAAAGCTGTCAGCGGATTTGGTAAACTTGTCACATGTGCAGTTAAGTTTTATTTAAATAAATGACATTTCTTTCTTTCTAAGGTATTTAAAAACGTATAATATGATAAAAAAATCTTTAACATTAATATGTAAGTAAAACTTATGCAAATACAAGACATTGAAGAATAGAAAATCAGTAAACATGCATCCATTGTCACGGGAAAAACGACACAGACATACACAATAATATACATATATGTACATGCGTACCGTCGGCAAAGATAGGTTGTCTCAAACCTGCTATGGTGCTTTTTTCAAAATGCCATTTCAGTTGTTTCTTCACATACATTGTTAAGGTACCTACTATAAACCAAAATGTCTTGACCTTAGATAAGACATTGTCTCTCCGAGTTACTTTCGGCATTTTTTCTCAGAGGTTCTCAGTTAGAATATGGTGACGCTATCTCAAGTAGATATTACTGGTAAAAGCGTAGGTACTTAAATATATGTTCAATTCCATTTATCAATTTATCATTTTTAAAGGTTCCGAAAATAAAATCTACAAGCTCGCACTAGGGTAGAGGACTATAGCCCTATCCTTCTCAAATGAGAGAACACCCGTGCCCAGCAGTGGGACTATCATTGAGTTGATAATTATCAAAGGTTCCGAAATAAATAATCTGTAAAAAAGTAGTTTTATAAGTATTTCAATTGGTTATGTTGTTTTGTAAATAAACAATTTTATTTGTAACTTTTCACTGCGAAGTATGTTCACATTAACACGATTGTATTTGAGTCATATGTTATTATAGCCCATATTACAAATCACGCCGAAACACAGCTCTCTTTGCAAATAAACATTCATTTCCCGACAATCATGTAGACTTTCGCCGTCAACCGTCTACAATTTAATTAAATTCACGAAAAAACAACAATTGTTGGCACCGTTACATCAAGTTGACAACATAATAAAACTGCTGGGGCCAGTCGTCTGGGGCATTTTGGGGCAAAAAGTCTCCAGACTAATGAAGAGATTCGCGCGTCGGGAATTTTCACCCGGGATCAAAGAAAAAGCGCGCGATGCGAATTGCTGCCGATTCGCGCTGATGTGTGACTTTCTCATGTAAACATAATGATAACGGCGACATACAGTGTAATTGGTAACGTGATAATCATCTCTTCTCCAGATTCTGTGAGTAACATCATCTTAAAAGCGTTTTCCCAACTATATTGGAGTTAGCTTCTCGTGCGGCTCTCTACCTAGATCTGGCTTTAATCGGCGCCGTTTTATACGAAGACAAACATAATATACCATCACGCCTGTTTTCCACAAAGGGTTAGGCAGAAGTATAGGTATAACCTACTAATGTACACACATTCCGCCGGTATGTTTTAAGTCCCATGTAATGGGGGGCGAGCCTGCCATCAACTGGGCACGAAGCCAAACTTCGAGCTGCTATTGAGAATTTCATATAAAGGCATAAACAAAACTATTTTAAGAAATGAATGTCTTTAAACCAAAAGGCAAACAATTCTTGAAACCGTTCAAAACCGCAGTTTTGGATTGTACAATCGTTCTATAGTCTAATATAGCTAATAGTGCCATAGCTGAACACTGACTGTCTGTGACTGCAATGGGAAGAGTAAATATTTATGTGACTTAATGGAAAACATCAGTACATTAATTAAATTAGTAGGTATTGTGTAAAAATATTATAATGAACAAATTTATTAATGATATATTTTAATTTCTTTTAAGTCACATAATTGTGTATTCTTTTTACATACATACACTCACGCCTTTTTCCCATGGCGGTAAGCAGAATCTACAGAATGCTACACGCTACGGTCCCTGTGTTCTTATCATGTCCAAAAAATATCATTTAAAATAAAAACAGCGAGGTGACAAAAGGAGGACACATTTCGAGGTTTTCCAAGAAACCTTTTTAGTAAATTTTCGTAAATTTTCACGACGGAAAATCGGGCCGAAGTCTGCTAATTTGAATAACGTAATAATAACAGAAAACGTGTACGCCTAGAATGCCTAGAACGATTGTCGGCGCCGAAAATCTAAAAAAATAAAGTACAGTCTTAATTCTCTGTCAAACATAATAATATAATTTGACACTTTTTTATACCAAATATGTCAAACAAGCAGCGTAGGTAGGCCTCCAGCAAGGTGGACCGAGGACCTGGTAAAGGTCGCTGGAATACAGTGGATGCCACTTACTCCACATCTGACAAGTACATTGTTGCACCAGTTCTTACACTTCTGCATTTTCCACCTTGTAATTACCGCCCTTTCGGGTAGAAATGCATCTGAATGAGCGCCAATTTAGACCAGCTTGGAATACTGGCTTACCTCGAGGCGACTGACCCCCAAATGATGATGCGAGTGGCCGAGGTCCGGTCCTTGTGGGAGGACAAGTAATGGACAGTAAATCCTTAGGGGAGGCTTATGTCCAGCAGTGGACGTCATCTACCTGACATGTTTGTTTGACAGACAATATCGACACCCTATTGAACTGTTCCTGATAAAGATTTTACAAAACAATATTTGGTATACGAGTACAATAAAAATGACTACAAAAAAAAAACAAATCAAACTGTCCCTTGCCATGCCGTGGTAACTTGTAAGTAAAAAAAAACACTTAGCAAATAATTTTTGAAACATGTTTTGTCAATTGTGTATTAGTGTCTGTTTTGTAAGTTGTCCTTTAACAAATAAAAAAAAAAAAACAAAGTCACAAATACCAGTCAAACAAAATATTTTCTTATACTAAGAAGTGCTACCTGCACTTTATGTTTGTGTTTTAGTATAAATTTCCATTTTGTAAGTAAGCTGAATATTATAAATTATGCTTGAGTAGTTTTTCTAGCGTAACTCTTGAAGAAAAATGTTGTATTATGAGTAGCTCATATTAATTAGGTCTCGTAGGGTACTATTGAACCTATTTCTAAATTAAATATTTTAAGATCCTTCCCTTGTTTAGGATTCAATAATACTCAATATAATACAAATACAATCAAAGAACCACTATATAACTTAGAAGAAACAAGTAGAAGAAAAAACTATTTGCCTACCTACCTATTGCGTTCTTAAATCAAACTTAATTTGAATGAACAAACTTTTAATAACATTTATTTGAGTCTTTTTATTTGCTGGCATTATCATTCAATCCGAAGCTATGTTAATATTTGCAATTTTCTTTAATTCTTTAGAAAGTAAGTTAAAAATCAATTACAAAACCCATCCCAAACAGCCGCAAGAAAACGGGTTGATGAAATATTGTACTAAAAAAAATATGCTTTGTAAAATTTATTTAATTATTAACTAACTTCATCATCAACCCATTAACGTCCCACTGCTGGGCACGGGTCTCCTCCCATTTGTGAGGGATTCGGCTATTGTCCACCACGCTAGCCTACTGCGGGTTGGCAGACTTCACATGCCATCGAGACGAATCTCTCAAGCATGCAGGTTTCCTCACGATGTTTTCCTTCACCGTTTGAGCTAGTGATAAATACGCACATAACTTCCGAAAAGTCAGTGGTCACCTTTAACAATTAACTAACTTGCACTATCAGTTTACACTACACATAAAAGTTATCGGTCATACAAAAGGAAAATACCCCTACCTAATACTGAAACAACAATCTATATACATCGAGATTTAACAAATGACATCATAAATTAAACATCAAAACTGCACAATTTGAGAATCACCTTCGACAAGCAAAAACCTATCGTCGGTCGGTCGATATAAATCGGTGGGTATACAAGAAGTGTCCTAAAGTATTCCTTGGTATAATGGAACAAATGTTCTGGAGCCATTACGCGGGTTTCACGGGTTTTTCATGGTGCCTCATGCATGGGGAACGTGCGGTGTTCGTCTTTTATCTTAGGGTTTGGTGTAGGAGGGAGTGGGAAGCGGTGAGCGGCAATTTGTAAAATCTTCCTAATATAGTAGTGTAATGATAGTGAAATTTGGAACATAGGTTTGATTTTGTAAATTTCTTTGAAGAGGGAAATGATATATTCGGGAGCGGCAGACGGACTCGGGTGTGGCGCTAGTAATTATGAAAATTCATTGGTATGCGCTGCGCATGTCTTATAATTATGCGCTTTTAAATAATTTTATAAAAAACGGTTACTATCAAATTACTAGCTTTTGGCCGCGGCTTCGCTCGCGATAAGAAGAAGTATTATAAATTACGTATAGTTTTCATACAAACTTTTATCCTCTATTTTATCCCCTTGGAGGTAGAATTAATCAAAATCTATCTGCATGCCATATTTCAGCCCGATCCGTCCAGTGGTTTGGGCTGTGCGTTGATAGATCACTATGTCAGTCAGTCACCTTTGAGTTATATATTTAATAGATTGTTAGTAAACATCTAGGTACATTTTGACTGGCGTAGTAGTGAAAAGGGTAAAGGTAGAGGGGTGATGATTTTAATAATCCAGTTGGGGTCGTACAGTTGTTGAGGAATGTTCAGGAATCGTACGAACCAATGACGGGATAAAAGCAGTTTTTGGCTGGTTCAAATTCGACAATCACCACTTAGGTGGCGAATGGTGGATTTTCTGTAATCTATCGTCGATCGGTCGATATAAATCGGTGAATAGGCATACAACAAGTTTACCTACTAAAGTATTTACTTTAGGACACTTGCACAAGGTAAAGTCAAAGTCAAAATATCATTTATTCAAAGTAGGCCAAATTTAATTGGCTCTTTTTGAACGTCGACTATAAAGACAGCCCTCAAAAACGCCCGCCTTTCACGTAGCTAGCCTCTTTTCGCGTATACCAAACTATCCGATATGTATTTATTTATGAGTGTCGCGTTTCGATGTCGCTTCGGACGCGTTTTTGTCGCCTGCGCATAATGATCACCAGTTTAGTTCGCGGCGAGATTTGTTCGACGATCGGCCGACGTGCAAGAATGTGGCCATCTCGCTTCTTAGTGACGACATGGTAGGCAGAAACTATGAGTACAAATTTTGGCAACAATTTAGTAAAGTCTGGACATTTCAAAAATGGATCTAAATTAACCTTCTAAAGATCGCAGTGTCGTTTTACATTTGGCGAACTGGCGGTCAAGCGTAAACCTATCAATAACATATAAAAAAACGTTACACGTAAATAATAAGAGATACCTATTGTAAGGTTTTTATTCCCGAAGAGTTAAGTAGAAATGTATACTGATATACATATACACAACTATACATAATTGTGTGTTAAATACATTACATTATTTCTATTAAAAATTTTTTTTAAGTAGGTTCACTTTTCGAGTCATATTTTAAAACATTATTTCTTGTAAAAAATTGCATCTATAGGCATGTATTTCTTCTATACAATGAATAAAACATCGATAATCATGGTTTTTTAAGGTCCAGACATTTTTGTTTGCAATATGTGAAACCACTAAACCACCAATGTAGGTCGACTTCCGAAATGGTTTTTTTGAGAAAACACCATTGCTGCTTTGGATTGATATCAGCCAACGTGTAGTTCAGCCTTTTTTTAGGGGACTCAACAACACAGAATACAATTTTTGAAAAGATTTTTTTTTTGCCACATGCGACCTAAAAACATACCGGCGAAACGTGGGTGTACATTCATATACCTCTGCCTAACCTTTCGGGGACGACAGGCGTGATGGTATATAATGTATGTTTGTTCATTATTAGTTATTATAAAAACAAATCTAGTTTATAATAAAACTATCACGGATTAAAACGAGTAAGAAATATAATCAAACGAATCAACAACGCATTCTGGCACACCTTTAAATTATATCTTAAGATATTTCATCGCAGCATCAAATACATAAATCTGTGGCCACTAAACGGGCGTAATATAAAACACAATTAATTAGCTGTTCAATAATACTAGTTCTCACTCGAGATGGTGTAACAAACTGCCGCGACCATATAAGCGGTCGCACGCTGTGTTTGGACCAAGTTACAAGAGGTAGCGTTTTGAAATTTGGTTAGTTTTATTTATAGGTCAATTATAAAGTTATCATAATACGAGAAAAAATTGGCGAAGAATTATGCATGCACATTTACAGTTTGTCTATGTGATTTTATTGATATTTAAACTTGTTGCGGTTTTTTTGCAGTATGTTGATATCATTTTAATCCAACGTTTTGGATCTCATATATTATCATACATTATCTCACAAATTTATCATCTAAAAAGTAGTTTTATGCTAATGTTTCGTATTCCAGTTATATTATTTGGCACGAGTGTTGCAGTATTGTAATTGTAGGTAAGTGTAATTTATTATTTGCTGAAACAACACATCTTGATTGGACCGCACTTGATTTGGTGTTATTCACGCTTCAGCTTATGCCTCGCGCTCAAATAGTCAAGTCTAATAAATCGCCGTTGCCGACGTACCGGGGTATCTGTTCACATTAATCGAGTTTATACGTGCCGGAACAAATAGTTCGCTCTCTAACAAGCGCTCTTCACTACAAGAACGAGAAATACTAGGGCACACAGAGCACAGATAGCCGCGACATGCGGCAACACGCGCGGGCAAACACGCTGAAAGTCGTACGACCAAATTTCTGACGAGGGCTGTCTATACATGGGTACCTACACCACGCACATACATGTAATCGCAATATGCAAAATAAAAATGGAGCTTTAGGACAGATAGCTCCAAGCATCGCTTTACAACAAAACCTTTTTCAATATATCAATCACAATCACCTCAGCCTATCGCAGTCCACTGCTGGACATAGGCCTCTCCCAAACTGCGCCACAACACTCTGTCCTCCGCCATCCTCATCCAGTCTATCCCCGCTACCTTTTTTAGGTCGTCACTCCATCTAGCCGGGGGGCGTCCTACACCACGTTTGTCGAGGCGCGGTCCTCTCTAGAACTTGTCGGCTCCAGCGGCCGTCAGTCCTTCGACAGATATGGCCGGCCCACTGCCACTTCAGTTTGCTGATCCTGCGAGCTATGTCGGTCACTCTACTTCTTCTCCGGATGATCTAACCTAACCTTTTTCAATATAATTGAGTCTGAAATGAGATTTTATTTTATTACAGGCACTTGAATTGTCGAAACTACATAGCTGCACGGTTTCAAAAAGTAGAAATGTACATAGAAAGAGCCGGCCAGACACTATGGATTTAGTCATAGATATTGACTCTTCCAAATAAAATGGACATTACCAATACATATACAATATTTGTAACACCTACTCTACAATTTGTCTTTTTAACTTACTTTTTTTTTTTTATTGCGATAAGGCGGCAATCGAGCAGGCGGCTCACCTGATAGTAAGTGATCACCGCCGGCCATGGACATTTGCAACACCTGAAGGCTTGCAAATGCGTTGCACATGTCTGCAAAAATCGTTTTGGTTTCTTAAAATAGGGAATTACTAAACTGACAGCAAATAATACTCATTTATTTCCTCACCAAAACCGCAAATACATAAAATAACTTAAGCTAAGGTTGACAATTTTAACAGTTGTGGATCGTTGGTGCCTGAGTTACAGGTCACCAAGCCCCCACTCGGACCGTGATTAACAGTTTCATAGCTGCTTTATGCAAAGTAATATAAAAAAATACCAATATTACTCGAGTACTTTTAAGAGGTCTTCTGTATCTTTATACGTTTGAATTTGAAGCCATTCTGAAACTATGATGTTGCATTTGTATGAGTTAAGGGAATGCCCATACTGTCAGAATAGTCACCCCCCAACGAGCTCTGGTAACCTTACTCACTCGCAGAAAAACAACTATTGTTGATTCACTGCGATATTCTGTAAGGCGGAGGTACTTCCTCAGTCGGGCAGCTCAATTTGAGCGAGGAATCTCGCTTTGCCCTACCTCCAAAGATTATTTGGACTACTACTACTGGAGGGTAAGATACAGTAAACGTAGAAATTCGAACAATTCGATACAAAACGTATCTAAGGTTAGTACACTACAGAGAACACCTAAACTATATTTCAATTTGGAACTTATCGATAACTTATAAGTGTGTCGGCGCAGGAAGGCCTTCATCAGAATTCATCGTGTATTCAGTTGTTGTGGGCGCATGTTCGATCGGGAGGCATCATATCGCTTCTGACTTCTCATTATAATCAGATACACTATTCGGGCAGATTACAAGCGATTCGTCGCAGACGTGGCGCGCTTGCGGTTCCTGTTCAGCTCGTCTCCAAAACAAGATACCAGCACCGGTTCCATTCACACGACGATCCGCTAGAGCGACTTTTTTTGACAACAGCCACTCTCAAATTTGACATTATCGACGACGCACGCATGCGCCGTCAAGTGCAATGTCACATTTTCTTGTCTTTTTTTTGCGTTTAACCGCGCGGTATATTATCGCGACACTGTGCTCAGTGTGTTTCAACCTGAATAGTTTGTCCAGTGATTAAATATGTACGTGAAGTGTTGTGGTTAGTTTAAAGGATTCGGGTTCATTTGGTTTAGGGTTCCGTCAATTTAATGAATAATTTTTTTTTCCGGACTTTTTTACACAGCGCCATCTAGTTCCGTGGTAAGCAACGAGGCTTGTGTTACGGATACTAGATGGTTGATATACTACATATATACTTTTTTTTTGTAAATACATACGTATTATACATAGATACATCCATGACTCGGAAACAAATATTGATGCTCACACAATTATTTGTCCCTACCGGGATTCGAACCCGGGACCCATAGCACAGCAGGCAGCGTTAACTACCGCTGAGCTAAACGGGTCGTCGTAGTCATATTATACACTACGAAAGCGAGAAAATCCCGGGATGTGCCATGGTAGATGGACGGACCGGATGAGAAGGCCCCATGGACATCCTCGAGGCGGTCTGGCGTCCTCGCGGTCTCCAGGCCAGTTCACGTGTCCCGGTGTGCATCTGGGGGTTAAGCTTCGACCCTCCTCGTTCCACTGCCGTCTTCATTCACGACTTAAAATGAGACAAAAAAAACATGGGAAGTGTTGCATAGTGGCTCCCTCTAGCTAAAAGTGTACCTCGACAAATATTAGAGTTCAAATTAATAAAAAACAGTAATATTAATTTGATAGTAATATCACTATAGGTACCTTCACATTAATCTAAATTTAGTTACTATTTGTTCTAAACTTGATACTTAACACTAATGTGTTACGTATCTTACAAAAATAGCCAATTTACATTTATATCATATTCAGGAAGTAAATATTCTTAAACAGCCCAACTAATACGGTTGCGCGTGTAACGAAACCATAGCGCGATCTAATTCGACGCCAACGCCATCTAGTTATGTTGTGGAATTGGTTTTGTCACTGAGCGCTCTTCGCTCTTTGATAAATAAAATTCCTATGCACAGTAAGTATCAAGACAAGAACAATTGTATGCTGCTTAGGAGAAGTCGACATTTTTATACATTAGGTCGGGGGAATAGTCTTTTTAATCGCGTCAAATCAAATCAATCAAATCAAAAGGTTTTTATTTCATATGAACTTTTTCAAGCATTTATAAAACGTTATGACTCTAGTTGCACGGTTCCAAGAAGTTGATCTCATGGAGAAGAACCGGCAAGAAACTCCATAGACACTCTTTTTAAAAAGAAGGTATTGTTACATTATTTTGGTAATAATTATGCGAGGTCAATGTAAAAAATTCATGTCTTGAGATGTCAATGGTCAAAGATATAAAAAAAAAGTGATATGGTAAGTATAATTCTCTAGACTGAACAATACACTGAACTCACATTTACAAAATTATAACAATTGAATAGGGGCGTGAAATACGCCATAATAAAATGCTACAAGCTATGTCTTTAAAAAGACAACGTTTTTGTAATAGAAACAACCTCACGGTACCAGGGAGGCCACATGCACAACAGTATCTACATCCACACATTCCTATCGTCAACATAGTCCTTGATTTTATAATAGGCTTTCTTGACAAGAACAGATTTCACATGATTTTTAAATTTCTTGCCGGTGAGATCGGTGACACATTTAGGTAGTTTATTATAAAAGCGTATACAATTCCCTAGAAATGATTTATTAGTTTTTGTAAGTCTATATTTAGGCACTACTAATTTATGTTTATTCCTAGTATTAATGTTATGATAGTCACTATTGATGTTAAACTGTAGATGGTTTTTCCGGACGTACATAATATTTTCAAGTATATAGAGTGACGGAAGTGTGAGTATATTAATATTTTTAAAGACTTCTCTTAAGGATTCGCGGGGGCCCATGTCGTAGATTGCGCGGATGGCCCTTTTCTGTAAGATAAAAATAGAATCCACGTCCGCAGCTGAACCCCACAGAAGGATGCCATATGACATGATGCTGTGAAAGTATGCGAAGTATACCAATCTAGCTGTAGGTATGTCAGTGACTTGTTTAATTTTTCTTACTGCATAGGCAGCAGAACTTAACCTACTAGAAAGAGCTGAGATATGAGGCCCCCACTGTAATTTGTAATCCACTGTAATACCAAGGAATATAGTTTCGTTAACTAACTCGAGTTTGCTGCCTTCGAGCATTAAATTAGTTTCGCCTTGAGGAACGTTCGGTAACGCGAATCTTAAACATTTTGTTTTACTAGCATTTAGAAGTAAGTTATTCGCATCAAACCATTTAGATAGCGTTGCTAGGCTCTTATTAACATCTAGAAGTACGCGATCTTTCCTATTGATTTTAAAGATTAGTGAGGTGTCGTCAGCAAACAATACAATATTAGACAAATCTGACATCATGTAGGGAAGATCATTTATGTACGCCAGAAAGAGAAAAGGACCTAAAATTGAACCTTGGGGAACACCCATTTTAACAATAGACCCTAAGGAAGTGACTCCGTCTATACTAACTTTCTGACGTCTTTCTGAAAGGTAGGAAGAGACAAGCTCTAGAGAAAGCCCTCGTACTCCGTAGTAGCTGAGTTTACGGACAAGCGTGTTGTGATCAACGCAATCGAAAGCTTTAGAAAGATCACAGAAGATACCTATAGCATCCTGCGATCCCTCCCAAGCATCTAAAATGTGAGAGACTAACTTCGTGCCTGCATCAGACGTCGATCTACCTTTGGTGAAGCCGTACTGTCTGTCATGCAAAATATTATATTTCTGAAAATGTGCTACCATTTGCTCGAGCATCAGTTTCTCAAAGACTTTACTTAACGTTGGAAGAACAGAAATCGGCCTATAGTTTGAGGGATTCATCTTGCAACCTGATTTAAAAATTGGAATAACTTTACTTTCTTTCATTAAATCAGGGAAGGTTCCCGACTTGACGCTAACATTAAATATATTTGCAAGTATTGGAGCAATATTGTCTATGATTGAATTAATTACTTTAACAGATATGCCCCATAGGTCTTCCGTTTTTTTCATATTTATACTTTTAAATGCTTTTTTTACCATATGAGCTGAAACTTGAAAGAAATCAAAATTTGGTATATCTCTAGCAACAAATTGTTTCACTAGAGATTCAGCTAATACAGACGACGAGTGCAATGACTTTGTCACCTCGATGGGAATATTGGTAAAATATTGTTCGAGCGAATTTACGACTTCAATTTTATCTGAGACTACTTTATTGTTTATTTTAAGAATCAGATCGGAGCCCTGTTTTTTCCCCCTTCCAGTCTCCGTGTTAATGATATTCCACACAGCTTTAATTTTATTATCAGATTTATTAATTTTATTACTAATAAGTTTTGATTTAGCTAGCGTACATACTTTTTTAAAGCATTTAGAATATTTCCGAACATAATTATGAAAATTGGGGTCGGAGGTCAATGACTTATCATAATATAGCTTATAAAGCACATCTCTACTTTTCCTAATACCTGTAGTGGCCCATTGATTAAATTTAGTTTTATTGCGTAATGGAGCCTTTATTATGGGGCATGATTTATTAAATGCTTCACATATTATATGGAATAATTTACAGTACATTTTATCGGGGGTATTCAATGTGAATTTTGTGTTGAGTAATTTAATTTTAATAGCATTTTGCAGAGAGTCTAATTTATTTTCCGTTAAAGGTCTAACTGATATAGTTTTACTCAGCCGCGTATTTTTAACATTTTCTACCGAAATTAACTGTCCCATATGGTCCGACCTAACACCGCTAACTAAAGAAGAGCCTTGGACTGCGCAATTCACAAAAATATTATCAATACAAGTGCGAGTAGTGGGGGTAATTCTAGTGGGTTTATCAAAAATATGCTTTAAATTAAAAGAATTAAATAAAGCAAGAAATTTGCTTACTTCCGGCGATTCAATTATAATATCAATATTAAAATCCCCACAAACAACAATATGTTTCTTACATTTAAAAACTTTTCTGAAAACTTCTTCCATTACTAACAAGAATGTAGCAAAGTTTGATGCCGGCGGTCTATACACACATATAATAATATAGTTACCTACTTCTGCACATGCTACCTCACAAAGGCGATCAACAGAGCAAGAGGTGATGTCCTTGCGTTCTTTAAACTTAAAATTATTCTTACAAAGTATTAGAGTTCCACCACCCATGGCTGAAAGTCTATTGTATGCACTGGCCACCGTGAAGTCATTTACATTAAATTGCATGGTATCTGGTTTCAACCAGGTTTCACAAAAACACAATATATCTATAGAATATTTATCCACTAAAAGTTCAATATCTAATATTTTGCCAGAGAAGCGATTTATGTTCTGGTGATATAATAAAATATGGTTCTGCCTCTCTATTGTCGGTTGTAAAAGTTTAAACAATTTATCTCAGTATCAGTAGAATAACTAGTTGATACTGATTCGTCAGTAACTAACCTAGTCTTTGGCATGGGTACTATCACAGGTTGAATATTGTATGCAATTAAAGATGCTACTAAGTGTTTGCATCTTTTGGGAAGAAACATATCTTCACCAGTCAATTTAAAACCACTAACAAATCTATTTGTGTCGAAAAACAGTAGTCTATCCTCATGGCGACACGTTAACAAATGATAAACACTGTTTAATCTAGAAATGTAGCTATTCTGTAAGTCAGATAGCATGTCTGAATAAGGCAAGGCACATAGCATTATTTTTCCTACATTTAATCCTAATAAGGTGGTGATACCATTTACAATGTCTCCTCTCTTAACTCCAATGCTATTTCCTAACAATAACACAATACATGTTTGGTCACACATTTTTGTGTTCACAATTTTATCAATGATTTGATTAAAATTTAAATTATGGTAACAATGGTTTGTTACACTACAAGTAATATGGTTATGGATGAGAGATCCCAAACCTACACCTATTTTATCAGAGAAGACAAAACATTTGCTATAAGACGTGATGCCATCACAATTTATTACAGGTTGAGTAGATGCGGACAAAGTACTACAATTAGATCCATGCTGGAGCTCAGGAGGTGGGGCAGAGTCACCACAGTTACAAGAAAAGTTATTGGATAGGGATTCCATCCTCTCAGCATTATATTTAACAATGTCCATCAGCTCACTGGCCTCCAGCATGCGCTCACTAAGTTGGTTTTGTGAGTGTTCATACTTAGTAAAAATTTCCTGCAACATACTTTCCTTACATATTAATTCTCTCTGTAACAACTGAGTATCAGAGTTATAACTAGCTCGACAATCCTCTAAATCTATAATACATTTATTCAACTGGCTAACTAAGTTTATACGCTCCTTATGTAGTCCTATGTTAATTTTGTGGAGGCAAGCTTTTTTGTTAGCTACTCGATATCTTTTAATAATTTTATTAATTTTAATATACTTTTTAAGTTTGTTATGACTTAACAGTAATGGCCTATGAATAATGGTATCATCACCAGTTAAATCAATAGTTGGTACAGCCGTTGAGCACATAGAAGTAGAAGACATACCAACAACCAACTTATCGTACAGCCTCTGGGTGGTAGAAGACTGTTCACAGGCTCGTTCTGATTCAATCTGAGCAATATTGGTGAAAGCCGCACTCAATTCTTGTTCAAGCACAGATATGCGTTTAAGAGCTAGATCATGAGTGTCACTACATTGTTGGAAAGTTGACATAATTTGGTTTAATTGATTGTGTTGGTCAAGTAGGTCCATGTGTTCTATGTGCAGCTCAGCTAACTCATTTTTGAGAGAAGTGTTTTTGTCTATAATATTTTTCACTTCGACTTCACTGTCATCCCTTTCTTGTAGCAGTTGCTTGCATAGTGATTTTGAAGATGCGTATAATGTAGTATGTATAAACTTAAAATCTCTTTGACTGTACTATTTGTGTCTGGCTGATTTTGATGACACCAAAAAGATTACATTAAAAAAAAAAGAATCAATTTAGTAAAATGTTGTTTCCAGCAATTTTTCATTTGTTTTTCTTTCTGTCAAAATGTTAATCTAATGAAGAATTCGATCATTCTAAAATTTTATGACAAAAGAGGAAAAATTGCAACACAAGCCGCGTAAAATAATTGTGACAATAAAAATAAATACGGGCCTAATGCAGTGTCACAGTGAGAGTAAAATAAAATTGGTTTAAAGACAGTCGAATATTTTCTCAGATTATGTATTTCCAAAAATAGAATAAAATCCTACTAATATTATAAACGCGAAAGTTTGTAAGTATGGATGTATGTATGGATGTTTGTTACTCTTTCACGAAATAACCGCTTAACAGATTTAAATGAAATTTAGCTTACGAATAGTTTATTACCTGGATTAACATATAGGCTATTTTTTATACAATATAAACGAATATCTTAGGAGTAATCGCTATACACATAGTGTATCATAATTATCTTATAGTCTGTAAATTTAGTAATATTAACATAATTATCTGTTATTGATTAACAATCCTAAATTGAGGTTTAGTTTCAATCCTCTTTTCGCCAAGAAAATTAACACTTAAGCTATAACCTCAATACATTTATTACGACGTTACATAAGAAATTATTTTCACTAAGTGTAAATCATATATTAAACCTATAAGATGTGTGTATTAACGTGTTATTAGAATATCCTTTTTGTTAAGGTATTATGAATTCACTAAGTGGGTATGCTACAAAAATATTATGAACGGTTCCAAATTAACTTTTTTATCTAATTAGGAATGTGGCGTCACAATTATCATAGAAGTTTATTATTTTTTTAAATAAATAAAACGCTTAAAATGTTTGTTATCATTCAGCAGACTTTCTTATTTCCACCCCTCAACACCAAAACGATAAATTAAAAATCATATTTAATAAATAGTTAAATACACATACTAATAGTTAACTTCTTAATAATAAGAGGTGTCCCGGTGTGCATCTGGGGGTTAAGCTTCTATCCTCCTCGTTCTACTGCCGACTTCATTCACGACTTAAAATCTTCTATATATATAAAAGGAGAAGCTGACTGACTGAATGACTGACTGACTGACTGACTGACATATCAACGCAGGGCCTACTAAAAGGTTAGAAACTTGAAATTTTGCACAGAGATTCCTTTAGGAGCACTAAGAAAGGAATTTTGAAAATTCACCCCCTAAGGGGGTAAAACGGGGGTGTAAGGTTAGTATGTAACTTTGCTGTTTTTGAAGTTATTCAATTGAAATTCGGTTTGAAGGTTTTGCATTGAAAGTTATGAAACACGTGTAAAATATTTTTTCAAAAGGGGTAAAATGGGGGTGCAAAGTTAATATGAAATTTCTTTGATTTTCAATGAAACTTGGCGAGTGTAGTCTTTGTATGACGTAGGCATCCGATAAGAAATGATTTTTCCGAAATTTTGCCCATAAGGGGGGGGGGGGATAGGGGGACCAAGTTTGTACGAGACAACATGATTCCTTGGTCCAATCTACTTCAAATTTTGCATAAACATTCTTTAACAGAATTGATGGAAGACGTATTTCGTATTTTATCGAAATTCAATCCCTGACGGGATTAAAAAATGCTTTTGATTTAAATTACTTTTTATTTTGACACATGCTTGAAAACTCAATTCGATTTTATTCAAAAGAGGTGAACTGCATTGCAGCAAGCTTTTATGTGAGTTGAACTCACATAAAAGGTTGCTGCAAATATTTTAAAATTGGAATTTCTGTTTGTAATTTCATATATAAACTAGCTGACCCAGCAAACGTTGTTTTGCCACATTATATGGGTTGGTGGTAGAAGAGTGAAAAAAAATCTGGTGAAGGACATCCATATCACCTAGGGCTATGAATCGGTCAAGCCGTTTCGGAGGAGTACGGGAACGAACATTGTGACACGAGAATTTTATATATAAGAAGTACTATATATACGGTAATTACACAAAAAATAATTTCTAAAATGTCTGTCTGTCTCTCTCTTCATTCCTTCTAATTGTTGCAACAGCTGGACCGATTTTGTAGGGACTTTCACCATCGTGATAAGGAATAACTTAGGCTACTTTAATTTAAGAACAAGAAACGAATTAGAGTTCCGTATGACTTAAAAACGCGGGAGCTGACCAATGCATGAATATGAACATTAAATTTTTCGTTAAGTTTCACGCGGACGAAGTCGCGGGTAACAGCTAGTGAGACAAAAAAAACATGGGAAGTGTTGCACAGTGGCTCCCTCTAGCTAAAAGTGTACCTCGACAAATATTAGAGTTCAAATTAATAAAAAACAGTAATATTCATTTGATAGTAACATCACTAATAGGTACCTTCACATTAATCTAAATTTAGTTACTATTTGTTCTAAACTTGATACTTAACACTAATGTGTTACGTATCTTACAAAAATAGCCAATTTACATTTATATCATATTCAGGAAGTAAATATTCTTAAACAGCCCAACTAATACGGTTGCGCGTGTAACGAAACCATAGCGCGATCTAATTCGACGCCAACGCCATCTAGTCATGTTTCTGGAACTGGTTTTGTCGCTCAGCGCTCTTCGCTCTTTGATATATAAATAAAATTCCTATGCACAGTAAGTATCAAGACAAGAACAATTGTATGCTGCTTAGGAAAACTCGACATTTTTATACATTAGGTTGGGGGAACAGTCTTTTTAATCGCGTTTAATGTAGTATGTATAAACTTAAAATCTCTTTGACTGTACTATTTGTGTCTGGCTGGTTTTGATGACACCAAAAAGATTACTTACATTAAAAAAGAAACAATTTAGTAAAATGTTGTTTCCAGCTATTTTTTATATGTTTTCCTTTCTATCAAAATGAGTTAATCTAATGAAGAAATTCGATCATTCTAAAATTTTATGACAGAAAAGAAGAGGAAAAATTGCAACACAAGCCGCGTAAAAAAAATGTGATGTAAATACGGGGCCTAATGCAGTGTCACAGAGAGTAAAACAAAGTTGGTTTAAAGACAGTCGAATATTTTCACAGATGATGTATTTCTGAAAATAGAATAAAAAAATATTATTATTAGTATTAATAATAAATAATTAGTATTAATAATGGCGACAGGTAGCTGGTAAATGGAACGAAACACTTCGCACACGAATCGGACTTCACCGGTTTTTTTAAAGGTGGTGCTAGTTCGCCGTATCAGTAGTTATGAACTTATGACATAGCTGAAGAACTGGGAACTGCCCACATTGGCACAAATGTACTGTGTGTGAGTAGTAGCCTATATACAGCTGTATATTAGCATACTGGGTTCCAACACCATATTGTATAATTATTATTTGCCTATTTATTAACAGGACCAATAAAAATAATAAGGCTTTTAGTGCCAATTTTCAAGGTAATGATCGAAACTTCTGCGTGCTCTCGAGAAACCAATAAATAAAATTTAACACAATGAACATTAAGCATTAATTCAGCCCACCTTCCAAAGAAACGCAGCGTGAAAATAGCCCTTTGAGAGCATAAAATTAAACGATCACCCACTAATTACCATAAAAACCGTCTTTTATCTCAATCTTCACGGAATCCGAATGACATCATCAGGTTAAGATCATATCGTGGTAATAAAACACCTGCGGGACCCCAAAATGGTTCACGACACCTTCTCTTATTAAAATTACCAACATAATAGGTGATTAATCTTTGGGCTAACAAAAACCTTTGGATTTACGATCTCTGTCAAAATAAATATAAGTTGACTACGGTTAACAAGATGCCGTCGTTGTTTTTTTTTATTATTTATTTAACCCCAAATTTAGTTGTTTAACAAAACATTACAAAAAGACGAGTGAGTTTTTGAAGTTTTTTTTATTAATTGGGTATTGGGCGATGCTGTTGTTTTTTCGTACGAATGTGTATATTATTGGAGCGATATATGTACGCGCACATTAACGCGAGTTTTGGATTTGTTGCCGCTAAGCTCAGCGCACACTGGTTACTGACCGAACGAATGAGTGAATGATTTGAACAATTTGAATGATTGCTGAGATTTTATTTAGAAGCAATTGCAGTTGCAGCTTTGGTTGCTAGGTACAATTAATGTATTCTAATTGAATGGAAGTTATTCTATTGTATCTGAATTTTATAACTGATTGATTGAATGATTATTTCAATTTATTGGACCGGTTTATTAAGCAAAACTGTCGTTGTACTGGCTTAACGGTTTAGTTCCAAAGGATTTACAGAATTATTGCCACGTACCGACGGATGGTATTGTCTTGCAGTGGTCAGCGGTAGGCTTATTTATTGATTTAATGAATGATACTACCAAATCGTTCGTTCAGTTCAGTGTGCGTTGGGCCCTTTAGATGTTATCTCGGCGTTCCGGGAAGGACATGTGTCGACCAATAAACTAATTGGTCGGGCTATGCTCGAGCACTGCGATAGGGAATTTATTTTATTTTATCTCGCTATAGTATGTTCTGTGGCGTTGCCTGCTGTCTTAACACTATTGGGAAGGAGTGATATTTTTTCTTTAACAATGAGAAATATTACAAAAAGTAGGTTTATGATTCTCACGGAATGGTTTGTATATGAGTAATTAATAAAAAGAGAATTAAATATAACATGACTGAAGGTGTTTTGGTGTTTAGTGTTTTATTATTTTGATTTTATTATAATTGTAATATCCTAGGACTGTTTAATATAAAACTTAAATTAAGACCACTATCACAACTTAAATTTTAGCTTGGGTGTCAGAGTTCAACGTCTATGTAAACTGTTATTTGTTTGACAATAAACTATTATTATTATATTATTATTAAATCTATAGTACCCTGATTTTATGAATAATTCTATCCTATTTGTATTTTTTTATGGTGTACCTTTTTGTTATTCTAAATATGTAATACAAAAAAATATTGATCAACCAAGAACCAACAGACAAAATTAAATGCTTTGCATATGTATTTAAAGATTTATTTTATTTGATAACTTTGGATGTTTGTAACACAAAGAGGAACGATATACATATTGGAATTTTACTGATTTCATCTTTTTTAAGGTCTTAATTAATTTAAATTTGAACGCTCGTATTTTTTAAACGGTAATTACTTTAAAGATGGTAATGACGTTTGTAACATAAGAAATATATTTTTCTCAGTTAATTTGAATAGTTTTTGATAACGACGTGTCTATTTAATTAATTGTGTGGGAGCTAATGGGATGCTATTAGGATTCTTCTGCGGATTTTAAATGGTATTGGTGTCTGTGGTTACATTAATTTCACGTTGTCTATGTCGACTACTTTTTTACTACGAAAACTGCTTTTTACGGATTTTATCGCGGTTTCATCATCACCAACCAATTATTGACCCATTGCTGGGTCGGGTCACTTCTTTAAAGGGATTAGGCTATAAGTCCACCACGCTAGCCTACTGAAGTTGGCGGACTTCACATGACATCGAGAAAATCTTTCTCTTTCCTCACGATGTTTTCTTTCACCGTTTGAGCATCCCGACGGTTTCGGATCCTTTCAACGTATTTTTTTCGTTTGGTCAAAATTATCATAAACCAAAAACATTTTAATTTGTTTTTTCTTTTTTTACGACAGGACACGGTGAGCTCGTTCTGTGTAAATCGGATTGTCAATAATAATTGAAAATGTAAGGTAGCCGTAAGTAATTATAACTTCAACACGACCAACACCTCAGTCGGCTCGTGACCATGGATGCTGTAAAGGATCCGAAACGTCGGGTTAAAATAATATCAATATACCGCGATAAAATCCGTAAAAAGTAGTTTTATTTCAATGTCCAATATTCGCGTAAGTGTAAGAAATCAATATTGTTTTTTCTTTGCTTGCAATGCCTCCAAATGGGATCAATAAATCATTGGGTTTTTCAATGAATTTCTTAGTAGCAGCTCTGAGT
Organism: Craniophora ligustri; assembly: GCA_905163465.1. Classification (NCBI taxonomy): domain Eukaryota; kingdom Metazoa; phylum Arthropoda; class Insecta; order Lepidoptera; family Noctuidae; genus Craniophora; species Craniophora ligustri. Next base: position 9,465,887 of record LR990978.1, on the reverse strand, counting down.
TTAGATACGTGCCCGGTTAATGGCAATAGGCTACCATATTACATGAGACCTAAAACATACCGGCTAAATGTGGTTGTAGGTACATTACTACACCTCTACCAAACCTTTCGGGGATGACAGGCGTGCTGGTGTATTATGTTGTAAAACAAATAGGTACTTACCAACGAGTATATAGTCTTTGGTACTTACCAAATCATCATCATCAACCCATTAACCTCCCACTGCTGGGCACGGGTCTCTTCTCATTTGAGAGGGATTAGGCTATAGTCCACCACGCTAGTCTACTGCGGGTTGGCAGACTTCACATGGCATCGAGACAAATCTCTCAAGCATGCAGGTTTCCTCACGATGTTTTCCTTCACCGTTTGAGCTTGTGATAAATACGCACATAACTTCCGAAAAGTCAGTGCGTGCCTTGGGTTCGAACTCGAGACCTTTGACATCTCAGTCCACTGGTCACACCGCTAGGCTACCACAGCTCTAAACTTACCAAATACTTTCGCCAAAAAAAACAAACACTACAACGTGTTTCTTATTCGAAAATAATACTCGTTTAAAGTCATTACTGTTGACGCTGTCACATTTTGTGTCAAGTGATTCATATACCTATAAACTTAAGCGTTGATCTTTAAAGATTATATTTTTATTACAATTAATATTCTCGGTGATGTTCTCATTACCCGCTGTTTATTTTTAAACGCCATTTTGGTAATTTTATGGTTTAATTTTTATCTGTCGTCGCTGCGGGGGTTTCTTCCTGGACTGTCTTTGAGTAAATAATTTAATATTGATTGTGTGATTGGTGCAGTGGCTTAGTGTTCCTTCTGTGTGCCACGGGTCTCGCGTTCGATAACCTGCGTGAAATAAGAAATTTATTATTAACAAAAATAAAATGGTATGTACCAACATAACCAACAAATATATTTGTCTACAGCTTTTTGTGCTAATCAAAATATTAATAAATAGCAAAATATTACAATTCCCGCATATAACCCCTGCTTAAAAGAAGGCTTGTGATATGACAATGATTGAAACCCCAAAACATCAAATTAGGAACAGTATCACAAACGACAGACTTTCTTCCATAATTCAGTCAGTTTCTTTCGCATAGTTACATTTCCATATATCATAAGTCAGTGGTCTGCGAAGACCCTAAGATAATTTTCCTTATTCCCGCGTTCGAAATTCAAATTCATTTTGACGTTTGTCTGTGGATTCATTCTCACATCGTCATTCCCATGTCATTACGACGGGTATCGCAATAAAAAAAACTAAAACCAAAATGGCCGCCGTAAATATTAATAAAGTACCATTTTATATGCCACGGGAGCCTCATATTCGGCAATTAAGACGAATTCATGTGTTTTTAAGTTAACCAAGTTAAGGATTAACATTTTTGATAAATATTTTGATTAATTTTTGGGCCGTTATCTAGAAACTTAATTTAGAAAGTATGAATTATGTGTTTTCTTAGATCATCTTGTTTCTAATGTGTCTTTAACACTTTCACGTTATAGCAAGGAATATAAGTTGAAATATAACTACTATTTTTACAGATTATCGTGATATATTATTGATATTATTTGAGTAATTTTGACTTTTCGGATCCTTTACAGCATCCATAGGTCAGGGATAAACCATTGATGCTGTAATTAAATCCGGTATAAGCTGATTTTTTCAATATACCTAATAGTAATAAAAATATGTAAAGTTTGCATAAGTGTTAGAAAACAGTAAGGCATATGTTATCATATACCCCATATACACAAACTATTTGGATATAAATAAGTACTATATTACCTTCCTTTGAAAAAAAAAACAGGCAGTTTGACAATGGAAAGTAGGTATATGAAATACCTCTATGTAATAATTTTTAATTCTATTTTTTTTGGCATCTTGACCTCCGTTCAGAAAAAAAGTGCAAGAAACAAATAAAGAAGTTTGTAATTTCTCAAAATTCATGATTGAGATTTTGGGAGATTGACTGCAAATCGTTAAGCAAGGACACTGATGTATTGTGCTGTCAGGACAGAGGTAACTGCAATGTTTCATCCTGAATCAGTATTGACAGACACAAAACTGTTTAACTGATCATTGAGTCACTAACAGATTTCTCATCTTTTAACCTTTGTATGTCCTCATATTTTCATACCCAATTCGCAAAAAAAAGCTGTGATAGCTTAGTGGTGTGACCTGAGAACTGTGAAGTTAAAAGTCAGAGTTTAATCCTAGGCCATGCAACACTAACTTATCGTAGTTACGTGTGTATTTATCACATGCAAAAGCGGTGAAGGAAAACTTTGTGAAGAAACCTATATGCTTAAGAGATTTTGTCGATGGCGTGCAGCAGTACATCGATGAAGGTGTATCCGGCATTCAATTCTGAGCTCAGTGAAGTCTGTTACCCTGCACTAAGCCAGAGTAGACTGATCCCTAAACTTTCAGTTAGTTGGCCTACGCCGCCGTTTAGTACATCAAAAATTGACTTGTAAAAGAGTTTTCAACATCATCATCATCATCATCAACCTATATTCGTCCACTGCTGGACGTAGGCCTCCCCTAGTGAACGCCATAGAGCTCGATCTTCGGCTCTTTTCCTCCAGTCGCTGCCAGAGTGCCAGCTGCCCTGCGCAAGTCGTCGCTCCACCTGGCCGGCGGCCGTCCTACACTACGTTTGCTGAGACGCGGTCTCCACTCTAGAACTCGTTTGCTCCAACGGTTGTCGGTTCTCCGAGAGATGTGACCGGCCCATTGCCACTTCAGCTTGCTAATCCTCTGAGCTATGTCGGTTTTCAACATATATACAGTAAATTTAATAAATCAGTAATTTTATATGTTATGGAAAGATGTTAAATATTTTTTACAATCATATGTATATGCAAAGTTCGGTTAGTAATACGCAAAATATCTATTAAACACGTATTATTCATTATTTTTTTATTGACTACAATCCTAACCCTTCAAAGTTCAAACTGAGGTGCCGTAAGTACATACCTATGTATTTCAACATTTAAAACGAGCGCCATGCCGGCCAACGCCGGGGGGCAAGCCAAGTTTAACAAACAGAGCTTTCAATTAAGACCTCAATCATCTTGACAGGCAAGGTAATTAGCTGATGTAAATGTTCTGGGCGACTGTCAGCGAACGTGAAGTCATTATCTGTGGAGATGATGAGCTTATTTGGAGTCTGATGACAGTATTAATATGACTAAGATGTGGTGGAATGATTGGTGTGTAGTAAATTCGTTTGTTTGTTGACTAGGAGTGAATAGAATAATCATTTATTTGGTCGTATCGTGTACAGTGTTATTGGGTTTTTCATTGAAATTCTCAGTACCAGCTCGGAGTTTAGATTCGTGCCTGGTTGATGGCAATTGACTCGCTCCCATTACATGGGACTTGAAACATGTCGGCAAAATGTGGATGTACAGTACACCTCTGCCTTACCTTTCGGGGACGACAGGCATAATGGTACCTATAAGTGAAAAAACGTCTCAACAATTTGTAGAATATGTGGAATGGATAAAACGCAAATGGAATTATAGTCGTCAATTAACCAACCGAGCCGAAGATCGAGCTCTGTGGCCTATTGCAGTCCACTGCTGAACATAGGCCTCATTGTCTTATATTACAAACAGAAACTAACATTCGTCGATTACTTATAAAACTACTTATTTTATTATTTTCTTGTATTGTCCACGTTCTATTCACATGTAGTATTAAAAGACCATAATAGCGCTTATCGTTTTTACCTTTATCATAGTCATATGTTCCCAGGTAGCTAATACTTTTTTACTTGGTAGAAATATTCCAAATATTGCTACCTCTCGGAATTGTTATTACATAATAAATCATTAACGTCAAAATGAATTTCGTTCGGGTATAGGCAGAAATGTCGAGTCATTGTACCACCTACGAATATTAAAACCATTTTAATACGATTTCATGTTCCGTATACAAATGTCTTATATTCACGCGAATATTCGATATTAATATAAAACTAGTTTTTACGATATTTTTTTATAATAATAATAATAATGATAATATAATAATAATATTCCTGGACATTATGACACAGCGTCATCTAGTTCCGTGGTAAGCACCGAGGCTTGTGTTGCGGATACTAAATGGTTGATTTACTTAAATATATATTTTTTTTGTAAATACATACATATTATACATAGATACATCCATGACTCAGATACAAATGTTGATGCTCATCACACAAACATTTGTCCCTACCGGGATTCGACCCATAGCACAGAAGTCATTGTTAACTACTGCTGGACTAATTGGGTCGTCTGGTGGTTTGTGGAATAAAGAGTCAAAGGTTTCGAGTTTGGTCCTAAGGTACGCACCACTGACTTTTCGAAGTTTTGTGCGTATTATATGGTCAAGCGGTAATGGAAACATTGTGAAGAAACCTGCACACCTTAAACTAACTAACTGGACTAATTGGGCCGTTAAATCACCAGTCAACAGTCATCACCAGTTTTCCCAAAACGTCATGATTAAATATAATATCAATATACCGCGATAAAATCTGTAAAACGTAGGTACCTCTATTCATCACGTCTTATGTCTTTACAGTATGATGCAGTGTACTAAACTGCATGGCAGGATCCCAGCTTCGAATCCCGGCTGTTAAACATACCTAGCCCCATGTGAAAAAGGCGTGAGTTTATTTATGTCTTTAATCTGTAATTTAAAGTTTAAAAAATATCGAAGAGTTGTGTAGCCATCATTGGCTTATGGACCTCTAAAAGTCCAGCGCTGGGCATCCATTTAGTAAAAACAAACAGTGATGATTATCCTTCATTACGTGACGAGGTGTGTCGTTAATCATCGAGTCGTTAGATGACGGTTATGTGATCATTATCTGCCGGGTAGACGCACCCGTTCATGGCCGTGAGTTTTAAATTTTTTACATCTTTTTTTCCTCGTATATTGGTTAGTTTGCGTTTGTAGACTTTTTTTGTTATCTTAAAATATCAGAAAAGCTTTGTAAGTATAAACTGGAGGAAACCTTCTTGTATCTGTAATTAATACTTATTAACTCCATGTGGGAATTTTGGGGTGTATTAGTTTTAGAACTAAAGGATTATTAATCGTGTTTTTTACTACCAAGAAGCAGATAGAGACTGAATTCCATACACATGATAATGGACTCATATTCTCGTAGTGGTAGCCTATTGGTGTGACCAGTGGACTGAGATGTCAAAGGTCATGAGTTCAAACCCCAGGCATACACCACTGACTTTTCGGAAGTTATGTCAAAATTTATCACATGCTCAAATAGAGAAGGAAAACATCGTGAGGAAACCTGCATGCTCAAGAGATTTTTTCAATAGCGTGTGAAATCTGCCATCCCGCAGCGTGATGAACGAAAGCCTAATCCCTTTCAAATGAGAGGAGACCCGTACTCAGCAGTGGGACAGTAATGGGTTCACGATGATGCTCGTAGTATGAAATAATATGCTAAAACAAACATATTTTAATAACATTTTGATATAAAGCGGACCACAATCATTTTGTGTTCAAATTACTATGCCAGAATAAAATGTGAACCAATAAGTAATAATATATTATACAACCAAACACAGTGTGTACACCATTAATTCAATTGTTTCGTGTGTATGAGCGATTCAGTAACAACAGGCCTCTTCAGACCTATTATTTATCAATTTATCATAGCTAAATTAATTTGTCAGTGACCCAGTATCTGGTGCTTTCACCACATCCATCGAATTATCTCGAAAATTTCCAATACATGTTGAGTCATTGCTATCATAATAATAATATATAAATTATTTATATTAATATAACCGAAATATGTATTAATATCATTAGTTAACTCTTATTAGTTTAACTGTAGTTTATATTAACTGATAGGTTAGTGATAGGTCTGTGGTTAGGGGTGTCGGGTGTCGGAATGTTGTGGGTTAAATTCCATAAGTGTATGTATTGTTTTCGTTGTAGTTTTTTTAGTTTTATAATATCTTCTGACTGACTATAACATTACCAATTAAGTAAATGTTGTGGCTGGCATAGGGCTTCACACATTTCAAGAGAGGTTAGGCTAGTAGACTTTACACCCCGCACCGTAGAGAACATCCCTATAAGGGCATTTTCATTAGCCGTTAGCGCCCGCTTGCGGGGACGGGAGATTTTTGAAACGCAACGCATGCCATAGGGTTCACATTCATGAAATCAATTTCAATGGTCGTTAAAACCCGCCTGCGGGGAGCACCCGCACGCTTTTAATCGACCAAGTTATCAACCAAAGAGTTTTCCTTCAGAGCTCGCATGCGGGATAACGATCGACGTAACGACTAATGAAAATGCGCCTTAAAGGCAGATTCCATCAGCATGCTTTCGTTCAACATTTCAGCGATTGAATAATTACATACATAACCTTGTTATTAAAGATATAACCTGCCTGTTTTGGATTCGAATACAAGATCCATAACACGGCAACCCGTGGCCATAGAACTAGGTAATCACTGTAACTAAAAACATAATATAACCTTTAACAAAAGCAACTTGAAAACTCTACTAAATATATCTCTGTCTACCCATAAAACAACAACAAGCTTGAAGAAACAACTTTGACATCACAATCATCTGTCAAAACCAATCGATCACGGAGCATTCACCTTTACCAATCGAAAAACAAAAATAAAAAAAACAAAAAAAGCGCGTTCGCTTTAAAACCCAATCGTTCAGTAAAGCGTTAAATAAACACTCGCGCGCGTGACTTTTAATATCTCTATACATTTAAAAATATCAAATTATAATATTAAGCTCATCTCAGATGGATATTCATTTATATCTGTACAATGGCGTCCTGCTGCGTCTCGCTTGGGATGCTGGTGTCAGTATGGCTACCTTTCCTGACGGCTCGATTATGTTTGTATTAAGATTAAATTGATGATAAAATCTGTGTGCGTTTGTGTGTTTTTGTGGGCTGTTGGTAAGGTTATTTGTTGCTAAGTAGGTAGTGATCTAATGTGTAAATGTCATGATTTATTTGTGTAGTGGTTCTAAATTTGAAATTTTTGTTGATAGAAGTTTTGAGTAAAAGAGTTTTGTTGTTACCAATCGAAACTTAAAGGACCATAGTTACCATTTCTGTTTTTGTCTTCTATCTAATTGCTACAAGAACTTTGCACTATAATGTCGTGTGTTTTTTTCTATAGATATAATAATCTAGCTAGACAAGCAGGCCTACCGGTGTATTTTTTCAATTTATCTCTCACTTTTCTATCAAATTTATATTTTTGTAGGCCATTATTCTTCTCGAGTAGATACAGTATGATCTAGTCTTTTTTGAACTCCTCAGAACCAGCTTAGAAGTTGTGTTTTAGATTTAACTTGAAGCCATTATAAATCAAAGTAATATCGTACTGTATGTTAGGATTTGGGACCTTTCTTTCATTGCATCTTGCCATTCTTTCCCATTGGGCACACAGCTCAAAATAAGAGTGGTAAGATTATATTCCAGCACGCTTTTAGTAGACTTCAAGACTATTCTATATTATGAATACTAAACATTGAAATAAAACTAGAAATACAAGTTACTACCAATAATAAATCCGTAAATTAGATTATATTTCAATAAACACTAGATAAAGTTTTCTTTTCTTTCTTTTAATATCCTAGTCTGGGTTGAATGATTAAATATAAATTTTTATTACAAGCGAACCCAAATGCAGAACGAGTCATTCCATTTAAACGGCAGTAATGTAATCCTTTACACGTATAACATACTTAAAGACTTTTGCGTGATAATCTCCTTTTTAAATGTATATATCTCTGATCATTTTGATACTTAAACCGATAAATATTTACACCTTAATTGAGCTTTATTTTATCGCAATAAAGATTATATTTGCACGATATATAGTCGAAATTACGTAGCAAAATGGTATCTGCAAGAAAATAAATGTTCTTTGTGTTTTTATTGTGTAAACGTTTAATTATATATGTGTTTAGATGGCTCCCTTTTATTAGTAATATATCTTACTAGCTGACCCAGCAAACGTTGTTTTGCCACATTATAGGGATTGGTGGACTACCCCTAACTTTTAGGGGGATGAAAAATAGATGTTGGCCGATTCTCATAGATACCGGATAAGCACAAAAAATTTCATCAAAATCGGTCAAGCCGTTTCGGAGGGGTATGGCAACGAAAACTGTGACACGAAAATTTTATATATTAGATTAGTCATTAGGTGTATGGAAGTGGTACAAAATCTTCAGCTTTTTATATTTGTTCATGCTGTTTGCGTGTTTGAAGGATCTGTACTTTTGAACGTACCGAAAGACCAAATAATCTCGACTGTTGGACGTTTGTGGGGCTCCAACTTTGATCTAGCAAGGTTCATCTGCCCTAGCTACAGTCCTTGGAAGACAACACAATCTAACACAAGGTATAAGGACCATTCCGTGAATCATGGATAACGGTTGCTTTATGATAGCTGTTGCTTTATGGTAGTCAGAACGCTGAGACGCAGTTTTGTAAGAAATTGCAAAACTGCTCCCAATGGCATTTGCTTCGTGTATATAGAATGTACTTATGTATAGAAAAAAGAAAGAAAGAGAAAAAAACTTTTACTATACCACTGTTGGGCACGGGTCTTCTCGCACTAGAGAGCGATTAGGCTATAGTTCACCTCTCTATACTGGTGCGGGTTGTTTTTATTGTGGATATAAGGGCGCAAACGGGCAGCAGGCTCAGTGGCGTTTCCCTTGGATATTTCTTGGATAGACTTGACTTCACAGTCCTCTATCCCCACCACTAACTTCTTATAATATCTTCTCTGCTTAGAACAGTCACGTATCACTAGAATGCCCTCACCAATTACCTGCCCCTTTAGGGTCAAGCCGTGACTATACTTTAAACCGATTTCCTTCCATTAGTCATAGCTCAGTAATGCTCAATAGCACGTTCGACAGGTAAAAAAGTGCTACTGTAGAGGTCCAGAGAGGTTTGTAACAACATCATTAGGCCGCTCGCCTCTCTATAAAAGAGCAAATAGCCGGTAAGCTTATGCCTTATTATAGTCGGGTGACCATGATGCGTCGGCTGTGGACATTTTCATATAATATAAATTCATCGTATTTATACAAAGAGACTGAAATTACAGGGGAACCGTGCCCAGCAGTGGGTCAATAATGGCTTGATAAATAAATAATAATAAATAATTAATATTCCTGGACATTATGACACAGCGCCATCTAGTTCCGTGGTAAGCAACGAGGCTTGTGTTACGGATACTAGTTGCTTGACATACTACATATATACTTTATTTTTTATTATATATAAACCCAGGACCCATAGAACAGAAGGCAACGCTAACTACCGATGGACTAATTGGGCCGTCAAATGATGATGATAATATAAAGATCTCATACTCATACGTAATTTAGTTTTATTTGAAATAGATCAATGTTACAAGTTCATGGTTCCACGATTGGTCTTATAGAGAAAAACTCTACTTATATTTTAAATAAAATCTACTTATATTTCGACATAATTGGCTTCATTTACAATTTAGAAACATTGCAAATAAGCCTATTTGTAGTTTAAATTTTGCTTTTTCAACTTGCTTCGTTTAGATTTGTCACTTTTATACATAGTCCAAGGGAAAGAGAAAATTAAATGGAAATTCAGATTTGGTTTGTAAGAAATATAATGTTATACACATTTAATATACTGCGATAAAATCCGCAAAAAGCAGTTTTATTTCAATAACAAGCAATGCATTTCCAACATACCTTCAATTATATACTTCATTAAATATCCTGTTGAATTACTAACGCCACGGTCACCGCAACATAACTGCTTAAATAAACATCGTTAACAGTGATAGATATGGGTAGTTATGAAAATAAACCAAAAGACGCCAACTTAACGAGCTGCGCTACCACTGGGGGTAAGCAGACGAGGCTTATGAAATGTTTGACGTACATTGCTCGTTTTATATGAATTTCTATTACATGGTCTTACATGGATTTGATAGAATCAGACACTTTTCTATACTTAAAGGTTGGAAATCAAATTTACGGCTCGCCTGATGGTATGCGGTTATCTTGCGGTGCCTATGGAATTTTGCAACAGATGCTCCATATTATAGAAAGAAAGAAAGAAAGAAAACAAAATTTATTTATAAAGGACACCCGAGTACACAGGTAGAATAAAAAATTAATGATAAAAACCTTACGAACTAATCTATACAATATTCTGTGGCACCCAGGTGTATTCTACAAATCGGCCCTGTCTCAGGTGTCAGCATAATGCCGATAGTGATAAATCCTATCGACGCTGGTCTTCCGACAGGACCGGTTTGAGGTCGCCTATATTAAAACAATTGTTATTGATAATGTGTGTTTAATGAATTAAGTCAGATAGTCGCTTTGCAAAGCAAACACTCCAAACCTCATGTTATAAAACGTAAAAACCAAAAGAGAAATTATTATAACTACTGGATTGGGTCTTACCTGTAATGATAATTGTCTTAATTTTTTTTTAATATATAATAATAAATATATGGATTTTTTCAAGTAATTAATTACTATCATTAATTAATTGAAACCGTCACAAAAATAAAATAAAAAAGTGAGATATTTTCCTGTTCTTAATTCAGTATTTGTAAAGCTTGCCCAACCAGTAATGTACACAAAACAAATCGGTACTATCGCTACAATCTCCTCTCAATCTTCCTTCTATACCTGGCCGGGAAGATACCCTGCTGTGACGTAGCTAAGTTTATCCCTTTCACATCAATTGAAAATATATTATATTTGTCCTTTTTCCACGCTGTTAAACAGTTTAGTGGCGTGATTGCTTCTAGACTTATAAATATTTAGATCTTGCCGTTTTTATTATTTTATTATAACTATATATATTGTGAGGAAACCTAGACGCCTACAAGATCTGCAAGATGGCAGTGGAGTAGCGTGCTGGACTACGAGCTATCTCTTTCAAAATAAGAGGAGGAGACATGTTTTTTTTAAGGTGATCAGGCGGCAAACGAGCAGGCGGCTCACCTGATGGTAAGTGATCACCACCGCCCATGGACATTTGCAATACCAGAAGGCTTGCATATACGTTGCCAACAGTTTAGATTAAAAAAAATAGGGAGTTACTAAACTGACAGCAAACGGAATGCCTAAGCTGTCAGAATAGTCACTCCCCCAACGAGCTCTGGTAACCTTACTCACTCGCAGAAACACAACTATTGTTGATTCACTGCGGTCTTCTGTAAGGCGAAAGTACTTCCCCAGTCGGGCAGCTCATTTTGAGCGACGAATAAACGTGTCTAAGTGAGTCGCCGTTTTGGGCAAAAATATGTATTTTTCTTTCTAGCTTTTGTGTGACTTTATCTACCTAGAGTTAGTAATGTTATACAATCTAGTGTTTAATCTAACGAGTTATTTATTTCTACCGTCATTTAAGAAATTATCGATTTCGCATACAAACTTTCACCTTTTTCTTTCACCCTTTTGAGGGATGGTTTCCAGGATAATAACCTGATTGGATAAAATATATATTATCCTATGTCCGTCCCTGGGACTTGAAACTATTCAGGGGTTCAGGGGTTATAGCGGGAAGAGGTAACAGACAGACACACTTTCACATGTATAATATTAAATTAAATATGGAGTATGGAGTTCTGTGTGAACTAATAAAGACATTTACTTCTCCTTGCTTTGTGCCTGTCTACGCGTTCCTAAGTCTATATATGTTATGATCACTCCACGTCCGTTGCGTGTGAAGTACAAAACGTATGAATTAATTACACGCAACCTATTGCTTGGTGCGATTGCTTGCATCTGTATGCGTGTGCGCATGTGGTGATAACTGATGGTTAGATAACGCCGTGGATGAGATGAGATTCTTTAGACATATGGGTTCTAAGATTTATCATACTTTTTTATAAGATTTTACAAGATTGGGCAGTTTTGATTTTTAGTTTACGTCATCTAAATTATAATATAGGTTATTAAAAGACTTTTTTTTAAGTTAAATTTGGATGCCTAGGATTTGACTTCGACTCAACAATCCGTAGTCTGCTCACTTTGCTTTTAAATTGAATTATTAAAAGGTATTTAAGCGAGTAAAGAGTACATCTAGACAAGGTTTTATGCAACATGTGAAGGAGACAGTTGGTAGGACAGTAGATAGGTAGTAGGAAAACAAAGATACGAAACGGCAGCAGTGCCTAATGCCCCCTGTGATCTGAGTTTATGCTGCGCTGTACGGCTGGATTAAAATTCTTCTGTGCCTTATAACTCGTTGCCTATCGTCTCCTTCACATGTTGCATAAAACCTTTTCTAGTTGTGCCCTTTACTCGCTTAAATACCATTAATTATTAAAAGGTATTTAAGCGAGTCAAAGCGAGTAAATTTAAAAGCAAAGTGAGCAGACCACGGATTGTTGAGTCGAAGTACCTAGATATCCAAATTTAATGATGAAGAGTAGAATGCCAAAGCATTGTGTCATTGAATAACTAATGCACCCAATTCGTTTTTGTTTTGAATTATCTTCGTCGATAATTTAAAGAAACTGACTTTAAGTCAAAATGTTTGAAGTTGCTTTCACCAAACTCGGAAAAAGAAGAAAGAAGTAGTTAGCAACAAAAACATACGTTGCGAAGTACGGGCGTAATGTGACTAATAATTAGCTTTATGTGGTTAGAACTCAATTAATATAGCGTCATCACCATATTAATTGAGTTCTAACCATTCGTCATTCTACCAGGAAAAAACATATTTAAATTTTTCATCAATGAAAATCTAGAACGTTTTCCGGTTTGATGTTTTATAATTCTAAAGTAAATAATATTAGATATTTTACGAGTGTCTCTTTTCCGTACCTTTAAGGCTTCAATTATACTACCACTTTTATACACGGGTGTCTGCGTTCCATTGAGTTGCGCTTCTCGTTCTTTTGGCTCCCCTGCTTGTATCGCTTTAACAAAAAAAAAAAAAGTGATTTTTTTGAAACAAAAATTAATTACTAAATTAATTAAAAACTACTATTTACAAACTTATAAATAAACTAGCTGACCCAGCAAACGCTGTTTTGCCTAGGGGTTGGTGGGCAACCCTTATCACTAATGGGAATGAAAAATAGATGTTGGCCGATTCTCAGACCTACTCAATATGCTCACAAAATTTCATGAGAATCGGTCAAGCCGTTTCGGAGGAGTACGGGAACGAACATTGTGACACGAGAATTTTATATATAAGATAAATAAAATATATATTTTATGTTATAGGGCGTCAAAAAACTCGTCCCCGTCGTGTCAGGGGGTAGAGTGCCCAAACAAAAAAGGACCATAATTTCGAAAAACAAACAATATAAAGTACTTACTTACTTAAGAACATTACTGGTAATGAGCAACGTTAGTATAGTAATGGACAACATGCCAGCTACAGTGTGCTATTGATACTACGGGCCCACCGTGCCAGCGCCAGCTTCTTATAGGGGGAAATTCGAACATCATGCGCACGCGACAACATTGATGATTCCATGAAACAGTCTGCGGAGACTGTTTCATGCGCCATCTAGTTCCGTGGTAAGCAACGAGGCTTGTGTTACGGATACTAGTTGCTTGACATACTACATATATACTTTATTTTTTATTATATATAAACCCAGGACCCATAGAACAGAAGGCAACGCTAACTACCGATGGACTAATTGGGCCGTCAAATGATGATGATAATATAAAGATCTCATACTCATACGTAATTTAGTTTTATTTGAAATAGATCAATGTTACAAGTTCATGGTTCCACGATTGGTCTTATAGAGAAAAACTCTACTTATATTTTAAATAAAATCTACTTATATTTCGACATAATTGGCTTCATTTACAATTTAGAAACATTGCAAATAAGCCTATTTGTAGTTTAAATTTTGCTTTTTCAACTTGCTTCGTTTAGATTTGTCACTTTTATACATAGTCCAAGGGAAAGAGAAAATTAAATGGAAATTCAGATTTGGTTTGTAAGAAATATAATGTTATACACATTTAATATACTGCGATAAAATCCGCAAAAAGCAGTTTTATTTCAATAACAAGCAATGCATTTCCAACATACCTTCAATTATATACTTCATTAAATATCCTGTTGAATTACTAACGCCACGGTCACCGCAACATAACTGCTTAAATAAACATCGTTAACAGTGATAGATATGGGTAGTTATGAAAATAAACCAAAAGACGCCAACTTAACGAGCTGCGCTACCACTGGGGGTAAGCAGACGAGGCTTATGAAATGTTTGACGTACATTGCTCGTTTTATATGAATTTCTATTACATGGTCTTACATGGATTTGATAGAATCAGACACTTTTCTATACTTAAAGGTTGGAAATCAAATTTACGGCTCGCCTGATGGTATGCGGTTATCTTGCGGTGCCTATGGAATTTTGCAACAGATGCTCCATATTATAGAAAGAAAGAAAGAAAGAAAACAAAATTTATTTATAAAGGACACCCGAGTACACAGGTAGAATAAAAAATTAATGATAAAAACCTTACGAACTAATCTATACAATATTCTGTGGCACCCAGGTGTATTCTACAAATCGGCCCTGTCTCAGGTGTCAGCATAATGCCGATAGTGATAAATCCTATCGACGCTGGTCTTCCGACAGGACCGGTTTGAGGTCGCCTATATTAAAACAATTGTTATTGATAATGTGTGTTTAATGAATTAAGTCAGATAGTCGCTTTGCAAAGCAAACACTCCAAACCTCATGTTATAAAACGTAAAAACCAAAAGAGAAATTATTATAACTACTGGATTGGGTCTTACCTGTAATGATAATTGTCTTAATTTTTTTTTAATATATAATAATAAATATATGGATTTTTTCAAGTAATTAATTACTATCATTAATTAATTGAAACCGTCACAAAAATAAAATAAAAAAGTGAGATATTTTCCTGTTCTTAATTCAGTATTTGTAAAGCTTGCCCAACCAGTAATGTACACAAAACAAATCGGTACTATCGCTACAATCTCCTCTCAATCTTCCTTCTATACCTGGCCGGGAAGATACCCTGCTGTGACGTAGCTAAGTTTATCCCTTTCACATCAATTGAAAATATATTATATTTGTCCTTTTTCCACGCTGTTAAACAGTTTAGTGGCGTGATTGCTTCTAGACTTATAAATATTTAGATCTTGCCGTTTTTATTATTTTATTATAACTATATATATTGTGAGGAAACCTAGACGCCTACAAGATCTGCAAGATGGCAGTGGAGTAGCGTGCTGGACTACGAGCTATCTCTTTCAAAATAAGAGGAGGAGACATGTTTTTTTTAAGGTGATCAGGCGGCAAACGAGCAGGCGGCTCACCTGATGGTAAGTGATCACCACCGCCCATGGACATTTGCAATACCAGAAGGCTTGCATATACGTTGCCAACAGTTTAGATTAAAAAAAATAGGGAGTTACTAAACTGACAGCAAACGGAATGCCTAAGCTGTCAGAATAGTCACTCCCCCAACGAGCTCTGGTAACCTTACTCACTCGCAGAAACACAACTATTGTTGATTCACTGCGGTCTTCTGTAAGGCGAAAGTACTTCCCCAGTCGGGCAGCTCATTTTGAGCGACGAATAAACGTGTCTAAGTGAGTCGCCGTTTTGGGCAAAAATATGTATTTTTCTTTCTAGCTTTTGTGTGACTTTATCTACCTAGAGTTAGTAATGTTATACAATCTAGTGTTTAATCTAACGAGTTATTTATTTCTACCGTCATTTAAGAAATTATCGATTTCGCATACAAACTTTCACCTTTTTCTTTCACCCTTTTGAGGGATGGTTTCCAGGATAATAACCTGATTGGATAAAATATATATTATCCTATGTCCGTCCCTGGGACTTGAAACTATTCAGGGGTTCAGGGGTTATAGCGGGAAGAGGTAACAGACAGACACACTTTCACATGTATAATATTAAATTAAATATGGAGTATGGAGTTCTGTGTGAACTAATAAAGACATTTACTTCTCCTTGCTTTGTGCCTGTCTACGCGTTCCTAAGTCTATATATGTTATGATCACTCCACGTCCGTTGCGTGTGAAGTACAAAACGTATGAATTAATTACACGCAACCTATTGCTTGGTGCGATTGCTTGCATCTGTATGCGTGTGCGCATGTGGTGATAACTGATGGTTAGATAACGCCGTGGATGAGATGAGATTCTTTAGACATATGGGTTCTAAGATTTATCATACTTTTTTATAAGATTTTACAAGATTGGGCAGTTTTGATTTTTAGTTTACGTCATCTAAATTATAATATAGGTTATTAAAAGACTTTTTTTTAAGTTAAATTTGGATGCCTAGGATTTGACTTCGACTCAACAATCCGTAGTCTGCTCACTTTGCTTTTAAATTGAATTATTAAAAGGTATTTAAGCGAGTAAAGAGTACATCTAGACAAGGTTTTATGCAACATGTGAAGGAGACAGTTGGTAGGACAGTAGATAGGTAGTAGGAAAACAAAGATACGAAACGGCAGCAGTGCCTAATGCCCCCTGTGATCTGAGTTTATGCTGCGCTGTACGGCTGGATTAAAATTCTTCTGTGCCTTATAACTCGTTGCCTATCGTCTCCTTCACATGTTGCATAAAACCTTTTCTAGTTGTGCCCTTTACTCGCTTAAATACCATTAATTATTAAAAGGTATTTAAGCGAGTCAAAGCGAGTAAATTTAAAAGCAAAGTGAGCAGACCACGGATTGTTGAGTCGAAGTACCTAGATATCCAAATTTAATGATGAAGAGTAGAATGCCAAAGCATTGTGTCATTGAATAACTAATGCACCCAATTCGTTTTTGTTTTGAATTATCTTCGTCGATAATTTAAAGAAACTGACTTTAAGTCAAAATGTTTGAAGTTGCTTTCACCAAACTCGGAAAAAGAAGAAAGAAGTAGTTAGCAACAAAAACATACGTTGCGAAGTACGGGCGTAATGTGACTAATAATTAGCTTTATGTGGTTAGAACTCAATTAATATAGCGTCATCACCATATTAATTGAGTTCTAACCATTCGTCATTCTACCAGGAAAAAACATATTTAAATTTTTCATCAATGAAAATCTAGAACGTTTTCCGGTTTGATGTTTTATAATTCTAAAGTAAATAATATTAGATATTTTACGAGTGTCTCTTTTCCGTACCTTTAAGGCTTCAATTATACTACCACTTTTATACACGGGTGTCTGCGTTCCATTGAGTTGCGCTTCTCGTTCTTTTGGCTCCCCTGCTTGTATCGCTTTAACAAAAAAAAAAAAAGTGATTTTTTTGAAACAAAAATTAATTACTAAATTAATTAAAAACTACTATTTACAAACTTATAAATAAACTAGCTGACCCAGCAAACGCTGTTTTGCCTAGGGGTTGGTGGGCAACCCTTATCACTAATGGGAATGAAAAATAGATGTTGGCCGATTCTCAGACCTACTCAATATGCTCACAAAATTTCATGAGAATCGGTCAAGCCGTTTCGGAGGAGTACGGGAACGAACATTGTGACACGAGAATTTTATATATAAGATAAATAAAATATATATTTTATGTTATAGGGCGTCAAAAAACTCGTCCCCGTCGTGTCAGGGGGTAGAGTGCCCAAACAAAAAAGGACCATAATTTCGAAAAACAAACAATATAAAGTACTTACTTACTTAAGAACATTACTGGTAATGAGCAACGTTAGTATAGTAATGGACAACATGCCAGCTACAGTGTGCTATTGATACTACGGGCCCACCGTGCCAGCGCCAGCTTCTTATAGGGGGAAATTCGAACATCATGCGCACGCGACAACATTGATGATTCCATGAAACAGTCTGCGGAGACTGTTTCATGGAATTAAGAGTAAAATAAATTAGTTCAATGATTCATAATCCTAATCGCGTGTTGATAACTATACAGCGATCCTGCGTGGACTTATTTCCGCCCGCACCACGATTTTGTTACCAAGCACACAGAGTGCTTGGTAACAAAATCGTAATACAGGACTTTTGAGGAAGGCCTTTTAAAAAAAAGACAAATGACCTTAACTATGATTTTATTATAACTGACTAAACTTTAAACAAGGATTTCAATTTTTTTATGAGAGTGTTAAGCGCGGATGTCGGATGTGAACTGTCTGTCTGAGTCTAGTTGAATCTTTACTGTCATAAAATAGTCCTAAGGATAGAGGTTAGTACTATTTGACGACCCAATTAGTCCAGCGGAAGTTAACACTGCCTTCAGTAATATGGGTCCCGGGTTCGAATCCCGGTAGGGACAATGTTTGTGTGATGAGCATAAACATTTGTATCCGAGTCATGGATGTATCTATGTATAATAATTATGTATGTATTTACAAAAAAAAAGTATATATGTAGTATATCAACCAACTAGTATAATAATAATAATAATATAGTTTATTTAACTTAAAATGGTAGTACAGTCAAACACAAACAACAAAATATACACTTTAAATAAAACATAAAATATAACTATAAGTCATTAGTCAGTATTTGTATGAAATCTGGTACCCAAGGAAAGATTGAACCTGTGTTATGGGTACCAGCATTCTCACATAATGGAGCACAAAAGTTACATCGGAAGCAAGAAGAAGTATCCGTAACACAAGCCTCGTTGCTTAGCTCGGAACTAGATGGCGCTGTGTCATAATGATAAATATTCCTGGAATATTTATTTATTCATTATTTTATTTATTATAAGCATTGACGGGTTATTATACCTCCCTTCTTTAAGAAGGATCTTTAGGGTATGACCCGGATGCTCATGTAAATGGGTAAGTAAGGTAAATAAACTGATGTATAATGTTTAAAAGATTGTTCAGAAAAATACTGGAGGTGGTATTTCAGCATGATTTGAATTATTATTAGATATTTCATCTTCAGCGAGTTCCAGATTTCGTGAAGTTATCATTTTAGTTCTGATGGATCGGATACATTTGTACAATTTAAAAGATACATACAATATGATTGAATGATTGTTTATTTCTGTAAATAGATCTTTTTAAAGACACTTTTACAAGTCATGTATATTTTTTTAGTATCTAGTTGACATCGGCATTTCCTAACTGACTATTATTGTAATTACAATTTTATTATGATAGTGACGGGTTTGGTACTGAAAACCAGCGCTGTGTTGTGGCACACGTCACGTTCAGCATTATGCTGTGCGTCAACCTCATTTGTCACACCTGCGGCGCGTCGTACAATTATCATTATGAGTATAATTATGTAATCTGTCCTCAAAATATTTTTTTTTGCATTGTTGGTATATTGCGTACGGTAGCTGTATGCCATTGCCTGGCCAGGTTTGGGATATTATTATGCGATCAATCCCGGCCAACATCAGCAATAAGCCCACCTTCTACTGCTTGCGGTCAATCACGATAATTTACAGCCTATCGTACGCGGCTTATATACCATATTTTCTTTTTTATAATTTCCAACTTACTGTCAGAAATGTCTGGCCATTTTGTTTTAATTTTACTTTTTATTTAGGCGTAAATCATTTATTCTCATAAAAAACAAAGAAAGCCACAACAACATGAGAATATAGATGAAACATTTAGTATACTTATTTTAGGTAACCGTCACCAATATATATTTATGGTACAGTAAATAATATTATTTTTCTGTAACATTCATTATTTTTATCTGGTGTTGTTTTAAAAAACTTGATTGTTAAGTGTTGTTTGTGTGTCGACTTCTTCTGCGTGTAATTAGTAATTTTATTTCCACACCCTTTTCCCTCTTTTAAGGGATGATTTCCGGGATGAATATTATCCTATGTCCTTCCTCGGGACTCAAACTATCTCTATGCCAAATTTCATCTCAATCAGTTTAGCGGTTATAGCGTGACACACTTTTGCATGTATAATATTAAAAGTATCGATAAAATAAATTGAACTTAGATGTAAATTTACAGGCATCTAAGTCTGAGTCGCTAGGTAAATACTGGTTGTTATCAGCTAGCTCTCGGAACAATTGTAGTGACGTTATCATAGACGGATGCAGGATGTTTTGTGACTGAATAGTACAGCGCTAATTAACAATAAGATCTAATTGGAATAACAATGCTAAAATTGAGGTTTCTAAATTATCAGGAATTTGATAACTATTTGAACGTAATAATAATTCGTTCATTATAACGAGGGTGATGTTTGCTAAATTGGCAGAGAGTTTATTGATAGTTTGATTTCAAATTGATTTAATTAATTTTAATTTTCTGGATTGTGTCATTAAATGATGAAATTGTAGATTGACTTACTAAAATATTTTCTTTCATAATTTTTTACATAATTTTCTATTTCATTACGCATATTTTTCCAGTAGTATTGTTCACGGATTCCGTTGAACATTTTGGTGGCACCTATGGCAAAATTATTCTGCATGAAAACCACAATATACCCATTGCACCCAATATGTATAGTATATACTAGTATATACTATACATATTGGGTGGGTATATTGTGGTTTTCATGCAGAATAATTTTATTGGACTTCTGTAGGAAGAGGACAGTATATTTTGTTGCGGTAAATGTGAGAATTGTGGGATAGATGTGGAAGTATATTATAAATTTATTTAAATATATATGTTTATCAAATGGGTTTTAACGCACCGTCTGGTAAGTTTTCAGGATTTACAGGGTTAAGAGTATTGACAGTAGTTGCGGGAAAGTGGATCAGCTGCCGAGTTTAGTTTACCCTGAAAGAACGGAGTTTATGGAATACCTTAGAGAGACTTTATATGTGACTAATTAGGTTGTGGGAATAGATAACAATGTCATCTAAATATACAACGCTTTTGCCTTGAAGACCGGTGAGAACATTATTCTTTAGACATTGGAAAGTAGATGGAGCACTTTTTAGACCAAATAGCATTCTTGTAAATTTAAAATACCCTTGAAGGATACTAGAAGCGGTGTTGCATGCGTCTTGAGGCGCCGTTTTGGTTTGAAGAAATCCTGACGAAGGTCAAAAGTTGAAATATATGTATTTAAAATTACCCTATTAGTCAAGAATTTCTACAATGTTAGGAATGGGGTAAGTTGCACCGATAGTAATATCATTAAATTATTTTACTATAAAAATTTATAAATAAATTTATTTAATTGAGAATTATGTGGTGAAGGGTTGTAATTTATTGGTGTTGTTAAAACACCATAACTATAGCTTTTTACTGCATGATTTATAATTAAATAAATTGCAATACAAAATACCTATATAACTAAGTTAATTATACAATAATAATAAAAATTTGCAAAATTATTATGCTATAAAGTAAGAGTACCTATTTTCTAATAATGGAGCAATAATAAATATCAGATAACAAAGTATATATAAAAATAAATAGCTCATATTTCTAATATTAAGAAATTAAATTAATAAAAAATGTAGATTATATCTAAAACAATTTTATAAGATTTAGGCGCTTCCTCTCTCCTACATAACATTGTTGTGCCCGACAGGGTCCATAATTGTTTCTATCAACTATATATACATCACCTGTATGTACATTATGGATTGTAATAAAAATTATGATTATGATTATGATTAAACTTTCTATAATCTATAAAGTACGTTATTTCTTTTGGCCTAGTTTTTTAGGAACAATCCCTATCGGAGAAGATAAGGAAGGTTGTATTAAATGTATAATCTTTGAGTAAAGAACTTTTGGATTTGGGTTAAAAAAAATTAACTTAAATCCAAAAGATTTATTTGGAGAGATTTGGGTTGTAAACTTCTAAAATTCAAAGTTTATGAAATTCATAAACTTCTTGTTTATGAATTCAGGGAATCGATAGGATTTTACTTTGATTGGTACGAAATACGGATTTCATTTTCATCATTGATTTCAAAGAGATTCGCGTTCTTCAGAATTTAGATACTTGAAGGAGTACTTCGTCGATTCTCTCTAAGCAAGATTGTTTTGTATTGCAAGATCGGTCATCATAATCAAATGGGTGTAGAGTAAGTTGGAAGTCAGAATTTAAGGATACAGGTTCTTCAGAAGTGTTTAGGATCGTGAGATTTTATAAATTTGAACAATGTTCCAATTTGTACGATTTCCCCTTTCTCAGATTTTATATGTTGAGCCATTTTGTGTAAGTGTATAAAATTAACAATTAGAAGAAATAATATATTACGTAATGGATAGCTACTAAGTTAGACTCACCACTGTGAGGTCTGGATAAGCGTAGGAGATAAGTTAATTCTAAGAATCGGCCGGTGACAATAACACTTACTGATAAATTAAAATTGAAACTATATATCATGATGACTAAAATTTAGTTTTTTTATGGTGATAAGAGGGCAAACGAGCAGGCGGCTCACCTGATGGTAAGTGATGACCGCCGCCCATGGACATTTGCAACACCAGAGCCTTGCAAATGCGTTGGCAAACCCCTTAGAAACCGTTCAGGTTTCAGGTATAGGGAGTAACTGAACTGACAGCAAACGAAATTCCCATGCTGTCAGAATAGTCACTCCCCCAATGAGCTCTGGTGGCCTTACTCACTCGCAGAAAGACAACTTGTTGATTCACTGCGGTCTTCTGTAAGGCGGAGGTACTTCTCCAGTCGGGTAGCTCAATTTGAGCGAGAAATCTCGCTATGCCCTACCTCCTACTAGTTGTAATATAATTGGTTAGTTATTAAAGGTGTATATTGAAATAATAATTGTAGTAGTAGACTAGTATCACACACTTGTTTTAGGTATTTTACGACTTCCACTATGCACTTTCACTAAGATAGAGTTATAGAACATAAAGATGTAACTTACGAAGAAGATGAACAGGGACATGGCTGTTTAGGGTAGGAGCTGGAGACAACGATTTCTGTATACGGCAAGGTCTCAGGATGTTCGCACTAATTTAGGATTTTAACACTCAGACTTCGACAGAATAATGCGTCAAATATTCTTCTTTAATTCTTTATTGTACATAAAAGATACATTAAACAATATGTTTAAAGTTTTATGCACAGAGGCGAGCTTAATTCAGGATTGAATTTTCTTCCAGCAAACCTTTGAGTGAGAGATTTTTGAAAGGAAGGGTAAAAAGGCAAATTGTTCACTAATAAAAAAAAACATACATATAATAATATTAATATCCGCAGAACTTCAAGAATAAACTGAGTTATAATTTTGGCACTTTGAAACACTCGCGGGGAAGGTCACTTTTTGTTTAATATTAGACTGGACGGAGACGTATCAGGTGATACCTTCACCGTTGGTGTCCCACCGCTGCCACCAATTTGTTATAAGAGTTTTGAAGAAGGTCTTTTAAAAAAAAGACAAATGACCTTAGCTATGATTTTATTATAAATTTAGGCCAAACAAGGATTAAAATTTTTGTATGAGTGTTAAACGCGGATGTCGGCTACTAACTGTCCTATCTGAGTCTAGCTGAATCTTTACTGTCATACAATAGTGCTGACTAATGATATATATTAACACTAGTATATGCATTTACAAGATATAACAGCTCCAAAGCTAAATTTTAATATTATTATTATTTTTCAATAATCAAATAAATTTTCCTGGACATTATGACACACAGCGCCATCTCGTTCCAGTGCTAAGTAACAAGGCTTGTGTTACGGATACTAGTTGGTTGATATACTACATATACATATATTTTTTTGTAAATACATACATATTATACATAGATACATCCATGACTCGGATACAAATGTTTATGCTCATCACACAAACATTTGTTCCTACCGGGATTCGAACCCGGGACCCATAGCACAGCAGGCAGCGTTAACTACCGCTGAGCTAAACGGGTCGTCAGGATTTTGATGAAATTTTTTGTGCTTATCCGGTATCTATGAGAATCGGCCAACATTCATCCCCCTAAATGTTAGGGGTAGTCCACCCCTAAATTTTTATTTTTTAGACAAAATATTTTTTTGTATTTTTTTTAGATTTGGCATTAAAAAATACATACAACCCTAAATTTTCACCCTTCTACCACCAACCCCTAAAATGTGGCAAAACAACGTTTGCTGGGTCAGCTAGTCTTATATATAAAATTCTCGTGTCACAATGTTCGTTCCCGTACTTCTCCGAAACGGCTTGACCGATTCTCATGAAATTTTGTTAGCATATTGAGTAGGTCTGAGAATCGGCCAACATCTATTTTTCATACCCCTTGTGATAAGTGATAAGGGTTGTCCACCAACCCCAATAATGTGGCAAAACAACGTTTGCTGGGTCAGCTAGTAATTTCGTAAAAACCAAATTTCCAAGGGCTCCAAATTATAATACAATATCAAATAAACAGACAGCAGTGAAACAACATGTACGGTTAGCAGAATAAAACATGTTATATTATAATATTATTATATTTAAAATAGTAGGTAAAAAAATCACAGATTCAGTAAATGGCAACATCGGTTTTATGCTTAGCATGCTTATTAAATTTACTTTTATTATGTATTAGCTACCTCTCGCGGCAGGTATCCAGGTAATAAACTATATGTATGCTAAACATTCAAATCTGTTGAGCGGTTTTTGCGTGAAAGAGTAACAAACATCCATCCATACATCCATACTTTCACGTTTATAAAATCAGTAAGATAAAAAATCTCAAAATATGTATTTATTTCTACATTCCTAAGTACACTAACATACAAAAAAAACACAATCAACCAACCTGTACAACACCAATTGATAATTCGAATCGTTTAAAAAAACAAACACAATTTAAAATGCCTCATTCACTGCCATCTCATTATTAAACCTTACTAATTAACATGCGGGCCTGAACGAACGAATGAACGAATTAATTTGTCAAGAGTGAACAACGAATGACTCACAATTAAGGTTCCATTCACCTTTGAATGAAACCAATTTGTTACCGGTTAATTTTAATGGGTTATCTGATAGAGTTAAATGACTACTTTTAATGTTAATCTCTGGGTTATACATTAGTTTTGTGTATGTGTAACCCAACAAATTGGGTAACGATTATGTTGAGAAAGATTATTTGGCTGACGGCCGTGTAGTTTTATATATATTTTTTCTGGACGTTATGACACAGCGCCATCTAGTTCAGACCTCAGCAACGAAGCTTGTGTTTCGAATACTAGATGGTTGATATACTACATATATACTTTTTTTTTGTAAATACATACATATTATACATAGATACATCCATGACTCGGAAACAAATGTTTATGCTCATCACACAAACATTTGTCCCTACCGGGATTCGAACCCGGGACCCGTAGCACAGAAGGCAGTGTTAATTACCGCTGGACTAAATGGGTAAAAATAAGATACTTAACTACCACGAAAAGCATAAATAATTATTTATATTTGTTGATTCGATGGTAAGGGTATTTTGGTTGCCTCGTTGGTCTAGTGATCGTACAGTGCGACTGCCAAGCAAGAGGTCTTGGGTTCGATTCCCAGGTCGAGCAGTGTTATTCAACTTTTCTATGAAATTCTCGGTAGCAGCTCGGAGTTTGGATTTGTGCCCGGTTCAAGTGCAATAAGTTCCCCCTATTCATTGGGACCTAAAACATACCGGCGAAACGTGGGTGTACGTTAGTACCCCTCTACCTAACCTTTGCAAGAGGGTCCTGGGTTTGAATTCCTGAGGGAAAACATACGTATTATTCATCCATTATTCATCCATGACTCAGGTACAAATGTCGATGCTCATCACACAAACATTTGCCCCTACCTTGATTCGAATCCAGGACTCTTAACAACGAAGGCAGCCTTTAATACAGCGACACTTATCGGCTCGTCAAGTAATACTTGATCACATTGCTGTAGAGCTTCAGGCATTTTCCGAGGCTCTTTAAAAAATGTCTCTGGAACCGTAAAACAAAACTTGAAGTGAAATAAAATCTTAAAGGATATTGGATTGGATTAATTGAATCGTCTCTGATATTAGTCTAAGATTTACTAACATGTTATTTATTTATTGCACCATGTAGTTTACAGAGAACATACTTAAAAAT
This sequence comes from Craniophora ligustri, assembly GCA_905163465.1. Lineage (NCBI taxonomy): Eukaryota > Metazoa > Arthropoda > Insecta > Lepidoptera > Noctuidae > Craniophora > Craniophora ligustri. The sequence goes on along the minus strand of LR990978.1, from coordinate 9,439,841 downwards.
AATTTCTTATTTCTTTCTTTTTAAAAAAAAACGTTGCCCCACACTAGGATTTACTCCTGTGTCGTGGGTGCGTTTACAAACACAAATTTTCACATACCCAAACAAAACGTTAGGATTTTCTCCTGTGTTCTGGGTGCGTTTTCAAACACAAATTTTCACATACCCAAACACCCAGAACCGGAACAACTACCTGTAGAACGTACAAATATTTGCTCCGTGCGGGGATCGACCCGCGACCCGTGACGCAGAAGCCGGTCGCTCAGCCTCTGCGCCAATCAGGTCATCACCTCGTCGTTACCTTAAACATACATAGACCCTGTAAGGGTGTAGCACAGAATTCTTACATTAAATATATCTTAACATTGACAGCAACTAAAATAAACATAACATTAAAAATTATCCTTCTTACATGAGTAATTAATACGTAAGAACTTCTAGGCGTGATACTAAGTCTTATAATTTAGACAAGACTATATCATAGAATACTTATTAGTTAAAGACCTTAGATAAATGCTAAAAACCTAAAATTATTATGTTCTTCTAGTGTCAACAGTAGGTAGTATGTTTAGTCAAGGTCGCAAATAACTCAAACTTAATTTTTGCGAGCTGTCAATATTACTGAATTTAAATATGAATGATTGTTTATTTCTGTAAATAGATCTTTTTAAAGACACTTTTACAAGTCATGTAATATTTTTTTTTAGTATCTAGTTGACCAGTACCACATTTGAACCAGTAGTATGGTTGTTAGGCATACCTATCGCTTTGAGTTGTATTAGATTGTTGACCCCTTATTATTAATTACTTCTCCAAAGTAACAATACAAAGAAGTGAGCAAAATGGTTGCGTATTGATGATGATGCATCAATCCATCTATCCCACTGCTGGACACGGGTATCCCCTCATTTGAGAGGGATTAGGCTAAAGTCCACCCCGCTAGCATAGTGCCGGATAGCAGACTTTGAGAAAATATCTCAGGAATGAAGCGTCCTCACGATGGTTTCCTTTACCGTTTGAAGGTGTGATAAATATGCACCTAACTTCGAAAAAGCAGTGGGGATTGCCTTGGGATCGAACTCGTGACATTTGACTGTAGGTATACCACTAGGCTATCACAGAACAGATTGCATATAACAATAATATACCCGGACATTATGACACAGCGCCATCTAGTTCCGAGCTAAGCAACGAGGCTTGTGTTACGGATACTAGAAGGCTGATATACTACATATTGTATACGTCCTTTTTTGTGTAAATACGTACATACCTACATATTATTCATAGAGACATCCATGACTCGGATACAAATGTTGACGCTCATCACATAGATATTGGTCCCTACCGAGATTCGAACCCAGGAAACGTAGCACAGCAAGCAACGTTAACTACCGCTGTGCTATCACAGAATCCATTGCATATAGAAAAAAATATATCAACATTGTTAAAATGTTTGTACTTGCCTTATCTAAAAATAGGCTTATATCGAAAACCAGTTAAACTGTACGATAGAGATAGCAACACTCACCAATTTTCCAATCATAGCAAAGAAAGAGACGGAGAGACGCGTCCTACAGAGGTGCGAGCGAGACGGCATCGCAGAGACAATAGTGCTCAACCGTGCTGCGCTTTGATTGGTCAACCGGTTAGTTCCAATTATTTGTAAATGCGCGAGAGTACTTGTAAGTCACTTTTTTTTATTTTGAAGTGAAATTAACGGAATGTCGACTTTAAATAAGAACACGTACAGTTGTTTTTTATATGATAGTGATGTGTGGGCAAGTGTGATCATATTTTGTGTATGGGATTATGAAGTTTAGACTGTCTCTAGATAAAAACATTTATTAAGAAGTAACTATATATTAATGAGATTAATTATTAGGTATTTTTTTTTACATTTTATTTCCTACATAAAAAACACTGTAGCAAGAAGGCAACTCGCGAACTACCAACGAACATGAAATTTTAAAATGTAGGTAATATCAATTAAGGTATTACTGTCGCTAAAACCTGTATAATTCAAATATAATTTGGTTTATAAAACAATAATATAATGTCATTATAATAAAAGTGGTTTAAATTTTCGTACCAAGTTACCGGAGCTCGTTGGGGGAGTGACTATTCTGACAGCATGGGAATACCGTTTGACATCAGTTAGTAACTCCCCTATTTTAAGAAACCTAAACGCTTTCACAGAGTCGGCAACGCCTGAGCGACATCTCCGGTATCGCAAAGTCTACAGGCTATAAAAAAGTCTACTAATTTGCAATGGGTTAGCGTGAAAGTGAACTCCGTCTCAAATGAAAGCAGACCGTGTCTAGAAGTTGGTAAGATTTGAATTCATTTGATAGGACATTTGAAGTATTATGAACGAGCATATAAATAAATATATCCAGGCATTATGACACAGCGCCATCTAGTTCCGAGATACTTGATGGATGATACACTACGTAAATACTTTTTTAATGCAAAAACATAGGTACATATTATACATAGAAACGTCCATGACTCAGTTCAAATTCTTATTGCACAACATTTGCCCCTATTGGTACTATCCCAGTAGGCTTCTGTGTTAAGTGTCCTCCCCAATCACATAAGGCAGCCGCATACCACTGCACTAATCGTTATGGTCTATCGCCATTAACTGGTAGTTGATACATCATAATTCCACGCGGTTATTGAAAAAACTACAGAAAAACCCAATCACGTTTTACCTTAACTGGTGGTCGAAGACTTCACTGCCTACCCTTAGCCCTCGTGGTTGCAGTCACTAGACAATTTAATCTAGATTTTGACAACCCGATACGCCCAGCGGTTGTTAAAGCTGCCTTCTGTGCTAGGGGTCCCGGGTTCGAATCCCGGTAGGGACAAATGTTTGTGTGATGAGCATTAACATTTGTATCCGAGTCATGGATGTATCTATGTATAATAAGTAAGAATTTTCAAAAAAAAATATAAGTAGTATATTAACCTTTTGTATCCGTAACACAAGCCTCGATGCTTACCACGGAACTAGATGGCGCTGTGTCATAATGTCGAGAGATATTTATTTATTTATTTAAAGAAATCGCTGGGTTTCATGTAATCTTAGTATCTGTCCATTCATACTAATATTATAAATGCGGAAGTGTGTCTGTTTGTCTGTTACCTCTTCACGCTGTAACCACTGAACCGATTTAGATTATAAATAAGCCGATTGGAAAAAGCACGCTAGATACAATTATTGGTTCTTTACAGGTGGAGTCGCGGATAAAAACTAGTTATTTATAAAGCAGAAAAATGATGAATTAAGGCAAAGCCTGTCCTGTCAACCTGCATTCTCCTGGTTTTTCAGCAGGGTTGATTTCTTGTCAAGATCAGAAGGTTTCTGCAACAAAAATGGTATCTTTAGAAATCTTAGGATAGAAAATATATCGATATAAAAATAATAAAAATATATGTACCTAGGTGTGTATTATATGTATATTATTTAGTCAATAGCCGTCATAGAAAATACAAAATAACCATTAATGATTTATTCTAGTGTGTTTAGTTAGCTTATTAGTTAATATCAGAATTTACTACCAGATAGGCAGGTTTAATAAAAATACTAGGTACCTACTTAGATCCCGTTATCGATTTTTCGATACGACATATTCATTTTCATTTTCGTCAACAGATGGCGGTACTTGTCTTGGAAGAATCATCAAGCTAAAAAGTTTTTAAGCTACATACAAATTTATCGTAGATATCACAAGATGTGTGAAAAAACTGGGAAATAAACTATTCCTACATCATCATCATCATCATCACTATGTCAGTCACCTTTGAGTTATATATATTTAAGATTATGTAGTCCCGGTAGAGGCAAATGTTTGTGTGATGCCGTGGTAGCCTAGTGGTGTGACCTGTGGACTGAGATGTCAAAGGTCTCGAGTTCGAAACCATGTCACGCACCACTGACTTCGGAAGTTATGTGCCTATTCATCACAAGCTCAAACGGTGAAGGAAAACATGGTGAGGAAACCTGCATGCTTGAGAGATTTGTCGACTCATTCGTCAACTCGCGCGCGTGAAACTCGCGCGCGCGCGCGAGTTGGCACCTTCCAATTTTACCTACCTTTTTCGTCGTCAACTCGCGCGCACTGTTAAAGTACAGTCAAATAAAAATGAATTAAAACCAAAAATCTTTATATAACTTACTATACCCGCGGCTTTGCCCACAGTGGCTGATTCGGTGAAGTACGGTATAGATGAACACGTTACCTTCACCATTAACAAATTTATTTAACTAGTTTAGTTTTCAATTGTAATATTTGTTATAAAAATAATTTACAACAAACCCTGATCTGAGATTTTTACAGGTCCTTAGAATGATTAATTTTAATAGTAAGTAATAATTATCCAAATTCTATACTTATTGTTCTTTTTTCACATTATATGTATTGATTTTATTTTTTGTTTTATTTGCTTACCTACTTTAGAATTGTTTACTTATAATATTTAGGTTTTATTACCTATTATATTTTTATTTAACTCATTGTGATTTTTTTAGGGAAATAACCAGTTTTATACTTTTTAGTATTGTTTTATTTTATACAACTAGGAATCACAAAAACTATTATCATCAACCATATTAGCCTACTGCAGATTAGTAGACTGTATATACCATTGAGAAAATCTCACCACTAGCCTACTACAGCTCTTCTCACAAAAACAAGTTTTATTTTAAACTCAAATCGTATAAAGTGTCTTATTCATATTGAATTTTTTGAAACGTTTTTGTAGCTGACTGTCCATAAATACGTAAAATTTTATGAGCAAGCGAGTTGACGACAAGGAAAAAGGGAGGTGCCAACTCGCGCGCGCGCGCGAGTTTCCCGCGCGCGAGTTGACGAATGAGTCGATTTATCTCGATGGCATGTGAAGTGTGCCATCCCGCAGTAGGCTAGCGTGGTGGACTATAGCCTTATCCCTCTCAAATGAGAAGAGACCCATGCCCAGCAGTGGGACGTTAATGGGTTGATGATGATGATGATGAGTCATAGATAGTTTCTATGTATAATATGTATGTATTTACACAAAAATATCCAACACGTGTACGAGAGCGTACACTTCATAAGCGTCATAAAACTTCAATCTGAAGTCCTTGTTTCCAATTTTTTCTCAACAAATCATTATCTTTAAATATGTTCGGCATCTTTGCAACAGTTTTTAAATCTTGTGTATTCTTAATAAGTCGTACTCAAATTCTTGATATATTAATAATTGTTTCATATTATGTATGTATTAAGATAGAAACCATGGCTGAAAACACGTCAAATTATTCAAAACCTTGCTTGCTGATAGTAATGAGGCAACAAGATTACTGTGAATTTTATAGTTAATAGCTGTAAAAGCGTATTACCAAGAATGAATGAGAGTTATCAGTTTTAACTTCTTATTTTAACCACGCTAAGTACAGTTAAAAATATTTTCATATATAAATAATTATACGTTAACCAAATCCACATTGTCAAGTCGTATACACCAGAGATCGAAGCCTAGTATTAAAGCTATCATTAACTATAAACGGATAATCGTTTAAAATTAAACTTTAACAAACTTAACTGATCTACGAAAGGTTAAGAGCGCGTTGATGTCTTTATAATGACGGAACAGCACTCGACAATTACTTTATAATACTATGAAATTATGTGATTTTAATAAATTATTGTTTCATAATTTTGCCGTTTAGCCTCATACAATGGGTTTTTGAAACATCTGCTCGTTATATATCTCATCGTAACCCTCTTCCCACTACCCCCCTTGTAAAGTTAAAATTTCCTAAAAAATCTAATAATCTACCCGCCAAATTTCAGTTTCATTGGTCACGTGGTTTTCAAGATTTTGTGTTTAGGTATTGTGTAAGTGAATGAGCGAGTGAGTGAGTGAGAGTGAGTAGTGGAATGACTTTGTGAGAGAGTGGGTGACTCTTCACTGTTTTAGACTTGTAAATGTACCTATGCTTTACTTACTTATTACGTTCATTTGACGGTTAGAATTCAATAGAGAAAATTGCCTCATAATTTATCAATACGATGGCTTATAAATAATCAACCTTATTGCTAGATAGCTAGAGCACTTTTTCATTAATTCCTATTTTATTTAGGTCATCAAATTATTTGCTTATGCGCAACCAATTTCAATTTTCGAATTACCACCGTAACAAATATTTTGCGGTAAGTTAAATGATAAGTATATACAATGACGCCTATCGTCCCCTAAGGGTTAGACAGAGGTGTACTAATGTACACCCATATTTTGCCGGTATGTTTTAGGTCCCAAGAAATAGAGGATGAAACTATTGCCATCAAGCACAAATCTAGACATCAAGTTGCTACTGAGAATTTCATAGAAAAACCTATCTTATCTATAAAGCATGCAGGTTTCCTCATGATGTTTTCTGTCACCGTTTGAGCATGTGGTAAATACACACATACATTTGAAAAGTCTGTGAGTGGTGCGTGCCTTGGCATTGAACTCGAGACTACACTAGGTTGTCAAAGCTCATGGACACTCAACTTTTTTTAGCTTTAGTTCAATAGTTATCTCAATATACCTGCCTCGATGGTCTAGTGGTGGTGTAGTGCGACTACCGAGCAAGCGGTTTTTGAGTTCAATTTCCAGGTCGAGTAGTGTTGTTGGGTGTTTTTATGAAATTCTCAGGAGCAGCTCGGAGTTTCGATTCGTGCCCGGTTAATGGCAATAAGCTCGCTCCCTATTACATGGGACCTAAAATATAACGGCGAAATTTGAGTGCACGTTAGTACACCTCTGCCTAACCTTGCGGGGAGGACAAGCTTGATGGTACGTCTGTATATTATTTATTATTATTCTTAACTAATGAAACCTTAATTAAAATGGGTGCGTGTTTATGACCTAGGAAAGTGGCAAGTGTGAGCGGTATTATTTAACGATGCAGGTATAAATTACTGCGGGAGAATGAGCGCCACGCCCCGCGCCCAGCCGCCGCCGGCGGTACGGCGGGGACACTGTCGATATTTATTTATATCGATAAAAATATAACCTCGAACAGGCGGCTAAATATACGTGGTTGGGTTTATGTACTTTATACATAGCTTAGGTTGATCAAAACATAATCCTATAGAAAATCTCCTGTGTCGTGGAAGCAATTAAACAAACAAATACTCACGATGTACAAACACCTAACCCTGGAACAACTACCTGCAGCCCATACATACAATTGTTCTGTGAGGGGATCAAACCCGCAACACGCGGTGCAGAAAACAATCGCTCGACCACTGCACCAAACGTGCCGTCAAAACAAAATTATATAATAGATATTTTTAAAGATGATCTAAGTTTTTTTATGTGACGTTTATGTTGTGAACGGCAGGATACGATACTGACGTCATTCATAGAGCAATTGTTATTCTCAAACCAATTTGAATATTAACCGTATGTGCCTATTGTTATAATCACTTAGTTCTTAAATCAATAGTTAGGTATATTTTATAGGTATATGATATATATTTATATTTAAAGTGCTATTTTATGACTGGTAGGTTTTAGAATCGGAAAACCAATCGATAAATTGATTTAAAACTACTCTTTGTGGATTTTATAACGGTAAATTATAAAAAAAGTATATAATAATATGTAGTCTATCAACCTTCTAGTATCCGTAACACAAGCTTCGTTGCTTACCACGGGACTAGATGGCGCTGTGTCATAATGTCCATAGATATTTATTATTATTATTATTATTTCCTTAAACTTATCGGTGAAATCTGGGTATATACATACTAGTACACCTCTGTCTAACCCTTCGGGGACAATATACGTGATGGTATGTTATGTTTAATTGCGTTTCTCCTCAGTATGCCCGTGACCACGGACGCTGTAATGAATCCGAAACGTCGGGATAAAATCTGTAAAAAGTAGTATTATTTCAATGTCAAATATTTTAGTGAGTGTAAAAATACGATAATTTATAAGTTTATTGAGTTTTTTACTGCTTACAAGGTAAATGAGATTTTATATGTGTAATAATTAATAATAACTTATCGATATTATTTTTATTATTCGCGCCACATCCCTAGTGCTCTCAGTAACAAGGCAGCATCGAACGATGCATTCTGGTGATTAACCATTATTATATAAAGTAAATTCAATAATGGCCCGGTGCTAACTCGATGTTTACTGATGGCCAGCAATCTCTAAACAATGATTTTCAACGCTCTACTTCCACAAATAAAGCTTAAAATCAGTTAGCAAGATCTCAACAAATTTTGACATCGACAAAACTATTTTTGCAGTTGAAAAAGTATTTAAGGCGCTGGATTTTAAAGGATTTCTTGTGTGCGAGTTGTAAAGGTAAATTTGTGATCGTTACGGGGTAATACCGACCAGTGTTGCCAGTACATCGCAAATTACCCACATAAAAGGTAATTGTGCAAAATTTTAGGGGTTGTGAAGTTCGACAGTTACCAGGATTAAGTGCAGGCATTTTGCTGTAAACTTTGGTATATGAGCGTGTGTTTACATTTGTGCGTATATTATCACCCGTTTTTGTTATTTGGGTAAGTAGAGTATTGTTGGTACTTTGTTGATTTTGAGCTCATATTAAGGTACCGTTGCTTTTACCATGTTCTTGTATTAACGAGACATGCGTTTTTACCAATATACACGGTAACTTAGTTCAATAACACTTAAGTTTATCCTTTCCATATAACATTATTTAGTAATTATTGACAAATAACTGTCTCGTTGGTCTAACGGTAGTAAGTGCGACTACTGATCAAGAGGTTCTGGGGTCCATTCTCAGATTGAGTAAAGTGTTATTGGGATTTTCTATGAAATTCTCAGGAGCAGCTCGGAGTTTGAATTCGTGCCCGTTTGATGGTGATAGGGTGTACACTCACATATCGTCGGTATCTTTTAGATTCCATGTAACAGGGTGCCCCCTATTACATGAAAAACGTAAGTGTACATTAGTACAGTCTAACCTTATGGGAACACAATAATCTTCTTCTTTGTAAAACGTAAAAATATTACCATAAATTTGGTAAACACCACAAAATATGCAATAAACATACAATTAATTTACCCAGAAATATTATAATAATGTTTCTTCATCCACACCAAAACTGTCATAGTCAAAACCCTTTTAAAATGGACGTTAACAGAATTCATTAAGGAACAGATGATTATAACGAGTATAAAGTAAAGAAACACTATCAATATCTTTGGTAACCTCCGGACAAAATATATAATTTAAAATATTAATATTAACTAATTATACGTTTAAAAGAAATATTTTATGCATAATGATATGATATAAATCTCGTACGGTTTAGGGGTGTGCGGCTGTCGATAGATTTGATATCGATGTTTAATATTTTTTGGAGAATAATTGTTGATTAGTTTAGTAGTGATTTTGTTTTTAATTTATATATTGGTTTGTGTCTTTGAAGATATGTATCAAAAGAAGAACATCATGAAAATATTTTTCTTTAGATGTTTTTCAATCGTTTTGGTGATTTATTTTAAAGTTTGGAGACATTTCAGTGTCATATTACAAAATGAAATATATGTCGGAGGAAGCTATAAGTCGGTTTGATTATTGTTTGCAAGAATAACGCAAATAATGATTTATTACATTTTTCCATAGCTTAAAACCTCCTTAGTCTAATAAAAAGTAAAAAATATTGTTATCAGTTATAGACCAATCAGAGCAGAGCATTTAGCTTGAGCGTGGTCGAGGCGCCATCTTTATTTTTGGAGGGACGCGGACAGTATTGGACATTATTGAGAAATAGCGACTGATCGAGTTGGATCATTGAGATTGAGAGTCTGAGAGACTGAAAGAGTATTAATTGTTGGTAAAAGTAAGACCGGTGCCCTGAACTCGCTGCTCGGTCTTAACTGTGCATTTTCTCTCGATATTATTGTGAAGTGATAAATTGTTATTTAATCCGAATTAAAATAATATGTAGTGCAAAACCATGATCATTATGTTTGTGCTTGTAATTAACCCTGATGATGCCCACGAAATTCTTAACCACTAATGACGATGTCAACAGAAATAATGTTTCTCCGACATCAGAAGTGGGATAACTACCTCCGCTTTCTGTCGTTTTTCAATTTATTTTCAGATTTTTCATACATACGGACACAAAGCAGATCGGCCTTTGTTAGTCGTGGTTCGAAATTCGAATACATCTGGAAGCGAGGTGCAGTCGCAATAATAAGGCATTGTAGATAAACAGAATATCGAGAAAAACTTGGTGATGTAAATACTGACGCTGGTTGGTAACGGTGGACTTCTGCTTTTGCGGATCGTGGTATACAGGAAAGTAAATTAATTCTAGTACTTATTCAAAAGTTACTTCGTTTTCAGTAAGTGATAACGTTTAAATAAAAAAATACGAACGGAATCAAACGGATAACGATGATGGCAAAATCGTTGTACTGTTGTTGTATGTTGCTGCTGTTGTACTGTTGTTGTATTTTGTTTAAAAATGTTATGATATCGGAGTTTCTGCGTGTGTGATATACTGGTACAGGTATAAATACCCAATGTGAGCTTACCAGTACGCAGACTGGGTATGTATAGCAGAAACCTGGCCGTACCCGATTAGTAAAATTTTATTGTATTATCGAGTAAAACGCCGAACTAAATCGTATGACGGTACGGACCTACGCGGGTCTCTCGTCATATCCAGTACGGCGGCGCGGTCATTCATAATGCTCGCGCTCGCGGAGAGTACGAAGTTACCCGAATACTTACGGCGATTCCCGACACGCGTACGTGTAATATTTTAGGCATTTTCTAACAAATAATTCGGTGATACAAATCTGTTCCTTATACATATCGGAATTAAGAAGTTAATTGTGTAATGATGTTAAAGAGTATTTCATTTTGAATTACTAAAAAGAGTTATTTACTTTTAATAAAGATAGAGGTCATTTTAGAGTACCTATTTTAAAATATTGGAATTGGTCGACAATAGTAATATTATTAATTTCAATGTTAACTTTTTTTTACGTCAGTTTATTTGCCTGTGAATATTTTATGAAGTCAGATTGAATTTTTGGCGGGATTTAACTGTTATCGTGTTTCTGTATTGTTTTTGTTATTTTGATTGTTGTGTTGTTATTTGTCTGTGTATAAAGTAATCGAGTTTCTAAAAGGCGACCGCTAAAGGTGATGATGATGATGATGACCGCTAAGGCCAGGTTTGGAAAACCTGTAGGTATTTTGATATAGGGTTTTAGTAAGTACAAAACACTGGAGTCCGCTGGAGTGGACACGTCGTACACATGGATGATAGTAGATTGCCAAAGTCTTTCTTCTACTCCGAACTCTCATGCGGAAAGCGCAAACAAAGAGTTCAATATCTGCGTTACAAATACGTGTTGAAACGCAATCTCGCGGCCTGTAACATATCTACTGATGGTTGGGAGGACGGAATGAAGAGTACGGAATGGCATCATACCGTCTACACTAATGTGGTGAAGTATCGCTTTGCAAGTCACATCAGAGCCCATCACAATGACCAACTGATCATTTAGTAGTCGCCGTCACCGGATACGGTGTGGAGGACACATATTAGTACCTAGGTACTGGGTATACGGCCATACCCATACCTTTGAACCCGGGTACGTTGCAAGATAATGTTGCATGGTATATCTCATGCCTATAAGATACCCTAGGAGCATGGTGGTTGTTAATGTTTAGGTAGTCTTTGTGAGAGGCGAGGCGGCGGATACAAGGCAAGGTGGCCATAACAAGATGAGGTAGCCATAGCATGGTAAGGTGGCCGTAGTAAGGCGAGGTGGCCATAGCAAGATGAGGTAGCCATAGCAAGGTGAGGTAGTCGTAGTAAGGCGAGGTGGCCGTAGTAGGGCGAGGTGGCCATAGCAAGGCGAGGTGGCCATAGCAAGGCGAGGTGGCCATAGCAAGGCGAGGTGGCCGTAGCAAGGCGAGGTGGCCATTGAAAAGTACCTAAAATCTGTTGGATAAAAGGCGAGGTGGCCAATTATCTAAAATGTGTAACGTGTATAACGGCGAGGTGGCTGTTTCGATACTATGAACTTGATTTCGTGTGTAGCGTCTGGGCTATAAGGAGTCAGATTCGATAGCAAAAGGCGTATAGCTAATTTAAGATAATATCTTATCATCGGTGTGCAGGAGATAAAATAATAATTCCTTTGGTCAGGAGTGGCCGAACGATAACAATATCTTTTTTGCAGTTAAGGACGATGCGCAACCTTCAACATCACACGAGGGCGTGTGGTATGTCAGGACGGCCGTGTCGGAGGAAGCTATAAGTCGGTTTGATTATTGTTTGCAAGAATAACGCAAATAATGATTTATTACATTTTTCCATAGCTTAAAACCTCCTTAGTCTAATAAAAAGTAAAAAATATTGTTATCAGTTATAGACCAATCAGAGCAGAGCATTTAGCTTGAGCGTGGTCGAGGCGCCATCTTTATTTTTGGAGGGACGCGGACAGTATTGGACATTATTGAGAAATAGCGACTGATCGAGTTGGATCATTGAGATTGAGAGTCTGAGAGACTGAAAGAGTATTAATTGTTGGTAAAAGTAAGACCGGTGCCCTGAACTCGCTGCTCGGTCTTAACTGTGCATTTTCTCTCGATATTATTGTGAAGTGATAAATTGTTATTTAATCCGAATTAAAATAATATGTAGTGCAAAACCATGATCATTATGTTTGTGCTTGTAATTAACCCTGATGATGCCCACGAAATTCTTAACCACTAATGACGATGTCAACAGAAATAATGTTTCTCCGACATATATATTTTATCGACAATATGGAGATTCCTGCCGAATTCTGCTCCATAAGATCAACTTGGAACAGTATACATCTCGTTTCATAAATGCATGAAAATTTTTATTTTACGTAAACACCTTTTTATTTGAATTAGACCTGTATCAAGCTAAATTTCTTACTTAAAACGAAGTTACATAATATCGTCGAACATTTTCTCTTTATCATCGCAAACCGAGCCTCCCAGCCTCCCATCTGACCATCAAAACCAATTCATAAGCCATCCTATCGATGTTCACATACAATAAAACACAAGCGCACACGCATCAACACAATCAATGCACATAATAAACAGCGGTGTGTCCACGGGCGTAACTTTAAAACAAATAGTTCTCAGAAACGAAAACTTTCATAACTTTACCAAATTGACACCTTGTTGAGACGAAGCAATTCTTGGCGATTTGCGCTGCTCGTAAGTGGCCTATTATAAAACTACCACGTTACACAAACGCTCAAAACAATCGATAATAATCCTTACGCATATGCTATTAAGATAGGTAGTGGGTGCAAAACTAATTTGGTAGAATCCTTCTCAGAATATCGGGCCTGAACACATCTCATCGACAAGTCGTTTTGTGTTTTTTTCCCATCACGGAATATCAATGAAATTTGTTCGATCCCCAATTATGTGGGCATGCCTTTATTTTCGTATTGGAAAAGGTTCCGTAATGATTTTTTAGTTAACGCGTTTATTATTGGTCGTTTATATCGTATTGGTGATTAATCAACGGTTTTTTGTATTGGTTCGGTGATTAAATGGTGTGGTGAGGTGCAAATGCCGTTCTTAGAACTCAGTTTTTTTTAAGTTATATAAATCGTTTTTAATAAGTGTATCGTTTAGTAATTACTCATTTTTATTGGTAAGCGAGAAGTACGAATAAGTTATAAATATATATATATAACAAATTAAAATAGAAGATAAGTTATTTGGGACATTCAGTACTAATTATTGTCAAATACTATCAATTACAAAAACATAAGATTACAAAAAAATATGGTTTTAAAATCTATAGGTACTCATTTCAAATTCTTCGTTTTTTTTATTCAAACACCGATTCGGCGCGGTCATTTACTTTAAAAAAAATTTAAAAAGGTTCCATTTTTAAACGCTGTGTTACGTCACAAGGGGCTGCGCGCACGTTTTTTGCTCTCGTGTATAATATGTTTAAATATTTGTTAATGCTGTGGAGCAGTAATAGCGCGTGAGTTATATGTGGGCACGCCCCGTATCGATAGCAGAACAACACTAGTGAACATCAAATTTAATTTAAAATTTATTTAATTAACTGCTTCGTTAGTTTAGTGGTCGTAATGCAACTGCTGAGCAAGAGGGTTCAATTCCAATTCGAGGAAAGTGTTATTGGGTTTGTAGCGACATCTATCTCGCCACATAAGAACTACGGACTCAGCGCGATGACGCAAACAATCCTACATCGCGCAAGTGAAATATGCACGCGAGATAGCATATATAGAACCACCCAACATCAACCGTTGGGCAGTAGCCCGCCAGGCACAACACCTCGCCTGGTCGGAGGATCCTCCTTTTCAAATGGAGGGATCACAGCTCCTTCCCTCCATAGGTTTTTGTATTAAATCCTCAGTAGCAGTTCAGAGATTGGATTCATGCCCGGTTTATGGCAATAAGCATGCCCCTATTACATGGGACCTAAAACATACCGGTGAAATGTGGTTGTTCATGAATATTAGCACACTACTACCTAATCCTTCGGGTACGATAGGCGTGATAGTATGTATATTTCATCATCATCAGCCCATTATTGTCCCACTGCTGGGCACGGGTCTCCTTTCATTTGAGAGGGGTTAGGCTATTAGGTAATCCACAACGCTAGGCCACTGCGTGTTGGTAGACTTCACACGTCATCGACAAAATCTCTCAAGCATGCAGGTTTCCTCACGACGTTTTCCTTCACCGTTTGAGCATGTGATAATTACGCAATTAACTTCCGAAAAGTCAGTGGTGCGTGCTCGTGTTTGAACTCGAAACCTTTGACATGGCAGTCCACTGGTCACACCACTAGGTTACCACAGTTTTTTATGGTATATCCACCACTGATTACCATCAATTTATGACATAACATATTTATCAATTTATCTATATTTAGTTACTAGTGAATGATTATTTAGCCACACTCACTTGTTTTGCTGTCGGTACTCACAAACTGCGCGAGCGCATCACGATGTTCAGCAATACACGCTGCTAATTACCGACTGTAAGAGTCCTTTTCTTCTCTTTCCCTCCCAGTATGCTTCGGTCTGCTTCGACATGAAATTGGTCTAAAATCACTTTCTTTCTAAAAAGGTTGGTTATCCTGGATGATAGGTTGAAGTAAAGAATACTCTATCGCCGAAAAAGCGAATTAATATATAATTCATGTTCCATCGACACGAAGAAGAAGAAGAAGAATATAATAATATAATGAATTTATTGAAAGAAACTACTACATTACCTTAATATCTAGGGTACCTATAGTTTTTATCATTCCTAAGGTATTGTATTATGAATCGTATCAAAAGGTCAAAAGAGGATAAAGTACAATGGCAATTGCTTTATTGACTAGAAAGAAATTGGTAAAAAATTAAATTGGATATTTTTTTTAAACAGTAGTTCACACTAAAATTATTTCCTGTAATTCTCACTTTGGTACAAATAAATAAATAAAAAATAACCGTCTCCTTACTAATTATAATAAGGCAGAAAGATATTTTCCGCCACCGTTCAACGCCCATTGTAACCTAGTTAAAAAAATCAGCGCATACCACTTTGATACAAATCATCGACATTCCGAGAAGGCCCATAATTGCCCCGATATTGGCCCAAATAATAGGCTTTAATACCCAAATTTGGGCCCCATAAAATAATGATCTAATGAAGTGCCCCTCAGGCGTATAATGCCATGAGTTATTTTAGTCTTGTTAACATCGAGGTCGGTTTGGTTTATTACAGTTTTAAAAGAAAGAAAGATAAAATAATGAATTTATTTTTGAAAGTCGATAAACAGATTCCTTTTTAAATGTATTTGGTCCCTAATCCCAATAGAATAATACCTACTATTACTAACATAATTCTGTTTAATGGTTCGTAAACCTCAGTCCGGTCAGGTTTAAATTTTCTGTCAAAATAATGAATTAATCAATGTTCAATTAAGCTAATATTAATTAATAAAGTGTCCAGGAGTTTGAACAACCTTCTTCCCGATTAAGGTCGTCGTTCTACCAAAATTTTCATCTCTTTGTTCCGTATTTTACCTCCATTTTGGGTAAATTAATTGTACCTCCTCTATAAGGTAGTATAATTTAGTAACCAATGTAAATTAAACCAACACAAGGCAGAGTTATGGCCTCTCGGCATATTTATTGAAATTATTGACGGCATGCGGGCGCATATTTATCAGATATCTTTAAATTTAACGTCAGTTAGCCGACTTGTTGGACAAACTGGTATTGTGTTTGCGGAACGATTTGTTTTCGCCGTACAGACAACAAATTGAATGCGGAATAAATTTTTTTTTTTTTTTTAACTGAAACTTGTTGAAACTAAACTCATTGGTCTAGTGGTAAAATGCAACTGCTGAGTACAAGGTTTTATGTTTGATTTCCAGGTCAAGCAATGTGTTATTGGGTTTTCTTTGAAATATCTCAGTAGCAGTTCGGAGTTTGGATTCGTGCCTGGTTGATGGCAATAGGCTCGCCCTCTTACAATAGGACCTAAAACATACCAGTGAAATGTGGGTTATTATGGACAAAAGCACAACGAATATGGTATGTTATGTGTTGATTAAATTATTGTCAGGAAGCCTAGCATGACTGAGAGACTTTCTCAATGGAGTGTGCACGCTGTGCCTCATATAAATACCTCTCAAATGAGAGGAATCTGTGCCCAGTAGTAGGGCGGGAAACGGGTTGATTAGTGAGTAATAAATCCTTCAGATTATTTGCGGAGTTTTTAGTTTAGTTTTTGTTCTAAATTTGCATTAATTAATTTGAATTTCCTTATTATTTATAAATCAATTAAATACCTTTTAAACTTAGTATTAAATTTGATTGCACATATGTACTATACAACTCTTCCGATCAATGCATGATGCAATGAGCATGACGCTCAAATATCGCAAATATTTGCCCAAATACGTCAAGTGCAAGTGCACTAGCATTACATGTGTATGTGGGGTTTGGGTGTGTGTGTGTGTTACGAGTAGGTATGTGTGAGTGGTTTTGAGCTCAAATTGGCTCCCACTTCGCCTCTGAGCATGAGCTGAGGAACTAATAGGCGGGGCTATACCGCAGGGTTGCCACTTGCAAGTTATTTATTTGGTCACTGATTTTTCTTATCTATTAACTATGAAGCTTTAACCATCAGAGGGATCAGCTGAGGAGTACGTACTAGGAAGATGTAGAGGACAGTTTATAAATAATGTTTACTATTTTTTTTTAATATTTAGTGATTGTAAGGCTTATATAATCGCTTATTTCTCCTCGTTGAGCTTGAAAGGAAGTACAGACAGCGATGACTTTTGATTCAGATTTGACCACAATCTTCCCTGATGGTAAGATATAGCACGCTTACCCAGAAGATACCTATCACTCGTGACTTGAAGACACCCAAATTGTGCACGTCAGGAAATACAGACTCAGGCAACCGATTTTTGTATGCCACACGGGTGGCAAGGGATGTTATGGCTCACCTGATGGTAAGCGCTTACCGTAACCTATACACGTTTGCAACACCAGTGGTGCCGCTAGTCATCATCAACCCATTATTGTACCACTGCTGGGCACGGGTCTCCTCTCATTTGAGAGGGATAAGGCTGTAGTCCACCACGCTAGCCCTGCGGGTTAGCAGACTTCACATGCCATCGAGAAATCTCTTATGCATGCAGGTTTCCTAACGATGTTTTCCTTCACCGTTTAAGCATGCGATAAATACGCACATAACTTCCGAAAAGTCAGTGGTGCGTCTCTTGGGTTTGACCTTACCTTTGACATCTCAGTCCACTGGTCTCACCGCTAGGCTACCACAACTCTCAGTAAGAAGCACATATTTTAAGATCCTTTTGAGCTCCAGTTCACACATGACGGAATGTAGTAAAGCTGGTTGGTCCCGGTTCTACACGGTATTCAAACGGATCAATAAATCCTGCCACATAAAAGAAATAGTGTAATAAAATCAAGCCTTTTCTTTATTATTTGCGTCAACTAATTATAAGGATGTAATTTTATTTGATATACGGTTAATTCCTCGTTAACTCGACTGGTTAATCACAGTTATAATTGATTATGTAATAAACAAGATATTGGACATAAATTATACATAATTGCAATCTTACTAAACGCCTGCCTAGCCTTAATTGCCTAGGACCAGTTTTAAAGACTACTTCTGATTAGATTGTTCATCCTGAGTGTGATGGGTTCGGTTTTCGAGTAGTGTAAGGTCTTATTGGGGTTTATTTAAAAAATTTTGTATTAGGTCGG
This sequence comes from Craniophora ligustri, assembly GCA_905163465.1. Classification (NCBI taxonomy): domain Eukaryota; kingdom Metazoa; phylum Arthropoda; class Insecta; order Lepidoptera; family Noctuidae; genus Craniophora; species Craniophora ligustri. Next base: position 9,421,508 of record LR990978.1, on the reverse strand, counting down.
TGTCAGAATTTAATATAACATACTATCACGCCTGTTGTCCCTGGAGGATAAGGCAGAGGTGTACTAATGTACACCTATATTTCTTCGGTATTTGCCTCCGGCCTATTGACGTCAACCGGTCACGAATAAAAACTCTGAGCTGCTACTGAGAATTGTATAAAAAACTCTATCTGACAACCCAACCTCTTGCTCATTTGTCGACATTATGACACAGCGCCATCTAGTTTCGCGTTAAGCAACGAGCCTTGTGTTATGGATACTAGATGGTTACCATCACGCCTGTCCTCCCCGAAAGGTTAGGCAGAGGTGTACTAATCTACATCACGTTACGCCGGTGTGTTTTGTGTCCCATGTAATAGGGGGCGAGCCTGTTGCCATATATATATATATATATATACATATTGCTACATAGGTATGTATTTACTTTTTTGTAAATACATACATATTATACATAGACATGACTGAGATACAAATGTTGATGCTCATTACAGAAATATTGGCCCCGGGATTCGAACCCGGGACCTGTAGCACAATACGCAGCGTTAACTACCACTGGGTTAATGGGTTCGTCATATTATACATACATATATGTATAGTTATTATTGGCCAGTCTTTTTGGCCAGGGATTTTTGCCAGCCCTACGGACTTCCAAGCCGCGGGCCCATCAATATAACAATTTAACAGGGCCGTTTCAACAGCTATAAATTAAATGAGTTAACAGCCAGCAAATATTGGCGGCTGCCCACAGCCAAACCGTACTACATTTAAATACCTACGTAAACAATATTATACTCATGAATTGCTGAAAAAAATAAACCTTTTTGACTTGAATTACTAGCCTCCCAGCCCCGTCTTCGCATAGGCATTTAATCGCATAGGCGTTTTTTAAATAAAATGTAGATTATTTTGACGACCCGAATAGTAAATAAATAAATAATAGAGCAGAGGCAGTCGAGAGTGTATAGTGTGTAGAGTAAAATTCATAAATAAATCACTTTGAAATTATCAGCCGGTCTTTCAACTGCTACAGTCTTCTATAAAGTTTTGAAGTCACATATGTCCCAGCCCAACAACTACCAACACTTCACCAATACACACAAGTGAGTGAGCCAATGTTTGTTTAAAACAGCTCATCGCTTCCGGTTGTTCGTCTGTTTGTAAAATCGTGTTTTCTTCACAAATATTTAGTTTCTGTGCTGATCTCGCCAGGAAAATGTAGATTTTTGGGAGCATTAGTTTTAAGTATATTTATTTTTTCGTGTGATTTTTTTATATTCGGAATTCTTACTGTTACGTGATTATTGGTATTTTTTTTTTATTTATACAAAGGAACCAGGTTTACGGACCACCTGATGAAAAGCGGTTACTGTAGCCTATAGACGTTTGCAACACCAGAGGTGTCACTTTCGCGTTGCCGACCCTGTGTTATTTATTTACAGTAATTTTAGAAATCACGGCATTAATTGTCAGGCAGTGCGATGGCAAACCCCGTTAGACCACCTTAAATCATAATAACCTACCTATAGTATAAAAGCTGTGGTAGCCTAGCGGTGTGACCAGTGGACTGAGATGTCAGAGGTCTCGAGTTCAAACCCAAAGCACGCACCAATGACTTTTCGGAAGTTATGTGCGTATTTATCACATGCTCAAACGGTGAAGGAAAACATCGTGAGGAAACCTGCATGCTTGAGAGATTTTCTCAATGGCATGTAATGTCAATGTCTGCCAACCCGCAGTAGGCTAGCGTGGTGGACTATAGCCTAATCCCTCTCAAATGAGAGAAGACCCGTGTCCAGCAGTGGGACAATGATGGGTTGATGATGATGAGTATAAAAGCTGAATAAAATATTGATATTATTTTAATCCTGAGGATTTGGATTTTTTACAATTGAGACATATGAGATTCCTGCCTTGTCATGGCGGGTGGCTTAATACCAGTGGATTGTAGAGAGCTGTGGTAGCTAAGTGGAATCTCAAGAATGGGCTTCAGTAGCGAGAAGTCTTGTTGTTTAACTGCTTTTGGAGTGGCTCTTTTGGTTGTGGCTTCGACGGACCAGGTTCATCGGGCGATTACCTTGTAGGTCGCGATGCTGTACAGGAGGCGCCGCAATTGAGGCGGGCTGTGGTGTTGTATGGGTGAAACCGCGACAGAAGATTTGCGAAGCCGTGGCGGAAGAAAACTCTTGGTATTAAGGTGCGCCGTTCTTTGGTGAAGCATAACATAATGAGGAAACCTGCATGTTTAATGAATTTTGCAATGGCGTGAGACGTCTGCCAACCCGGACTAAGCTAGCGTGGTGGACTATAGCCTAATCTTTACCAAATAAGACGACACCCAACAGTAAATGAAGTGATGATGTAAAATCGAACCTACTATTCAGCAGTAGCGTCTCCACAGCTCTGAGTCCAACCTGAGCTAACTACGCGACATCCCACTCACTGCACCGGTTAATATATTGACAGACAAACACACAGACATCCGTTTCCGCTGTTGACATAGTGACCACCTACCTGATTAGACACACACTTGATCGCAGCATTCCAATTTAAGATAAACATATTAATTTTGTAGTAATCTTCCATTAGAAACGATAATATTGGACGTGTCGTCCATTTTGGAGCTGAAATGACAGTTGTCCGTATAATCACGGTTGTATTTCTTAATGGGATGGGTAGAGATGTATTGAAGTGGACTAGTGATCCATGTTTTTGGAATCGGAAGAACTATTAAGTAACATCTTTCTCTCTTTACGACTAGACAGTCGTAAAGAGAGAAAGATGTTATAAGTCTGTGTCTCCAGGCAATGAAACCTACGGCATTATAGCTCCAAAACGGATAAGTCGATTTTGATTTTGTTTTTTTTTCGAAAGGTTGATTGAGGTGATTTTGAGTGCCATTAGCTATGGTTAAAATAAATCTAAAAATAACCCTCCTTCTGACGCAGTCGGGTAATTAGACCCGTAACACCTACCTGCAGGCCATACAAATACAGTTCTGTGTGGAGATCGAACCCGCACTCCGTAGCGGAGGACTCAAACACAGCCAATGCGCCAACTGTGTCGTCAAATGGGTTTAAACTTGCAAAATAAAATCAGCATGAATTTTACTGTAACTTCATTCCGCATGTGTAAAAGTAAGTAAATCACAACTCAGCTCTACATAGTATTAGCCACAGTACTGCCTAGGTCCTAGACGTTCAGTCGTGATGTTCATTGAGCTCCACTGCGGCCGTATAGCGGAAACACACAATACTTTATATTAATTGTCTAGATAGGCGGCTAACACGGAGTGTTGTACCAGTTTGGGAAAGTTTTATTTGGGAAAATAGATTCATTTTCAGTTTTTAAGTGCGATAATGCTGCTTGACCTCTGTTTTCTTTTATAAGTGCTATGTCTGTGTTTACATTATCCATGTACTATGATGACAAATAAATTTTTATTATTATTATTATTAATAATAATTGGCAGAAGCCATTCGTTGTTACTGCACCTGAGACGTAAACATATCGGAATATAATAAATTTTGGTCATTACCATTTGTTGGCGATTGTAACCATCATAAATTATCCGAAGTGGAAATTCAGGAGTTCACTGAATACCATTTAAATAAAATAAAGAAATAGAGATTTTACATTGAAGCGAATTCTATATCATTGAAATAAAACTATTCAGATTCTTTGGGATGATAAAATACGTAGTTTTATTTCAAATATATAGAGACCAACATTCTCTCCATTTTTTATGAATAGGAACGGTTAAATAAAAATAACAATATTCCCTTCTATGGTAATAAAACATCTGGTTCCCAATCGAAAAAGCCAAGACAGTACGAAACCCGAACCGCGGGGGCGTTCCACCATTAAATATTGCTTTTAATTAGCTATCAGACGCAACCATTTTGTCGGGCGCCTGCCTGACCGTAACTCAATGTTCACTGATTTTAATTACTAACCCGGCACTCAGTTAAAATAGTGTTTGTTAGTAAACGACGCGTGGAAAGTGATGTAGAAAGCTTGGGATTCAATTTGTAGATTGAACATAATATACCACCACGCCTGTCGTCCCCGAAAGGTTAGGCAGAGGTGCAATAATATATGTGTAGGCGTATATATCCCTAGGCCTTTATACATCAAACCTCATTTGACGTATTAAAACGAACACCGAGCTCTGGTGAGGTGGCCATCTTATGATAACTGACAATTAAGTTTAAAGGTTGAGAAGTGCGCTCGCAACCACGTACTCGGTGGACGTTTATCTTAATAACAAATAATCAGTGATCAGTGACTATTTAGTGCTAGATTGAATTATTAGCGATCATAATTAAATTATTAACATACGTGCTATTTTGTTCAAATATCGCCTCCTTACCCGATAATCCACGCCTATCTAAACATGCACCAATTCTGATAATAGTCGAAAGACTTTATATGTATATAGATATACACAATTCACCGGTATGTTTTGGTCTCTTGTATAAGCAGGCGCACCTATTGCCATCAACCGGGCTCGAAACCAAACTCCGAGCTGTTAGTAAGAATTTCATAGAAAACCCAATAACTTTTTGCTCGACCTGGGAATCAGGCCCTCGTGACCGGTAGACCACCGAGGCAGCCAACTATATGGAAGAGATCATTGAACATCAATATTAGTAGTAAAGTCACAACGGTCTATATTATAATTGGTCCTTATCTACTACGTTAGCTGGTGCCGACAGGACCTTGGGGGTTCTTGAAGTGTATAAGCGATATATTTGCTGAGGAGATTGTTCCTCAGCTTCTTCTTCTTCCCAGCAAACCCAATAGGAACCAGCGAAGCGGAGACATTTTTGAGGCCTTACTTAAAATGAACCGTATTTTGAGTTTGAGTTTAGTCAGGTTTGTACATAGTTTATATTTTACCTTGACATTTTTCGCTCTGAAATCCCAGCACGGGCAATTCATAATTATGATAATGCATATACTTATTAATATACGTAATTCTTTAAGTTGAGATAATGAGCTTATGTTTTATGTGATAATAAAATCTATTTATATCTTTTACTTATTAAATAAATAAATAAATATTTCCGGACATTATTACACAGCGCCATCTAGTTCCGTGGTAAGCAACGAGGCTTGTGTTACGGATACTAGATGGTTGATATACTACATATATACTTTTTTTTTGTAAATACATACATATTATACATAGATACATCCATGACTCGGATACAAATGTTTATGCTCATCACACAAACATTTGTCCCTACCGGGATTTGAACCCGGGACCCATAGCACAGCAGGCAGCGTTAACTACCGCTGGGCTAAATGCACTAAAGGCACTTTTTTTTAAATATGGCAAACTATTTTGATATTTACTATTCTACCAATAAGAAAACTGTTCTGAAGGAATGTTATGAAACAATACATACAAAATAAAACTGTACAACTATTTCAGACAATTCAAAAAGTAAGGTTGTTCTAATTGAAATAAAACATTTGAATTTGACATTGACATTTAGAAACCTAGTGTCAATTTTTGTAATTACCATGATAATGAAGCATATTTCTCATAACCTTTTAAATTAATACTGCCTCTTATATATCCTGGCACGATTTAGTATTTTAAATGCGAAATGATTTATATGTATCCAACACAAAAAGAAACAACGAACGCAGTGGCAGTGTTAATCAATGCAAATTAAAAAGAGTTTGTCTCACTTTGTCCTTAAGGACGCGGCGCAAGCGAAAAGAGAAAGCGTTCAAAGCGTTGGAATCATCATCATTATCATCACATTAACTGTTAGACGTCCACTCCTGGACATATGTCCTAGGATCGCCACAACAACCAGTCATGCGCCACAAACGTTTGTTTGTATGGACATTCTAATCTCAAAAACTACCAGAATTATTAGGAAAAATCTTTATAAGAAAGCCTATTCATTAACGATACTTTTAGGCTATTTAAAATCACGCTGCAACTCATATGAACGGAGCATCAATGAAAAATATTGCAAATACGGGGGAAAAATTTACCCACTCTCTCTTATGTGCTCGTCAGCTAGTATTTGATACGATAAAGCGCAAGCTCTTTGAGTCATGAAGGTCTTGATATGTTAAGGATATCAGTATCAGCCACCTGACCGCGCTATCATATAAACAGATGCTGTTAAATTTTAAAAATGTATAGGCCCGTTACTATTGTTTTCTTTGCCTAGACCCTTCTTAAGTCTGATTATCTAAGACTCTGAAAAACTATACTCATTATTAGGCTTAGATAGATTTATGTTTTTGTACACATGCACGAACTCGCGTTGTTCTGGACGCGAACTAGTTGTGTGTAGGTTTGTTTTGATTTTACAACTGTAGAACCTTTTTCTAATAATTGACCGACGTAATATAGTAGAATATTCGATATCTTCCGTGATTTTATGAGGATTCCTTCAGTATTCTCATTTCCCTGATACACATAGAACTGAAAAACAGGTGATTGCTTAATTTTATTAGTCCTGTAACACTGGCCAAAGGTTTACAATTCCACTGCTGGAAATGGATCTCTTTACAAATTGACATTTGTTAGGTTATACTCCATCAGGCTAAACTAACAAGTGCAAGTTAGTAGACTTGTTGTAAAAAAATCCCTCATATTTCTTCACGATGTCTCTGATTCTCTTCTCCCCTCATGATTAAAAAAAGCTCTTGCATTCGACGGCAGAACATCTAACTTAGAATTCAAAGGTCATATTATATTCTGTTAAAAACGTAAAAATATGAAAATCGCTCTAAGCTTATTATTTAAGCGCTAAATTCGTTCCAGCGATTAATTTGGTGAGAAATGTAATCGATTTTTCGTTCAACTGTGCCCAATACATATAATGGAAACGACATCTGACGATAACTGCGTGAATAAGTGAAATAACTTGTCCATATTCATATATTGACATAATTCTGACGATGACTTTACATTCAAAGTGTAATATGTAGATAAATCAATTATAAACTCGCACATATTTTTATTGAAGTAAAAGTTAAAACGCTATTTAGGACGCGTATTTTATCACGCTATATTGATATTATTAACAACAATATCTATCATCTCTCGAAATACATTCATAAAATTTTCTCAGGCTTGTAAGTTTACGTTGTTTTCTTTCACCGTTTAAGCATGTAGCGGTTGTAACTTCAAAAGGTCGGTTCAACCCCAGGCACATTTGGGGTCGAACTCGAGACCTTTAACTCCGTAGGTCACTGGTCACACCACTAGGCTACTACAGCTCTCCGCAAATTTAAATGACATAATCGCCATTTTATCGAGAAGTTTCTTCCGAAAAAATCGAATACACCATAGTAGGGGCAAAACAAGTGGAATATTCCCACTCTTTTTAGTTCAAAACAATCAAACAAACAAACATGATTTTTTACGACCAACACTCAGCCAACATAAAGCATTGTGATTTAAAAGTAAAATAGCGGATGGACAGACGGACAGACGCCGAGACATTGACACACGACTCGGCTCCCAAAATCCAGGGTTGAGTGGGAATAAAAGGATTGTTTTGGGGTCCGGTCGCCGACGGATGCCGCGCATAACTGAGACCCCAATTAAGATCCCGAAAGATTGTCGTCCCATGTTTTTGGTCGGAGCTAGTGTGAGCATGTCGTGGGATTTTCGAAGATATTTTTTGAGCGAAATATTATTAATTATTTTGTATTTATATTTTTCTGTTTAAAGAACATTAGGAAGGAACTCTAGGAAGCCCTAGGAATGTATAATCTTCGTGGGTTACAAACACGAATACACGGTCATGCGATCAAGGAAAACCATAAACTTGAGATTTTCTCGATGGTGTGTGAAGTCTGCTAAGCCACATCAGTCTTGAATTGGCAATAGATCTAAACCCTTTCTAATAAGAGGAGACCAGTGCCCACCAATCGCACACTAAACATGCCTAGTGGTAAATAATTCCAATGTAATTTATTAGACATCAACAGTAATACAATAATTAATTAATCAATCTAAGACTGTCCCTGTTTGTCAAAGAATATAGTCACTCTACCCAAGCGAACACATTTCCAACGTTTTTATTTAAGCCAATCGGTTGTTAACACCTCCCGGCGTTGTGAAGATGTGGAGATAATTACAACACACGATATAATGAGTTTGTTTCTAATTCACTAATCGAGATAGTGATTCATAACCAACAGGCTTGTGTACTAATCACAATCCCTCCTGCGTACCTGCGGGTAAGCAGAGATTGGTGAATGTGATTGTGATCGTATGATTTGGGAAATTTTGTCGAGAATTATTTTCAAAATCTGTATTTGACATAATTTTGTCGGCTTATCTCGTCTCAGGTTCACGCTATCACGCTTTTATATCTTATGGGTTATTTAGTAGTGTATATGTGGTTTTAGATAATAATAAGAACACTACTAGCTTATTAGAATATAAAATGAAAAACGAAGTTCTGATTTAGGATACTAGGTATAATTACAAGCACTCAACACGACAAGCACATGTTAGGTTAGCTTGCGGTTTTGCTTCTTGTGCAAAATCGTATATTTTTTAAATTCTTAAATTGTAATGGAACCAAGGAGATAGAGGGTAAGGAATATGAACTAAGCTAAAATAAGTATGGAATTGTGCCCGGTAATAGGCTCAATTCCCTACAAGACCTAAAAACTGCGAGACAAATATGTAAATAAATCTGTACTCCACAGGTACATTTCACGCACAATCGGGCTATAGAATGAACAACCCGAATTTCCTTAAACGACTACAGGGTCGGCAACGCGCTAGCGACACCTCTGGTGTTGCAAACGTCCACAGGCTACAGTAACCGCTTACCATTAGGCGAACCGTAAACTTATCTGAAATCCTGTGTAAATAAAAACTTATCTTCTTACCCCTACAGATACATATACAAAAACATACGTAATATTACGAGTATGTTATAAAACCTTTGGACTATTTGATTCGTCTAATAACAAAATTTCTAATTGGTCCAATAAAAACATCCTAATACATTTATTTTCGTTCAGAAACTATTTCATAAAAAGTGTTGTTTATCAATCAGTATGTAATTAAAGTGAACATTTATCCAGTTAATGTTGTTATAGGTGTCTAATGAATTCCGAGTAGGTCGAGTTTATGGTTCTCCACCACTGATGGGTCGATTGTGACCAATATATTAATGTCTACTACTTATTGAAGTCGGGTGTTGTGACACCGAAGCGTAGCGGATAGGAATAACTAATATTTTGCCGCTGGCGTTGTGTTCCGTGTCAATGTGTATTTTGTCTGTATTATGGATGTGTTTTGAAATACGATATGTCAAATGTAAGGCTTGAAACTGTGGTAGGTAGTTATTCAAAGTCTAAGACGTAAAATATAGGTCATTCTTTTTATCTATTCTGATAACTAAAAATTGGGTATGGGTAAGAACAAAGTATGGCACATACAGTGAAAGAATTTGTCCTGCTTAAGCTTCAAAGGTAATATCATAACGTACTTTCCTAGATTTTATTGTGAATCGATCAAAATGAAAAGTAAATCGATAATATGTAAGTTTTGCAGTTCACAGCCCAATTCTCGACGCTTGAGAGCGCTTAAATATTTTTAAAAGATGTCCTATACTTATGGTTTCAACGTTACGCTTTGGTGTAAATGCAGAATTATTTAACAAGGCTCCTGGCATATGGAGTTAACAAGGCGATAGTAAACCAATTATTAAGGGCAGTAAATAGTTTGCAGTAATGGTGGCCACAAATAAAACATATAATGACCATGGCTTGTTAAGCGATCGTTGAAATTCGGTGAACCAATGCGTTTTGTACATTTATTGGACATAATTTATATTTTCATTTGTTTCTGCATCAAAATCTGCAGTTTGTTAAGCTACTTCTGAGCTACGCTCCTTTTATAATAGCGCTGTAATAACTACTGTAGCATCAGCTGAGATAGGCACTTTATTTTTGACCTCACACAACCTTCATGATTTTTATGTTTTCAACCCCCGACGCAAAGACAACGGGGTGTCATAAGTTTGACGTGTCTGTGTGTGAGTGTTTGTCTGTCTGTCTCTGGCATCGTAGCTCTCGAATGGATGAACCGATTTTGATTTAGTTTTCTTTGTTGGAAATGTGAATTAGTCGGGATTGTTCTTAGCTATGTTTGACGAAAATCAGTCCAAGATGGCGGGTGGTGAGGTCACGAATTAATTGAAGGGGCTCGTAGCTAAGTGATAGCTATGCTGATTAAGGGTCAAGGTCATTCTAAAAATGCGTAATCTTTCTTTATATATTGAAGGCCCTCTGTGTTAAGCCGTCGGCCCCTGTTGTCATATAATCACTATGAAAATCGGTTGTAGTAGACAGAAATGTTGGATCCAGAACAGTAATTTGACGACCCAATTAGTCTAGCGGTAGTTAACACTGCCTTCTGTACTATGGGTCCCGGTTTTGAATGCCGGTAGGGACAAATGTTTATGTGATGAGCAAAAACATTTTTATTCGCGTCATGGATGTATCTATGTATAATATGTATTTACAAAAAAAATATCATCCACCTAGTATCCGTCAAGCCTCGTTGCTTAACTCGGAACTAGATGGCGCTGTGTCATAATGTCCAGAAATATTTAAAATATTTCTTTAATTGGGTTGTAGAAATCTGACTATCACATCGTGTAAACTACATGGCTAGATTGAAAGCCAAATCCAGTATAATCACGCAGGACTTACGCCGACGGGTTTCATGTTCTCCTAGTCACCGGGATTCAATATACACAATAAAGAATGATCTTAACTTATCTTGTGGCATTATAAATATTTTTTATGTTTTATATTCTTATGTATGGACCAATACTGGGATGACTGGCCGCAGAAGGCCCTAGAACGAGAGAGATGGAAGGAGGGTAGGGAGGCCTTTGTGCTGCAGTGGGATGAAAATGGCTGAGAAAAAAAAAAAAAAACTTATGTATGTATGTAGGTATGTCTCCACCCTTATTAATTTTTGCATTAGAAACAGTTTTCTTTTTTTCGTGTTTAAATGCATTCATAGGATTAACTATCTGTTTCTTTATCTAACCAACTTCACAATTTTTGTCATCAAGCTCTTTTAAAACTTATTTACCATCATCTCATTATAAATATTTATAAATAAACATTTCCGGACGTTTATTACACAGCGCCATCTAGCTCCGTGGTAAGCAACGAGGCTTGTGTTACGGATACTAGATGGTTGATATAGGTACTACATATATACTTTTTATTTGTAAATACATACATATACATATACATAGATACATCCATGACTCGAAAACAAATGTTGATGCTCTTCACACAAACATTTGTCGCTACCGGGATGCGAACCCGGGACCCATAGCACATCAGGCAGCGTTAACTACCGCTGAGCTAAACGGCTCGTCTCATTTTACTTATACAAACATTGTTGACCTTGACCTTGACCCGTTCCGCGGATCAAAAATTATCAGGAATACTAATTTTTTTTCGTAGATAATTTAAACCTATCTTTTATAACCCAACTAACAGAGAATATTAATTACGTTCAGAAAATTTATTAAGAAAATTAATTTCCCTCTTAAATTAAAACCTTATCTTCGGGCGAAAGCAGTACTAATTACTCCTTATAGCTAATTATAAGAACAAGAGAAAATTAATTAGGTTTTCGTTAAGCAATTATCGAGTGCTTTATTAATTACTGCACCTTGCAATACAGGTTAGTTTTTAATTAGGAAATTAATTTCTCTTCATAATAGGACGGTGATTTTGAAAATATCTTAATAACTTGATGATGTAACACCTATATTCCTAAGATCATGAGTAGAAAATTACTACACTCACAGATCGGTTCCATGTAATAGGGACGAGCCTACAGGACAAATATAAACCCCAATTTCAGACAGAGATCAATTTTTGATCAATCTTCAATGATAAGCTGAATTTAAAGTTATTTGATGGCCAATATTTGATATTCAGAGGTATGTTGCTAGGCTAGGTTTCTTGATCTTCTAGTTAAAAAATAAACTAGAGTCGTAATTATAGTACCTACTGAACAAAGTTAATGAAACTCTAATATTTTAACTATTATATTTCGAACCCTTGAAATCAGCTACATTGTACCACTTAATCCTTTTACTTGTTGCCGTCGGGTTCCTAAATTCAAATTATATTCAATTTTATACTACTTTATACTTTACTACGTTTGCTGGGTCAGCTACCCAGCAAACGTTGTTTTGCCACATTATAGGGGTTGGTGGACAACCCTTATGACTAAGGGGTATGAAAAATAGATGTTGGCCGATTCTCAGACCAGTAGGTCTGAGAATCGGCCATTCTCATGAAATTTTGTGAGCATATTGAGTACAATATGCTCACAAAATTTCATGAGAATCAGTCAAGCCGTTTCGGAGGAGTACGGGAACGAACATTGTGACTCGAGAATTTTATATATAAGATTTACATCAAAACTTGCGCAATTTTATCACAATAAATAAGGATTGTATTTAATAAAAAGTTGTGATAAATGACAATTTAAGTCTCTGTGATGTCATGATAATCATGATGATACCTAGTATGTTTCTCCGAGTTTGTTTCGGTATTTCTACTCAGCCCAGTGGTCGTCAGTTAGGAAATGTAGTTCATTCTAGTTCCTAAAAATATGTCAGAATATTTTTTCAACACAACATTTATTTTTGCTTCTGGTGAGATGAGCTGGACTCCTTCCAGAAAGACTGGTCATACATACATATATATTATAGCTGTGGTAGCCTAGTAGTGTGACCAGTAGACTGAGATGTCAAAGGTCTCGAGTTCAAACCCAAGGCACGCACCACTGAGTTTTCGGAAGTTATGTGCGTATTTATCACAAGCTCAAACGGCGAAGGAAAACATCGTGAGGAAACCTGCATGTTTGAGAGATTTGTCTCGATGTGAAGTCTGCCAACCCGCAGTAGGCTAGCGTGGTGGACTAGAGCCTAATCCCTCTCAAATGAGAGGAGACCCGTGCCCAGGAGTGGGACGTTAATGGGTTGATGATGATGATGACATACATATTATACATAAAAACATCCATGATTCAGATACAAATGTCCATTCTCAACACAAAAAAATTTCACCTCATAACAACACAGAAGGCAATCTTTAAAACTGCTGCGGTAATCGGGCCATGAGATAAAAATCCTACATCTAAGACAGCAAAAGTCGTCGGTAAAAACTAGTGTCTTATAAGGGAGAAAAAAGAACGATCGATACCGGTACTAACAAGATAGCCTATAGGTTTAAGTACTGCGTACAATGTGGCAACATTAAAAACAACACTGTTATGTTGTATGAACGCACGGGAAAGGTGCCAGTAATTATAAGATTGTAACATTCGAACTGTCTTGTTACTAGCGAACAACAATAAACAAAGATGTAATGTTGTGTGTTTCCGGTGAAAAATGTATATCTAACTAGCCGGTAAATATCTGGTGTACACACTGTTAGATAGTTTGACGAGCTTGTGTATAATTAACAGGTTAAAAAACTGCTTTGTTGGTAAGCATAGCAGCTCAGAGTTTTCATTCGTGTCCGGAATTATTGCATCATCACCCATTGATTGTCCCACTGCTGGGCGCAGATCTCCACTCATTGGAGAAGGAGTAAGGCTATAGTCTCCCACGTTAGCCTAGTGTGGGTTGGCAGACTTCATACGCCATTGAGATAGTCTCCCAAAGCTGCAGGTTTCACACACGGCATGTGATAAAAATAGTGGTGCACTGTGAAGTTAAAGGTCTCGAGTTCAATTCCAATGCACGCACCGCTGTCTTTTGAAGGTCCGAGCGTATTTATCACATGCTCAAACCGTGAACCATAACATCGTGAACACTGAATGGAAATTTGAAATCTACCGACCCGCACTAGGCTATTATAGTCCTATTATAGTACTGTAGCCTTATCCCACTCATAATAGAGGAGACCCGTGCCCCGCAGTGGGACGGTAAAATGGGCTGATGGTGATATATTTGAAGGGCGGGCGTTTTTGGGGGCTGTCTTTATTGTCGACGTTCAAAAAGAGCCAATTAAATTTGACCTACTTATATTTTGACTTTGTCTTTGACTTCGGTTGTCTCGTCTGTCCGTCCGTGTGTCCGCCACTGACTACGGAACGTTCTCGTTCATTTCATTAGCGATCGTGAGCAGATATCGTTACTGCGTGCCGAGTTCAATATTACAGCATACACAAGACTTTCAGATAAATTGTCACCAGCAATCGGTGGGAAAGTAATGTATTTATATGAGGGTCGTCTAGAAATTAGAATACGATGTTTTTTTATGGTGGTAAGGGGGCAAACGAGCAAGCGGTTCACCTGATGGTAAGTGATGACCGCCGCCCATGGACATTTGCAACACTAGAGACTTGCAAATGCGTTGCGAAACACCTTAGAAACCGTTCTTGGTAACCTTACTCACTCGCAGAAAGACAACTATTGTTGATTCACTGCGGTCTTCTGTAAGGCGGAGGTACTTCCCCAGTCGGGCAGCTCAATTGAGCGAGACATCTCGCTATGCCCTACCTCCTACTTTAAACGCATATTTTCATTTTAAGTGTGCATGTAAAAGATAAATGCTACCATAGTTTTTTTTAGTTGTGGTTTAATTACTACTTTAATTTCGGTTTTCAGGACAAAGTATTTGCTATTTTAATTGTAAGTATAGCGTTCGTCATGTTACAAACACATGAAGTGACAGAGTAAAGATTTTTGCGTCCGTTTTGATAAAAACCGTAATCGTAAACCGTTTCTGGTTTTTATAAGCAAGTGACATGACACAAATAAAGATTTTAATTAGTGTTTTAATAAAATATATTTTATTGGTACCTCGTTGGGAGAGAAATTTTTGATATATTGTATGTTAGTATTAATAAATTAATACTAACATACAATATATCAAAAATTTTACGTTTCCTTTTAGTTTTAACGTAGTTAGGTAAAAGACAATAAAGAAAAATAATGGCAAGTTCTATATTTAAACGAGTACTTCGTTTCATTTAAATACCAAGATAACGATCTATAAAATTACCGATAAAAGCTCAAAAAACTGAAAAAATCATGTGAAAACTTTGAATATACGATGTACAAAACCCACTCGAGTCTAAAACATAAATAAATAATTACATGATTATGTTGAATGAACCTTAATAACCTGCTAATCACAGCTCTTGATGCACCAAGCGGGCTAATAACGTAATGACGTGTGAGCGAGACCGAGCTATATGCCCGATAGAGATGGCCGTCCCGCCTCGAATTCACGGAGATGCGTGCACGCAAATTTGAGAAAGTAATTTACTTCTAAAATATTTTTTATGTGATTGGTATTGATACTTTGTCAGTAGTTTTAGGTATTTAAATAGCTTTGTAGGTTTAGTGGTGGTAAGTTAAGTAAGAAGGGCGCCCTAGAAGGACATACACCGACCTAATTGGTGAAGTCCTTCAATAAGGTCAGGTTATGATGTATGAATGTGGACGAGGCAAAAGTGGTATGCAGGGACCGTAGCGCATGGCATTCTGTAGTTTCTGCCTACCGCCATGCGAAAAAGGCGTGAGTGTATGTATGTATGTATGTATGTGTGGTGGTAAGTCAGATAGCAGAGCAAGAGAGATTGGCTTTGATTCCCAGGTTGAGCAAAGCTGTGTGGGCTTTTTTTTATATGAAATTCTCAATAAGAGCTGGCAGTAGCACCTCGCAGTTTGAATTCGCCAAACCGGTTGAAGGCAATAAGTTTCCTATTAGACGGGATGTCAAAAAAACATACCGGCAAAATGTGGGTGTACATTAGTACACTTCTGCCTAACCCTTCGGGGACGACAGGCGTGATAGTATGTTGTGATAAACTGATAATAATAGGGCTCCGTATTAATCGATTTGTGAAGTACACTAAATTAATACTAATTCGTCAGAGGTAGGTGCATTATTTGTCGTCGTTTGTTCTGGCGTTCGAGCTACAAAGCAAGGAGTGAAATATTCTTGATTTTGAGTATTCTATTCGCATAGTGTTCCTAGAAGAATAACAACTAAAATCAAACTAAGTAACACAGCAGGTCGGTTCATTAATAAACAGACAGAACTGTGTTGCTGGGGAGTTTGTTGCGTCGCTTCTTCTGCTCAGCAAAAACACTAGGAAGCGGTGAAGCGGTTTTTGGGGGCTGTCTCTATTGTCGAAGTTCAAAAAAAAACAATTAAATTTGGCCTACTTTGAATAAATGATATTTTGATTTTCAGTTCGGTATGTAAAACAAAGATAAATTTTTATTAAAAAAAATTCTCGTTATTAAAATAAATATATAATGTAAATAATATTATAATAATGTAAATTGTCTTCTGTACAGATTCGGAACATGTACTCGATTTCCAATTGATTTCTGACTTGAAATGAAATTCAATTGAATAGTAGGTAGCTTTTCAAAAAAACAGCTGACAATATTTTACCTATTGATGAAATCTTTGAACAAAATACAATACCTTCAAAATTTGCAATAACTTTACACTCAAATTAGTATTCAATATATACATAAATATATCCATAAAAATGGAGTGACGTCATCAAAATATATCCGTTTATGACCTTAAATACCTTATTGGTAACAATTGACCGTGGGGACTGCCAGCTATTATCACCTTTATGATTGAAATGTTAATGCCTACTATTGTGTGGACGAATTGGCAGATAGGTTCTTGTATATGTAATGATCCTTTTTTGTTTGAATGATATCATTACTTATTTTGTGAATACGTAAGTAGCAGTAAGCAGTATTTTATTGATAGCCTAGTGATGAGACAAGTGGACTGAGACTACAAAAGCCTCAAGTTTGATGCCAATGCATGCATCACTGACTTTTAGGAAGGTATGTGCGTATATATCATATGCTCAAACGGTGAAGGAAAATATCGTGAGAAAACCTGCATGCTTGAGAGATTTTCTTGATGGTGTGTAGAGACTATAAGCTAATCCCTCTCAAATGAGAAGAGACCCGTGCCCAGCAGTGGGACAGTACATAAGTCGAGAAAAATGCGAATAGAGTTTTTGCATTAGCGAATTTTGAGCTCTAACTGTGAATACATACCGACTATTAACACCTACTACTATAGGTGCAAGAGAATTTCCAGCCATTTCCGTCACTAAACCATTTTCCAAAGAACTCACGCTAGCAAATAGCCGAGCAATGACATTATAGTATTGGAAAAGTCGTGATTACATTTACAGCTTCTTGGTGTCGTCCATTCAATTTAAAACACACACTCTCCATTTCGTAAAGACCTACCTGGCAGGGAGCCAGGAGTGGTGGTGATGATGAAACGCGTGATTACAGATGAGGTACAGAATCACTAAGTAATAGTAGGTGTTGTGTGCAGAATTCACCTGTTCTAATGGGCGTGGTAGTAGTTGAGTGTCGTTCTTGGTCGATTAGTAATTATTGTTGTCTCATTCTAAACATTTTTCTTATGTCGTGGGTTTTACAAACAACAACTTTGGAACAACTATCTGTAGGCTGTACATTTGTATATGTGATCCATTTCGATTTTATTTCAGCAACCGTGCCATGCATTCAGCCTGTATCACTCAGAGGTAAAGTAAATAATTCACAGATTTTGGGATCATGGGATACGGGGAGAGTGTTTGATGTGCTAGTCATACTTACGAACATATTAAAGTTTGCAGAAGTGCTGAACCAGTGGGCTGAGAGCATTTACCATCCTTATCGTCGGCTTTATTTGCCCAATCACTGTCAACTGATTTTCACACGTCTTCGGCCCATCTCATTTTTGGAGAGGTAGGGCATAGCGACATTCCTCGCTCAAATTGAGCTGCTCGACTGGGGAAGTAACTCTGCATTACAGAAGACCGCAGTGAAATAACAATAGTTGTATTTCTGCAAGTAAGTAAGGTTACCAGAGCTCGTTGGGGGAGTGACTATTCTGACAGCATGAGAATTCCGTTTAGTACTCAGGTTAGTAGCTCCCTTATTTAAGAAAACTAGACGGTTTGTATAGGGTACACAACGCGTGAGAGACACCTTTGGTGTTGCAAACTGTATAGGCTATGGTAACCGCTTACCATCAGGCGGGCCGGAGGCTTGTTTGTCAACCTTATGACATAAAAACACTGTCTTCTGTTATAGCCACCATTGGCAATACGTTTATGGCATATTAACCCCCATATCTCTCCCTTGCTTACTTTTTTTTATGGTGATAAGGGGGCAAACGAGCAGGCGGCTCACCTGATGGTAAGTGATCACTGTCGCCCATGGACATTTGCAACACCAGAGGCTTGCAAATGCGTTGGCTAACCCCATTGAAACCATTCAGGTTTCTTAAAATAGGGAGTTACTGAACTGACAGTAAACGGAATTCGAATGCTGTCAGAATAGTCACTCCCCCAATGAGCTTTGGTAACCTTACTCACTTACAGAAAGACAACTATTGTTGATTCACTGCAGTCTTCTGTAAGGCGGAGGTACTTCCCCAGTCGGGCAGCTCAATTTGAGCGAGAAATCTCGCTATGACCTACCTCCTAGAATACTCCTACTCCTCCATATAGAACTGTCTTCTAAAATGCGTGATGGTTTGCGTTTTTTGGTGTTTTTTCTTACTCCACACACGGCAAGCTTGAAGCTTACTCCTTCGTAATATCAGTTGCATCACAATGTGACCACGTACAATGACTTAATGGTCATACATTAAGAGACAGTCACGCGTTGAGAGAATGCCTAATTGCGGAGGGTGGGGCTATAGGGCTGCTGCATTCTAAAAATAGTACAGGATCCCTTTATAAATAACCTTCACTGAACTGGTTAATGATAACCACTATGATCTTAGATCATATGATCTGAGCATAAATGTTTCTATTCAAACAAAATTAAGTCATTCTTTAGTAAATGAAAGCTAAAAGAAAAGGTTTATCATCATCAATCCATTTTCTATCTCACTGGGCATAGGCTCCTCCCATTTGAGAGATTTGATTAGGCTATAATCCACCATACTGGCCTAGTGCAGGGTGGCAAACTTTTCATGCTATCAGGGAAATCTCTCAGGTATGCAGGTTTCCTCACCATTTGAGCACATGATTAATACACACGTTACTTTGAAAAGTTGGCAGGCGTGCCTCGGTATTGAACTCAAAACCTCATCGTCACAGCTCATTGTGTTACCAGTGCCACTAGGATATCACAGCGTTTCATCATCATCTTGATCATAATTTTAAATATATGACGTCCAATGCTGGACATAAGCCTCCCTTAAGGGTTTCCATACTAACACACACATACATATACGTATTGTTACATACACAGATAACCTAACAACAATCTAAAAGCCGTGGAAATTTATTCGAGAAATAAACGGCCATAGTTCGCCCAGATAAAAAACATTTGTATGGCCTGTAACTCTGTGATATGATGTTTTTCATTTAAAAACGCATAGGTACACACGTGAGAAAAGCCCAGTGTAAATTATCGTAGAGAGTTTTTGATAAATAAATGAATATTTATCAGTTTCTGTTTTGTAGCAACCCTAATGGAGACAGAACCAATGATTGACAAATGAATGTTGTTCAATAATATAGTTCGGTCGCGTAACAGATGCAACTGTGTTAGTAGTTGACTACGGGTGTAGTCGAAAGTCAATACACTGACTATTAATAGAATCTTACAGGAATTGCAATCACTATTCCTATTAATAGCAATAGGAACTGTCAGTGATTGGATGGTTCCTATGTTGGTACGTAATCGATACTTATAAATGTGATTACGTCATTCTAATAAGTAGGTACCTAGCATTAATTGTAAGTGGACTGATGGTACATATATTTATGTATGGTATTACTGCACCTTAAACATATATCTATGATAGTGAAAGTTGGGTGGGGCAGAAGAAATATAAAGCCTTATATATGTATGTTGTAGAAAGTTTGAGAGCTATGAGAAGAATGAAGGAAGGTGTCTCTTTTGAAGGTCGGTTGAGAAATAGTGTGTTAAGGGTGCAATTAACAGATATCACTATAGTCCACTACGCTTGTCTAATGCGTGTTCGCAGAATTTACACGCCTCTGAGAATTTTTTTAGGCATGCAGGTTTCCCTACGATGTTTTCCTTCACCGTTTGAGCATCTGATAAATACACACGGAACTAAGATTTATCAGTGATAAGGCCTTGTGATCGAACTTAAAACACAGCCCACGGGTTGTGACTAGACTATTAAAGCTTCATTTATCACTGTAGATTCATATACCTACATCAAATTGTAATGAATACTATTTATAGCATATATAAAACAAGAAGCTGACTGACTGACTGACATATCAACGCAGGGCCTAAACTATAAGGGTTAGAAACTTGAAATTTTGCATAGGGGTCCCTTTTATAACGTAAGGGAGCACTAAGAAAAGATTTTTGAAAATTCACACCCTAAGGGGGTAAAACGGGGATGCAAAGTTAATATTAAACTTTTCTTTTTCGTTAAATTGCACGCAGACGAAGTTGCGGGAATCAGCTTGTTACTAATAAGATATACACACTCTACAAGAAATACGCTACATTTGATTTTAGTAGCCTGTAGATAGTTTTTTGCAATAAGAAACCTATCAATATTTATTCCTATTCGTAAAATTAGAATATGGGATCTTTAAAAATCGTCATTTATTTTAAGTATCTTTGAAATAAAACTACTTTTACGGTTTTTATCGCGGTATATTGACATTATTTTAATCTGTAGTGTTATGTATTATCAGAATCTGTTCCTTTACAAAATCTATGATCACGGACAGCATTTATATTATTAAACTTATCGCAAAGGAGAGCTTTGTCTTAGATTAACAATTCTCTTATACAATTCGGGATGTGTTTATTAACTTTTTAACCGACTTCAAAAAGGAGGAGGTTCTCAATTCGTCGGAATCTTTTTATGTATGTTCACGAATTACTTAAAAACGCCTGGACCGATTTGCAAAATTCTTTTTTTGTTTAAAAGGGTAGACTTTACAGTTGGTCCCATTGTGACCACATCATGATCTGATGATGGGATCCCAGGAAAATCGAGGGCAACCCTCAAATTTTATAGGCAATTATCACGTTTTGAATATATTTACTGAAATTGTTCCAGTATTTGCGTCTGATAATCATCATTTGATGTTGATGAGCTGATGGTGGAAGGTAGAACTCCTCAAAGGTTAAGAGTTAAAAGAAAATTCTTTCAGTTATAGGCATTTATTACATTTACATGTATTCTCCAAAGCTGTTCAAGTATTTGCATTTGAAAATCACCATCTCATGTAATGATCTGATGATGGAAGGTACAACTCCTCAACGGTTAGGAGTTGAAGGAAAAATCTTTCATAATTATAAGTATATATGGATCGATAGTTGTATTCTTTCAGGCAGTTAGATTGACCTGATATGAAAAGTTTAATATGTACAACACTAAAAAGAAAAAAATAAATTAACTTTTTAAAAAAAGAAAAACCAACTTCAAAAACTAAAAAGCAAAAAATAACTTCATACAGTTTGATCTTTTTTTTAGTTTTAAAGGTATGAAGTCGGTGCCGATGATGTGGTGGTTTTAACCACCCCGCTCAAGGTCACTCGCGGTGAGTGTACTTACTTTGGCTTGGCACCGACTTCATGCCTTTAAAACTAAAAAAAAGGTCAAACTGTATGAAGTTATTTTTTGCTTTTTAGTTTTTGAAGTTGGTTTTTCTTTTTTTATATTGTCATGATTTATCTTTTTGCAGCAAGTAAAGTAAAACCAATAAATTTTATGTTATTTTTTCTCAATGCCTTCCAATTGCAGTGAAAGATTGACTTGAAATATTGTGCTATTAATAGAATCCAATTAATTCATTTTACTCATATATAGGTATGTACCAATGTATGTCAATCTATTTTAGTATGAAATTAGATAATTTCCTAAAAACACGTGTAGCATTCTATTGTCTTTAGATAAAGTTATATTGGTACTAGCTTTGCTTAAAAAGGAGAGTTTCTAGCGATAACCCAACAACAGAAACAACACATTTTAAAATAGAGCAATGAGGTTTCATGTGTAATATGAACCTAATATGTATCTGTAACAAAGCCAAATAATAACATTAACAAAAAAAGTAAACTGTCAGCTGTCAAAACTCCCGCCAACCGTGCGTTTAGTTGTTGCATCACTTGCATTCTATTATTCAAAAATTAATTCTAAACACATAACACGAATTAGTTATGTTTAAATGCGTCTTGTTGCGTTGCCACGCATAGTTATACGCACTTGACCACACCGTGTGTTCCTGTAACGTTTTGAATTGAATGCAACGTTGTTTATTGAATGTGTACGGGTTGAATATCATATTTTTTTAAAGGTATGGAGCTGATTCGTTTTGTTTTATTGTTTTAATTTCTTTGGAAGTGTCTATGCTTACTTGGTACTAGGGATAATGATGTTATGTTTCTTAGCAATCATAAGGCAAAAGTTCAATATTGATAATTACCATTTTTTTTCATTTAGACAAATTGTGTTCCAATAAGACAGAGTTAGAATAATTTTTATTTATAAATACATCAAAGAACTCGATTTTGTACTGAATGTAATAATATTTCAAAAATATCTAATTTGAATGAATGAGATTTTTATTTGAATAGCTGATTATTGGAATAGAAGCACTGATATCCCAAGTGATATTACTATAATGATTATGTACACCAATTACACGTTTTTCTATACCCTTGCTCAACTTATCCATCCAATGGTAAATGATATAAATATGAACATTTTGCAAATTTAAATATCCGTCACTACGCAACGTTATCTCTGTTCTGCTTAACGTGTCCACGTTATTTTCGCGATCTGAGTCTTTGTATTTGATTGTTATAAACTTATAAGCTGCCATCAATATGCACCTCGCAATCTTTTATAATTCCAAACAAAACTTTAAACATAACTTCATTGTGAATCTGGTTAAATCTGAACGGTCTTAGGTGGTCTGGTCATCCAGGTATCTACATAGTTTTACTGGCTTTTGTATCTAACATAATCCTGGTTTGAACCAATTTCTTAGAGCAGATTGCTAATGATTAGGAGTGCTGTGAAGGATCCAAATGTCGGTGTTAAAATAATACCTATCAATACATTGTACCGTGGGCAAAGGTCTCCTCTCATTTGAAAGTCCACCACCTAATGCAGATTGGCAGACTTCACACACGCCATTGAGAAAGTCTCTCAAGCATGCAGGTTTCCTTGTTCCTTCCTTCCACGATGTTTTCCTTCACCGACAACAATGTAGACCATATTATTATAACTGAATGGATCAATACACAAGGAGACCCCATTAGTCTCTTGAGTCACGGATATTCGCAGAGACTTCAAATAAAATTATGACGACATTGATGCGCCAGTGCGATCTATTCCTTAGGATTGCGTCATGATCAGTGGGTCGCATCCTTTGACGCTTGACGCCATGCCTACAGAAGGGACCTAATTCGCTTAATAACATAGTTAGCTCACAGATCACATCCTTATAAGTCTATTCTTTGCCAACACCGACAAGGTTTATTAAAAATATATATCACTTAGAGCAATCGTTTGCGAAAGAATATCTTGAGATAGATATTTGAGATTTTGGTTGCCGTTGAGTAGGTAGAATTGAAATTCTAACATTAATTTGTGAAGCTGGTAATAATAGAAACCACTTAGAATCTACATTGTTGTCGTAAGTTGTAAGATAATCACCATATTCGATAAGTTTAGTTTATACTGTTTAGTATACTGTCTAATGTGAAATGTCTACTATATAAAATAGACACCTACGGAATTATTAGAAATTGAAATAAAACTATTATAGTTTTGTCTGTTTAAGCACAGACCCTGTGACAAAAATCTTTTTAAAAGTTTGAACAAATAAATCAGGATCTGAAACTAGCATACCTACCCAAAATCAAATAAATAGGTCCTTGTGAGATCTGAGAGACGAGGAACTTTCGAATCATCATCATCATCAGCATATATTCGTCCACCCTTGGACTACCTCCCCTAGTGAACGCCACAGAGCTCAAATCTTCAAATGATGACCAGTATTATTATAATCAAATGCTCGTATGTAAACTTTCCTTGAATCAATAAATCATTGCGTTCCATTTTCAAAGAACATGTGTAGACTATGTCTTCATTTAAATGTGTATGACAACATTCTATCGTCTCCCAGAAATTTAGTAAGAGACCCACATAATGACACATTCTCCACACAAAATATATTTCATTCTAACACCAATTTCGAGGTAAATTAGACAATTTAACATCAACGGGAGCCACAGTTTTTAACTACACAGTCGTTTACACGTAACACGTTACGAGTCAAAAGTAATCAAGAATTCAAATCGGGTGTCACAGTAATAATTTAATAGGTACGTCAAACGCGCATGCTTCCTGCGACTAGGGTGGGGAATGTGATGCATTGTGATGCAGTATGGCGCTTGACGTTTTTTAATCTATGACGCGATGACGTTTCGGATTAACTGACAGTGGCCGTGGTGTAGACATGGGTGTCCACACAATGGACGATATTGGAGACAGTTTGGACCTCGATGGTTGATTACTAACTGCATATTTCAATGCCGGAAGAAATAATGGAAGGTGATTGTAATGTAACATTGTATTCAAAAACTGATGCCATAAATATAGTAACTATAAGGACCTTTTATTTTAAATTCGACTCCTACTTATTGACAGAAGCGTAACGAATAGTTAGATTGAAGGTGTAAATGGCTAGTGTTAACTACTTTGTGAAGATTAACCGGTTAAGCGTTTGTTATATCTCGGAGAACATGTTAGACAGTCGGTGGCAATTGTCACACGAACCTACATAGGTATTAGGAATGTGATTGATAGACAGAAATCCGAAAATACTGAGAACCAGTTTCTACATATATATATATGACGATATATAGACCTAATTAATAAATAATAATAAATACTAAATATTCCTGGACATTATGACACAGCGCCATCTAGTTCCGTGGTAAGCAACGAGGCTTGTGTTACGGATACTAGTTGGTTGATATACTACATATTATATACTTTTTTTTTGTAAATACATACATATTATACATAAATACATCCATGACTCGGAAACAAATGTTAATGCTCATCACACAAACATTTGTCCCTACCGGGATTCGAACCCAGGACCCATAGAACAGAAGGCAGCGCTAACTACCGCTGGACTAATTGGGTCGTCATCAATTAGTGCAGCGGCCCGTGGTATGGTACCTAATTGGCTGCTGTGGTAAGGGTCTTAGGTTCGAACCCCGGTAGGAGCAAATGGATGTATATAATATATAATATGCAAAAAAAACTGTATCAACCATCTAGTATCCATAACACAAGACTCGTTGGCCAGGTAGGTTTATTATTATTATTATTATCTTTAGGAGGTCGGTATTACCCAAAAATGAATGGGTTGTGGAGTACTGATGGCCGTGTTTCGTAGCCTTTTGTAAAATATTGATGTTCAACCCGATCCTAACTAATACCTGTACCTACTTGGGAGAAGAAGGTTAAAACAGTGGAAAGAATAATTTCCCATAATAACATATACTGATAGCTTTAAGTGTCAAAATAATTGAACAAAACAATACATAGGTATATTTATCTGATAACAATACGTTTCTAAGCAGTCGTTTGGCAGTTGGGCCATATTTTTTTAATTATTACAATACCATAACCAATTCACAGACGTAACATTTTTATAAATCTCAACACAAACACAACTAAAGAAAAAAGAACAACATTTTACTACGAAGGTCAACAAAAAAAGGTTGTATTAAAGGAGCGTTTGTAAAGTGATCCACCGAAACTGTTATTTTTAAAAATTAAAATGGGCGTTCTAACGCTGTCGGCAGCAATGCTGGCCAATTGCCATTTTAATTGGCCGTTTAAACATGTTTGGATTCCATTTTCGAAACACGTTTCGTTGCAAAAAGTTTGAAAAAGGAACGCATCTGTCATTTTGTTGAGTGATCGATTTGAAATGGGAGAATGTTTGCGTTAATCATAGGATAGGTTGGTTAGGTTTTTTTTAAGTATATTTCATAGAACAAGGGATAGTGAAAATACAGGTAATTTTGGCGAGAAATTTATTAATATCAAGTTAATAATAATATCTATTTAAGTATAAATAGAATTCAATTTTTTTACACAATTACTTATATTTACGCATTTTTCGGTAGATGACTGTAACTATAAATTAAATTTTCTCCAGATATCCTTACTAGTTTATTTTATAAACCCCTGAAAGGTCATATTAAATGTGTTATCAGTAAGACAAAATGTTGAACAGCCATACATCATGTATACATACGTTTATGAAATTAAAATTAGTTGTAATAGCCTTCGAAGTTCAAAAATAATTTATTTTAGCTATAAAATTAATTCGCGTTAATCTCTAGACTGTATTCATTCATGCAGCTTAACCATGAACACTATTCAAATGAAATCGTAAATATTTAAATTTGGAACTATCAGTTAGGACCTTTATCGAGGTCTGCCACACAAGGACTTAAGGATTAAGTCGCATTTGCAATTTGTCGTACAATTTTAGCCACAATTCATATTTGTATTCTATTTTTAAATATGTAGCAATTGCACTGGTTTCTTTCACTGACGCGAATATTTTATTTCAATATCTTATTGAAATAAAACTACTTTTTATGGATTTTGTCGCGATATATTGAATATTGATGTTATTTTATTCCCGACATGTTTGATCCTTTACGGCATCTATAGTCACGGGCTGTCTGTCAATACTATAAAATATCGCAATATTATAAAATCAATAACAATGTGTTATATTTCCAGAATGATCGTGTGGCTAAATCTGAGCAGCCACACGATCATTCTGGAAATATTTTACCCAGTGGATGAACGAAAAATAATTAATTAGAATTTCTAACAACTTGGGAGATTGTAAAAGAAAAGCAATCACAAATTGGGTAAGTGTTGACGCAATATACTCGGTATATTAATTGATCATAAAAAAATATCAGCACAGTAACATTTTGCTCTACTTGAAAATATAACCCTCACATTGCTTGCAAATACTACTGACAAATCTCTTTATTATTATCCTAAAATCTTTTATTGTAACTATCAACACATTGTACAATCTTGAAATCTCAAATTAAAGTTTTCTGCAGGACAGGCCCAGCCTAGTGCAGAAAGTCTTGGAAACACCAGTTCCTTTTTGTAAAGAACTTGTATTACTTTGAGTCAATAAAGAACATTATTATTATTAAATTTTCGTTTACTACAAAACACTATACGACAATTCCGTCGCAAACAATCGTAATCGCAAGCGCACATCGAGCCTTATAACTCAATATGTATCGCTGAAAGATCTACGCAATTGCTACACTATAAACCAGCTAACCTAACTTAAACCTTACTTCAATGTAAATAGAGTTAAATATGGTATGTCAACTGTTGTATAAGAATTCACGACAGCTATCTAATAAAGATGTGTCGATAAGCTCCAATTGTCACAGTTTAAACTATAGGATCGTGTTTGGGCTTAATAAGTAATCGTACGGTTATTACAGGGCTTCATGACTGCGGAAGGTCGCTGTTGAGTGGCTGTTTGTATGAGTAATCCATACTACGAATAGGAACTCTCATTATTAGATTTTTGTAAAGAAGTTTGATAATCATAAATAATAATAAATATTACTGGACATTATGACACACAGCGCCATCAAGTTCCGTGCCAAGCAACGAGGCTTGTGTTACGGATACTAGTTGGTTGATATACTACATATATATGTAGTATATCAACCAACTAGTGATGAGCATCAACATTTGTATCCGAGTCATGAATGTATCTATGTATAATATGTATATATTTACAAAAAAAAAGTATATATGCAGTATATCAACCGACTAGTATCCGTCACACAAGCCTCGTTGCTTAGCTCGGAACTAGATGGCGTTGTGTCATAATGTCCGGGAATATTTATTTCTAGAATATTTACTTCAATATCAAAATAAATGTTACAAATGGTAAAGACTACTACATTATACGGAGCTGCGAAGTCCCTTGTTCAAGTAATCACCGTAACCAACAAAATACAGATTAAACAACCAACAAATCAATCAACCATCCATATTGGTCCAAATCTCTAACACATTCGCTTTTCTGAGAACAATATCATACCTCTTAAATTTCACGCTTCTTGATTTTACGATTTCATGTGAAAATTATTTGTCAAACAGCCTTTGTCATTATGGCGAAACCTTTTTTGCGACAAAAATATTAATTTTATATTAACACAACCGTGAAAAGGGATTGACAGTATCATAGTATCATTTTCTACTTCATAAGTGCCATTATTGTATTGGCAAACTTTTAAATTGCGCTTGAGAAGATTTTCATTCACTTTAATATTGAGAATATAGAGTTCAAAATCGCGTAGCAATAGTTTAGAGTGACGAAAGATGGGAAAGTTATCAATAAAGTCACAAAAAGTCAGAAAGGGAAGGAGCATTTGTTTTTTTTTTTACAAACAACTGCCGTGTTCCAAGAAGGTGTAAAGTGATTCTATGGTTATTTATTTTTATTGTATTGTTAATAAGCATGCTAAGGGGAACTCTTCGTAAACTATTAAACGGTTATATCGAACTAAATAGAATATAATGACCGTGAATAATGTACAATGGTTGACGGCAATCAAAGCGTATTGTTAAATCCTGACTTGACGTCTTTATCCACTAACAAAATTAGTCCCAGCGCTATAAAACCGTTATACTTCCCAACTACTTTGTAATAAAGTTCAAATTGCTTTGCTCGTCAATTTGCAAAGCGCGGCAACCATTTTATAGATCGATAGATTTCGAATTTAGAAATAATTGTGCCATGGCGCCTTCTCAGAATGGCCAGTGACAATTTGTTGCAAATAAATTCTATTTATTGTCGACATAAGATCTTCTTACACAATGTAGGTTTCTATAGAGTATCAATTGGTTATTGATGTACAAAATGTCTATCGGTTTTTGACACTAGTGTTGGGAAAAAGGGCTGTCAATTGGTTTGGTTTTATTATGAGTGACAGCAAGATCACCTTAACAATGAAGCATTATATTTTTTTCTAATATAATAAAATATATTACTTAGGTTCCAATATTTCTCTGATTTTTTTAATCGTCCTATTTAATTTCATGATTAATTTGATTATGGGTTGCGGTTTCCTGGCTTCATTGTCTCGACGATTTTTTGGATGCTAGTTATTGTTGATCCTGGTTTACAGGAGTTGCAGTAGTTGGGATAGAGTGCAGCGGGCTAGTTCTTAAAAAGAAATGCCACTGACACTAAAAAAATTACATGCTAATCACACAAATATTATTTATCCGGGATTCGAACCCAGGACCTTTACCGCAGAAGGCAGCCTTAAATACCGATACGCTAATCAGGTCCTGGATTATATCATTGGATCTATCTAATATTACTTAATAGAATTAGCAAAACTGCAATTGAAATGCAACAAAATCAATATAAACTAAATTAAATCAATTAAATTTTGGTCCCACTGTCAGCTACAAGGACCATTACCCATATTAAAAGAACGCGAGGGTAGATCACATCGTTCCTAATTCAATTATAGCCAATAAAATGGAAGCTTCGCGAAATTAATTGCGCGCGCGCTTATAAATTACTTTAGTAACGTAGGGGAGTTTAATGGCAAGCAATTGTAAATTGTATTTCTATTATTATAATGACGTTTTTAACTTTGTAACGAAATATAAATTAACGATTTGTATTCTTCGATACTAAATATGGGTCGTGGGATCATTGAATTAAAACTATATGTATTTTTTTTTATTTATTATTGTGTTGTAGACTAAATCCTGATCTCTCTAGAGTGCGATGAAACCTGTGCCCAGCAGTGGGACAGTAATAGAGTTGTTGAGGATAGTATTTGTGTTTGATGAAAGAAAACTCAAATTTGAGTTAAGTCTATACATGAACATTATAAATGTACTACTGTGTTACACTACCAGTCATATATGTATAATAAATAATAATTAATAAAAGTAGTATGTTACCTTACCTTACTAGTATGGTCCTTTGAGTCGCATCACTAAGATTGATCCAGAAATTCAAGAAAATTTCTTATGCCCCATCTCATACTACTATCCTAGCTCATTCTCCTAATTTACAAAATCTTCTAAACATTTTCATCTGCCATCTTCCCACAAGCTCTTCGACTACCATAACAGCTTACAGATACAATCTCACGCTACAATAGTCCACTGTGACGTGCAGGCGTTACGGGCTGCCCACCCGCTGGGCAAAACTATTTCGGGCACAGAGGCGAATTGGGATAGATTAAATGTTACCTGTTTTACGTAAGCTTAGAAGTAAAATATGTACTTAGCTTAAAATATTATTTTAAAATCTATGCAGTAGATATTAACAGTATTTTGTAATAGAGTTTATTTTCTCGAATTAACTGTAACATTATTAAAATATGGATATTTATTTTCGACGCGATCAAATAGTTAATAGGAGAATATGCATGTCAGTATAATTACAGAGCAGCTTACATTATCGATCTAGGGACGAAATGGGTATTTTAATTTAAACAATAATTTATAACAAACCTGTGGAGACTTAAAAATGATACTCTGGAAATAAAATACACACACAAACAAAAAGCCACTAAATTTTAAGCCGTTTCAGAAGTCCGTCCCTGTTACCCACTTCACTCGAAACCCAAAAACACCCAGTACACCAGAATTCCGCTAATTATTGGGAGAATAATGGCCCCAACCAATTTATGGCTCCGAACAAAGATATATGGTCATTTAATGGTCTGTCGCAGCCACAAACGGTCTTTTGTCTTGTTCTATGGTCGAAGGCCCTGTTTTTGTGGTCCTTCGACCATTCAAATTCTGTTTGGGCTACATAATTGGGCGTGTAAAATTTTATGAATTAGGCCTTTGTGTGGTGATCATTATTTTAGTGGAGTTCGGTGTTGTTTAAGTCAGGATAGGAACAAGTAACAAAGTGGTAAATGATTATTATACAATGACATTAGAAATATAGAAATGAAACAATTTGTTCTGTTTTAAGTCGGGTTTTTGTGTGGTAATATTGTTAAAGCGAATTAATTTTGAGGCCATTTAAGTTGGTATATTTTTAAGGTACACGTGGCTAAGTAATAAATACACTGATTAATTGATTTGTAAGGTTAAGCTCTGTTAGTCGAGGTCAGAATTTGGATGGGTTTTAATACATTGAGAGCTCGGACAGGACTCGGTTGATATATAAAACACAAATTGGTATATTCTTGATGATAGCCAACATGGTGTGTTTCTTGTTGGAGATCCAAAATAAAATATGTCTGAAAACTCTGGCAGCATAAAATACTATCATTCAGCCGCATCTAGGCAAGAAGCTGACCACAGCAAAGTTAGAAAATGGCTAAAAGTCTATAGGTATAACAAAACCTTCTGGAAATAAAAAGTATTAGGTAATGATTCTCTTATTGACATTTTGTTTATTAACATCCACGTCTATTTGATTAAGTAAATTTTTTTTTCAACACTTACCTGTGTACTTATTATTTCGAAAATGTATAAAATTATATACTATATTGCCCTACTTTAAAAAAGCAACTCTTCGGCTTATTTTATGAGAAGTTTCAAGTTCATAACACATGTAACAATGTTACATGTTACATGCACAAACATATCTTTAATTATATTCAAACTCATTGCGAAAACACAAGAAAGAACCTTAATAAAAAGCTTAAACAATGTATTAGATAAACTATTTTCTTGTAAAATACATAAATGTACATGAACACCTACGTCGTTTGAAAATACAACATGGTAACACGATTCCTTTTTAGATATTTTCTTTTTTGATAATAATTGACAACATGTTCTATTGAAATAAAACTACTTTCTACGGATTTTATTTCGATATAATGATTTTATAATATTCGCGAAAATATTAGAAATCAATTTCATGTACTATTTTCACAAGTTTTTATAATAATGCGTAGAGTTATAACTTACGAAATACAATTTATAAACAAATGCAATATTATTTTGTTTTATTGGTGGGAACTAATAAAAAGGGCCAATTAATCCCAAAAATACCTACTTGTCTTCGGGATTCATTACAGAATAAGAAACAATAGATAGTAAACGTGCAGACAAACTACGGTCTAATGCAGACTTCATACATTTACCAACTCATGATAGTAAAAGTACTAGTCAAAGAGGGGTGTAACCTTAAAGAAAACCAATCACATCATCATCCAAAGGTGAACATCACCAATCTTCATAATTATTGCTTTTTACAGCTACAGAAAATTGAAACAAATATCAAGTCTTATAAAATAGGTAGTACCTACTATAATGCTTTGTCAGTTTCATTGAAAAAGCCACATAATTTAATGCATGAATTGCGTTTATATTTCTACAAATAAATGCTCTCTCCCAAAGGACAGAACAAACAAAACAATGAGATGAGTCCTCAGATTTTATTCCCAGACAAACATGTTAATCGCGACAAAAAAGTCGTACGCATGTAGTGTCCTATTGTCAAGATGGCTCCCTCCCTAAATAATAGAGACATCAGACACTACAAGACGGCAATAACTTATTCAAATTAGTCGTAATACGATACCTGAGTCGCTCTTGTACGTGCACCCAATATCTGGAATCTTTGTGGCTTTTGGAGTGGAGATGCTGTAGGCATGGCAAGTACTGGCAGCGATAGAAGATACGTTGCGATAAATTGCGCTTTGATGTAATATGATAAACTTCAATAGCTTTATTGATAAATAAAACGTACATTATTATACAGATTACCTACATGTATAAAATGAGCGTGATTATTAATATGTTTTGTTTCAGTTAAATGGAAGTTTATGGTCAGGAATGTAAGAGAGGCTAAATTATTAATAAAGAGACTCACTCCTTCTACTAAACCAATGTTGCTTAGCACAAATTTCATTGAGCAGCAGTTCACAGCGCAGTGTTATTATGGCATGGTTATTTATATCTGAGTTGTAGCGATTCATAACATCATGTATGTATGTATTTTCAGAATACATGAGTTTGAAGTTTATAAATCATCTACTATCCGCAACACAAGCCTCGTTGCCTAGCTCAGAAGTAGATGGTGTTGTGTGCTTATGTTGTGGCAATCCTTGGGTGCGACCTATGTCCAGCTGTGGACGTCTAACGGTTGATGTGATGATGATGATATTTATTATTATTTTATTTGTTGTCTTGCATACAACAAAGCCTTCTTCACACACACTTCACTTAACACTGTTGGGTATCTTGACTAGGATAATACATGACAAAAGTTGTTACATTTTATTATCTAATATTTGTGTTAATGTATTAATCAGCATTTATATCGCTTCGCATCGTATTTGTACTGTAGCATGGACCTAACAACACTCTTTCTTTTACAAAACACGGCGCTTAGTGTCATCTGATTTATTTTAAGTTATTTCGTTAAGAATTATATTACGAACGTGCCTGTAATACCAGCTAATGAGTTATGGTGGTAGGAGTTGGTCCAACATGGGTGTGGCGTGATGAGTCGCGTGTATACTTGTGGATATTTTCACGCTGAGCAAGTATGGTAAATAATGGTGTAACTTTATAGTGTTTGTTTTCTATTATTCGTTTATTTATTTTTATTTTATAATTAATGTGTGCACGATGTGACATTATAAGGTATTTTCTTCGAACGGAAAATTTGGTCTAAGATTCGAACGATCGTTCTCTGGTTCTGTACATCGAACGCTTGCTCAATAAGTCAAAATAGTCCATATGTGGATTGTACCCAAAAAGTTGATTCTACGGGCTCTGAAATAGTTCACGACTGCTTGCAGTAAATGAATAATAACATAATATTTTCCGTCTTTTTTCAATGACGTCTTTAAGAGAGATTTAGTTGCATCTATCTATTATATTATATTAGGTTTGCAATAAAAAATAGGTATGTGCAGTTTGTATTGGAATTCTTTGTACCTTACCACCTGTTTCTAAAATAAGTTGCTCAAATCATAGCGAACAGAATAGTACAAAAGCAAGCAAGTCACGTGAAAATAGGTTTACTATAAAACTGGCAATTGCTCCAATAGCTGAGCTCTTAAATTAATAATAATAAATAAAACTAATTAAATTATAAATATATTATTTTTAACCGACTTCAAAAAGGAGGAGGTTCTCAATTCGTCGGTATCTTTTTTTTTTATGTATGTTCACGAATTACTTAAAAATGCCTGGACCGATTTGCAAAATTATTTTTTTGTTTAAAAGGGTAGACTTCACAGATGGTCCCATTGTAACCACATCAGGATCTGATGATGGGATCCCAGGAAAATCGAGGGCAACCCTCAAATTTTAAAGGCAATTATCACGTTTTTAATATATTTACTAAAATTGTTCCAGTATTTGCGTCTGATAATCATCATTTGATGTTGATGAGCTGATGGTGGGAAGTAGAACTCCTCAACAGTTAAGAGTTAGAAGAAAATTCTTTCAGTTATAGGCATTTATTACATTTACATGTATTCTCCAAAGCTGTTCAAGTATTTGCATTTGAAAATCACCATCTCATGTAATTTTCTGATGATGGAAGGTACAACTCCTCATCGGTTAGGAGTTGAAGGGAAAATCTTTCATAATTATAAGTATATATGGATCGATAGTTGTATTCTTTCAGGCTATTAGATTGACCTGATATGAAAAGTTTAATATATACAACACTAAAAAGAAAAAAATAAATTAACTTTTTAAAAAAAGAAAAACCAACTTCAAAAACTAAAAAGCAAAAAATAACTTCATACAGTTTTTACCTTTTTTTAGTTTTAATTTTTAGTTTTAAAGGTATGATCGTCGATGAAGTCGGTGCCGATGATGTGGTGGTTTTAACCACCCGGCTCAAGGTCACTGTTACGTTTCAGTCAAACGTAATAGTAAGTGTACTTACTATTACGTTTGGCTTGGCACCGACTTCATACCTTTAAAACTAAAAATTAAAACTAAAAAAAGGTAAAAACTGTATGAAGTTATTTTTTGCTTTTTAGTTTTTGAAGTTGGTTTTTCTTTTTTTTTAAATTTATTAATTGAATGAGTTCATTGATCGATACTTCGATAGCATAGCGAAAATTCGCTAAATAATTAGAAAAAAAAATACCGTACCATATTGAGCTTCAAAAAAAACTCGCCCTATCCAAAGTTACATAAATGAATTCAAAAAACGTCATAGATATTTTATACCAGTATTTAAAGGTTGGTACCACGACTTCAAAATACAGCATTACAATATATTAAATTATACGAATGGACAACTTCCCGCTGTTTGATGGTCCAACGTCCATTGTATGGTAGCCCACTAGCTAGTAGCTACCTCATACCAAAGCATAGGAAGATACAGAAGTTCTATTTGGGACCTATGTCTCATGGTAATGGTAGGAGGTAGGGCATAGCGAGATTTCTCGCTCAAATTGAGCTGCCCGACTGGGGAAGTACCTCCGCCTTACAGAAGACCGCAGTGAATCAACAATAGTTGTCTTTCTGCGAGTGAGTAAAGTTACCAGAGCTCATTGGGGGAGTGACTATTCTGAGTGAATTCCGTTTGCTGTCAGTTCAGTAACTCCCTATTTTAAGAAAGCTGAACGGTTTCTAAGGGATTTGGCAACGTATTTACAAGCCTCTGGTGTTGCAAATGTCTATGGGCGGCGGTCATCACTTACCGTCAGGTGCGCCGCCTACTCTTCCTTGTTGCTTGTCTCTTTAAAATTTTAGACAAAAACACAGTATCATCACCCATTTGCAAAACTGGGAACGGATCTTTTCTAAAAAAAGTCGAAATGTCAGTGGTGTGTGCCTTGGTATTGAACACAAGAACAGAGTTCAGAGACCCCGGTCACACCACATCTTGTCATACATAGTGTCAGTTGCTAGAAAAATATCAGGTCTACAGGAAATAAATAAATAAAAATAAATATTTCCGGACATTATTACACAGCGCCATGTAGCTCCGTGGTAAGCAACGAGGCTTGTGTTACGGGTACTAGATGGTTGATATACTACATACATATTTTTTTTTTAAATACATACATATTATACATAGATACATCTATGACTCGGATACAAAGAACCATACAAAGAACCCATAGCACGGCAGGCAGCGTTAACTACCGCTGAGCTAAACGGGTCGTCATTAGGGCACCTGATCTTTTAGTGGAACTTCACCACAACGAATATACCTTTATGTAGGTTCTCTGTAAATAATCTGCAAATAAAATGGTGAACTAGAACACCAAAGGCCATTTATTTGAATTACATGCTCCAACTGACACTCTATTTTTTCTCTCTTTCCTTCAAGAATTCATCCTAGAATGTCATCTAAAGTCGACAATACCAAAAAACGTGGGACTAAATGGACCTTTTACGTTGTTTTTTTGTGTAATGAAACCACGGTTATGAAGATGTCCTAAGTTTTGAATAAAATTAAATTGAAATTGCTGTCTACTTTATACGATTTACGGTCAATTTTGGATTTTTGCTGTTTTGTTATGTTAAGCTGTTGGTTTTTTGTGTGTGTTGTATTGAAAAGAAATAGTTTTATTATAGTGTCTGGTTCCGTTTGGTGTAGGAAGTCAGGGGCTTATGTTTAGAACTTGATTGTTACGCAAATGTATTAGTGTGTACGAAACAGAATATTGTGAGAATCAGAACTTGTAGGAGAAATTGCTCAACCTTCATGTTGTATCTGATGACTGCCTCGTTGGTCTATTGGTCGTAAAGTGCGACTGCTGAGCTAGAAATCTTGGATTTGATTCCCAGGTTGAGTATAGTGTTATTGGGTTTTTTATGATATTCCCAGTAACTGCTCGAAGTTTGGATTGGTGCCCGGTTGATGGCAATCCCCTATTACATATAGGTGTATATTAGTACACCTCTACCTATCCCGTCGGGGACAACAGGCGACAAACTAATTAAACATATTCACTATATTACAATAAAATAAACTGTCAATAAGTACACGGCAGAAAATACGCCTACAAAACGACAGAATCCATTATACATTTGTACACAATACGTACTTTATGTTAAGCTAACAACAACTCATCAAATGACAGCTCACTTTTATAACGATATATCAAGTAAATAACTGACCGAATACAAAAACTCAAAAGTCACACCAGCATAGTTAAAATTTAACGCAAAATTAGAACTCAATATGTTAACTATTAAGTTCTCATTCACACAATGGGGACAGATGGTTACACAAAAAATTGGTAAAGGTGTTGGAATACCATAAATTATTGGGTGGTGGACACGTGGACATTGAGATGATTTTGTATTTGTAAAGATCTTTAGGGACATTGGACAGTATTTTTTTAATCCTAGAATTGCTTAATAGCTATATATCAATATATTATACAATACTTAGTTTGTGTAAAAATTAAAAGTCACTCAATAGTTAATACTTAATTGCATGCCATAATGATGGTTTCAAATTAAAAAAACAATTATTATTATAACAAGTTCTGCACTGATTGAGAAAAAAAATTGACACAATGTACAATCTGCTTCAAAGATTGTTTTTCTTATTTCACATCCATGTGACCGCTATGTGCTATAATAAAGCGTGGCAGAAAAAAAAAAACGATTGTTTTAT
Source organism: Craniophora ligustri (assembly GCA_905163465.1). NCBI lineage: Eukaryota > Metazoa > Arthropoda > Insecta > Lepidoptera > Noctuidae > Craniophora > Craniophora ligustri. The sequence goes on along the minus strand of LR990978.1, from coordinate 9,383,782 downwards.
ACATTAACCATACGTTAATGTATAAAACAATCGTTTTTTTTTTTTGGTTATGGAAGATCTTCTTATTCTTAGTAAATGGTTCAAATTTTGAACCAGGTAAATTGAGATTAAGGTTATCTATCATCAAACTCATTTACAATCTTGGCATAAGTCTAACCAATGATTATGTAATTTTTACTTAATTTAAAAGAGTATATATCGAGTTTCTTGCTGGCTCGTCTTCATAAGACCTAACCTCTTTGAACCCTGCAAGTATAATAGTTTTGACAATTCAAAAGCACCTTGGTCTACTTGAAATAAAACATTTGATTTTGAGTCTCCGGTCATTTGAGAGGTATTAGGCGTTCAGTAAGCTAGTCACGAGGGTTGGAAAACTTGACACGCCATTGAGAAAATCTCGCAGGCTGCTTTTCTCACGATGTTTTCCTTTATCGTTTGAGCATGGGATAAATACGCACGTTACTTCGATAAGTCCTGTGGTTCGTGTCTCGTCACACCACTAGGCTATCACAGCTTTGAATACTCGTTAGTGACATATTATTTTGTGAAACCGAAGACTTTTGTGACCGTGGACAGCTGTTCCGCCCACTCTCTGACAACACGGTTATTGTTATCGTTTACGTAATATTGTTGTTTCATTTGTCGGACGTTGACTGACATCCTTATGATTGCCGACAACGGCGATGACGCTATTGAAAGAAAGAAAGAAAGAAAGAAATTTAGAATTTTAATTAATTTCATACTTTAAGATATCAGGTATTAAGTTTCATTTACTTAGTAATATCATTGCATAGCCAATAAAATACCAATTTACCTTTATTGATTTTATACTTTTCTGATTACGATAGCTATTCGTGTGGCAAACAGGACTGATGACCCAATGTGATCTTTGAAGCTAAGGGGGTCGTCAAAACGGTCACCGATCCATAGAACCCGGTATATGTAGTGTAATCTTGAAAATCAATATTTATAGTTAAAAAAATAACCCCTGTTTAGTAGATTATAAGGTTGGTGATTGTAACAAAAGTTTAAAATTATATTGCTCTCTTACGAATAGAAGACATTGAAATAGGCTAGCTGTTTGTAATTATAACATCAAGATAACCAACACCTCAATCTGCCCGTGACCATGAATGCTGTAAAGGATCCGTAATGTTGGTATAAAAAAATATCAATATACCGCGATAAAATACGTAAAAAGTAGTTTTATTTAAACTTTTACAATGACTTAATAAAAAAAAACGAAAAATTCTCAGAACGACATTTTTTTTATTTCTCCTTAATGTTACCAATTTATTCTCACTTGCATCATTGACAATTGCCGCCATACCAAAAAAAAGTAACACACCTCTACTCCAACACTTCTGAAGACCTCAAAAAAAGCCACTTTAGAAGTGACCATAGATAATGTAAAGCCTACAACATCACAATGGCTTGCTAATTGAAATCCACACAGGGATGCATAATAGCAACACAAAAGTCGTAACATTGAAAGAGGATACAGCAAAAAGTTTGGACATCTGGTGGATTTGGAAACTGTGTTCGAATGATGACAGTGCATCGATTTAAATGTGCGTCATTTTTGTACAAACACAAATTGAGTTAGTTAGGAGTTGATTAATTATGTCACATATTTATATCAATATATTATCACATAAATCATCATCATCATCATCGTCAACCCATTAATGTCCCACTGCTGGGCACGGGTCTCCTCTCAATTGAGAGGGATTGGGCTATAGTCCACCACGCTAGCCTACTGCGGATTGGCAGACATGAAACCTGCATGCCATCGAGAATTCTCTCAAGCATGCAGGTTTCCTGACGATGTTTTCCTTCACCGTTTGAGCATATAAATACGCACATAACTTCCGAAAAGTCAGTGGTGCGTGCCTTGGGTACGAACTCGAGACCTCTGACATCTCAGTCCACTGGTCACACCGCTAGGCTACCACAGCTCACATAAATAGGTAGGTATATTATTTATAACAATTACATTTGATTTAGTAGTCTATGTCCAGCAGTGGACGTCTATCGGATGATGTGATGATGATGATCATGACATTTAAATCTGTTCTCGTGTTATAGTTTACAATCATAATGTTTTTTCCATACCCTTTTTATATCAAGTAGACAAATATTACAGGTTCTTTCGAAATGTCAACACTAGTTGCACAGTTCCAAAAAGTATATAATTATACTCCATAGATACTCTTTTAAATAATTGGTTATCTTTACAATGTTTGTATGTAATCATACAGTACCGCTTTTAAATTTAATTGAGAAAACTAAATATATATAAATTCAAATATTAAATTCTATAGAGTCATCTAAACAACGCACACTATTTAGTCGAATTTAGAACGAATCTAACATAAATTTGCAAGCAATTGAATATACACTGATGTTCGCACCCCTTGAGTTAATAACACAGGAATGTTCTATAATAGCTTTATAACAGCTTTATAATAAATCCATAACGCTGTTATAAAGCATGACTATTTTCTCTAAAAAACTAAGCAGAGAAGCGCCTGAGTACTTTTATGAACTTATCATGACCTTCTATAACCTGATTAGGTACTTCTAAAATATTCTAGAGATTATTAACCCGATACCTAAACGAATTTGAAAAAAAAGATTGTTTAAAGTACAACAACACATTTGAATTTGAATTTGCATGATCTTTTCTCGCTATGATTTTCCAATAAAAAAGGACTACATTAGTTGAATATAGAAAGAGACACGACCTTTTTACGTTCAACAGCGTTAGACCCTATTTCACGCATTTCAAATATTCAAAGTTTACCGCAAAAGACTTTTTTCAAAACTTTTGAAAGCGCTACGTAATTTTTTGGTACGCAAACTTAAACCAATTTGCTTCAGTGGATTAAGCAGGGTTGAAATTTGAGTCTAAAAGTCACAAGTGGATTAAAAAGACGTGATTATTGAAGATTTAATGAGTTTCGAGAAGAGTTCGGTTCACTTTGTAGGATTTGAAAAGGATCTAAGGAGTTTTATGCATCTCCGTAGGATTTTTTGTACCTATTTATTTATAGTCAGGTTCTCATATGAATTAGATGTGACTGAATTTAGTAAATTTTGTTTATTTTTTTAGGTATATTCTTTTGATGATATTTATTCCTGTGAAAACATGGATCTTTTGAACATACTTTTGCTAGATATGTATAAGATTATTTTAAAATCTAGATGGCATCAGCATTTCTTGACGATCTCTGGGAAGAAACGCCGAAACAAACTCAGAGAATCATGGTCTCTTTTAAGATACAAATATCTTTGTTTACAATAATTATGTGAGGTTAATGATGTAGGTCATTGTATCATTTAACTTATAAATCATCATCATCATCATCAGCCTATATTCATCCACTGCTGGACGTAGGCCTCCCCTAGTGAACGCCACAGAGCTCGATCTTCGGCTCTTTTCCTCCAGTCACTGCCAACTATCTTGCGCAAGTCGTCGCTCCACCTGGCCGGCGGCCGTCCTACACTACGTTTGCCGAGTACTAAACTTATAAATAAGGCAACCAAATTAAAAAAGAAGGAAATTAGTACTTAATTGTTGTTTACCAAATACACTTTAAATAATGTCGGACAGTACGACACGTATATTCTACACAATCACGTAAGTACGACACTGTCACACGTAGATCGCATACGGTTGTGTACCGCGGGTACTGCCGCTCATTTGCCCCTATCACACATCTGTAGTACTCGGAAACTATTTAGATAAGCACCGTTGGATGTGTTGCTTTCCATTTGTGTCGACACAAAATTGGCTACACATATAAAAATGGAATAACAAAAAAAACAGCATTAGAATTTAATTTGTATTTTAAGTTTTAGAGGAGGTAGGGCATAGCGAGATTCCTCGCTCAAATTGAGCTGCCCGACTGGGGAAGTACCTCCGCCTTACAGAATACCGAATTGAATCAACAATAATAGTCTTTCTGCAAGTGAGTAAGGTTACCAGAGCTCGTTGGGGAGTGACTATTCTGACAGCATGGGCATTCCGTTTGCTGTCAGTTTAATAATTTCCTATTTAAAGAAACCAAAACGGTTTCTGCAGGGGTGTGCAACGCATTTGCAAGCCTTCAGGTGTTGCAAATGTCCATGGGCGGTGATCACTTACCATCAGATGAGCCACCTGCTCGTTTGCCCCCTTATCGCAATAAAAAAAAGTGCGATTATTAATACAAATTATCACGTACACAATCGCTAAAGTTATATAAATATTTATACCGAGCAAGGACCGAAATCGCCACGACCTAATTCGCTGATCATTTCATCACTATTATAATCATCACTTAAGTCTAAATCTCTATGATTGTCACTTCATTGATTACTTTATTTCTAGCCATATCATTTATTACCCAATCCATTGCGTTTTTTTATGTAGTTTTAGTATTATATTTTAAATCTTTCTGGGGCTGTTGCTTATAAACCCCATACTACCACAAAAAAGAGATCTGAAAAAATATCATTCAATTAGTATACTGCATTTATCTATGTTTGTAGATTAATAGCTTGAGTTTTATTGTTGTTTATATTTTAAAATTATTACACATACAGTATACCGTGTTTGGATGTTTTGTTAGTACATAATCGACACACGACCCGTACAGTGGAAAACCACCGCGTGGATCGTGTGGCGTGTGACAACTTTTGCCGGAATCTTGTCGATTCCGCGACCCACTAGACTTACATGGATTTATGTAAATTGGCAAAAATAAATAATTTATTTATTGACAACAAATCAATCTACATTCTACAGGGATGTAGTTGTGACGATAATAGCTATAACAATAAATAATAAAACTCCAGAATTAGCAATTCCTATATTCTTAATACCTACAATGCAATACAATACCTATAATATAATACATCAACAGGCATGTATACCAATAAGGTCAGGCAGAGATATAGATATTGATGTATACAACAGTTTACCGGTAAATTCAAGGTTCAATGCAAGCATGCAAGCAAGCTATTATCATTTACTGGGGACAAATTGAAATTTATTTAAAGACGGTACAAGATATTTTCCCAATTCCCTGTTCTTTCCTTTCTTTATTAAAGAACAGATAGGGAATCCTACTAATTCCTACACTTCTCAGTCTTCTCAGTCGATTGATTAGTCGCAATTCCGACTGCTAAGAAAGAGTTCCTGGTTCTATTCCCAAGTAGAGCGCTGTATATAATTATAGTATTTCTTTGCTTCAATATGTGTACATGTGATAAATACTCACATAACTTTAAAGTATCCTTAAAAGGCTGTGGTAGCTAAGTGGTGTCACCAGTAAACTGAGATGTCAAAGGTCTTGAGTTCAAATGCAACTCACCACCATTGACTTTTCAAAAGTTATGTGCGTATTTATCACATGCTCAAATAGTGAAGGAAAACATCGCGAGGAAACCTGCATGCTTGAGAGATTTTCTCGATAGAATGTGAACTTTGCCAACCCGCAGCGGGCTAGTACGGTGGCATAAATCCTTAAAAGATCTTTTTAAAGAAATAATTATACTGTATTCAGCTTACCTTAATCCCAACTCCATGTAAGCTAGCCAGACAGCGCAGGTCATAAGTCAGCTCATTGATGTCGCAGGAACATGTTACAAGTTACACTATCGCATACAACATTATGTTCCACATCAAGTGCTATTACCTCCAACATAAAGTGCTATTAGCGACAGAGTAGCACTGGGAACTTTTAGCTGTAGGGTGACCAACTTTGTTGTAGTTTTTGGAATACTAGAGTGACTAGTTTCTGTAGAAATAATATTGTTGACAAAAAAAAACAAATATGGTTGTAAAATAGAGAAATATACTTATGTATTTTTGTGTGTAAAAAATATTTGATCTGCCCGTGATCATGATTGCTGTAAAGTATCTAAAATGTCGGAATAAAATAATATTAGTACACCTGCCGCGATAAAAACTGTAACAATTAATTTTGTTTTAAAATATTTGATGTTAATATTTTTTTATATGTTCAAATGCGTAAAAACCGAAAATCCAGCCAGATGTCCGTTTTTAAAAGAAACCATTTAAATATAGCAAATCTCAAAATACCAGTTATCAAATTTACATACATAGGGAAGCCATTGTACTTTAATCATAAATAAAAAAACACTATGTTAAAAGTAAAATTTTATACTTGAACAGAAATGTACTATTGAACTCTCAAAAACTAGTTCCACAATAATAACTTGAATCTTATGAACACATACCAAAAAGAAACTCAATAATTATAATTCAGTATGTAGACTATTCACGAATCACCAAAAAACTTGGTCACACCACACCACGTACGACATATGGGTTTTTTTAAGAAATCGGGACACAAAATTGTAGTTTCCCAAACCCGTTGGAAGACAATTGTCGTTGCATTACGGTAATATTTAGTTTATTGTTGATTCCTCGTGTTGATAGCACATGACGTTTGGTATTCGAAGAAATTCGCGGGTTCAAAACGGGTTAGGTTTTACAAATTAGCCAAATGGCTTGGGAATGGGCACAAAGTATGTACGAAGTAGCTGTTGTTGGTCAACAACACACATTATTATATTTCTATAATAACTGTAGGTACTTTTAACTTTTTTTTTACTTTTTAAGAAACCTGAACGGTTTCTAAGGGGTTTGGCAACGCATTTGCAAGCTTCTGATGTTGCAAATGTCTATGGGCGGCGGTCATCACTTACCATCAGGTGAGCAGCCTGCTCGTTTGCCTCCTTATCACCATAAAAAAAAACTTGTGTCAGTAATGACGTATGGCTTACTAAGATAATTATGGTCACTGACTTATGGGCCTTAAAAGAAAGCTTAAAATCGCTCTGCGGGCTATGGAGAGAGCTTGGCGTTTCTCTACCAAATTGCCTCCGAAAGATCTTCTACTACAATAGTAACTAAGTTAGCTGTTAGTACCTGATCATAAAATCAGGTCATCCTTTTTTTTGAGAATTTGATAGGTCTTGTCTAATTCTAATAATAAAGACTTGTCACTCAGAGATCCATACAGAGCTCTTCTCTAGGGTGTGTTATACAGAATCCAGGGCCTATCCGCAGTGGTGGCAATGCCCCGTGACCTCCAATCCTGTTCATATTGCCATTGGTTCCAAGCAACCATACTCGTTGAAACCTGGAGTAGTAGGAGATGCACTGACCGATTTTTACTTCCCAACCACTTTTGGTTGCTTGTCAGTCAGTCTCTGACCATGGATGTTATAAAAAACAAAGAATATACCGCGATGAAATACCTAATAAAAAGTAGTTTAATTTCAAAGTTGAGTGTAGGTACTGATTTTACTTATTTCTTTTTTCAATTAATTTCAGTCACGACTAACGTTTATAAGTTTCGCTAAGAGCCTATTAACACTATACCAAATACACCATAAAACCATAGTGTTACCTCTCCATATCGTCACGTTTTTATTTAAACACCGACCATTAACATAACTCAAGTTCTATCCGACATAAATTTCAAATAAACAGATATAAATTATAGAAAACACTGACGAAACAATTTAAATGAATTGTCAAAAGTGTTGTTACACGCCTATTATTTATTTTGGTAACATTTTTTATGAATACTAAAGAAGTGACGCTTGTGGAATAATAAGCTTGAGAATGGAAAGTTTTACTGATTTCTTACGTTGACGCGTTTATTAGATATTAAAAAAAATAACATTTTTTGGTCACTCGGTCTGCCCGTGACCATGGACCACAGAACAGATCTGTAATGGATGCTGTAAAGGATACGAAACGTTATACAGTTTCAATATACTACGATAAAAAGTAGTTTTGTTTCAAGGAAACTTATGTTCAATTATTATTTACGAAAGATGGATAAAGAAATGGATTTTTTAACCCTTTGACCGCCACGGTCGGCTATACTCGACAAATCAGAACGTGCTCACGACGCATTCGTCGGCAAATGTCGACAAAAATATAACTATTTTACTGTAGCGTGGCGCAGGGAATTTTTTTTTCTTTATTGACGTGGCGGTCAAAGGGTTAATAAATGAGAATCGATCTCCGGATTTCCAGGTCAGCAAATGAGTCTAGAAAATATAATTTAACAATTCATGGAACTAACGCTTTCAAAGTGATACCCTATTTACGTATAAATTGTAAATTATTTCAACCCACGAATCTGCCCACCCTGTGAGTTTTAAGAGGTCATTAGTATAACAAAAACCACTTTCTTAAGAACCAGAAAACGACTACTGAGTGAGAATTATAATATATTTTTGTGTATCATCGTTTATTCCACTCGCGGGGCCACCATAGTGATTCCGGTTATCAGTTTATAGTCCTTTTTCGTAATCGATGGTACGTATACCAGAGATTTGAGACTGTACATATATCTCCTTTTTGTGTTATACTTTTTTTTAATTATTATATCAGACTTTTGCCGAATAACATTAGTCGTCCTGTCTCGTCATTGGGTCTTTAGAACTCTTCAATCTGAAACAAAGCGCCAAGATCCTGACAGCTTGTGTTTCATTATCATAACATAACATACTATCACGCCTGTCGTCCCCGAAAGGTTAGGCAGAGGTGTACTAATGTACACCCACGTTTTGCCGGTATGTTTTAGGTCCCATGTAAGCCTATTGCCATTAACCGGGCATGAATCCAAACTCCGAGCTGCTACTGAGAATTTCATAGATTTGTAATTGGTTGAAGATAGCCGTTGTAATAAAATAAATAAATTAAATTAAATAGAAAAACCCAATTACACTATGCTCTACCTGGGAATCGAACCCAGGACCTCTTGCTCGGCAGTCGCACTGTACAACCACTAGACGAACGAGGCAGCTCTATTTCATCATCATCATCAACCCATTTGCTGTATCACTGTTAGCATGGGCATAGGCCTTCTCTCATTCGAAAGAGATTAGGCTATAGTCCACCACACCAACCTAATACCTTGGCAGACCTACATATACCTTACTCGCCCATCGAGAAAATCTCTCGAGCATGTAGGTCTCCTGCAATGTTTTCCTTCACCGTTTGATCATATCTAAATATATATAACTCAAAGGTGACTGACTGACTGACTGACAAAGTGATCTATCAACGCACAACCCAAACCACAGGACGGATCGGGCTGAAATTTGGCATGTAGGTAGATGTTATAACGTAAGCATCCGGGGGTATATAAGGGGGTAAAACGGGGGTGCAAAGTATGAAACTTTTATTTTTTAGTTAAATTGCACGCGTACGAAGTCGCGGGAATCAGCTAGTGATAGATACGCACGTTATTTCGAAAAATCATGAACGCCATTCTAAAATTCTAACACAATTGACTCGGAAATAACATAACATTTTTTACGAGTAATAAAATAAAATAGATTCTGTACTTCTTTGGCTCTAATAAATGTGCAATAATTAACTGAACTTAAACTTCAAAATTCCAGTGCAAATTGAAGACGCCATTCTATTTTCGCAATGACGTCACTCGCACAGCAAACAACTGATGACCACCAGTTGGTAGGTAGTCATTCAAGTCAACAGTTTTCGAAGCTCCTCTATATGTTTTAGGAACAAGTAATATTCAAATGAACTAAATGCCCGAATTGTTGTGTTTTCGAAGAATGAAAGTTAGAAATTTAATTGCGTATCACAGTGCCTGGTATCCTTTGAATTGGATGGGTAAGGTATTTGCTGTACTTATAGAGAAGCGATACGAAGCGTACTTAATAGAATGTCTATTAAAATATTTGTTAAGATGTTTTAATACATACATACATACACTCACAACTTTTTCCCATGGAAATGGCAGAATGGCAGAAACTACAGAGTGCCACGCGCTATGGTCCCTATTTTAATAAATGTAAAGATGATGTGTGCGAAAAAAACGTATTTATAAACGTAATCTTAACATAGTTTTTTAGGATACGATTCCTGAACGAACTATTTATTATCAATATATCGCGATAAAATCTATAAAAATGAGTTTTTGAGATGAAAACAACAAAAATCGTGGAACTCGCGTCATAGTCACTGCACGCTTTCCATGAGCTATATGTATACTGTGCAGACATATATATATACCTATATATGTACATAGATATACCTCTGTGCGTTTTCACTTCTATCGGCAGTCAACATTTTTTTTGAAAGTTTTTTATGCTTCATAATTTCCTTGACGACGTAATCGAATGATTTGAAATTTAAAACAAAAATCTGATTGCCTTTCTTCTCGAACCTTGCTCTATCGCCTGGCTACATCCTAGCTCCCAGTACTGTACAACACAGTGAGTTATTATGCCAGTCGCGGCACCTGATTGCCTGCCACTAAACTGAAGCGCGTGCAGCGAATGCTACACTATGATTTAACGGTCGCTTAGACCAAGTACACACGTGCGTTACACTACTACTTCTAGGTATTACCAGTTTGGGAGTGGGCTAACTAGTGACGCTACCTTGTGATAGTTTTAGTAGAATTTAGTTAGTTATATTGGCTTGTATTGAAGAGGAACAACAATGATTTCTTTTTCTCATTAACAAGAAATTTAAACTTATTTTTATTATTATCTACAAAAGCAGTTTTTTTATAAATCGCTAAATTAAAAAAAATACAATTATTCAGAAAAACACGTTTAATGTACAATATCCCAAAAAATATAACGAAGATATTATAATTTACACAATTTATAAAAACTACCTCATATTCTACCAATTCCTATTACTACCAACCATTGTATCCCAACCCTAACATACCATAGAGGTCAACCAATAACGTTTTTTATGGAGCTGTCAAAATTTATTGACAGCTCCCTCTCTATTGGTCGCAGAGGCAATTCAAAGAACTCAATGAGCACCTATTGTGGTCAAAATACTTCAACCAATAAGATAATGGTTAGCATCCTGTTTCATACACTTTACGGATTCTAAATCGTTTTATTAAAGTACCTACTAGTTACTCCTTGTATGTGATACATACGCTATTTATGTGTACGTGTATTTAAGGCGAAATGATTTTTGTGAATGTGTGTGTATGTGTTTGTGACTGTAAAAGTGTTAGAACATTGTATTAGATCAATCAAACCAAGTAATGAGCAAAGTTTAACTTTTTGCTCGATAGATGTCGTGGGCGTCGAATTAGATCGCGATATCGTTTGCTTCACACGATTTGGTTGGGGTCCTCGACCATTTTTAATAAATAAGCCAGTTTAGATCAGAACTCAATATTGTGGTTTTATTCTCAACCCGTTATTAGTGTTCCCATCAGTTCATCCAGTGTCGGACATAATTTTGGTCCCATCGGCCGGATATTTATTTACTTTTTGGAGTCAGTGGTCCGAGAAGGATCACACCCTCGTACTCGCAGTGGATTGCTGCGGCAAGGTACGAGGTTAGTGCGGTGCAATAACACCAGCAGCAGAGACGGAGGAAAACGGAAGCAGCGTCGTTTGGCGGAAGCAGACAACGAGCTATAGTTCAACTGGTCGCCACAGAGGGCGCCACCTGTCACTTGTGTAGTGCCTTAACACCAACATCGAACGAGTGTGTGTGAGTGAAGTGCAAAACTGTGAGTACAATTATTATATTTAATCTGTCAACGTGCAAGTTCACAGAGATTCAGCAATTTGAACCTTATTTTATTAAAATTATTAACTTAGACAATTTCAAACCAAATTTGTTCGTGGTCAAAGGAGTTATCATATTGAAGAAAGGACTTAGTAGATTTTAAGTTGATTAATTATTGTGTGCATGTTTAGACTTAGAATAGTTTTATAAAAAACGAGGGAACGGGGAACCTATGCCCGATTTTCCCCACAGTAGAAAGTAATTTATCTAAACACTTGTAAAATTTGAAGCAAAATTTGGACTTGTAAATTTTTATGATAATTTATTTGTTTACAAGGACTTAGAAAATTTTAGTAGATTTTAGAATTGTCTTTTATTGTTTTACACTTAGGAAATTTATAATTGGTATTATTGATATTGTTGTTTGTTTATGGGTTTTTGCCTTTATTTTTGCGTAACGTAGCTTAGGAATTTAGATAATACTTTATTTACACGTTCTATTTATAGTAGTTTTGTAACTCATTTGTCAAAATGGAAGGATTAATAAATGTATTAAAAGAACTTCAAAATGTAATACAACGGGGTTTAACTAACTTCAAAAAGAGTCCGAGGGAAAGATTAACATTTGATTACATACAAACTAGAGAAGAATTATTAGAAAGAGATTGGAATCTATTTACAAATAATTATACTAAGCTTTATGAATTATATACAACTAAAGATAATACAAAAATAGTAGAAATGTATGATAGTGCAGAGGATACATACATTACGTATAAATGTTTGATAAAATCTATGCTGAGCAAATATAGCGTTACAAAGGCGACCGATAAGCAGTCTAGTTCATCAAGTAGTATTTCTAAATCGTGTACATTTGTAAAATTGCCTAAGATTGCCATTCCAGTATTTAGTGGTAAATATTCAGAGTGGACGACATTCCGGGACTTGTTTGTTTCACTAGTACATAAAAATGATGGGTTGGATAATGTTCAAAAAATGCACTATTTAAAGAGCCATCTCAGCGGTGAAGCTGAACAGTTAGTGAGACAAATACCCGTGTCTGATTCTAATTATGATCAATGTTGGAAAAAATTAGAGAAGAGATACAGTAATAGGAAATATCTAGTTAGCTGTATATTGCAACGTCTCTTTGGCCAGAAACGTATGCAGGTCGAATCGGCATCTTCATTAAAGGAAATGCTTGATACAACCAATGATTGCCTAAATGCTTTGAGAAATTTAAAGGTGGATGTGACAACTTGGGACGTCATGATCATTCATATTAGCGCTTTTAAACTTGATGCAGAAACCCGCAAACAGTGGGAATTTAGTATTAGCAATCTTGATTCCGATGAATTGCCCACCTTTGAGGGATTTGCGGCCTTTTTAGAGAATCGTTTTCGCGCCTTAGAATTCATAGAACCAAAACGAAATTTACCGAATCAGGTTAATAGTTCATACAATCCAAAGGCTATGGTAGTGAGTTCCAGCAACATTAAATGTGAGTATTGTAGTGAATGTCATAAACTTTGTTTCTGCAAAGCATTTGCTAAACAGTCAGTTGATAACCGCCGTGATTTCGTAGCAAAACATAAAATTTGTTTCAACTGCTTAGGTGGTAATCACATGGTATTGAATTGTAACAAATCAACCACATGCAAGCTTTGTAACAAAAGACATCATTCGTTGCTCCATCCGAATGGCGAATTGATAAATAAAATGGACGCTTCAGCAAGCAAGCCTACGGCGGGAACTAGTTCGTCAACTAGTTCTACTCCGGTAGTATCTTGCCTATCCACTAACAAAGTTACCCTACCTGGACAGGTTTTACTAGCAACCGCGCTAGTAAATGTCGAGTCTAAGATGGGTTTTCAAACGGTTAGAGCTTTACTCGATCAAGGCTCACAAGCCTGCTTTATTACCGAGTCCACAGTCCAGTTCCTCAGATTGACAAAAATTCCAATACAGGGTATCGTTTCGGGATTAGGTCAAAAGTCAACAATAGCTAAGCATATAGTACATCTAAAAATTCAGTCCCGTGTTGATCCAACATTTATGTTAAATATAAACGCATATGTCATAAGTAGAATTACCTCTTACCTGCCAGATCGAACTGTAGACAAAAAATCCTTTGACTGGATCGATTTTACTTGTTTGAAGCTGGCCGACCCACACTTCTACAAACCTAATAGAATTGACATTCTATTAGGTGCAGACGTTTATGGCTGCATGGTGAAAGAGGGCATAATTAAGAGCCCATCCGCTAGTCTAGTCGCACAGAGCACAACTTTAGGGTGGATCTTGTCTGGGGTAGTCAGTTCAACCACTAGTTCACGCTACACACAACCCAGCGTCTGCGTAATGCACGTTAGTCTCACAACAGATCAAATTTTAAGACAGTTCTGGGAAATTGAAGATAAAATTAGTTCAAGGAAAATGCTAACTCCTGAAGAACAAAAATGTGAAGATTTATATGCGAGTACTACCAAGAGAAGACAAGATGGAAGATACGAGGTGCTGTTACCATTCCGCGTTGAAGATCCTCCCTGCACATCAGGTGGGTCACGCTCTATCGCTGAAAAAAGATTTAAATCATTAGAAAAAAGGTTAGAGAAACATGCAGAGTTAAAGAAAAGATACACGGAAGTAATACATGAGTACTTACAGTTAGGACACCTTAAACTTGTTGACCAAGAAGATAATAAGAGAGAAACAGCGGTTTACTTACCTCATCACGCCGTTATAAGAGAAGATAAATCAACCTCTAAGGTGCGGGTCGTGTTCAACGCATCTGAAAGGAACAACAGAGGAATCTCTCTAAACGATACTTTGATGGTTGGGCCTACTCTGCAAGCTGATTTGAGGCATACAGTTTTGAGATGGAGACTACACTCTATTGGTTTGGTAGCTGACATAGTCAAAATGTACCGCCAAATCAGAGTGGCAGATGAACACACAATGTATCAGAGGATTCTGTGGCGAGATGACCCTAAAGAGGAGATCAAAGACTATGAACTAGTTACAGTTACCTTTGGTACAGCCTCAGCGCCATACCAAGCTGTAAGGACTTTACATCAAATTGTGTATGATGAAGGTGATAAGTATCCACTGGCAGCGGAAAAAGTCTTAAGCTCATTCTACATGGATGATTTTATGAGTGGGTGCAATGACGTCACAGAGGGCATGGAAATATATAAACAAATGAATGAGTTGTTAGGCAAAGGTGGATTTCAATTACAAAAGTGGAACAGTAATAGTAAAGAAATATTAGAAAAAATAACGACAATTGAAAGTAATCAGAACATAAATGAAATAAGTACACTAGAAAGAAATAAAGAGGACAACGACAACAATAGAGCAACAAAGAATCAAGACTATAAAGAATTAACAATTAAAGTAGACAATACTATGAAGATTTTAGGACTTACCTGGGATCGCCAAGACGATTCCTTCCAGTACACGGTTTGTCTTCAGCCATCAAACGATCAACCTGTAACAAAAAGGGCTATAGTATCAGAAATTGCTAAATTGTTCGACCCATTAGGATGGTTAGCACCTGCCATTGTGTTAGCCAAAATATTTATACAGAAGTTATGGCTAACTGGTCTTGAGTGGGACGAACAATTAACCAATGATCTTATAAAAGAATGGTATACTTACCGAGAAGAGTTGTCTCTTCTTGCCAATATACACATACCTCGGTGGCTTGGTACAAAGGCAGAGAGCGATATAGAGCTCCATGGCTTCTGCGATGCTTCGAAGGCAGCTTACTCCGCTGTGGTATACTTACGGTTAATAGATTCCGCAAATGAGGTCAAGGTTTCACTGCTGGTTGCAAAAACTAGAGTGGCACCTGTAAGGCAAGTCAGCATACCGCGGTTAGAGTTGTGTGGGGCGGTACTACTAGTAAAATTGTTATCAGAAACTGCAGAGATTTTGAATGTTTCGACGGATAGAATAAGGGCATGGACGGACTCCACCGTAGTACTAGCGTGGTTAAATAGCCACCCAAGTAGGTGGAAAACTTTCGTCGCCAACCGCACCTCTGAAATTTTAAACTTTATGAGTTCATCACAATGGCACCATGTAGCAACCAGCGAGAACCCGGCGGATTGCGCATCTCGTGGATTAATGCCAAGTAATTTTATTCAGAAGACACCTTGGTTTTCAGGACCACAGTTCCTGAAAGAGAGGAATATCATATATAAAAAGCCAAAGGATTTAGTAATAGATCTAGAACAGTCTATCAAGACTCACTTAGCGATTAGTTCCGATAGTAATGATAATATATTAAATAGATTTTCTTCTTTACAAAAATTATTAAGAGTAGTTGCATATTGTCGTAGAGTAATAAAGAGCAAAGGTGATAGGAAACCTTATTTACAAAAAAGGGAAATAGAAGAAGCCTTAGAATGCTGTCTAAAGAAAGCACAAAGAGAAAGCTTTACAATAGAATACACACAATTGAAAAATGACGGATACTTACACCTAAAAAGTAGCAAGCTGAAATCCTTATGCCCATATATTGATAATAAGGGTATTATGCGAGTGCAAGGTAGACTTGAAAGGTCATCATTAGATGAAAATATGAAACATCCAATCATTTTGTCAAATGATTCACATTTTTCACGTCTATTAGTAGCAGACGCCCATCACAAGACTCTCCATGGTGGGATACAATTGATGACGAATTATTTGAGATCAGCGTATTGGATCATTGGGGTAAGAAATCTTGTCAAGCAATGTGTTCGGAAATGTGTAACATGTGCTAAACAAAAGGCAACTATTAAAAATCAATTTATGGGATCTCTACCAACTAGCCGATGCTCACCTGCGAGACCATTCTTGCATAGCGGGGTTGACTACGCTGGACCCATCAATATCAGAACAACTAAAGGTCGTGGTCACCGATCATATAAGGGTTACGTATGCTTGTTTGTGTGTATGTCAACACGCGCTCTCCATCTAGAAGTTGTCAGTGACATGACGACTCAGGCGTTTTTAGCTGCCTTTAGGAGGTTCGTGTCTAGGCGAGGTCATTGTGCAAAGTTGTGGAGCGATAATGGTACAACATTTGTAGGAGCTTCCAGAGAGCTGCGACAGATTATAGACAATTTACATACCTCAGTTGCAGAACAGTTAGAAGCAAATAACACAGAGTGGCATTTCATTCCCCCCCACGCACCCAATTTTGGCGGTCTTTGGGAAGCGGGAGTGAAATCTACCAAGTTTCACCTTAAACGTGTAATAGGAGAGTCTACACTAACTTATGAGGAACTGAGTACACTCCTTACTCAAGTAGAAGCATGCTTGAACTCACGCCCTATGAGCATCATTAATTCAGAGGATCCTAGTGAGCCAGTACCCCTGACTCCGGGTCATTTTTTGGTAGGTGAACCCTTAATCTCTGTGCCAGATTATAACTACGAAGGTTTATCGGTTAATTCTCTAACAAGGTGGCAATTTGTTCAACGGATGTTACAGTCGTTTTGGAGACGTTGGTCTCAGGAATACCTAGCTAATTTGATGAATAGGTATAAATGGACTTCTACAGTTCCTGAACCAACCATTGGCGACGTCGTTCTTATCAAAGAAGACGATCTGCCTCCGAGTCGTTGGATGTTAGGACGTGTTCTTGAAAAACATCCCGGAGATGATAAGGTCACACGAGTTGTCACATTGCGCACCAAATCAAGTACTATAAAGAGGCCAACCAATAAAATATGTATTTTACCTATAGCTGAGTCATAAAATGATTACCTATGTGAATTGTTGTTATTGATTTTCTTTATTTTATATACGTTGTTTTTATATTTTTGTTGAAACTGTAATCATACACTGAATATATTAATATTTTTGCGTTTGTTGTTTTTATACTTTAAGTTTAATTTTATACTTATACTCAGTTGCATGTTTTAAAGGATGAAATTGTGGATAATGATCGAGTATAGTTAGAGTTTTTTCGGCTGCATTAATAAAATTGTATATGTTTAATTTTTTATATGTAGATCAAATATTGCGATGAATGAAGCTGTGATTCATTCATACTTGGATTTAGATGATTGTTTATAAATTATAAGTGTTAAACTGAAATGTAGATAGTAATTTTTTGTAGTTTGTGTATATGAATTATTCAAGCAAATTGTAATGTTTAAAGGACATTTCGCCACTAAATGTCCTTGGTGGGCGGTATGTTTGTGACTGTAAAAGTGTTAGAACATTGTATTAGATCAATCAAACCAAGTAATGAGCAAAGTTTAACTTTTTGCTCGATAGATGTCGTGGGCGTCGAATTAGATCGCGATATCGTTTGCTTCACACGATTTGGTTGGGGTCCTCGACCATTTTTAATAAATAAGCCAGTTTAGATCAGAACTCAATATTGTGGTTTTATTCTCAACCCGTTATTAGTGTTCCCATCAGTTCATCCAGTGTCGGACAGTATGTAAAACATACTAGCCTATGTCCGTGACTTCCTTTCAGCTTGAAGTTTAGAATAAATTGTTCATGTTTAAAAAGACTTTTTTATATACATCATCATCAAATACATCGTCATCTTCAGCCTACTCGTCCACTGCTGGACATAGGCCTCACCTAGTGAACGCCACGTTTTATATACATAGATACGCATAATTTTTCGAGACTTTTTCCTACTTTGAAACCTTTTTTCAACTACATTGGGGTGATTTTCCATTCTATTAGATGCGTTGAATATCAATATTTTACATGGATCACTTTAACCCGATTACTGGGCTATACTTTTCAATATCATACGGATAACTGGGCATTAAATTTTGTAATCATTGTCTTAAGTATTAAGTATACGACTTTGGGAATCACAGAAGAGTTTCGATACACTGAAAGTAGTTTGACATATGTCAAATTAATAATGACAGATTATTAATGACACACATAGCTATTATTAATGAGTGTTCACTGTTCTATATTTTCACACTTTTCACAGTTATCATGATGTTTACACGGGAGTGCAACATACAAACATATAATCACATTGTTCTGCATATATTTGTAAGTGTTTGTATGTGTATGTGAGCTTAACTGCTTAGATATATTTGCATGCATGTGTTTTGTCAATTGCTTATTTGCTAATGTACGATTGATACATACCTCTATAGTCTATGAAAATGTATGTAAGGTTGTATTGCGAATATAAGAATCGCTTTATAGCAGTCGTTGAGCTCATTATAAAGGAATTTTAATAAAATCGCTTTCAGCGCTGAATGTTAAGTTATTTTTATTCAAAGTTTAACGGATGCAGGAATATTTTTGCAGACTTGAATGGGAATGGGTCATAAAATAATGGTTAGATTGGTATTGGGTATTTCATATGTAGGAGGTGTGAATTATATATGTCCTATAGTTCTTTGTAAGCTATTTTTAAATAGTTATATTGTATGTAACATTTAGTAGTATAAACGTACTGATTTTTTACACTTAGGTACGCGATATAAGATATATTTAAATTAATACGTGAAGCAAAAACATTTACCCCTTTTTATGAAAATTTCCCCACACTTATAGTCTATATAGAGAAAAAGGAAGGTACAGAATTCTAATATTAAAAAAATACAAAAAAAATATTGGTAGTTTTTCGGCTACTGGGTGACCACTAGTTCAAATAAAACTTGTTACTTTATACGGAATTTATCGCGGTATCATTAGCACCGGTCGTCGTGGTGATCCTTGGGGGAAATCGATATGATATGATGATGATGATTATTATTATGAGACTTCGGACGATTCAGATGCTTTACTGCAACACTCGATATTACTTCTCCTTATTCTGCAAGAGTCACCAGGGTAGGCCTCTTCCAAAATACACTTAAACTAATTATGTCGTTGTCAGACATCCCATCTTCATAATTTGTGAAATTTACTCCTCTAGGTGTAAAATAAAAATCTAATGATAATGGACATACTTCACAAAAATAAAAAAAAATTGCTCCGTCAAACATCAATTCAAAAATGTATCTTTCCCTATCATTAATAATAAAAATTCGTTAATTCGTATGATATGAAATTAATTCAAAAGCTACTGGGAAACGCTATAACAATAAAGTATACACATTTTACTTGTTTTTTGGGCGTGTATGAAGACATTAACTTCATACAAAAGAAGTAACGCAGAAGTACCGTTTCATACACACTTTATAATGGATTGTCGCACTGCTGAACACCAGTCTCCATTGGGGTGTAGTCCACCATGCTAGTGGGGTTTGGCAGACTTCAAACGCCATCGAGATAATCTCAAGCATGCAGGTTCCCTCACGATGTTTTCCTTCACCGTTAGAGCATGTCATGCATACACACATAATTTCAAAAAGCCAGTGGCGGGATCAAACTCGAGGACTTTGAGTTTACAGTCCACTATTCACACAATCTATCACTGCTCACTTACCTACAGTATATCATCGAGACTGTGATTTTTATTACTAATATCACTTATTCTTTCAGTTAATTCATAATTTATTTTTGTTTAGTGTATATTTTATTTGTGATTATTTTAGCTCTTTCCGCCTGACGCACAGGATTACCTAGTTCAGGCATATGTGCTAATTATATTGTAACTTTTCTTAGAATAAATTATTATTATTATTATTATATAGTGAGACACCTAAATATACACACCGATTAGTAAAACAAGCTCTGTTTGTCCCAAAGTTGTTTCAAGTTGAACTTTTGTAAGTAATTGTGATGTGCCACTTTTCACAGTAGTCAAGTAAGAGGCTCCCTACCGCGTTACCGTAATATATAGGCCAGTTAAAATTCCTTGCTTCACATATAAAATTGTAATTTTGTTGTTTTTCGGCTTTTGAATAATTTAAGAATCAATATGTGGACAGCGGCCTTATTAGGGGTTATATTTACGCTGCTGGTCACATGGGGCAAACGGTGGTGATCGTCAGGCTATAATAACTGAATCGAAAGAAAGAAAGAAGAATCATGGATGTTTATTTCTGTTACACTAGCTTTTGCCCGCGGCTTCGTTCACGTTAAGAAGTATTATTATTAATTAGATATAGTTTTCATACAAATTTTATCCCCTTGGGGGTGGAATTAATCAAAATCCTTTCTTAGCGGATGCTTACGTCATAACATCTACCTGCATGCCAAATTTCAGCCCGATGTGTCTAGTGGTTTGGGCTGTGCGTTGATAGATCACTATGTCAGTCAGTCAGTCGGTCAGTCACCTTTGGATTATATATTTAGATAGATGTACGTTTTCCCTCATCAAACTATTTACCTAGATTCAAATGGCTGGGCACGTTTGCCGTCTCTGAGAAGGAGGCTATAGTCTAGCTAGGTTGTAGTGCTCCACGCTAGCCTAGTGTGGGTTGACCGGCTTAACAAAGACATTGACTAAAACCATCAGGTATATATATGATCTCAAAAAAATATTTATCATCTACTCAAACGGTGAAGGAAAACGCTGTGTTGATACCTGCGTACCTAAGGATTTTTTCGATGGCTTGTGAATTCTGACCACCTGCAGAAGCCACCTGCTAGCATAGTGGACTATGTAATACTCTTATTTTTCTCACATGAGACGAGACCCATGCCCAGCAGTAGGGTTGTAAATATGTAGGTTCATGTGAAAGAAGGCATATATAATATTATTATACTTAGAAAAATCCACGATTCAGGTATAATGTGCACTAAACTATCACAGATTTTAAGTATACCTATATATGTCATGTGCTTTAAATTCAGAAATCTCTTTAAATTAATTACCCTATTTTTTAATGAATAAGTATAAAATTAAATATTTAATACCATTATAACATAGAATTTGTGGAGATTAATGGTTCCGTACAGCCAGTGTGTCCTCTTTTCTGTCCGATCGTAACTTTTAATGTTAATTATCACTTATAAATATATCACAATCACTTTTATGATTGTTCCTATAATTGTGATATTCATTTATATTTTATTACCCTTAATAAGTGTCTTGTTTTATATTAAGATGAGTTTTATGTCATGAAAATAAGGTGTAATTTATTTTAATAGCCTTTTATTACGCTTGTGTCACCAATAGGTGGGGTAGAGATGTTCTAATGTACACATAGGTACAGTTTACGTATTGCCATTCTATATTCCATATATATATTTCAATATTCCATATTTTAAGAAACCAAAACGGTTTCTGCAGGGATTGGAAACGCATTGCAAGCCTTCAGGTGTTGCAAATGACCATGGGCGGCGGTGATCACTTACCATCAGGTGAGCCGCCTGCTCTTTTGCCCCCTTTTCACAATATAAAAAGAAAGCACTATTCCTTATTGAAATCGGAAATAAGAAAGGATTTTACGCAGCGAATTCAATGAGGCAGTAAAATGATCAAATGATATTTATTTCTGTATATAGATCTTTTGAAGAGATTTTTAGAAGAAATATTAAGATTTTTTGAAGATCTTGATGGAGTCGACATTCTGGTTACAACAGCCGAGCGACACTTCTGGTTTCCACCAGACCGGTGATCATCAGGCGGGTCGTAAGATTGTCTCCCACTCTCTTGGTATAAAAAATACACTAAATAATAAACTCTGAGAAGAAATGCCGCATCATCATCAACCCATTATTGTCCCACTGCTGGGCACGGGTCTCCTCTTAATTAAGAAGGATTAGGCTATAGTCCACCACGCTAGCCTACTGCGGGTTGGTAGACTTCACATGCCAACGAGAATTCTCTCAAGCATGCAGGTTTCCTCGCGATGTTTTCTATGCTAGAAGAAATGCCTAAACAACTCAAATAATCACGGTGTGTAAGTTCGAAAAATGTTGGTTCACAAATATGTACTCAAATATTCTGCGACATTTTACACATCACCATCTAGTCCCAAACTAAGCAGAGCTTGTACTATGGGTACTAGACAATGGATATAATACTTATATTCCTTTTTTTTTGTAAATACATAGAAAACACCCAGACGAACACAAACACTCATATTCATCACATAAATATTTGTGTCCCGTGGGAATCGAACCCACGACCTCGTAATCAGCAGTCCGGTACTCGAACCGCTAGACCAAAGAGGACGTCAAAACGTTGTACTTATTTTAATTCTTTCTTAACTTATGTAAAGTGTATCTAAATTCTTTATCAAAACTAGCTAGAAAAACTTCAAAAAAACTCACTCACAACACCCAAACATGTATAGTGTCCACGATAGTCCACTAAATAACACAATAACGTGACTATTAACACACATGTCTACTAAAACGGCTATAAAATCCTCTAATACACATTAATAAGCTATAAAACGACATTTATTACTAAATAGCCGGTGAGGTGACATTTGAACGTATGTCACCTCGTTTGTGGCCGCATTATCGATATTGATAAAAGGTTTAATCCGAACGAATCTATATCTATACCTACTAATATTATAAAATGGAAAGATTTTTATATTTTTAAAGATGAATGTTAATGTCAAGTTGACGAAAGGAATTTATAAGACGGATGTTAGTGGAAACGCCGGGAGGGGGCGCCCTAGAAGGACATACACTGACCTAATTGGTGAACTCCTTCAAAAAGGTCAGGTACGCAGTACTCATAACCGGCGCGCGTGCATGACGAGATGTATGAATGTGGACGAGGCAAAAGTGGTATGCAGGGACCGTAGCGCGTGGCATTCTGTAGTTTCTGCCTACCCCCATGGGATGGGAAGGTGAAAGAGTGTATGTATGTACTAAATGTATGTATTTTTATATTTGTGTGTTTGTAATGAGTAGGTAAACTAAAAGAACTACTGAACGGCTTTCGAAAAATCTTTTTAACATCAAAATTCTACTTTATTATTACCGGAGTAACATATTCTATACCATCAACCCATTCACGTCCCATTGCTGGGCACGGGTCTCCTCTCATTTGAGAAGGATTAGGCTATATATAGATGATTTTCGGGACAAAATGCCTATTTTTTTACCCGGAAATTATCCCTTAAAGGGGCGAAAACAGGACTGGAACTTTGTATGCGGGATCGCTAATTTCTTAAACAAGGAGGGTGGGGAATAAATAAATAATATAGATTGATGATAAAGCAGATTGGTAAACTTACTACTTAATTCTACGAAGATGAAGTCGGTGCAAAAGCTAGTATTCAAATATTTGGCGGTGGAGGTATTGACAATTTCTTAAAACAGAAAAGTAAGAAATTAATAAGCAGATTGATGGAAAGGCAGATTAGATAAAATGTCTAATTCTACGCAGATGAAGATGGGGGCAAATGTTAGTAGATTCACATTTTTTTAAATTGTGCAACACCCTGGTGATGATCCGTGAAGGCGCGGACCACGTATCAGATTCAATTAAGTGATGTTGATGTCATGTGGTGTTCCACAGGGGTCCATCCTAGGGCCACTGCCGTGATAGCCCCGCTTGATTTCCGCAAAGTAATGACCAGTTAATGGCACTACTAATTAAAGTTGGTAAGTATATAGTCATCCTTGAAACTATAGTCAGAAGTTATCTAAATATACCTAATTTAGATAACTTCTGACTATAGTTAATTAGTAATGCCATTAACGTAGCAATGTCATCAGGGCACCGACGTGAGTTTTACATAACTATCACGCCTTTTGTCCCCGAAGTGTAAGGCAGAGGTGTACTAATAAAATTACACCCAAATTTCTATGTTTTAGATCTCATGGATCGAGCCTATTGCCAAGTATGCAGGTTTCCTCATGATGATTTCCTTCACTGCTTGTTCATATCGTTAATACGCTCGTGACTTCGAAAAGTCAGTATTGCGAGCCTTGGGATCGTATTCAAGACCTTACAATGTGCAATCTAAGTTTAGGTTTGCTTTAAGTTGTGATAAATTAATTACAAATATACCTATTTTAATAGTTTTTTTTATGGTGGTAAGGGGGCTCACCTGATGGTAAGTGATCACCGCCGCCCATGGACATTTGCAACACCAGAGGCTTGCAAATGCGTTGCCAAACCCCGTAGAAACCGTTTAGGTTTTTTGTATATAGGGAGTTACTGCAAACGGAATTCCCTATCAGAATAGTCACTCCCCCAACGACCTCTGCTCACTCGCAGAAATTCTCTGCGGTTTTCTGTAAGGCGGAGAGAGACGGGGAGTACTTCCCCAGTCGGGCAGCTCAATTTGAGCGAGAAATCTCGCTATTCCCTTCCTCCTACCTACTACTTCACAATATTAATAGTAAAACTTATCAATCAAATGTTTAAATTAAATAGATAATTTTATTATTTAATTACCTCAGTTCAACTTCTGTATATTCGTATCTATTGGCCATTTTCTACTAGTTAAGTCGTGATGTATGTGCAGTGTACAAAAACTTTCGTGAGAATTAGGCTGGCCATAAATAATAGAGGTCTTAAGTCAAGTTAAACGTTTGAATTATAAGCTGGACAGTATGTTGTTTGATCAGAAACTATAGGCCTATTCAAACCTAAATATATCTGGACGTTATGATACAGCACCATCAAGTACCGAGCTAAGCAAGCGAGGCTTGTGTTACGGATACTAGTTGGTTGATATACTACATAGGTACTTATACCTTTTTTTTGTATATAAATACATATTATACATAGCTACATACATGACTCGGATACAAATGTTGATGCTCATCACACAAACATATGACCCTACGGGATTCGACCCATAGCACAGAGTACATACCGCGCGGGTTTCGCTCAGGTATTTAGTATCAAGTTCCGCGGCTATAGCGACTTGAGCGGTATTCGCTGCCACTGTGGGTAGAAATGCACACCGCGCGGTATTCTATGATTATGATTCTATGATATGATGACATGTAATATTAGTTGTAACAAATACCAGTGGTATTTGTTACAACTAACTAATGTAACTTAATCTTAATTGAATAAATAATGGGGGAATCTGTCAAATATTTCGCTATATTTTAAATACTCTCTCCCTTCTAAGTATACAGGCTTATTGATATAGTCCGATTTATAATTATAGTCGTTGTTAGTGACAGAGAAAATGCTACAGACATCGAAATAATAAAAATCTGAGCAAAAGTAAATAGCAATTTGAATATAAAATATATGGACATAAACACTAATATTGTAAGTTAAGTCACCGATTCTGAGAAGCTCTTTAGTTTATTATATTGTAGTAAAACAGTCAAGACTTAAATGCCATATTCAAAGTATCAGGTGACAGTTTTATACACAGATGTGAGAAATATAATATGGATAAGACATAATCGTAAAACGATACCACATATGAAACACACGTATTGTCACGTTCCTGTATTTTCAAAAGTGTAAGCAGTAAGAAGCTTAATACTGAAACAGTTCTTCAGTATATTTTCAGTCTTATGTAAAGGAATAAATTAAAATTTTACTAGTTCTCTCACAGTATGCTGATATTATTCAAACCCGACGTTTCTGATGTTTCACAGAATCCATGGTCACAGGCAGATTGAGATGTTGGCTGTCTTAATGTTATTATTTTTAACAAATACAATACCTATTGTTTTATATTTTTCTTTCCACGAGGGTTGCATACAAGGTTACAGTTTACCTGATGATAAGCGGTTACCGTAGATTTACGCTGGCAACACCAGAAGTTTCGCTCACGCGTTAACGACCCTGTAAAAATCAGTTTAGGTAT
The DNA here is from genome assembly GCA_905163465.1 of Craniophora ligustri. Lineage (NCBI taxonomy): Eukaryota > Metazoa > Arthropoda > Insecta > Lepidoptera > Noctuidae > Craniophora > Craniophora ligustri. The sequence goes on along the minus strand of LR990978.1, from coordinate 9,357,592 downwards.
CTTAAGATGGGCATTTACTAAACTGACAGAACAGTAAACCAAATTCCCAAGCTGCCAGAATAGTCACTCCACAAACAAGCTCTAGCAATCTTACTCGCTCGCAGAAACACATCCATTCTTGTTTCACTGCGGCCTTCTGAAAGGCGGCGGTTCCCCACTGCACTTTTCCATTCCGGCAGCTCAATTTGAGCGTGAAATCTGACTTCAACCTTCCTCTTCAATAATTCAATATTAGTATTATTTTTAATAAAACTTATCTGACATCAAGGTAAAGGTATCTTCGTACATCCTCGTCCAGATTACATTGTGTACAATGTCAGAACTATTTCGCTGCCCACACATAATCAACAGTCTTCACACACCAACGATTCTCAACCTTGCCACTTAGGAAATATAGTTTATTTCACGTCTGTAACCTGAATCTGATACATGAACCTTAAGGTTAAACTGCTTGTTTAAGTTTTCAGAACGATTTTATGGTGTTTTAGGGGAGACTGAAGGGAATTGTCAATTGTGAGAGTTTGATAAATTTGTTTACAATAATATACAATAATTTATAATTATAGTCTTTCTTAGTGATAGAGAAAATGCTACAGACATCGAAATAATAAAAATCTGAGCATAAGTAAATAGCAATTTGAATATAAAATATATGGGCAAAACACTAAAATTGTAAGATAAGTCACCGATTCCGAACAAACTCCTGTGACATTACAGTATTTATCAATTAGGATAACCTAAAAAAACTTGCCCTACATTACACAGCGAACGTACCACAAAGTCGCCCATCATAAAGTAGTAGGTAGTATGGAGGGAAGGAGTGGTAGTCCCTCCATTGGAAAAGGAGGATCCTCCAACCAGGCGTGGTGTTGTGCCTGGCGGGCTACTGCCCAACGGTTGATGTTGGGTGGTTGTATATAAGCAATCTCGCGTGCAAATGTCACTTGCGCGATGTAGGATTACTTTGCGTCATTGCGCTGAGTCCGTAGTTCTTATGTGGCGAGATAGATGTCGCTACAGTAGCATAAGGACGTGATTCACGCGTCTACCCCAGAAAGAACATATATACATACCGTACATACCATACACAATACACTCACGCATTTTTCCCATGGGGGTAGGCAGAAACTACAGAATGCCACGCGCTACGGTCCCTGCATACCACTTTTGCCTCGTCAACAATCATACATCTCGTCATGCACGCGCGCCGGTTATGAGTTATAATAATAAATAAATATTCCTGGACATTATGACACAGCTTCATCTAGTTCCGAGCTAAGCAACGAGGCTTTTTTTACGGATACTAGTCGGTTGATATACTACATATATACATTTTTTTTGTCAATACACACATCCATGACTCGGATACAAATGTTTATGCTCATCACACAAACATTTGTCCTTTACGGGTTTCGAACCCGGAACCCATAGCACAGAAAGCAGTGTTAACTACCGCTGGACTAAATGGGGCGTCAAACAGTAATAACATATAGAGAGGTAGGGCATAACAAGAATCCTCGCTCAAAGAGCTGCCTTACAGTGGTTTAGCCACTATTGTGGTATAAAAAAATACAGTTTTTTTTATTTTTTATATGGTGATAAGGGGACAAACGAGCAGGTGGCTCACCTGATGGTAAGTGATGACCGCCGCCCATAGACATTTGCAACACCAGAAGCTTGCAAATGCGTTGCCAAACCCCTTAGAAACCGTTCAGGTTTCATAAAATAGGGAGTTACTGAACTGACAGCAAACGGAATTCCCATGCTGTCAGAATAGTCACTCCCCCAATGAGCTCTGGTAACCCTACTCACTCGCAGAAAGATAACTATTGTTGATTCACTGCGGTTTTCTGTAATTATATATAAGTTATATACTTGATGTAGGCAAATAGGTACACCTCAATAATAATATTTTTCTGATTGATCTAGAGAAGATGAAAGATCATGTAGGTAGTTACCTACTGTATAATTATGTATTTTAAAACATTTTGTGGTTAGTAAAATTTAACTTGTATTTACATAAGTAATGATGATGATGTCATCCTGGCCGATTTCGGCCACTGCGACTATTATTAAAGGACTGGATGCTGAGTTCCTGGTTGTAGTCGTTCTACTCTTTGATGCGCTCTTTGGTGACTTGCATATCCAATCTTGTCGGAAAAGGTCCGAGCGCAGTTGGAGCACGTCAGCACCCCATTCACGTAGTTATAATAACTGTATGCCACTGGTGGTCGGGCTTTAAGCTCATCTCTTTTCTGGTCGAGCTCCTTGAGGCAATAACATATCAAACATAACTAATAGTGAAATTTTAATAATAAAAGTGGTTAACATTAACTACCCGTTTTGGTGATTAACGATTGTTTTCCAAAAGATTACAGCGGATGGTTCTACAAAAAAGGAGTCAAACGGTACTTTAACGGATGATAATAAAACTACTTTTTGATTTTGAATCAGGCAAAGTCAAATTCAAAAGAAATTATAATGAGCATGGTGTACCAACTTAACAAAAATATTACTAGCTTACATATTTCATGTATACTTTCATATTAGCGGAGTATAATCTCAATAAATCTCGTATATATTGAATGCAAGCCCGTAAGTCTTCACAATTATCATGTTAAACAAACTGTGACTTGCAATATGTATAAACACGTTTAGCCGTTTTGGAGGTTCGCTAATGTGGACCGCGCTTGGCTATTTATTGAAAGAAAAGGCTATTTTATACGCAAATTGATACAAAACTATATAAAACTACTTTTTTGACATAGATATAAAACTACATTTTACGTATTTTATCGCGGTATATTGATATTGTAAAAGATATTTTTCGAGAAGTAGGGCATAGTGAGATTTCGCGCTCAAATTGAGCTGCCCGCCTGGAGAAGTACCTATGCCTTACCGAAGATCGTGAAGAGTTGTGTTTCTGCGAGTGAGTAAGGTTACTAGAGCTCGTTGGGGGAGTGACTATTCTGACAGCATGTAAATACCATTTGCTGTCAGTAAAGTAACTCCCTATGTTACGAAACCTATACGATTTCTACAGGGTCGGCAACGCGCGAGCGACACCTCTGGTGTTGCAAACGTCTATAGCTACCTTAACCGCTTTCCATCAGATGGGCCGTAAACTTAATTGCCACTCTTGTGGTATAAAAAAAAAAAAACAATGACATACTTATTATCCATCCTCTATTATACATTGTTACAATGTTTTTCCATCACAGCATCCCAAGATGAAGCCATCTCCACACCACGGTGAGCAACCAGACGTTTATATTAAGTTGGAATAAGTTATCTCACTTATCATAATCTAACAAAAGATCACAATAGACTGTTACAGCATCATCAATATATTACTGTGTGTTTAGCGACTTAATGATCTTGATACTTGGCATAGGATGCGATTGGAACGAGCGTAATATATTGTTTTATGAAATAACGATGGGATTTGTTTTCAATTAAAAAACATACCTACATACATAACAATATAGGTAATAATAAAAATAAACTTTATTACATACATACGTAGGCACATATTATCAAGACACCCTTACATAAAGGTAGGTATGGCTTCCGTATTTACCTTGTATTGTTTTATCAATTAACTCTATCGTACTTTTCTTCAACTTCAAAATTCACAGATAGGCACGTTAAAAGCTCTCGTTCATACTGTAATATTTTTTCATCCAAATCTAACTAATTGTTATCTTGTCGTCATTAAAACACATTTTCACAATATTGCTGTTCGTGTATTAATCACAATGTTCTATCTGATAAGCAGCACTTGCAGCAATATGCTGAGATAGGAGCTTATGTATGTATTTTGGCCTCCACTATACCTAACTGCTGTTGTTATTTTGTAAAAACTTAAATCCTGTGCGAAGTCAGAATTAAAAGTATTTTTCTTTCTTTCTTTATACATACATGCACTTAAGTCTTTTTCCCACGGGTGTAAGCAAAAGCTTTAGAATTCCACGTGCTATATACCCTGCATACCTATTAGAAAAATAATAAAATATATTTATTACAATATTCAATCAAATGTCCCAAGTATCAAAATGTCTGCGTCCGTCTCCACGGAGCACGGTCCCGCGAGCGAGGTGTGAGTGGCGTGAATTACCGCCGCAGCGGGGGCTCGGATCCCCGCGACCCTGGCTGGAGGATTCCAAGAACTGATGGTGATAGTAGATTGTACTGGCATTTTGATGATGCGCGCGCAGATCTATGTAGTGTGCGCGGCATTGTAGCCGTTATCAATACCAACAATACGGAGACAAAATTAAGTTGATAATGTTTTATTCGTTTAAAATAAATTTTTTTTTTTTTATTTACCATTAGGGTGGTAATTTTACGGCTCGCCTGATGGTAAGCAGTTACCAAAGGCTTTAAGTTTTAAATATTAAATTGTGGGTCCCATGTGCCGCTTAAATTCGTGCCCGGTTGATGGCAATTAGTTCGCCCCTTATTACATGGGACCTAAAACATAGCGGCGAAATGTGCTCACACTACGGCAAGTCTTCAAAAGGAAGCACCCAGGATCAACAACAGCAGGTTACTTTAAAGATATCCCCATATCATCATCATCGTCAGCCTATATTCGTCCACTGCTGGACGTAGGCCTCTCCTAGTGAACGCCACAAAGCTCGATCATCAGCCCTTCTCATCCAGTTGCTACCAGCTGCCTTCCGCAAGTTGTCGCTCCACGTGACCGGCAGTCGTCACTCATATCATGTCTACGTATAAATTCACAGTATCACGAATACACAGAGCGTCGACAAGGAGTCTGGCATAGGACAGAGGGTAATTTAAGCCTTTAGCAACTCTCTTCTTGACTTAGGCTCAGTGAAAATCCATTTATAAATTTTAAAAAAAATTGTTTTAAATTAAGTTCATAAATGAGTCCGCGAGAATTCCGTTAAGAGACCATGAATCTCTGGGTTTGATTCGGCATTTTTTTCTCAGAAGTCGTCAGTTAGAAAATGCCGATGCCATCTAGATTATACAATAATCTTATAGGTACTACCTATATCTTGTTAAAGTGTCTTCAAGAGATCTATTTACGGAAATAAATATCGTTCAATCATTTCAATCGTTATTTCTTTTTCAATTCCAGAATCTTTCAGTATGCATCAAGTAACAAAATAGTTTCGGTCACAGTTAAATTTTATTAAAAACCTCATTTCTCTAAATAATTTATTATTAATATTAAATGACTTACACCTCTGCTTACACCATCATCTATGGCCAATAAATCAGCCGAGAACGAACCCCGATACGGTCAATCGTTTATATATTATGAGCATTTAACATAAACATGTTTAAATAAAAAGGTAACTTAACGCTTTACCGGACATTAATAACATAAATAACATTATTATGAATAATAAATTCAACTGTAATCTTTAATATGACTATATTTATATTTTATGTGATTGTATGTCAGTTTGTTTGTTTCTGACGGCAATTGAAACTTTATATATGAAGGTAAGTCACATAAGATAAGTTTAGAGTTTTAGCACTTTAGATTTAGTACTAAGATACCTCATTGGTGTACTATTTTTAAAAGGTCGAATCGAACTAGAAATAAATTAATATTTATAGAACCATATAACCATACAACTATTTTATTGAGAGGGATTAGGCTTTAGTCCACCACGCTAGCCTACTGCGGCAGGCATGCAGGTTTCCTCACGGTGTTTTCCTTCACGGTTAGAGCATGTGATAAATACGCATAGAACTTCCGAAAAGTCAGTGGTTTGACCTCGAGACCTCTGACATCTCAGTCCACTGGTCACACTACTAGGCTACCACAGCTATACATAATATAGGACCATTAAGGACTCAAGTAAAAGATCATGCTCAACACACAAATATTTGCCTCTATCGCGATTCAAACGCAATACCATATACCTAAAATCCAACCTTAATACCGCTACACCAAACAGACCATCAAAATATGATATTCAAATAATCCTAAAAAAATATAGTTCAAGTTTTAATCTAATCAAGACTACATCTTTATACCACCCTTATTTAAGATACAAAGGTATGTTTCTGGTATGTTTTTGAAGGAATAAAAGACATATTTCACAGATCCCATACTCCGGTTACCGATTGGTATGGCAACACCATAGACATAACTCAATCTAACACGTGAATTAGTAACAGGTGTAAGAAAGAATTTGTGTCGTGTGTTCGAAGAAAGTATGTTCGTTTTTGATTAATTAAATATAATAGGAATGAGACATCTTTGCTGTCTTTTTCTTCAATACTAATGTTTAGAGCGGTGATAGTCGAATGAGTATGACTGACTCATCATTAACTCAATTATTGCCTCACTGCTGGGCACGGGTCTCCACTTATAAGAGAGGTTAGGTCCACTACGCTGGCCTTGTGAAGGTTGGCCGACTTCACGTGCTATCGAGAGCATGCAGGTTTTCTCATACATGCTCGTGACCTGCATGCTCGAAACCTTTTTTTTTTATTGTGATAAGGGGGCAAACGAGCAGGCGGCTCACCTGATGGTACGTGATGACCGCCGCCCATAGACATTTGCAACACCAGAGGCTTGCAAATGCGTTGCAAAACCCCTTAGAAACCGTTCAGGTTTCTAAAAAAAGAGTTACTGAACTGGCAGCAAACGGAATGCCTATGCTGTCATAATAGTCACTCCCCCGATGAGCTCTGGTAACCTTACTCACTCGCAGAAAGACAACTTGTTGATTCACTGCGGTCTTCCGTAAGGCGGAGGTACTTCCCCAGTCGGGCAGCTCAATTTGAGCAAGACATCTCGCTATCTCGCTACCTCCTACAAAAATAAAGTCAAAAATGCACGTAACATCGAAAATTCTCGCGTGCATAGAATTTAAACTCGGGACCTTTTATTTTGCAGTCTACTGATCATGCCACAAAGCAGCTTTTACAGGTAGGTTTTGTACCAATAAATAAACACACCAAAGTAATAATTTTCGTAATAAATTGAAATAGACGTAGACAGAACCGGGCGCTTTACTAGTCAAACACAAATAATACAAACAGTCGGTCACACGCAGATAACTCAATTTAACACAAGATCGTACGCAGGTGTAATGAAATATTTTGTCTCACATTTACTAAAGAAAAAAGAAAGAGAAATAGTTATACGTGCTAGCACATGACAGGACTGTTTATAGAGAAATATACTATACTAACTTTTGACCTCGCTTTGTTTGAGTAGAAAATTGTACCTCCTTGTCGCTCTCAAGGATGATTCATATTTGTACAGTAACAATGTATGTTTGTTTAGATCATTTGCTGACAATTATATGATAACAAAAGGCCATGGACACTTTAAATTTTTTTTGTCATAAGGGGTGCCAAGCAGCCGTACCGCCCGGCGGCGCCCGCCTGATGGTAAACGGCTACCGTTGCCTATAGACGTTTGCAACACCAAAAGTGTCTTAAAATAAGGGAGTTACTAAAAAGACAGCGAATGGAATGCCCATGCTGTCAGAATAGTCACTCCTCCAACGAGCTCTGGTAAGCTTACTCACTCGCAGAAACACAACTATTGTTATTTGACAGCGGTCTTCTGTAAGGCGGAGGTACCTCCCAGTCGGGCAGCTCAATTCGAGCGAGGAATCGCCCTGCCTCTCATGATACGAGCACAGTTCGGATTTAAACCTAGACTGTTAATTGAAAGTGAGATTCTGGTTCTTAAGAACACTGTAGTATTATACACTGAAAGGAACTCTCCGGTGCACGCCTGATTTGGATCACTCTAGTAAAACTCATTAAACCTATTATAATTTACGAAAAAGACACTCGTCTTTTCCCCACGCAACATCAAATACCAATTTTTTTACTGCCATTGCATTGTTTGTTACGAAACAACTAATTAGGCAATTGAATTCTAGAATATTCTCTAGTATCAATTACTCTGATATCATAAAAATATTTGCCAGTACCTGAGCAAATTAACAGAGAAGCTCCAAATTTGCCGAACATTTAATTAAATTCTATCACTAAAACTCGACAGTAAATCACCATTTCCAAAATTACCATATCACCCATGGGACTCCAAAAACCCACGAACGCAATGAAAAATCACGTAAAACATTTCAATTCCCAAACTAAAAGGCCCTTACCACATATAAAAGTCTTATGTTTATTGTAATAGTATCAGGTTACTGATATACTGCGCGGGCGCAGCGTAAAATGTCCCGAACGGCCCTCGATTAGGATCGGAAGTGCTCGGCCGGGATCGGCCCCGCTCGGGTAGACTGAAGACGCTGTTATTTTGTATAATAACATTGTGAAGGAGAACTTAGTAACTTAGTTAGACACTTGAAAAGCATAACAACCCAGTTAATGGTTTGGAAATCATTATTGCTGCTGGGACTTTATGTAAATTACTGACATTCAGCCGCATAGAAAACACGAGAACTGATGACGTTTAAATACAAGAAAGGAGGATTCATAGGAAGAAATATAACTTCTTTAACAACCTGAAAAATAAAATATAAAAGCATTATATCGTTACATGAGAATTTTCGATTATAAAATACATACTTGCAAGAAAAGATTAATAAATAAAAGTGCCAGTAGTACGTATAGTAGTTGTTTTATTTCCATAAGGTGGAAAATTATTTATGTCGCGTATGATATTAAGTGATAACGTCATACCAATAGCTACTAAAAGGTTTCTGACCTTAGTCGGGTTTTTAGGGTTTTTTAGGGTTTTAGGGTTTATTTAGGGTAAGTCAAATGAGTTGATATTACCCACCTATAAGAAAAACAAGAGACTTGAAATACAGTTTGGAAAACAGCCCGTGTTTCACCATTACCGAAATCAAATAGATTTTTAACACTTACCTACCTGATTCTATTTTTTTATATAAAATTTATTTTTGAAAAAAAAAACCATTAATTATGACATTTTGATGAATTTAATAGTGCCTATATACACTGTTATATCAATAACAGTATATTCGACGATTTGATTGACTCAGTGACTGACCGATCGGCTTGTGCGTCATGGTTTGCAGATTCGAACCCTGCACGGAGCAAACATAATAAATAAAAATATTTCCGGACGTTATTACACAACGCCATCTAGTTCCGGGGTAAGCAACGAGGCTTGTGTTACGGATACTAGATGGTTGATATACTACATATATACTTTTTTTTTTGTAAATACATAGATACATCCATGACTCGCATACAAATGTTGATGCTCATCACACAAACATTTGTCCCTACCGGGATTCGAACCCGGGACCCATAGTACAGTAGGCAGCGTTAACTACCGCTGAGCTAAACGGGTCGTAAATTATGTACCTATCGCCTGCAAGTAGGTACTTAGTCGTTCTGGGTGCGATTTTTGTACATTGTGAATATTTGTGTGGTAAAAAAACCCACGACACAGGAGAAATTTCTAGTGTAGGGCAAGGTATTTTTAAATAAAAAAGAAGAAAAAAAATATTTTATTTCCCATGGTATATTCTACCATATAAGTGAGAAACGAACACTTCACGATAGCTACCGTCATATCAAATCCAATCACGGCGCCCGTCAATCGCACCTCCCACTGTTTTCGATAAAGCAACGGACAAACGAACTAACATTATTGACGGAGCCTACACGCCGAACTGACGTACCATTATTTTAAGATAAAGTGTTGGAGAAACATACGGGATTGTATTGTGGACGGACACGCTGTGAAATCTGACAGTGTACGTTTCACCATCAACCTATTATCATCCCACTGCTGGGCATGGGTCTCCTCTCATTTGAGAGGCATTAGGCCGAGTTCGTTAGGCGAATGGTCGTACAGTGCGTCTGCGGAGCAAGAGGTCCTCGGTTCGATTCCCAGGTCGAGCAAACTGTTATTGGGTTTTTCTATGAAATTCTCAGTAGCAGCTCGGCGGAGTTTGGATTCGTGCCCGGTTGATGGCAATAGGCTCGCCCCCTAAACAGGCGTGATGGTATGTAGCCTAAGATCACCACATGCACCTGCGGGTTGGTAGACTTCACATGCCATTGAGAAAATCTCTTAATGTAGGTTTCTCTCCACTTTTTCCTTTAACGTTTGAGCATGTGATAAATACGCACGTAACTTCCGAAAAGTGGTGCGTGCCCTAGGTTAGAGCTCTAGTCTCGAGACCTTTGACATCTCAGTCCACTGGTCACACCACTAGGCTACAACACTCTTCAGCTAATACTTTTACAAATAGAAAAATACTGGTAGGGAGACTTGGCGGTACACTTCACAATTATGGTTTAGGTCTCATAAAATAGAAGACAAAAGAGATAGGAAGGGACAGAAGGAAAACTACAAATTCAAAAAAAAACTTTCTGGAACATCATGAGGCTTGTGCCCAGCTGTGGGCTGTACATAGCATATGGGTTGTTGAGATAAGATGAACTACAAATTGACAATTCTTTACTTTTTCATTAATTTGTGCTGTGTGATCTACCTTTCTGCAAAGTTTCAAGATTCTAGGTGAATGGAAACACCTAATCTTGAGGTTAAAATTATTGGTTGATACGACGAACGGACGGTCAATCTGACGGTGATACTATGAGAGTCCTATTCTTACCTCTTGAGGATAAAAATACTCTAGAAATCCATATTAAAAATACTCTAGAAATACATACGCATTTACAAAAAAAAGTATATATGTAGTATATCAACCAACTAGTATCCGTAACACAAGCCTTGTTGCTTAGCTCGGAACTAGATGGCGCTGTGTCATAATGTCCAGAAATATTTATTTATTTATTTATTATTTTATTTATCTAGAAAAAAAGATAAAGAAAGAGGTTTGAATATTTAGGTTACACAGCCTTAAATTTATCCCATATAAAATACCCAAAAGTTTAATAAAGATTTATCTAGATTATATTAACAGGCAGATACTTTTACAAACTTGACACTTAAAAAAATTAAATTACCCATCAATACAGTAACCTGAAACCCATTACAAAAAAAAACTCCAATCATCAAAATAAACCTCACAGTTTTATAGTAAAACACTAATGGTAACAATAAAATACTTTAACATGTTTATCCGTCTGTCTATTCCAACTAGAGAACCATTCATTCTGTTCCGATGGCCGATTGTTACACCTCTGTTCGTGGCTATCGTGTTACATAGCGTAATGATAATGACTGTATCTAAAATGATGCTGGGATAAAGTTACGAGAAGAAAATATTTATAAATGTTTGTATTGAGGTAATATAATGACGGTATAAATTTTGGGAACGACATGAGATTTTACAACCTACTGGTCACGCCGCTAGGGTATCACAGCTTTCAGTCAGAGGTCTCAAGTTCTAACCCAAGCCGCGCACCACTGACTTTTCGGGAGCTACGTCAATACTCAGCTTTTTGTTGATTTAACAAAACATATACTATAAGTACATATATTATAACTTTGGGACGATAAGTCCTAGGTCTCGAGTTCGAACCGAAGTTACGACAACTGACTTCTCGGAAGTTATGTGCGTATTAATCGCATGCTCAAACGGTGGAGGAGAACATCGTGAGGAAACTTGTGTGCTTGAGAGATTTTCTCTATGGCGTGTGAACTATGCCAATCCGCAATAGATAAGCGTGGTGGACTATAGCCTAATCCCTATTAAATGAGAGGAGACCCGTGCCCAGCAGTGGGACAGTGGGTTCATGATGATGAAGGCAAGTTGGCAAATTTCTACAACATGATTGACAAATATATCAATAATAAATAAAATAAATAAATATTCCCGGACATTATGACACAGCGCCATTTAGTTCCAAGCTAAACAATGAGGCTTGTGATACGGATACTAGTTGGTTGATATACTACATATATACTTTTTTTTGTAAATACATACATATTATACATAGAATAAAAATAAAAGTAATTATTACGGATTTTATTGCGATATATTGACACAATTTTAACCCCGAGATTTGCAGATTTCCTTTACAGCATCCATGACCACGCAATATATTCGCGTACATGTAAGAAATCGCTATTAAAACCCCAACATTACAATACTTTACCACAAAAGAATCGAACTCAGCCCCTTGCGTTCTACAGTTGCGCATTTCCAAAACCCAAAAGTTGAATAACCCCAAAGATATGTTAAAAAGCATTCAATAACATTTTAGTAAACAATTACCGACGCCATATTTCAAGCCGCACAAGATATGTTTAGCAGGTAATATAGTTCCCGAGGTGAGCGCGACCAGACGGACAGACAGACAAATTTATAAGCAGGCGTTAACGAGATGTATAGAATTGCGCGCGTCGAGAAGAATGGCGTACCTGTGATTTTTCATTAGGTTTTCTTCTTCCCTTTGACGGCTTTATGTTGTGTTTTAGAGTACCTATACTAAATTTTTGGTGATTTTTATTGTCAGCTTTGAGGAAAACGTTAACGAAAACAAAATTAGCAAATAATTGCACCCTAAAATTGTGTGCATTTTGAAAAATTGAGTACCACATTAATTTACCAATGACACGGTTCCTATAAAAATTAGCCCACTTTTCTTTTTTGTGTATCTAAAATTAATTATCAAACCTAACTAGTATCTACCCTCTAAATAACAAAAAGGAGTAATTATACAACTGCATACATAATTACACGTCACAGTGCAACCATAATATTATTATAACAATGTAACATAAAATCATATCTACGATACCAAAATATCACGTACATCCGTATTCTCTACCATCGCCGCTAAAATAAAACATTTCGAACAAACAAATAAACAAATATAATAATGTGCAGGTGTGAATGGGCTTCGGCTGCCGGCGAAACGAGACGCAACATACGGCACAGTACAAGTGCGAGCGAGACAGATACTATACGCCATAGAACGACGAAGATATGGAGTCGGCATTTAGTTAATTAGTTTCGTATTAACCTCTTACACTTACGCGTATAGACTAGGCATTAAAATAAAACTAACACTAACTAGTTGTAGGTACTAAAGGCTGCCCTCTGTGTGTAAGGGTCCCGGGTTCGAATCCCGGTAGGGGCAAATATTTGTGTGATGACTGATGAGCATGAATATTTGACCTAAGTCATAGATATTTCTATGTATAATCTGCATATATTAAAAACCTTCTAGTATCCGTAACACAAGCCTCGTTGCTTAGCTCGGAATAAGATGTCGCTATGCCAATGGTCAGATATTCATTATTATTATTTACTCATAAATTACCCCTCTGCCTAATAATAATAAAAGCGTGAAGGGATGTTACAATGCCGCATCACGAATTATATATATATAACACTAGAATTCGTGCCGAAGGTTATTTTTTATTTTCAAGTCAAAAGCCTAGGTTCAAATTCAATTATGTAAATTAAAAAAAAAATCTCAACAACAAAATTATTATTCCATGGACAACATTTATTATTTAATTATCGAGCAAAATGGCCGTTTTTATTGCATATACGACAATACAGATCTCATAAAAGTTTGTGACCGTTGCAAAAACATATTTTTACGAACAAACCTTAGGACATACTGGTGACAGATTCAAATAATAATAAAAATAAAAAGATACTGGCTAACTGCAGTTTTAATTAATTGACCAATCATTGTTCCAAATTTAAATTTCTTTGACAGTTACTTGACACCTGTTAACAACGGTAAATAGGTTCGTATTCTGATTATGAATTTTCAGTTGGGGCTGGTCGGCCCATACATGTTATTGCATTCTAAATTGGTAAATTTTATTTTTTCTTTTAATTCCAACTCCATTATTCTCATATTGATATTACACACCAACATTATAAACGAATGCAATTATTTTGTAATGTTACATTTTATATCCTCCATAAGATCTACATTTTGGGACCCTGCTGGTGCCATCCTGATGGTACTTTTGAATTGTACTTTTGAATTGTAATTCAAAAGTACCAGTAATATTGAAATCGTTTGAACTTGGTTTTGGAATAAAAGGGACAAACACAAATGTGGTCATATAAACTATTAATATATACATATAATGAGAATTAGGCTCAAAAAGCTTAGTCTCTTCTCTAGGCTAAATCCACCACGCCAAGGTGGGCAGACTTCACACGCCATTGAGAAAATTTCAATAACACAGCTTAAAATCTTAAGCATAAGCATGTTTAATAATTTTAAAAACAAAAACATTAAATATGCAGCGGATAACCGCAAATAATGACAACATTCTTAATAATAACCATTCGCAATTATTTGAAACTAATTATTTTATTGCAAATGCGAGCGGGAAATATGGCAATATATTTCTGCCTTACAACCGGCGTAACCGTGAAATGTAGCATGGAGAATGCTATTATAAGATTATTAGCATTCACTGGTGTACACTGGACTTTATTGGCGTTTTATTGCAATCTCTTGAAAGTGACAATCTGATTCAAACTATCCTTACTAAAAACAACTTGAATACAAACGTTGGTTATGTAGAAATGACTCTTGTAGTAGTGTAAATTGTGTTCACGTTCGTGTGTAGTGAAGATAGAGATAAGTTTGAGTGTTTTGAGTGAAACAACTGAGGGCAAAAGTGTCGTATGAACACTTTGTTTAAAAGATCTTAATTTCAGTTTGTTAGTATGCACATAAAAATGTGTTTTATTTTATTGATATCCTTTTGAGATTGTCAATTTGTTATAACACCTACGCGTTAGTGTTTTCGGACCTAAATTAGGTACGTAGGTACCAAAAATGACGAGGGTCTGGCCCTAAAGAGGTTTATTTCGAAGCCAAATTATTGTTTAATATACCTGCATTTTATGAGGCAATGATTAAGTAGAGTAAATACTTTTTTTATGCAATTGGTTGGCTGGTAAGGTGTTTTTTTTATATCTTTTTTATTTGGCCATAGAGATGGGGCGAAGATATTATTTTTATTTTATTTTTTTATTGCTTTTAATATTTCGGACTGGCAATGTGAAATACGTTATCAAATCATTCTTTTCATCCGGATGTTCGATTTAAGTTATTTTTTTAATTAACTTCAAAATTAAAGTTACGTTTCATTTATTGGTGTGTTTATTCGAAAGTTAATTTTAAGTTTTGTTTTTTAATTCGTGTTTTTACAATCTGTTTTTCGTATTTATTGTTTATTTTGAGTGGTGTTCTACAAGAGCTGGCGATCTCAAAGCACCAGTTACTGACCAGTGACCATGCTCAATAAATAAAGGAAAACATCGTGAGGAACCTGCATGCGTGAGAGACACTCTCTATTACGCTAGCGTGGCAAATGAGAGGAGACCTATTGGCCAGCGGTGGGACAGTTTAAGGGTTGATGACGATGAATCGTAAGATATCAATAAGCCAATAAACTAAATGACTCATCGGCCCCAACCAAGAAATAAAAAATCAATTGATAATAAAATTTAAATACAAATAAAAACTGTAAATAATAAAATATGTGTACCTTGAAAATAACATCATTAAAACCTCATAGTCTTGCCGTTTTACAAAAAGCGGTTCTTGCAATAAAAAAAATCAATACAAATCCGTAGTTCTTAATTTAAAAAATAAAAAACATTTCAACTGAGACATTTAAATAAGAAACAATCGTTTAAATTTGGAACGGATAAAAGATAAAACGGTGTTATATAATATCATTATTATTTTTAATATGAATATTAAAATAATCGGTCCTGCCAACTGCAGAAACCAGAGGGTTCCGTAGATTATTTTAATGATTGTCTAGTTGCTTAGCTGTTATAATTTATTAATCTAGCTAGTGGTCGTAAGTGCGACTGCTGAGCTTGGGTTTGATTCCCAGGTCAAGCAACGTGTTCTCTCTCTCTGGTTGATGGTAATAGGCTCGCCCTCTATTACATTGGACTAAACATACCAGCGAAATGTGCATTAGTACACCTCTGCCTAACCCTTTGGGTATGACAGGCATGATGTAGGTTTTTAGTATTTTCTGTTTACTTCAAATTTGAACGCGTACTTTGACCAAACTGGGAAGAAAGCCTCGTTAATGGCTGTAACTAGCTTGACAATTGTCAAACGGAATATAAATGCAATTTGACAGGTTTGACGTTTAGCTAAGCGTGGGCACCACAGGATACTTAAGTAAGAAAATATATTTGTGTAGCCTTTCGTGGTTGTTCGATGCCTGCGCTAGTCTGAGACAGTACTACTGTATATTGATATTATTAATAGATTTCTAATAACTGCCATAGTCACGGGCCGACTGAAATATTGGTTGTCTTAATGTTATAATTTTTCTTCGGGCAAAGGCGTCCTCAATTACTGCCTAACTTGTCAAAGTGTCTTTTAAGATCAATTTACAGTAACAAATACGTTTAATATCAATATATTCAGGTGGAGTTCGTCAAACTGATCTCTAATATGGACCACAATAAGGCGAGGGTCCGCAGTTAACGTCGCTCGCGCCATGTTTACGACAACACCGATATTTATTTATTTCGACACGCACCTATGTGTGAGTTGTTTGTCGAATCCACGTAAATTTGGCGGGCTTTACGACGAACGGTCGGAGAGTACTGTGTTCCATATTTGAAAACTGGGGGATAGGTCTGATTGTGATGAAACATAAAGGGAAGGGGTATGTCTGATTTCGACAGCAATATCTAGATAAGTAAAGAAAAAATATTGAAAAAAATTATTAAGCGACTAAGAATGGTTTCAAGTAAAATGGAAGACTAGATGCATCGATAAATGAAAGTCTCTTCGGCAGCAGAGAGGTAGAACTAAGCCTATTTTGGCGTCGTGCAGTGTCTGCGATATAATTATTGTTGTTTTGTAAAAACTTAAGTCCCGTGCGAGTTCACAATAAAAACCTATCTTTCATTTTTTTTGTAATATTATAGTATAATAAATTCGAATTACTTATTTAGGGAATATTATAAACCGCGCATCAAAAATACTGATTGAGCGACAAAATTACTTATTGAGCAGCAAAATACAGATATCGGTTAGGTTAGGTTAGAACTGTGACCACACAACGACCAGAACCAAATCTGAATACCAAGAAAGTGTATATAAGTAATAACAATACTTTTAATGAACATATTTTGGTGCACATTCAGTATATTTGGTGGAACACAGGCAAAATTAGGTAAATGAAATGGGAATAAATTGAAGTACTTTTAAATACCATCCCTTATTTAGTATCTTTTTTTAGATTATACCTCTGAGAAGCTACTGAGAATTTCATAGGGAACCCGAATATTACTTTTCGACCTGTAAAATCAAATCACGTACCAAACATTAAATTTAATCACTGCTGGGCACGGGTCTTCTCTCATTTGAGAGGGACTACAAAGAATATTGGCAATCTATCCATCACCATTGATGTTGTAAACTATCCAAAACGCCGGGAATTCAATAATATCAATGCATCGATAGAATCTGTGAATAGTCGTTTTATTTTAATGTTTAATATTCGCATAAGTGTAAGAAGCAGTTTTATTTAAATACTTATTTATTTTCCAATTTCCACCCGCAGTATTCTTGCATCGTTTATAAAGTGTTATTTTTAATCGCCGATCAGATTTCGTTAGCGCTTTCTGCGCGTGTATTTTATTTATATTACGTTACAATTGCTTTCAATAAATATAAATATTTCCGATTCAAATAATAACACCGATTGCGGAACCCCAAAAAATTCGTTGATTTGTTTTAAAATATTGCTTTTATATTTTCACATGGATTTGTTTGTAAAATTATAAGTGACCGTGTTTATTTAGCTTTTAGCTGCCTCCCGCTTTGCCCGAAAGGCATATAGATAAAAAATAGCCTATGTGTTAATCCAGGTAATAAACTATATGTATGCTAAATTTCATCCCGATCCGTTAAGCGGTTTTTGCGTGAAAGAGTAACAAACATCCATACACACTTTCGCATTGATAATATAAGGTAGGATATGAAGTTTGAATACTGTTCGGAAGCAAGATTTCACAGTCAAAATATAACACGGTATTGAAGAAACTTATTCAGATCAGCCCATTTCATTCAAATCTGGTAAGCGGTTTTTGCGTGAAAGTGTAACAAACATCCATTCATACATCCATCCTATGTTTTAATTATTTTTGACGTCTTTACACGACTCTATCTATCTCTCTTAGTAAGCGTCGTAAACAAAATAAATATAAGATTTTGAATAAAAAAGAAACAAATGTAGAAATAAATCGTATTATAATAGATTTTATTTCCGTATATTGATATTATTTAATCCCAACGTTATTTTATAACCATGGATACTGAATATACCGCAATAAAATCCTTAAAAAGTAGTTTTATTTCAATATCTAATATTCACGTAAGTGTAAGATACCTTTTGATATTCTCAAGTATTATTATTTGTAAGTAGAAAACTTCGTACCTACACATAGCCAACCAGGTTTTGTCATGAATAAATTTATTCATTTTCTATGAATTTAAATGAACCCACCCCTACACCGATCTATACAACTCTTATTTTATTGAACTCTACTTTATTAAAGGGAGAAGAAAAATACTGTAGCATTACGTTACATACTATCACGACTATAGCACCAAGGGCAGAATTTATCACGTTTATAAGTAGTCCCAGCATCCATAATAACTGCTTGATACATTACAACTATTTAACGTTTCATAAGTAAGAGCTAGAGGTCACTGCTCGAAATACAGCCATAAATAAATTAAATTTTAAGTTTTTTTATGCATAATTTTAATATTACATTCTGCACTCCTCTCTCTATATAAACTATAAGTGTGGGAATTTCATACGCCTCCGTCCGCGCAATTTTTGTAAAAAGGGGTACAAAATGTTTGCTTTCCGCATTAATATATAGATACTAGCTGACCCAGCAAACGTTGTTTTGCCACATTATAGGGGTTGGTGGTAGAAAAGTGAAAATTTTGGTTTATAAGTATCTTTCAATGAAAATCACAAAAAAAAATACAAAAAAAAATGTTTTGTGAAAAAAAAAAGAAAAAAAAAATCTTTCGATTCTCAGACCTACAAAATTTCGTAATAATCCGTTCAGCCGTTTCGGAGGAGTTCACCGACAAACACCGTGACACGAGATTTTTATATATAAGATTTACTCTCCGCCATAGGTCATAGGAGTCTTTTCCTAACATGTTAGGTTCGACTTCCAGTAGGTACCTATTGCCTAATATTTTTATTGTAACTGTAATTATTATTATAGTGATGATACAGTGTACATTGGAAACAAACTTACTTCGAATTACACTATCGCAGTCTACTAAATACAAAATAATAATAAAAAGTCCTCATCATCATCAACCCATTATCGACCCACAGTCCCACTGCTGGGCACGGGTCCCCTCTCTTTTTTGAGAGGGATTAAGCTATTATATGATTAAGCTAGCCACCACTTTACACGATATCGAGAAAATTTCTCAAGTAGGTAGACAGGTTTCCTTACAATGTATTCCTTCATGGTTTGAGCATATGATAACTTCTGAAAAGTCAGTGGTGCATGCACTGGGTTCGAACTCGAGACCTTCGACTTCACAGTTCAAAGTTTACGCCTCTAGACTACCACAACTCTATCATTACATATCTCAACGCATTACAAATAACCAAAAATCTGAATATTGCCACCCATCTAAATCCCAGCCAAATTGATAGATAGCCTCATCCTGTAAACACAGCATACACACCCGTAGGCAAGAACGCAATATACATCCCCTAACATTCCCCCTCATACCTACCCGATATTTTCTTTCCCGTACAAGAAATAAAGGTGAAATAATACGCCAACACTTCACAGCACACCAATAAACATGGTCCATTCAATAAGGACTATAATTATAAAAATTAACATTTTATTGGTCAATTATAATAAATGATTTAGAAGTCCTCAGGGCACCAACTCGCTCGTTAAAGCGTCCATGATTAAATGGTTTTAAACCAAAATAATCGCCTTTAAAAATAAATATTTAAGTTCATTTTATTTGCGCCACTGTCTCGTTACTGCGTTGAGCCTTCGTTTTGAAGATCTAGCTGATAAAATGTGTCCGTCTCTTTTGTTCTCGCTGGTTTACTGGCTTCGTGGTCGTGTTGTCTCGTTCTCTCGTCTCGGCAATTTGCCGACATGTTATGCTGCAATCAATTGCCATGCGCAAACAGACGTCTATGATATATCCAATTAAGTTTAACTCGAGGGTAAGGGTGTAGCTGATCTTTTTGTATTTCGTTTGTCTGTGATCGTTTGTGTGTGTGTGTGTGTTAGGTATTTGTTCAGTTAAGTGCGATACAGTTTATAAATAACAAATGCAAGCGTTTAGCTATTTAATAAATTGTGTGTTTTAATAATAGGGAAAATTTATTTTTAAATTTTGGTTGGTGTATAAAATTCATGAAACATAGTTAAAAATTTCATGTTACGTTGTTTGTCCGTGGTGAATAATTGAACTAATCAAACAATTTTAATGAAAGTGTTAGTATATACTTTATATAGCATACTGCGCTCCAAAACACAAATCGCTGACGTTGGCCAAAAAGCCGCTACTCTGAAGTGGAACTGGGCCGGGCATGTATGCCGTATGTCAAGCGACTTGTGGGCTAGACTTGCTACAGAGTGGAGCCCACAAGGCGTTAGACGACGCGGGAGGCCCAGGCGGAGATGGCGGGATGAACTGGACTCCTATTTAAGAGATTGGGCCATAAAAGCTTCAAACCGTGAGGAATGGAAGGAAGGTAGGGAGGCCTTTGCCCAGCAGTGGGATCAACCGGGCTGATAAAAAAAAAAAAAAAAAAAAAGTATATACTTTGCACAGTGTGTGTACTTTGCTGTATAAGAGATAGGATAGTTTAAATTTCTGGCTTTAAGGAGACAAAGTTGCAATAATTTGTAAAGTATGATAACAGAAAGACCTCCAAGAGATTTTAAGAGAAAACTGTGTCTCGGTAAACTTAACGTCGGACATCGACTATCGGTCTAATCCAAGTAGGGTGAGTAGATCAGCAAATTGGGCTCTATAACGAAGAGAAGACCTATAAAAATAAGGTTAAATTTAGTTCAAAAGATTAAAATTACTCGTTAGCTTCTAAAAAACGTTTAACAAAACCAAAACACATTCCAAAAAGGATAATCGCAATCCGCACATACAATTTACAATATTCAATCGATTAAATAAACACAATGTGCCTACTCACCTCTATTCAGTTGACGCGTCCACCAGGTAAACTTAAAGAAATTTACCGAGTATTAAATCTTTGAACAAACAAGTTGTTCTTGCTTACACACACTACCGTACACACACATACTAGTGTCCATCGTACGGCGTACGGTGTGTTTATATTATTCGCGCACACATTGACAGAAACGTTAAGGCGAAGAATGTTATTTTTGTATTTTGACGAGATATTAAATGTTGTTTTCTGTTAGCTGTTGGCTATGTAGATAATTTTGGTCTGTAGGTTTTGTATCTTACATCAATTAATGAGGACAATAATTGTACCTGACAGCAGTGGCGTAGCGTGGGTATTTGCCGCCCGGGGCCGTCTGGAAATTTGCCGCCCCCTTTTCTAGTAGTATAAAAAAGACGTGGCACTTGATGCCGCCCCTTTTCATATGCCGCCCAGGGCCATGGCCCCCTCTGCCCCCCCACGCTACGCTACTGCCTAACAGGCCAACTAGGCTTGTAAACAACAGTAAATATTAAAGTTTGTCAAATTTTTAATTAGAAAAGCGTAACCATTTGACTAATAACTATAATACTAACTACTACAATGGAACATGTCATTTATCCGGTGTCTGAACATGATGTTTTAGAGTAATTGGCTGATAGAGGTCTTCATAGCAAATCCACCGTTTTTACATCTAACGCACATTTAAACTTAAAAACAAATCAATAAATAATCAAAGCAAGTACCTAACTATTCCATAAAACATAAGCCCAATAATAAATATAAACTGCCATAATATTTTCCACACTTTAAAGACCAAGATCCACCATCAATCTCAATTCAGCTTGCCCTTAACGCACACATACACACACACAATAACACAACCAAACACCAGTGTTACTCGATACGAGCTGGTATCTCGAGACATATTAGTTAGGGGTGTTTCATACCCCCATTAGATCAACTAGCCGACACAATTGGTTAATGGGGCGAATGATTTTACAACCCCTTTTCAACCCTAAACATGTGTACGTGATTATCGGCTGTAGAAGAAGATCGATAAGGAATCTAACGGAGAGTAATGATTGGGTTAGCTTCCTTATTTCTTTTGACCTTGAGGTCTTGGCTTCGAATACCGGATCAGTAATTTAGTAGCTGCTAGGAGTTTGGACTTGGTTGAGGGCAATAACTGGGATGAACTGCTGAAGTTGTATTAAGCAGTAACTTAGTGGTGTGACCAGTTGACTGGGAAGTTAAAGATCTTGAATTCGATCTCACGAGCCACCGAATCAAATCAAATCAAATCATTTATTTCAATTAGACCAATACAGGTGCTTTTGAATTGTCATATTTAATTGAATTTAGTTGCATGGTTCCAAAAGGTAGGTCTTATGGAGAAGAACCGGCAAGAAACTCCATAGATACTCTTTTTACGACGTTTCGAAATTATGTAAAACATCACGATGAACTGATGCCTGAGAGATTTTCTTAGTGGCTATAGCTGGACGATAGCTCAATCTCTTTCAAATGAGAGGAGATCCGGGCCCAGCAGACAGTCAGTAAATGGGTCGATGAGATTTTAAGAGGTACGCCATAGCGACATTCCTCGCTCAAATTGAGCTGCCCGACTGGGAAAGTACCTCCACTTTACAGAAGACCTCAGTAAAATAACAATAATAATAAATAAATATAAATATTCTGCGACATTTTACACAGCACCATCTAGTCCCAAACTAAGCAGAGCCTTGTACTATGGGTACTTGACAATGGATATAATTCTTATATACCGATGTCAACTAGATATTAAAAAAAATGTACATGACTTGTAAAAGTGTCTTTAAAAAGATCTATTTACAGAAATAAACAATCATTCAATCATACTTTTTTTTGTAAATACATACTTATAATACATAGTTTTGTTTCTGCGAGTGAGTAAGGTTACCAGAGCTCGTTAGAGGAGTGACTATTCTGTCAGCATGGGCATCCATTAGCTGTCAGTTTAGTAACACCCTATTTTAAATCTAAACGGTTTCTACAAGGTTTGGCAACGCATTTACAAGCCTCTGGTGTTGCAAATGTCCATGGGTGCTGGTGATCACTTACCATCAGGTGAGCCTCCTGCCCGTTTGCCCCCTTATCACCGTACAAATAAAAATATCTACGAAGCTTATAATCAGAGCTGAATGCTGACGCGTGAAGATATTATTGATACATAGAATCTCACCCTTATTATCTTCCTAAAAGGATTAAGCAAATTAGAGGCTAATTTGGCTTACCTAAGTTCTACATCTCCTTAATTTCAGTAAAATTATATTTTGGAACAAATTGCTCTATGTAGTGAACAAACTTTATAGGTATGTAAGTTTGCTAGCATCCATTAGCCACCGCTGCCTATTAATGAAGCTTATTTGATGTTATTTAATATGTATGATATTATATTAAGTATAATTATAGTCATAACTAGCTTCCACCTATGGCTTTGCCCGCACGGTATTTAGATAAAAAATAGCCTAAGTAATAAACTATCTGTATGCTAAATTTCATCTCAATCCGTTAAGCGGTTTTTGCATGAAAGAGTAACAAACATCCATACACACTTTCGCATTGATAATATAAGGTAGGATATGAAGTTTGAATACTGCACGGAAGCAAGATTTACACAGTCAAAATCATAACACGGTATTGTAAAAACTTTTAAGATCGACCCGTGACAAGTTGCAGTAAATGATCCGAAACGCAAAGTCAATATATTTATATATATTTTAATTAATTAATAATAATACCACGACATATACAATACATATTTGCTTACCAGTACACAAATATTAGACATTGAAATGCACGATACACTAAACTTCTTCAACAGATTTTCAATTTTATTTCTAAAACTCCTATCCTCTAATACCCAACTGATGAATCCCTAAACTGCCTTATTAAAGTTCTATCAAAACCCCAAAGGTGCAACATAACATGCGCAAACGCAGGTTCCCGTTACCCAAATCAACCAATTTAACCGCGTTTAACCAAAACATCTGTCAGGTGAAACAATGCCACAGGAAATAATGGCTATTAACTAATAAATTAACTTATGGTTAAAGTTCTCCGATGATATTTTAGTAGTTAACTAAGTGTATTCGTATTTATATAAATTGTGTGCGTATAAACTGTTTGGGGCGCGTTTTCATTGTTATGTAGTAGCTAGAACCGAATATAACTCGGATATAAGACTACTATACACGAGAGATTTTCTCGAAGATGTGAGGAGTCTAACAAAGACAAGTGGTAGCAGACCGTTAGACCGTCCTTATTTTAAGAAGAGACTCTTGCCGACCCGTAGAATATGAAATAGAATGATGATGGTAACAAACACGACCATTTAAGACTGTCAAGACGTGGTGTGATATAACACTCGATGTCTCCTTTATTCCAATATCATGTCACGCTTCGCAATAGAATCACAATGGCGTGGGCTGCATCAATGAAATTTATTATTTTATCTCATTTGGATAGACTGGATGAAGAGAGTGGATGACCAGGTGCTATGGCTTGGAGAGTCCAACAGTGGACTGCGGTAGGTTGAGTTGAAACATCTCGTGTATGTCAGAGCTAGAACCCAAAACAATGTTAAGGGCTTGAATTACATGCATCCTACTGGAGAAAGATCTTACGTCAACCAAGACACAGATCAAACTCACTATAAAACATTTAAAATCACTAAATACTAAAAAATCCCGTATACAAATGGACACACACACCCGGCGCTAAGCTATTTGAGGGCAGCACTCGCTGATGGGTTAAGTGGATGTTTAAATCCTCATTTTTGGGGTAATTTCCCATAAACACGCCCCTTACCTGTCGAGACGCGCTCGCCGAGACTATTAGTCATCATTTTTGTAGTTAACTATTAGATTATTTAGGGGTTACCTAAGTGGCTGGGAGAATAAAAAATGTTTAGATGTTTTGTGAAATTTTTAATAATGCGTAGAATTTATTTGTAGCTGTAATTAGGACCAGACGATTAATAAAGGTCTCGAGTTAAAACCTGAAGAACGCACCATTGACTTTTCGTGCACATATCACCCACAATTAAAGAAAACATTGTATTGGAAACTCTTATGCATGATCTCAATGGCAAGTGAAGTCTACTTTGAGAGGGATGAGGCATTAGGGTATCACGGTGGACTATTGCTTCATCATCATCAACCCATTAATGTCCCACTGCTGGGCACGGGTCTCCTTTCAATTGAGAGGGATTAGGCTATAGTCCACCACGCTAGCCTCCTGCGGGTTGGCAGACTTCACATGCCATCGAGAAATTCTCTCAAGCATGCAGGTTCCCTCACGATGTTTTCCTTCACCGTTTGAGCATGTGATAAAAACGACTGTTGACTGTTGCTTAGTCCCTCTCAAATGAGTGGAGACCTGAACTGCTCAGACTAACCAGATTATCTAGATAGATATAGCACCTAAGCAATAAGACCTTATAATCCACTTATTGTTCTACTGCTGGGCTCGCGTCTCTTTTTACCCTTAGAGTGGTTAGGGTTAACTCAACTACGTCGGCTTAGTTTGAGAGATGTAACGTCTAGAAAATCAGGCCTGCCATGGATTTCTTACGATTATTTTCTTCACATTAACGACGTGATTTCAAAACGATCTAATAGAGACCTGATAGGTATATTAATGATAGTAGTACATAGGTACATATTTTTTTACAGAAGACATACAATACAGATACAATAATAAAATTGGTTAGTTTACCAACAAAAAACTAACTAAAGAAATTAAAATATCCACTAGAATAAAACCAACTCCAATATAACGCGCAACCGCCAATTTATTTTTCAAATAAAGAACCATATACCCGCCAATAATATAGTCTGTGAGTGTTGCCACACCACAATAACAGTGTTGCCAGCTATAATGGCGTGCCATAATGTTGCTACATGCATTCACGATCGCCAATCACATATAATGAGGCTTATTTTAAGTTTATTGGTTTATTAAATGGCGTGTGGTAACTTATGATAACTTTATAAGTGAAGGCTGAATAATTATTTCGCTATATGTGATCTTTTAGTAACATCACAGTAGGTACTAGTTAATCTCCATCGCAATTGCTATAACGGTGACATAAGAATTTGAAAGTTAATCGGCAGAAATGCGGTTGCTTCACTTTTTTTTCTTGAAAATTTATTTAAGGTTGGTACGAGTTAATTTATTTTTGAGGATTGGCTATGGTGTCATTACGACCATAAATATTGTAATCAGTAATCAAGGTATATATTATTGAACATATAAAACATAAATTCGTGACTTAGAAAAGTAGTTTTTACGTAGTCTCAATGTTTTTCTTTAATTAACACTTAGGTATGACATTATCATTATAATGCCCCAAACTAATTAAATAACTTACATAAATAAATTATTATTATATCTCTAGTTTGCATACTTACTGTGTAGGTACTATAATAACAAAAATAAAACCGACTTCAAAAAAAAATTAAAAGCACTTAAAAGTTTAAAATAATACTTAATCTAATAAACCAAATCTTGATTCAATCTAATATATAAAATTCTCGTGTCACAGTTTTCGTTGCCATACTCCTCCGAAACGGCTTGACCGATTTTGATGAAATTTTTTGTGCTTATCCGGTATCTATGAGAATCGGCCAACATCTATTTTTCATCCCCCTAAAAGTTAGGGGTAGTCCACCAACCCCTATAATGTGGCAAAACAACGTTTGCTGGGTCAGCTAGTAACCTATAAAAATATCCTACCTTTAACCTACATATACAATCAAATTTAACTATTTTTGGAGTCGGTGCCATGCTAAAGTTCTTAAATTCAAATGTTTGTATGCCTTGATATAAATACTTTTCTGTTTTCAACCTTACACAGATTTTCTACATAAATTTCTCTTTTGCACATAAATGGCCGCGTAGGTATTCCAAACATTTGAATCTCGGCCTGCGATTGGTCGATTGTCAGACTGACGTCACTCATTCGAGCGACGGCTCATCTAGATAACCTAATCAAATTATTAGAACATATTTGAAACAAATGTATTTTCGCTGTTCTGTTATCGAATTATAGACCTTTTTGTTTAGAATTTGTACTAGAGATTAAGATTTCAAACCGCAAAGTTAAAGTTGTATGTTTGTTGGTGTGTATCGCTTAATCTCGGGACGTTGACAGCGGTTTAGGCGTTAAGGCGAACAGTTAATTTAGTTTTAGTTAATATCTGTTTCTGTTAACTTGATGCTTATTGTTATATTGTTAACTTGATAAGTTTATTCGGTTTTAGCTTTAAATATAGGCCGTAGTTGAAAATAATTGATGCGATAAGTATTTCTTGATTGCGAGTACTACAATAGGCTAAAAATAACCTTTCCCAGTTCCAATATCTAGAATCTAATATCATAATATCTCTCTGAACGGGTAAGCATAGGTGTAGCTACTAAACGACATCTAGCCGCTAGATAATATCGCTATTTCGCCATTGAGCGGGTTCAAATTCAAACTTAAAGCTAGTACAGAGAATTCCAAAGAAAAACTCAATAACACTTTGTTTAACTATAGAGTCACACTCAGGACTCAGTAGTCCTGCTACCAATCACCAGACCATAGAGTCAATCAGCCCTCGAAACTCTCTCAAATAAAACATATAATTTTCTAAACAAAAGAAATATACAGTGGAACATAAACATAAACGCCTACTTTTTGAGGTCGGTTAAAAATTTAAAAACACAACTGTTTCCTCAGACTACTGAAAAATGAAGTAGGTAAGTAATTTGTATCTGAAAATTCAATAAAATACATCATTTCCTCAGTAGTTATTTCTCGTATGGCCCTTAAAACATGTTCTACATTGATGTTCAATGACCATAATTAATTAAAGCGCGGTCAATCCTGACACATGTCAAACATGTCACCGGCCATCGACAAAATTGTGACAGCTCCTGTCAAAAATCATTTTCAACTCTAACTCCAGTGTTGTAAGAGTAATAAATAATTGTTGAGTCGGTAGTTTTAACTTGGTACATTTTTCTGTGATGTGTGCCGAAACAAAATGATTTTAATGTTATTAATTAGCTTATTAGTGTGTTTTGATTGCTCAATGTTGTATGATTTAATGGCACGTTAGTGGATGCTTGGCGTTGACGAATTTGTAAGACCTTCCTGTTTGTATTTTATGAGATAAATACTTGCCATAAATTCATAACATATTACACTTGTAACAAAGTAATTTATATACGAAGGTCTTTAGTTTTTTTTTTTTGGTACATACACAAAAAAGGTGAATATAATTATTCCCTACCAATAATAACTCGTATACAAGAAGTGTTTTTACGCGAAATTTCTTTTTAACCGACTTCAAAAAGGAGGAGGTTCTCAATTCGTCGGAATCTTTTTTTTTTTTTTTTTTATGTATGTTCACGAATTACTTAAAAACGCCTGGACCGATTTGCAAAATTCTTTTTTTGTTTAAAAGGGTAGACTTCACAGTTGGTCCCATTGTGACCACATCATGATCTGATGATGGGATCCTAGGAAAATCGAGGGCAACCCTCAAATTTTATAGGCAATTATCACGTTTTGAATATATTTACTGAAATTGTTCCAGTATTTGCGTCTGATAATCATCATTTGATGTTGATAAGCTGATGGTGGAAGGTACAACTCCTCAACGGTTAGGAGTTGAAGGAAAAATCTTTCATAATTATAAGTATATATGGATCGATAGTTGTATTCTTTCAGGCTGTTAGATTGACCTGATATGAAAAGTTTAATATATACAACACTAAAAAGAAAAAAATAAATTAACTTTTTACAAAAAAGAAAAACCAACTTCAAAAACTAAAAAGCAAAAAATAACTTCATACAGTTTGACCGTTTTTTTAGTTTTAAAGGTATGAAGTCGGTGCCGATGATGTGGTGGTTTTAACCACCTCGCTCAAGGTCACTCGCAGTGAGTGTACTTACTATTACGTTTGGCTTGGCACCAGCTTCATACCTTTAAAACTAAAAAAACGGTCAAACTGTATGAAGTTCTTTTTGCTTTTTAGTTTTTGAAGTTGGTTTTGCTTTTTTGTAATTACATATTTTATCTACTCTCTCACGTTACACATTTTTCATACGGTTAAAGTACAACTCTAACCTGCAGATTTTAGAACCTTCTAGAAGCTCAGTGTAGACATAGCACGTATCTTCGCTGGCAGCACAATATACTTATACATACCTACGGATATTTTGACTATATGTGTTTGTGTGAGGTTGACAAATATGGGGAAAAACCAAATGTTATATTGTATGAAGATTTATGCACATGTGCCTGTGTATTGTATTGAGTATTTTCTGCATATTATACCTTTATTGCTGTCATTGGTAGCCGATATTAAATACATTAGGTATATTTGAATTTCTTATAACCTCAGTAACAAGAAATCAACCAATACGTACTAAGTAACGACGACCCGATTAGTCCAGCGGTAGTTAACATGGTCCTGGGTTCGAATCTCGGTAGGAACAAATGTTTGTGTGATGAGCATAAACATTTGTATCCGAGTCATGGATGTATCTATGTATAATATGTATGAATTTACAACAACAAAAAAAGGATATAATTATGTAGTATATCAACCAACTAGTATCCGTAACACAAGCCTCGTTGCTTACCTCGGAGCTAGATGGCGCTGTGTCATAATGTCCGGGAATATTTATTTAAGTATTCATTACATTATCAGGGTCGTTACAAAAATAACATTTTATGAAAAATCGGTTTGTCTAAAAGTTTGCCCAGCAGGCAAAATGTGGGCAAGCAATAAAGATGATGTTGAATGTCCGAGGTGGCAGACTACAATTGTACAAAGCATTGTTGGACGTTTATATTAGTACAAGTCACTGAGATCATCAACGCCATCTCAAATGTACCGTTATCTTTTGGTAAAAGTGATGAGCTGAAGGCGATTTTACTATATTGTATGCACAATTATTAGATTACTCTTTTTCATGGTGATAAGGGGGCAGACGGGCAGGAGGCTCACCTGATGGTAAGTGATCACCGCCGCCCATGGACATTTGCAACACCAGAGGCTTTCAAATGCGATGCCATACCCTGTAGAAACCGTTAAGGTTTCTTAAAATAGTTATAGTAGGAGTTACTAAGCTGACTGCAAATGAAATGCCCATGCTTCTGTAAGGCGGAGGCACTTCTCCAGTTGGGCAGCGAGGCAAGGAATCTTGCTATATGCTACCTCTCCTTCTTTTAACTTTGAAATAATACAAGTTTTTTTACGAATTTTATGCTGCATATTTCCAATATTTTAATCCTAACGTTTCAGATCAATAGAACGCGATAAAGTCCGTAAAAAGATCGTAGTTTGTATTTCAATGTCTAACATTCGCTTATTGTGAGACGTGCATTTTATGACTTGCACCTTACACAGATACAAACATAACTCTATAACAATTTGACGTGGTTTTGCTCATCATTTGTAATGCAATGACAGATACCTGGATGTTGTGCTCGTTAGCTGTGACTTACTAATTAATAGCTGCGTGTTGCCACCCATTTAGTGTTTGTTTAACGCCTTATTATATTGAAAACTTAATTAGATATCAACCTTATGTTTCGTTTGAGTCAGCTTAAATTTATAAAATTAAATATACTTACCTACATATTATACCTACGTACATAGGTATGTAGGTACATCTTTATACTGCCTTGTTGGTCTAGAGATCGTACAGTGAGACTGAAAACAAAAGATATTGGGTTCGATACCCCGGTCGATATAAGTGTTATTGAGTTTTTTTATAAAATTCTCAGTAGCAGCTTTCAGTTTGGATTTGTGCCCGGTTGATGGCAATAGGCTCGCCCCCAATTACATGGAATCTAAAACATATCGGTGAAATGTGAGTGTACATTACTGCTAGTTGCAAGCTAAGTAACAAGACTTGTGATACGGGTCATCATCAACCCAATTACCTAGTGTCCCACTACTGTCTTCTAATTTGATAAGGCTATAGTTACATACTAGCCTAGTCGCGGTTGGCAGACTTTGCATGCCCTTGAATAATCTTACAAGCATGCAAGTTTGAGCATGTGATAAATACGCACGTAGCTTCAAAAAGCCATAGAAGAGCCTCCCTGATGCGGCGGATGCGCGGCAGCCCTAACAGCTTTGTTGCTGTTGTGGCAAATAAAATGGACAACCTTATTATGAAGCATTGGATGACGTCTCACCGAGCTTCATTTAAATACAGTTATAAAATAAAAATCATGTTTCTTAAATACCTATGGATGTTATGACTGAAAATAAATATATTATTATTGATGACTTCGACTTTCGACTTCACAGTCCACTGGTCACACCACTAAGCCATACACAGTTCTAATAGACTCTAGTCAGTATACCCGCCAAGTCGAAGCCTAATTATAAGGCAGCCTATAACCATAAAACACAACAATTCCTTAGTTAAACATCATTATCTCTTAAACATTGTTTATTTATTTTTTTACCAAACGGCATGAAGAACACCCTTTTTTAATGTCTTTTACCATTTTTAAAGGGTTTTAACTAAAAGCGGTAGAAATTTAAAGAATAACAACAGAATAAGAATTAACTGTATAAGTTAAAAAGATTCGATCCCGGTTTTCTGTCACTAATAATCCTTTAAAACGATTAACTAAACCCAAAGATTATTTTAAGTTTATAAAAAAATCTGAAACTTAATCATAGGACCGTTTTAATCAGTTTTACTTTAACGAAAGGAGGTTTTAAGTCGACTTGTAAAATGCCGTCATTTTTAAATCTCATTTACCCATGTATATATACCCACTTTTTGGTTGACATGCAGTCACATAGAGCGTATTTAAAAAAAACTAGAGCCATTTTAAAAAATGCAAATCAGGATGTTGTCATAAAATACAGTATATGTCAAAATATACGAAGTAGTTTAGACACCTACTTTTGACAACCATCCATACACAGATTATAAATGCGATAGTCTGTATGTCCATAACAACTTCAGGCTTAACCGATTTCTTTTTTTTTTTCGTCTGTGAATAATCTTGCGTAATTTATTTATTTATTTAAGGATCTCCAACAAAGAAAGTACATAATTTGTTACAGAAGATTTTGCACACATCACTTTGGTCTTTGTACTCCTTCACTTACAGGAGACCACATCATGCTTATATGAATAAAACTAAACACAGAATAATATATAAAGACTTATAGTTAAAAATAATGTTAAACTAAGTTAACTAATGACAAAAAACGGAATTTAATAAAGTAAAATAAAATAAAATACATTTGTTATTAACAGGACAGTGCTTCTTTTGAAATTTTAGATGAAATTTGGTATAAAGTTAGTTTGAGAAGAACATAGTTTTTGTCCCGGAAATCAGTGACACCTTTTCGCTGGTAGAAGTTTGTATGAGAAATCGATAAATTCTTAAAAAAGGGTAGAAATAAATAAGCTATTTGATGAAAAAGCAGATAGGATACAATAACTGATACTACGCAGATAAAGTCGTGAACTTTATCATTATATTGTAGATGAGGTCTAAGAATGAAAAAAAAAAGATGTTAAATTGTAAAACTTGTAATAAAATTAATTTCGGTTTGAATTATTTCATCAATTAACGACCCAATTAGTCGAGCGGTAGTTAACACTGACTTCTGTGCTATGGGTCCCGGGTTCGAATCCCGGTAGGGACAAATGTTTGTGTGTTGAGCATAAACATTTGTATCCGAGTCATGGATGTATCTATGTTTAATATGTATGTATTTACAACAAAAAAAAAAGTATATATGTAATATATCAACCAACTAGTATCCGTAACACAAGCCTCGTTGCTTAGCTCGGAACTAGATGGCGCTGTGTGTCATAATGTCCAGGAATATTTAATTTGATATTTAATGTTGTTTTTCATGACATTGTTCATATAAGTTAATGTAATTATAATAGAAAGTTAATGTAATTATATTACAACTCTGCCTTAACCATCAAGTTAACAGGCGTAATAGTAATTTTACACCATTATAGAAGCAAATCATTTAATTCCAAATCCGTTTCTTTAACTCCATTTTAAGATGCGGTTAACAAATTATAGTATTAGAAAATGTTCAGTTAACTCCCAGTTAATCTAATCATAGTTAATCTGCCGCCAAAACGACTGCTTACACATAAGTTAACTCTTACAAAAAAAAAGTTCAAAAAAGCCTTATCTTAAGTTTGTTTGTGAAATCTTTAATAGATCCTTATAATGTGCCACCCGCATCGCTTCGTGGAAAATTGGCTTACATCATCCGGGGTTCGAACCCACTTACCTGCTAAATAATCCTTTTAGCTATTTGACTTTTCGCGCGTCAGTAGGCACGGCACTTTAGTGAAGTGCTTAAATAAATTGCTTTTTTTATGTCGATATATTTTTAATCTTATTAAAAAACATATTACAAAGTGTGTATAGATTTTCTTGCCAGATTCTCCTCCATAACATCAACTTCTTAAAACCGTGCAACTAGAATAAAACATTTTATAAATGTTTATAAATGTTTATTTGAAACTATCAGCCCGCCCAGGCTTCGCACAGGTTTTTTTTTTTCAATAAAGTTAGTGAATAATGAAGTATTCTAATAAAGGATAAATTAAATGATTGATAAAGACATGAAACTACTGAGGAATATAAGAAAATACCTATAAGCTTTCTATACAAAATGTCCGCGAACAGATTTAAAAAATTGCAAAGAAAATAACTATGAAGTGCTCGTGGCCAAGTTATAACCATGATCACCTGTATTACGCTTGTTCTAATTCATCATCAACCCATTATCGTCCCACTGCTGGGCACGGGTCTCCTCTCATTTGAGCGGGATAAGGCTATAGTCCACCACGCTACCGCGGGTTGGCAGACTTCACCTGCCATCGAGACAAATCTCTTAAGCATGCAGGTTTCCTCACGATGTTTTCCTTCACCGTTTGAGCTTGTGATAAATACGCACATAACTTCCGAAAAGTCAGTGGTGCGTGCCTTGGGTTCGAACTCGACCCTTTGACATCTCAGTCAAAGGTCTCGTCTTGTTCTAATTAATATTGTTAATTTTTCAATCGATACATTATTTTTACAGAGGATAGAAATAAATAAGCCATTTGATGAAAAAGCAGATTGGATACGATTACTAATTCTAGGTGGACGAAGTTGCGGGCAAACACTAGTAAATAAATACATTTTTAACATAACATAACATATCATCACGCCTGTCGTCCCCGAAAGGTTAGGCAGAGGTGTACTAATGTACACTCACGTTTCGCCGGTATGTTTTAGGTCCCATGTAATAGGGGACGAGCCTATTGCCATTAACCGGGCACGAATCCAAACTCCGAGCTGCTACTGAGAATTTCATACACCAAATAACACTTTGCTCGACCTGGGAATAGAGCCCAGGACCTCTTGCTCGGCAGTCGCACTGTACGACCACTAGACCAACGAAGCAGTTTTTAAGTACACGATATTTTTGGACACGAGCAAACAAGCAAGCAAAGTTGGGTGATAACACTTACAGAATTTTGTTCTTTGCTTCAACTGTCAACGATTGAACATTCAATTCATCAGAATTCAAACAAATACCTTCACGCTCAGCCCTAAGCGGTTAACCGACATTAGACGCAAATCACTTATATTAACCACCTATAAGGTACAGTGAAAGTTAGCCCTATAAAGTAGGTTGTCAATAGAAACCAATGGTGATCTTTTGGTGGCTTTGGCTTTGGTAGAAATATCATAATATGATGTAGTAATTTCTGACACCAATACCTATCAAATAATATCAAATAATCCCGCGGTGGTTAACACTGCCTTCTGTGCTTAGGGTCCCGGGTTCGAATCCCGGTAGGGACAAATGTTTGTCTGATGAGCATAAACATTTGTATCCGAGTTATGGATAATATGTATGTATTTACTAAAAAAAAGAGTATATATGTAGTATATCAACCAACTAGTATCCGTAACACAAGCCTCGTTGCTTAGCTCGGAACTAGGTGGCGCTGCGTGTCATAATGACTAGAAATATTTATTTATTAATTTACTAAAATGAAGAGTAGCTGTCAGTAATTAAGACACCCAACACCCTTGTTTAGAGTATTCAAATCACCGGTACTAAATAACATCAATATACGGCGATGAAATCTGTTAAAAGTAGTTTTATTTCAATATAATGTGTATGCAGCATAGTACTATCCGTATTAATATAACAAGCAATATCTAGGGACTAAAATAAATAATATTAATGTTTATTTTTACAAAAACAATACACATATTACATACAGGTTTGTAAGCCTCTATTGGCACTTACATAAAAATGTAGTGTGATTGGTTAACACTTTAATCGACTTGGATATCGAAACCAAGACAAAACGCATAGCAGTTACACTAAACAAACGAACAATAGACATTAGTCCAGCGGTAGTTGACACTGCCTTCTGTGGTCCCGGGTTCGAATCCCGGTAGGGACAAGTGTTTGTGTGATGAGCATAAACATTTGTATCCGAGTCATGGATGTATCTATGTATAATATGTATGTATTAACAACAAAAAAAAGTATATATGTCGTATATCAACCAACTAGTATCCGTAGCACAAGCCTCGTTGCTTAGCTCGGAACTAGATGGCGCTGTGTCATAACGTACGGGAATATTTATTTATTTATTTATTTATTAGACTATAGTATTAGTTAGTCAGTTAATAGGCAGCCATTATTTTGTCATCTATCTTTCCATACCAAGCAGTTTCTTAGGTAAGGTTAGTCGATTTGCATCACCTAAACGCCATGTGCGGCTAAGAACGTTATCAAAAGATAGTAGAGGTTTTTCAGTTCGTATACTTTCATCGCGACATTAAGAAATAGTCTGGGCATTGAGGGATTGTGGCTATTTACCAGTAACAATATTTGAAGGTCCATTGTCAACAGTAAGTAGTTATGTATACTAAATTACTAGTGCTTTCATTCTAGGTTTAAAACTAGATTAAAATCAGTATCGTAAATAACAATAAATGTGACTACCGTATAGGTAAAACAGTATTTATCCTCCTTTACAAGGACCTCACAGCTTTTCCTCAACTTACCATCGACAATCGAATCACGATCATATTCGCCATAAAATCCAATCAGATACGACCTAAACATAAAATCATAAACCACAAACAAAATTTTTAAACAACAAGATAATAAAAAAGTTTACCGAAATCAATGTCGAAAATCTTCCAACATATCGATAGTCGATTAGTAAGTTTTGTCACGTCTCTACTCGGCATTCATGGCGCGCCCCTAGTGTTGTCATCGTATCGATGCGTGATGACGTCACGCGACTGTCTGTGTGGTCGTTTGCAAATATCTTTATGTTGACGCTTAGCTATTCAAATGACAAGGATTTCCCCTCTCGTTTACTTTATTTACAGAATATGTTAATATTGAAAAAAAACTGCTTAACTCAATTTCTACATATATTATACTTTGACTACGGGCTACAGTGGGAAAGATCTCACATCAATATGAATGGTTACTATCCTACTCCAGAGTATACTCTGGCTACTAATTTTAACTAATTTTAATATTCACATACTTTAAAAAAATCAAAGGTTCATTAAATTCAAGTATGTCTCGACGTATTGGATATATTATATATATATGGATATATATATGGGATGGTTGGCGCCCTTTGGGGGAGGCCTACGTTCAGCAGTGGACGGCTATAGGCTGATGATGATGATGATGTCTCGACTGCTCTTAATAGTGACATCACTAATCTAACACCAAGGTATTAAAGTCTCTGCAAATTAAGAAAGCTATATAAAGTATAAGAGCAATTTTTTTTTACGATTACCTGAGCGCGAAAAATTGCTATACAAAAACCTACCCTGTAGATTTCCCCAAAGCCTTGCAAGACCTTTACCAAGTCTCCATATCACTGGAAGCCGTTCCACGTAGTGTGCTTTGCGCCCGTAACCCATAATCACCAGTGGAAGGTCAACATCATCAGTCATCATCAACAGGTGTGCTGTAGTCTACTATCAATCTATTAATTCATATACCTGATTCTTCTTTGTTTACTTTGCCCTTCTTTCGCCAGAAAAGTTAATTAATCTATTCCCAAATTAAAAATAAGCTGGAAAAGGCAACGTTCTTAGAGAATATCTGCATTGTAAAAAAAAATACCTACGAACCTACAGTCGATAACAAAATCAATCTATCTAATTTCGCAACAAAAGTATTTCGGTATTCATCAATTTCTGGGTCGAAATGTCATTGCGACACAAAAAAAAATGCAGATTTCATATTTTTATCTACTCAAAAGTCTAGTTGTAAAGAGATTTTGATTTAATTTTAAAGACGTCTTCAAATATGTAGACATTTAAAGACGTTTGTTTCGTTAAATAACTTGTAACATAAACAAACAAGGATACAACTGATACAAGACAAAGAAAACAACATAATAAATGAGTAAAAACATATATTTTATATATCACTCGTTGATTTAAATTACTACATTTCCATAATGAGTTAGAACAAAACGATACTGGATACAGTCGCCAAGAAATGTTATTTTATACTCGATATACACACAATACACTTAAC
Organism: Craniophora ligustri; assembly: GCA_905163465.1. Lineage (NCBI taxonomy): Eukaryota > Metazoa > Arthropoda > Insecta > Lepidoptera > Noctuidae > Craniophora > Craniophora ligustri. Next base: position 9,319,851 of record LR990978.1, on the reverse strand, counting down.
TTTTGTATTCTTTTACATCTAAACACACATATTTACAGTACACTAACGTTTTATTTGAATAATAAATGTACAACTTACTTAAAGATTGTTAATTTTAGATAAAATAAAGTATTTACAAACAGTGTCTGTGGCATTAACCGTTAAGGAGAAGGAACATTTTTTAATTATAGGAAAATTTACAATACTAGAGGTTGAGCGTCAATGGAGGTTTTATGCAATTTTTAATATTAACAACACTTTGAATATCGCTTTTGCTTTGTTAATAAAATATATAAAACCAAAATATACTTCAGTTAGTGAAGTATATTGCGAATTTTATCATAAGTCATAATTATTATTAACATTCGGGATGAGAGAGGTTAAACTTCAAAATATCGAAATAAGAATAAGAATTGCAACAGATGGTGTTGTAATTTCACCGTAATTTTGCAGTAAAACATTTTTTTTTCTATTGAATGGAACAAAGGTATTAAAAAGTGCTGTTCCACAAATAAATTGCAAACAGTAGCTCCATATGCGACCAACCTTACACATAAGTCCTTAATTATGTATACAAGTATGAAATAAATAAGTTCTTATTTACATTTTCTGTTATACTTTTAATTTTTTTCTTACAATACATAAATATATCGGTCAGTTTCGTGTCACGCCATCTGCCAATGTGAACGAATTGATGAATGAATAGGATTGCTTGAAGCGTACTCATTTACTGATCTGTTCAATTGGTGAAGGATATAGCCTGTAGGAGGGTATTGTTGAAGCAGGCGGTGCCGGGGGCACGCACGAGTCTGGTTTACAATGCTTAAAAATGTTTATTTAGTAATTATTTGCTACCAGGCTGTTTAGACAGGAGGTAACAGCATTAATTGCGATTGAACAACACTAGCCCAGTTTTAAAAAAAGTATTAAGAAGCCAATTAAGAAAAGAACAACAAATTGTGGATGATATTTCGAATGACAGCTATCCCTCGCTAAATACAATTATGTTTTTTTAAAGTATAATTCTGTCTCTATCATTTATTTGAAATTTACGGAGACAGAATAGTATGTTCATCTAAAGATTTAGTATGTCTTTGAGCAAACTAGAATCCAATTTTCTAGATAATCATGAAGCAAGAATTTTCTAGATATTTACTATAAAAAATCACTAGTATTTTTAACACAAATTGTTGAAATATAAACAAAATAGATTCATTGCAAAACATGAATATTCTTTATTGAAATTTGTTGTCAAGGTTCAATTTATAACGGCGACATAGCTAGGTATTTGTATGAAAATTTACTCAAGTACACCCTATGAACACCATTCTAAAATACACCTTAGCTGCATAGTTATACGAATTTATAATAACATTTATATTAATGGTTTACACAAAAAATTAAAATCTTCGAAAACGGTCAAAGTTCATACGGTTTTTTTTCTATATATAAATGACGAGCAGTTAAACGGTAGTTATATTAAGTTTCTTTTAAATTAATTACATACAAATAAACTGACAGCCGCCATCTATTTTTCAAGAAATAAAATACCAATACTTTATTTTTTTGTTACGTCAACAATACAAGTCATTTACTAATGTGTATTGTGACGTGAGTTTAAAAATCGAATGAATTACAATACCAATGACTTAGAGTATTCTATTCCATTTTCAAACAGAATCAAGTAGTACTTTTTATATTGTTTGGAATCGTAATAAAGGTTTGTTTTTATAAATAATGCATTGGTAGCGTTATGTTCTTTTTAAGCAAACGTCATTCCATTTTAGTGATGTGAATACATATTATGTGTTGAGATGCAACTATCATCAACCGATATACGTCAATAATCGACTACGGTTGAAGATTAATAATTTATATATTTTCCATAGAGTAGGTAGGTTTATTAGACCCATTTTTTTAATTAATTTCAATCTTCTACTAAGTATAATTAAAGTCAAAATCGGTCCAAAAGTATCAAAAGATATCATGAATTGACGACAACCAACTGCAATTGAGCTGCACTTTATAAGAAACAATATCAACGCCACATTGAAGAAATATCATAATACTGAATTAAGTTGTTAGATATTTTTATTCACATAACATTTTATCCTAAAGGAACTGGCTTAATAAAACTACTACATTTGAGCGAATCATTAACTTTATCAGTAAAGTGGGTTGTAATGGAAACTATAGGGCTAAAAACCATGACTTACATCGCCTTTTTCAGAAGTAGTGCAGGTTATCCATTTAGTACAATGAAATTGTACACACCGTAATGTAACCAGTCAGGGAATGTGTACAGGCGAAGGACGCCAGTCTGACAGAATTGCCGTATAAACGGAACACTAGATGGAATACGCATTTGTGTGGTTGTATACGCTTTCTCACAGACAATACTCCTTCGTCTACTAAGGCCCTAACTAGCCACACAGCCCCATAGTTCTCAAATACCTCCACTTTACTGTATGTTATGTTTTACTTTTACGTGAATTGCTTAATTTTGAGCTATACATAGGAACCCGTTTTATCAAAACGTCAAGTTAATTTTCCAAGCCAAAAAGTTTTTGCCGTAACATAAATAATAAACTTTCAAATTTTAACTTAAATAAGTAACTACGTCATTCTGAAAAATATATCTTTTTTTTTCAACTTGGTTATCGATTTACTAAAATCATTTGATAAAACCGGTTCGTTTTAATAACATCTCTATAAAATTAATCTTCACAAAATCATGGGCATCATTTAAAATTCTGATGTCTAAGTAAATTCAAAAATCGAATAGCCTTATCTCAACATCCAATGACTCCAATAAACCTTATAATGTCACATAATCAGCGAGTTAAAAGCAATCAATGCGAATGTAATTAAAAACGGACTTTTACGAAAGAATACATCGTAAAATATCGACATGCCCGCTAATCGCAAACACTTAATGAATAAAATCGATAATTAAAATCGACTAAGAGTTAATTGAGCTGAAAATGGAATCTAGATTTCAAATTAAGAATGGCGTGGAGCCAAACGCTTTGGTTCTTTACTTGTTTTCTTTTTAATCGCGCATTTGAACGGAATAGTGTGGTAGTTAGCGCATTCCAACGTCCGATTTTTATTTTTATTACAACGAAGAATTTAGATCAACTTTTTCTCTGAGCATATTTTGCAGGCTGAACCTTCAAAAGAACTTTAGAACAGATTTGATTTGGAAAACGGATCTTTAATAGATTTTAGTTTTCATTTTGAATTATAAGTATGGCAAACGGCCATCTAAGCCTTGTATCAAAATGAAATTACTCACGACAAAATCAAGCAATTAAAAATAATATTACCTTTGCGTGTTTTTGAAACTACATTTTGTAACAACATGGCATAACCGCACGGGTACTGAACAAAAAGCGAAATAGTTTGTTTTTAAAATCGATTCACTCGGTAAATCGATTCGGCGAGAACTCGATACTCGTAATCGTAAATCATTGAACAAAAGACGGAAAGGAAAATACAAATTAGCCTTATAATCGCTCGTTTAAACTCGGGTTAAAGGGCCATAGCCTAGTGGAAGAACATAGTAAACATAATCGGTACTAACTGGACAATTGAGAATGGATAAAATAGAAGAATTAGGCCTGTAAACCGAAAATACCTTACAGCATCTGTAACTGAATGGATGTAGAACTAATATAAGCCCATAAAATTGAGTTACCGCATACCCACCAATGAATATATTAATATATACAATATTATAATTTATAATCATTAGGTACCCTAAATAGCTATTCTTTACCGAAACTTTCGCATCTAAAAACTATATCTTCGACGGCTGATAAACAAAATACTCTACCGACTGGATTTTTCAAACGTACTCTCCTAAGTTACTAATCGATTAATTGACCATAAAGATTTTAGCATTCGACTTTAATCCACCATAAAATGGCCGTACACTGACCATTAGCCCGAATACATTTTTAATTTCAGAACCGCACATTCAAACACCTCTAGAAAAACAGACCAATTTAGTGTACTAAATCGATAATGGTCGTAAAATATTATACCCCCGGAAATTTAAAAAAGAATGACACATTAGAACAATAGCCCGCGATACATCGTTAGTCAAGAAACGCGTCAAAGAAATCATCTACGAAATAGATCTATATCGTTAAATTCCTAACGCGTAGACAAATAGTCGTTCAGAACAATCGTCAACCACTCGAAAACAATTTGGTTACGTCGCGAGCAATTACGAAACGCGATTCGAGACTGCGATAGTTTTCGAACGCATCTCTTAATAATAGGGCCCTGAACGCACCCATAATCGCCTCCATCTCTATATTACCTCTATCTCACTCTAGCGTGAGTAACTCACGTATTATTATCCCTGTCTAACGTTGACAGCACTCGTTGAGAAACTACAGACCCTACCTATCAACATTTCAAATCTAAACTGTCTAATTATACCCACATCACTGGGTGAACATCAAAAAGAGCCATTTTTAATTAATTTAAGCCCAAAAACTATTATAATACGGCCAATTTTGTTATCTAATAAGCCATGACGCTAACGAGACTCGGGACGCCATTTTGAAACCGTTTTTATAAAGTTGAGTTAATGATATGGCCGCTATAATGGGTTTAAAATTGATATAAATTATTGCAAACACCTAACGCCCACTTTTTGGAGATTGATCATGTTGACTTTTAATTAATGAAGTTTGGCAATCAAATAAATTAAAATTAGAACTTTGCTAATTTTGATTATGACATGCTAGAGGCTAAAATTATTATTGATTACAGCATTCTTAATAGTATTGGAAGCTTGTTAGGCTGTTCTAAACAATTTACTGACAACCAATTTAACTCAAATTGAAACGTATGTTTCCTTCATTTTCTAAGTCATTGTCAGTCAAAACAAGGCTATTATAATACCTCCTCACTATCATCATCGCCAGTGCTAAAATCTCTTAAAAATCATAAATAAATAAATCTATATTCTAAACATCTAGATTACATTAATATTTACATAATTTATCACTTAGTCCACTGTTTTACGTTTCATTTTCACTTTCACTGAGTTCATCCATGTCCATATCAATAAGTTCTTCATCATCATCCTCGTAGGAGTTGTTGTGTTGGCTGCCATCATCAGGCTTCATGTTCGATGAGCCTGACTTGCCTCCAGTCTTTGCTTCCTCCTCTTGCTGCATTCTTTTGTGTTTCGTTCTTCTGTTTTGGAACCACACTTTTACCTGTTGACAAAGAATTGAGATTAAGTATGTAAATCTTTATGGATTTAATTTAGCAATATTCGTTTTAATTCTGACTCTATCTAAATCAATTGTTGTCATATTTTGCATAATACAGTTTATTTCTTTTTGCTAAAGATTATTAAATTAAAATTTCAATACGCTTTATTGGTATGTAGTAATAATTCACAATCATTGGTCGGTTTTTTTATAATAATAAAATAAGTAAGTAAGTACGTAACACATATAAAAAAATAGAAAGCACAAATCATAACACAATTTCATGGTCGACGAACACCAATAAAGGATTAAAGGAACTAGACAATAAAAAACTATTCAATGCGACCCCTCCAATCATATATCACAAGCTATTGAAAGAAAAATCCGTTGTCGAATTTTTCTACGCGCCAACAACAGATTTCCCGCCCAAAAAACGTCGGCCGCCATTTTGCTAGACAATTTGTCACATGGTTAATGGCTTGCGAAATGTATTCACGTTATACCCAGCCAGTACGCTTTTGAGATATTGTAACTAATGCACGGAGGTTGTATATCTGTTATTCTGCCAAAAATTGATTAAGTTTGTACATTACGCTTATTTGGTTAGCAATTGGTTTATGTTTCATAACGGCTAGCGCACTGTATTCAATTGAATGAGTCACAATAAAAGGTAATTGATAGTTTTAGTATAGTTTCATATGATTGTGTAAGTGACCTGGGTCTTTGGCACCAGTCAAGCTTGCTAATGCTTTTGCCAAAACATTTGTAACGCGTAATATGCTTAGCTTTTTTTTATGGAAAATGTAATATAGATACATGTTATATGTAAGGCCGTAGATTAAAGTTTCTGAAATATGTCTAAACAGAATGAAATATACAACGACATAAAATTACCAAGAATTAGGTAGAAACCGTATACGATAATATTTTTATTGTCGAAAGCAATAAGTTATCAGGAATTCCATTAAAAATCCAATGCGACGGTAAAAACAGTCAATCGCCATGTTAGTTACAACGGATTGGCGTGAAATTGATGCAATCTCATAGTTTATAGCTCCTTACAATTCCGTACATGTTATAAATCACATTTTAGTTTATTACTGATAAAAAGTTACAAGGGAATAAGCGATTAACTTTGATTTTTGTTCGATTTCATTTCAAATGTTTAAAGTTTTTTTTTATTGTTTCTCATAATTGGATTCTGCTTGGTTAGGAACGAATGCTAATTTCATTTTCTAGATCTTCAATTTAAATTACGTACTAGGTTTTCTAAGGAAAAAACTATCGAAGCTAAGACATGAAAATTTTATTCAAACTCAAAGAAAAGTAGGAGTTCCTAAAGGGTTCTAGAACTCTAAAGAGTCCGTGATGGACGTTGAAAAGGATTCAAACCTTCGTGACAAAATACAGCAATAACATTTGTCAAGTATAATACAGATTATAAAATGAAAATACTTGAAAGAAACACGTATCAAACAGTACTTATCTAAGACTGTACTGAAGTAAATGTATATCGAAGAAATATCTAGATACAATTATTTACTCTACACTTGAGTTGCTGAGGATAAAACCAGTAATGTTCGCTCTCGTGAGAGAAAAATGATAAATACTAAAAGTTCACGGCCTAATGAGCTTTCCCCCTCTGATAATAAGGTCCCATACTGCGACAGTCACGCTACATTACCAGCCATATATCGACATCAAATATCAATCAACTTATTTCCGATGCCACCCTTTTGTCAGGCTTAATGGTGCGTGTAGGAGGGAAGTGGCTATGTAGCACTATGTATCGCTACTGAGGGGGGCTGGTGGCTAAATAACTAATCCATCAGCCACGCTGAGGCGGGGACCTAAAGAGCGCGACTAGGTCTTAGTTTTTCACAGCAAATCCTAAGACGATTAGGGCACGTAATATCAAGCAATACCGTATAGAAAATGGTATATGGACTGTCTAGTCCCCCTTCCTCCCTCTAAGTTATCATCATCAACCCATTATTGTTTCACTGCTGGACACGAGTCTCCTCGAGTGATTAGGCTATGCTCTACCACGCTAGCTTACTGCGGGTTGGCAGACTCCTTACGCCATCGAGAAAATCTCTCAAGCATGCATGTTTCCTCACGACGTTTTACTTGACCGTTTGAGCATGTGATAAATACGCATATAACTTCCTAAAACTCAGTGGTGCGTGTCTTGGGTTTGAACTCGGGACCTGTGACATCTCAGTCCACTGGTCACACCACTAGGCTACCACAGCCTACAGGTCTAGTCATGACAGGCTCTAATTCTATTACAATAATAATTCTAATGAAAGACGAAAGTACTTTTTCCCCTGGATCCACCTTTGCTAACCTCGCAATATGTTAACTTGGGGCTCATTTTTGCGCTTGTGCTCACGCCTGGATTACGTCATAATAAGCATTTGCTTCTAACATTTCCTAAGATGTAACTAGACTTAAATCACCAAACAATGTTCCACCGTTACTTTCGGTGGGCTTAGTCACATTTACACAATACAAAAGACAGTCCAAAACAACACAAATTGGGTAACCTTTTATTTGGCTAGACACAACCGTTTTCCAACTATGCAACATGAGTTACTACCATAATTATCGTGTTTAAGTATCTGCTTGTAAAACCTTCACAACATTAACACAAAAGAGACATAATAATATCCACTTTGTTATTAAGTAAACTTTGATTTACAACGACTAAACACAGGTTAAAAAGTCTTTGTATTACCTGTGGTTTGCATCGTTAAATTTCACATAAACTTCACGAGGTAAAGAGGTGTTTGACCATTCTGCATAGATTTCATAAAGGTAAATTTCTAATGGCGAGTATAAAGACAATTATTAAGCAACAATTGCTTTAAACCTTTGCCCTTTCTGTGACTGGTCCTAAGATGGTTTCTAACAGTTACTGCAAATACTAGACATTGATATAACACCACTTTTTACTGATTTTATTGCGGTGTATTGCTATTGATTAGTCACGACGTTTGAAAATGTCCAGAATTTTGATTTGACGGTCCCAAGATGTCTACTTGAGGGACACCTGGAAATTTTTATAGGTACATGTACTGCTTTTTTTACACAAATATATGAAGTAAAAAGAAATGAAATGCCAAGATCTCAGGTCACAGTATTAATAAACATATCATATAATAATATCATCACAATGATCTTGAACTTAAAATATAACGAAAATACCCTATCAGCATTCTCCATTTCTACCCTCATGCCTTCTCCGGTCCCATAGGCCCATTTGCCGGTTATGGGTTAGACGCCGTTCGCATCCATCATGTGGACTTTTATACCCTCAGGGATATGTGCGGTACTATGTAATTTTGTATCATTTTACATTGATGTTGTAGGGTTAAGTTTTTTTTTGTATTTATTGTCTGTATTTCTGTAATACATGTCGATTTGTTTTCTACTTTACTTTTACTGCGATATGGTCCAAATTACTTCACACGTCATTCATTGATCTGTTTCCATTTAATTACATAAAAGCGATCTAAGAAAATTGTACGATAGTTTAAGACAAAACTAATTAAATCACTGTTCAACTTTATATGTTAATTATAAGTAGTCATTTCGCATTCAGAAACATATAACCAAGAGCATTAAACCTCGAAAAAAGATCCGAACGACGTACCATCAAACAATTATCGCATTTTGATGCAAATTTAATGTACTACCACTTCGCGCTACAACAACAATCAACTTTAATTCGTTTTACACTACGCATCTGCTCACACACGACCAACTACCGTAAAATGAACCGTAATAAAACTCAATTATACCAACAAAAGAGGCCTAACAATGTTGGACGTTGAATAAAAGTCATAAGTCTCCGCAAACAATCGTTTTAATAGGAAAAGGGATCCGTACAATGATACCCGTACTAAATAAATAGGGGTGTCATTCAACATGGCCCGAAATGCGATTAAGTGCTTATGTACCCGATTATAGCGTTCCCCTAGGGGACCACGAGCGGGACGCACGTATACAAACTCCAAGGCGACAGAAAGAGATAGAGTCCGCTAGGGGAGATACGCAATTAAGAACGCCGCGCGAATTTGGAGGAAAATTTAAACGGATCGCCGTATTACTTTATTGTAGCTCCATTAGCGAGCGACAAGGACGGGTATAGTTTAGAAAGGGACATTATAGTGACAAATTGGGGTTGTTAGATATTTGTTGCAGGGTTGGCGAGCTTTAATTGGATGTTAATAAAGTAATTCCGTTAGAAATGAATGAGTGGAATTTATTTCGGTAGCATTTTATGACCCGTAAAGGGTAAAGGAGCGAAAGAGACGGAAGGTATTCCCTGTTTACTCCTACAAAATAATACTTACTTAATAGCGACTTTAGTTTTTAAATACCTAGTTCCACCATGTTGTGCAAAAGAGACGCTATCTGCTCTTCTAATAACGTGTAAACAGATTTCAACTCAACTCAACAAACTCATTGAATAACAGCCGAATTTTGATACTAATTGGTTTTAGTTTACTCTCGAATGTTAAAATCAGTTGGGTACTAGAAATATCAAGTCAAATTATTACTATTAAAACGTTTCATACCATTTCTACACGTTGGCCCAGCTACAAATCGTTCAAAAGCCTCAACAAACGACAGTAAAAGACAAAAGCAATTAAACCTCATTGCTTTAGAACCATAGACAAAAGCTGTACACCCAAGAAAACAAACATGAAGCTAGAATTAACCTATCAGTTTTACCTTCACAAACAACGAGGACTTAACGCGAATTTCCTTTGCCTAAGTGATGGCATTGCACGATAAAACGCAAGAGTCGATAATCGAGTACCGGCCGGATGTGGAAAAGCGCTCGCTTACGTCGCTTCCGCCCGCCATTAGAACACCAGAATTGTTTCAAATAATCGTAGAATTTACCGAAATAATGGTGAAAATTTGTGTACTCTCTCTGTATATAGTACTCTCAACAAATAACTTGATAGATGCAAGATATTGGTCAACCATTTGTAAAATTACTTTTGTATTGATTTTATCGCGGTATATTGATGCATATTATGTTGTTTACGTTTCAAATCTTTTACATCATTTATATCAAGCATCAAGCAGCATATGTACCTATTGAGTATCAATATACCGCAATAAAATCAGGAAAAAGTCGTTTTATTTCAATGTCTGATACTCGCGTAAGTTTAGGAAATTAATACCAAAGATTATTATCGTGTGAATACTGAAGTGGCAACAAATCAATTAAACTATCAATTTGAATGAAATTAATATCAAAACATCACATCTTAAACACCTAAATTCTAACAGAAAATAATAATAAATCATTCAAAACAATTATGCAAATTAACATTCACAGACGCGATTTGGAGATGTGTATTTAATATCTACAAATACTTCACAAAGTTCAATGACTTCAATCAGTATATAGACGGCTATATTAATGTTGAAAAACCACGACAATTCATTACCGACGACCGGACACACGATACGAAACTTTGGCAATACCGGAACGGACGACAATAAAATCGTACACGGCACAAACGCGTGTCGATTTCCGACATAAAACTTGCATAAGTGGAAAACGGGACAGGACTTACCGTTCAAAAGGAGGATGATTTATTGTTAATATTTTGTTTATGGTATGTAAAACTGTACTTAATGTACCTATATAATAAAGTCTAATATTAATCATGGAATATATTTTACGGCTCTATCTGAAATCTTTAGCTATAGGTACTAATAATAAAGCCTAAAAGTTTGTTTGTATAAACGCGCTAATCCTAAGAAATACTAGTCAGATTTGAAAAATATCTTTCACCTTTATAATTCTACATTATCTCTGAGTATATTTATATATAGCCTATGTTACTTAAAGTAAACTTTCTAGTAATAATTCAAAATAAATGTCCACCTGTCCGAAGCCAGGACAAGCCGCTAGTTAAATGATATTTATTTCTGTTAATAGAGATTTTTAAGGACTCTTTTACAAGTAAATTTCTTTATCACTAGTTGGAACCTAACTGATAATCTCTGAGAAGAAATACATACAATTGCAATTTGTTGCAGTCGTTCGTAAATAATGCGTTTCGGCGATTATTATTCCTATAGATCTACTTCCATCCCACATTATTTTATTTGTTCTATGTTAAGAAGACAAAAAAAAAGAATAAAAATATTAAAAAAAATTTAAAAAAGACATATCGAATGCGTTAATAAGGTCCCTATTTAATTTATACATTTAATAACGTTCAAGTTATTAAATTTAATATACCAATTTAAAAGCTATATCACGGAACAAAGAAATATATATTTCTTAATTAATACTAGAAGGGCATAATACTTATCATGAAAACTATAGACAATTAGAAAATAATAAATAAGTAAATATGTCCGGATATTATGTCATAGTGTTAATTCCAAGCTAAGCATGTGACCCAATTAGTCCAGCGGTAGTTAATACTGCTTTCTGTGCTATGGGCCCTGGGTTCGAATCCCGGTAGGGACAAATGTTTGTGTGATGAGCATTAACATTTGTATCCGAGTCATGGATGTATCTATGTATAATATGTATGTATTTACAAAAAAAAGGTATATATGTAATATATCAACCAACTAGAATCCGTGACACAAGCCTCGTTGTTTAGCTCGGAACTAAATGGCGCTGTGTCGTAATGTCCGGGAATATTTATTATATTATTTATTTATAATCCCTACCGAGATACGGATATTTATAAAACACAGCCTGCGTTAATCGGCTTGTTTAGTGAATATAACTCAATTATCTAGTACCCATTTTTATGAGACATCAGTTTGAAGTTCAAGCGTCACCTCGTCGCGCCCCCACAGGGGACCGCGTCATAGGGCTCCGCCCCCCGACACCACGCATGCGCAGTCGCCACAATAAATATTTGCCACTTTTTTTTATTTGCTCAATTGAGTGGTAATCGAAATAGAATTTGAGATTTGAAACGATATTGGGATGCTGGAAATAGATCGGCTGTTATTTTTGTTTAGATTCAGTAGATTGAATAAACAGTGGGTGCATAAGTATGATCAAATATCGTTTTTGTTAATGGAATTTCTATTTTAAGAATTATGTTAGAGATAAAAACCGGCCAAGTGAGAGTCGGACTCGCGCACGAAGGGTTGCGTACAAAATTAGAAAAAAAATGTTTTTTTTTGTATGGGAGCCTTCATATATAAAAATAGATCATTGACCCCTTAAATGATCTATTTTTATATTTGTTGTTATAGCGGCAACAGTAATACATAATTTGTGAAAATTTCAACTGTCTAGCTATAGCGGTTTTTGAGATACAGCCTGGTGACGGGCAGACGGACGGTCAGACCGACGGACAGACAGCGAAGTCTTAGTAATAGGGTTCCGTTTTTACTCTTTTGGTACAGAACCCTAAAAAGGATAATATACGTATGTTGGTATATTTCTATGACTACAGGTTCTTACTAAGTACCGTTAGGCACAGGCATCCTATCATTTCATAGGGTTTAGGCTATAGTCCACCTCGCTAGCCTACTGGGGGTTGGCAGACTTCACATGACAAAATTTTCAAGCGTGCAGGTTTCTTCGTGATGTTTTCCTGCACCATTTGAGGATATGATAAATACGCACATAACTTCAAAATGCCTTCAAATCGACATCAAAATCCACCGGTCACACCATCGGGCTAACACACCACAGATAAAATATTAAAAACATAACGACCCAGATACAAATTTGTACCTTTTTTAAATCAGTTAATAAATTTTGACTGTTTTCTCAGCGAAAAGGTGTTAAGTTAATACGTTCACACCTGTACCAAATTACTTATAAAACAATAATAATAAGCAGCTGTATTATTATACTGTCACCCAATATTGCATTATTTTAAATATTGCGACATTTAAATTAATTATATATGATATTTATTAAAACACATTAACGAGAACAGAGTAGTAAAAATAAATTTTATTGCGAAACATGCATTTACTTTTTATTTTTTTATTTATGTAACTACTTAAGTACAGGATATTAGTTATAAAAATCCCGGCGCGTAATTGAGAATAAAAAGTTAATTTCAAAAATCGAACTCGTTAACACACTCATATTTAAGTGAGAAAAATATAAACCAACATAACGAGCAAAGGTATAACATAAAAATCCAAGAAGCATTTCCCTCAAAAAATATGTTTTCATGACTTCCAATAATCGAATTAAGTATGGTAAACATTTTATCTTAATAGTCGACTATATACGAACTTACGAACAGGCCAGCTGCGTGTAATTTAGTTAATAATATAAAATTACTTGTATCCAGTATAACCTGTCCTGGCTGTACGTCATCGATGGCTTGGCTTGTAAGAAAAAAATATTGGATTGGATTATAAGCTATAAACCTCCATGGTTGAATGTCGTTTACACTTTATTAGCAAAATTGTAGATTTTTGACAAACTTATAAGTATTGATTTGTTACAACTATATTAGATATTGAAATTATCAATATCTAATATAGTTGTAATATTACTATTTTAACGACTTTTATCGCAATTTTTTTATTTATTTAATTTTATGCGCGACGCGGATTTCGGAAAAGTTTTATTTTAAACTTATGTTACTTAAAAACCTGAATTTAAAATAGCCTGAAAATACTCTTTCAAATTCAAATACATACTACTAATTCTATTTTATCAATAGGTAAGCTGTATGTAGCCCTTCATTACCTTTATGCAGTTTTTTTTTTATTGCTTTTTATATCTAAATCTAAAAATAAATGTAAGTAATTAAGTGTAAATTTCACTGCTTAAGAAAATATCGACCTACTATCACCGCTTCAGCTTAGGCTATGTCACTGTTTCTTTCTTAGCAGCATAAGTACTACCTACTATTTTTCTAATTAAGTTAATTAGATTAAGAGAGTAAAAATCTAAATTTTATAAATAAATTAGTACAGTAACGTCTATAAACATATTATATTTAAAAACATACAGCGACCATTGGGCAACAACTGACAAATGTAATTCAAAGTTTTACTCTAGGACATCAGTAACGCCATCTAGTTTTGAATAGCAGAAACTCGTAAAAACAAAAAACATGGAAAATATTTTTTTTTTCAATAATTAATGTTAGCAGCCTGTTTCAACCTGTCAAACGGGTGTATGACATTAGGAATATAAGACATATTACCGCTAGTTAAATAAGTATTTCAATCAAATTTGGCTGTGGTTCGTATTATTATGTGGGTATTGTATAACATTATGAACATATACGACCTCTAATCATATAAAACTTAAAAAATACATCTAAATTTATCTATATTTCGTTCATACATCAAAACATTTTACTGCAACTAGTTAAATTATTAGACCCGAACAACTAATATCGGAGTCAACGTAATAAGTAATAAATTAAAGTGCACTTCCTTCAAAGATTGCTATATTCCGTACCTAACGACTTCAATGGATCAAACAAGCAGCTGGTACTAATTAAACTACACCTAATTATCTACAGTAACAACATTTCATTAAACATGTAAATTTAACTTCATTTCGGTCCCAATATTGAAATGTAACTGTAAAAAACGCGGGCTTACTCATCAAAGTACCATAAATTAGATCGGCTTTCAAGCCTCATTACTCTATAATTCTCTATGGTAATGTGTAGTTGTGACGGGAGATAATGGCTACTACTTCGATGTTGATGGAAAGACTTTTTTTTAGGAATCCGTTGGATGGAAACGCGTGTATTTTTCTTTTAATTAAAAAGCAAATAGGTACTTTGATACTTATATAACAGATAATAGTGGCCGGTAATGGCATTAATCTTGAATTCCAAGATCTTTTTGAACATGACTAAATTTGCATAATTGTCTGTTTATAACCTTCATTTGTGCGGAAGAACTATTTTACAAACTACCAAGAATAATCAATTCCAAAGTCAATATACAGAACCATTGCATTTATAGAAGCGTCGATCCACATTTTTTTGTTCATCACCAGTGTTGCATGATGCGATTAGCCGCGGCGCTAATTTCCTCCTGCTGCCTTAATCAACTGTGTAGCCATGTTTATGTCTTTTTTTTTGCTACCAAATTGGTAGTTTCCAACATTTATCGAGTTAGAACGACCTATGTTGTAATAATAATTTGGAATTTGTTGTGTATATGTTTGTGTAGTCTTGAAGACCATGTCTGTTATTTTGAAGCAATTAACGGTATTTTACTATAGGTATATTTTAAAAATCGAATGATGGTCTGATGATGAATTTACTAGCTAACACATGCTAGTAGTTAATCCATCTAGAAAAATGATTATGAGATATTTGCAACGCAGGATATTTGTATAAATTATATATAAAACCTCCTTCTTTCTTGAACTTTGTTATAAAATTAAAGGAAAGAAATCTAGCACTGGGCAAAACATTTTCCGAGAAAAACAAACAAAAGAACACCTGAAAACTGATAATAAGTCAAAACGATTACCAGTAATCACATTGTACTGCACATAATTAGCGAAAAAACATCATAAATGTGTTTAGAAACTAGGTCGGGCTATTAGTATTAGTAACTGACCACGCCCGGCCGATTGGTAAGTCTGCGGACGGATAGCAAAAAAAACAATTGGCGGTGGAAACGAAAAAACGCATTAATACAATATGGAAAATAATTGCTTTTTTTTCTTCAATCACTACTGTGCCAATGATATTGATGTTTTTATTATTGAACTAGCTGCCTCCCGCCGCTTTGCCCGCATGGTATATAGATAAAAAATAGCATATGTGTTAATCCAGGTAATAAACTATATAATATATATATAGTATATGCTAAATTTAGCATATAGTATATGCTAAATTTCATTCAAATCTGTTGAGCGGTTTTTGCGTGAAAGAGTAACAAACATCCATCCATACTTATAAACTTTCACGTTTATAAAATTGGTAGGATGTCTGACCGTAATTTTTCCTGATAGAAAGCTGAGATCGTGTTTATTCATGTTTGATTTGGCATTAATTATTGATTTCTTAACGGTGTGATTTTATTATTGATTTGGAACCCAAGTGTTAGCAAATAATGCAGTTAAGAAGCTTTAAAAGGATCAGATAAAAATAATTAACACGCCTGAATATTTTAGAAAATTAGTCCCTAAATACAAAAATAATAAAACCTACTTACACATAAACTCACATCACATTCAACCTAATTTCAAACTTAACTACTCAGCTACCAACTAAGAAAAAAATAACATAATATTTATCCAAGTATAAACAACGCCTTTTCTAGACAAAAAAACTATACTACAATAGCTAGAAAAAAGCGCATAACCAACACAGCTATTGCACTTGTCGACGGTACCTGCGCACACGCACGCCAATACCTAATGATCCAGTAATTAAAGATTTTTTTCGTTCAGTTTCGAACAATTAGACGCAACGCTTGATACATCACGATTTCATTGTTTCGATAACGTCGGTAATTATTTCACCTAATCGTTTATGACTTTGATTGTGTGTTTATCTTGTCTGGTACTGAGGCACACCTAGTATCAGCCACATAGTATCCTATTGTTAGCCTTCAGTGGTAGCCTAATGGTCTAGATTTGATCTTAAAGCACCACTGACTATTATGGGTTTGCTCTAAGAACGTACAACGCTCTCCGCGTTCAGTATAATAACGCATTTAGGGTCCTGGTGGGGCTGCCCCGCTTCGGTAGCGCATCGGGGATGTTTGCAGACGCACCCATAGATCGTTTTTATGCAACAATGCGTAAGAGGTGTGCATTACTAGTAAATAGAGTGCGGGCCAGCTCCAACTGTATCCTGAGCATGATCGCAAGCAGACTGGATTGCTTGTACATGGGTCGCTGTAGTACCGTCTCCCATGGGATGTTACAACAGTGATCCATCACGAAAAAAAAAACTTTGTAACTACTAACATATAGGTGTAAGTCTTACTAACAATTTTTAGTCATAAGTCACTCGAAATAAAAATATTATTTTTATTATTAGAAATTGTGCGTATTCATCACAAACACAAAGAAGATGATGAAACCTGCATACCTAAGTAGTAGTAGTAGAGTACCCAATAACGTGTTAACTGCTAACCCGCACTAATAAACACACGAAAATAAACGTTTTTCTTTCTTTCTTTCTTCTTTCACTAAAGTAGCGTTGTAGAGTATAGCCTAATTCCTCTCAAAATGTGAAGACATCAAACTCATTTACTGTCTTACTACACCAGTGTAGTACGACAGTAAATGAGTTGAAGAAAGCCATTAGCCTTCAAGACAAATGCTTCTATCAAAGTCCTCAAATCTTCAATGATCTCCTCTTGTTAAAAAAAAGCTTATTATTTCAAAAGTCAAAAGCAATTTTAAGACTTAGGTTACTCACTCGCATTTATAAAACGGCATTTCCATTTTAAACAGCTACTTTATCAAGCAAAAAGTACACATAAATTATCTTCTTTTCTTGCTTACTATTAAATATTGGTTTAATTTGTTATAAACTCATTAATCGACCATCGTTACATGCTTTTCAGTGGAATTAAGATCAGGCCGTGGATTGAAGCGCGACTAATGTAAAACAACAACGTAGACTCACCTGCTTTGTGGCTATTTAAAACAATATACATACAGTCTACATAACATCTTTGACAACAATTGCCATGATTTTGAACTATTATTCTGGTAGCATTCTAGAAAGTTCGAAAACACCTAATGTTTGCCAACCCGCAATGAACTAACGTAATTATAATGATACTATTCGATAATACTAAACTATGTTGAACAAGACATTAACAGTAAAAGTACATAAATCATGTTATGAATAGGTCCGTAGCACGTTCTATAGATTCTGCCTATCATTAAATATATTATAGGAAAAATAACATCTTCGTAATTACTATTATACGAATAACGACTGACGACCTGGTGAAGGTCGCTAGAATCCGCTGGATGCGGGCGGCGCATGACTGATCGTCGTGGCGATCCTTGGGGGAGACCTATGTCCAGCAGTGGACGTCTAACGGTTGATGTGATGATACGAACAACAACATGAAGTCAGTATATCTAAATATTATGTACCTATTTTTTTTTTTTCAAAAAGATTCATAACAAAAATACTAGCTTATAAGATACACTTCAACACGGTAGTGTTGCAAACCTCATAAAATAAGTTTATACCAAACACTCTTTTCAAAAAACAGTTAGCGATAATCCACTACCATTTAATATTGTTAAGCTTTCTTTTAATCGCGTGTTAATTAATTATAAAATTACAGCCAGTGGTGCAAAAACTATCAAAAAACATGTTATAAACAATGTTGCTAGAGGAAAATAATTATATCAATTTCGCAGTTTTTTACGTCGGGTGATCAATGTGATATAAAAAAATTCGTTGCGCTGGATAGTTGGTGTATTAAATCATATTTATTTGAAATCCATGACTAATCATTTATATTTATTAAGTTTTTAAAGTATGTCAGGGCAACACTTGGGCACAGTGGCTCAACGAGTTATTCTTCGCCATGGATTGTGGGTTAGATCCTTGCACGGAACGTGTGTATTGCCTACAAATAGGCTACCTAAATATTCTAGCCCGGGTGCTTGTTTAGAGTAAAAATATTATTGTCATCATCAATCCATTATTGTCCCACTGCTAGGGACGGGTCCCACGCTAGCCTACTGCGGGTTGGCAGACATAACATGCCATCGAGAAAAACTCTCAAGCATGCAGGTTTCCTCACGATGTTTTCCGTCACCGTTTGAGCATGTGATAAATACACATATAACTACCGAAAAGTCAATGGTGCGTTGGGTTTGAACTCGAGACCTCTGACATCTCAGTCCACTGGTCACACCGTTAGGCTACCACAGCTCCTATCCTAAAATATTATTGTAATTGCACATATATGGAGAAATCTAAAGATAAATCCGTCGCAAATGATCCAGACCCGAAATAACTACCTATATATATACTATATAAATATATATATTGTACTATATAAATGTATTATTATAATTATTCTTTTATTGCTGGTGGACCAATTTTTATTAAGCGATTTGGATTTCTTAAATTTGTAGTTGCTTAAATTTCAAACGTGTGTTTTTGCATGCCTAATTTATGGTAGATTGTATAAGGGTTTTAATATAACATAGCATCTGTATCTTGTACCTACTTTCTGTGCAAATAAAGAACTATTCTATTCAATTCTATTCTAAAACAAACAATATTCAATTCTCATTAACGGTTATAGATCATAGCGGCAAAATATCAACTTGATATTTCCTCCTATCGACTTGTTTAATCAAAAATATTACCCTTTTAAAGACTATAATTACAGCATTTCATAAGATCACAATCTTTGTTCGAAGTAATTAATCAAGTATGTAATTGTTATATGGCCTATGAACATACTTATTATCTTGTGCCCACTTCTTCATACAAACTTCATGTTGCTCTTGCATTTGTTGATCAAACATAACTGATTATTATGAAATAATTTATTGAAATAAAACTACTATATTTATTTTTTATAATTTATAGAATCCTATATCAGTAGATTAAATGATATCAATATGCCGCGATAAAATCTGTAAAAAGCTAGTAGCTTTATTTAAGTGTTAAGTATTTGTGAAGTTATTCATATTGAATTAGATATTTTTGTATGGCTTGAAATCTCCATATTTTTAAACACCCAAAACGAAAGTAAAATGAATAAAATACAATAATATATGCATAGGTATCTAGATATAAAGCCCTATAAAAGAAAGGCCCCGTACAGAAATCTATGGGTCTCTTTACGAACGGTTTTCTTACAACACTGTCACTCTTTTAGATGTACAACAAACAGTAAGTTTCAATCAAATTTAAATCGTAACGACGTGAGTCAATAAGAACTTACCTACAATAAATAATCGAGAGAGTATATTAAATATTAGACGTTATCGACTGCGCGCAGTAAATACACGTGTAGTCCATACTAATATTATGAATGCGAAAATATGACTGTCTATCTGTTCTGTCTACCTCTTCACGCATTAACCGCTGAAGCGATTGAGATATAATTTGGTAAGGAGATAGTGTGAGTCCCGGAAAAGTACATAGGATAGTTTTTGTCTCGGAAATAATTCCTTAAAAAGACGAAAAGTGGGTGGAAGTTTTTATGCGGCATCGATCATTTCTGAAGAGTAAGAAAAGATAAGAAATAAATAAGTAGATTGATAAAAAATCTAAATGGCACACATAAATCAAAAACTCGATAATAAAAAGGAATACAGATTATTAACAAATGTTTTGTCACTATAAAGTACTGCGTAATACAAGTTAATGTTGCCAAGTGTTAATCAAAATGTTATCATATGTTAAATTTATAATAATTAATATCTTTTAAGGTTAAATGTCAGTGCGTGATCGTTTTGTAGTCAATTTTGATAAGGACAACATTATTGGCCTATTTATTAAAAAATAATGCTGTTAAATAATTTGCGGAGTTAATTATGTTATCATATTAGAAACTTAGTATTAATTAGATTGGAAACAAACATAATTTTACGATCTTTTTATCTCTTACGATGTTTAGACATTTGTCTTAACATCATAAAAATCAAGACATCACTAGAAGTTACCAAGACAAGTACTTACTTATGTTGGTAACTTCTAGAGATTTCTTCTCGAAAATACTTGGTATCTGTGCTCAATGCAATTTGAATCAATCAATCATTTATTCTCTATTCTAATCTAATCGCCAGGTCGTCACTAAGGAAACATAAAAAGAACATAAGAAGAATCATAAGACATTTTGTTGCGATAATTAAAAATAGAAATAGTTCATGAGTTATTTTTTTTTTCTAAAGATTCATTGAAGATGGCAAGGACAATTCGAAAAAACTTTATCCTATCATAAAAAGACTCGGTAATAGGCAGCAAACTAACCTGAAGGTACCTACAACTACATCGATCTAATTGGTGAACTCCTTCAAAAGGATTAGGTGCGCAGTACTCGTAACCGGCGCGCGTGCATTACAACATGTACCTATAGATGTGGACGAGGCAAAAGTTGTATGCAGGGATCGTAGCGCGCGGCATTCTGTAGTTTCTGCCTACCCCCATGGGAAAGAGGCGTTAGTGTATGTATTTATTTAACTAACCTGTGTCTCTGTCAGGCTTAAAGCCTGCGCGAGTTGTTTTCTCTCCGCCCCGACGACATAATGGTTCTTCTCAAATGCGTGCTCCAGCTTCAGCAGCTGTGATGGAGAGAACGCAGTCCTGATCCTCTTCGGCTTGCGGAAGGGCTGGAGAAGGAAGCCTGGTATGTCAGGACCTGGGGGCAAAAGAACGAGCTATTAAACACCATTCCACGAAACATATGCTGCATAACATACCAATACGCTCATCGAGCTGTGGTAGCCTAGTGGTGTGACCAGTGGACTGAGATATCAAAGATCTCAAGTTCAAACCCAAGGCACGCACCACAAAATTTTCGGAAGTGATGTGCGTATTTATCATATGCTCAAACGGTGAAGGAAAACATCGTGAGGAAACCTGCATGCTTGAGATATTGTCTCGATGTGAAATCTGCCAACCCGCAGTAGGCTAGCGTGGTGGACTATAGCCTAATCCCTCTCAAATTAGAGAAGACCCGTGCCCAGCAGTGGTACAGTAATGGGTGGGACAGCTGTATCAATTGATTTACTTGCTTCTCTTAAACACGGAACAAGCCACAGATTTATAGAGCAATCCACTATAATCGCTGACAGCGTAGATTGAAACGACATAACTTATATGGCCACTCGGACATGACAAGAACAGTAATAAAATCATCATTATACACACTTATTGAATATTTAATATAAAATGCTTTGACATTCATAAATAATTCATAAGTTTAAGGAACGTACAATGACTATATATAAAGACAATTATTGAATCTAAACTTCGTTTGCGAAAATGATGTATGATTTAGATATATGTAGATAATGAAATATAAGATTGTTCGATACTCATCGAACACATCATCATCAGCAGTTTTGACTCAAGTAGGTCAAGCGACCTTACCAGCGAATCGCGCGATCTACGTGAGTCAGTGCGTAATCAACCGGCATACTTGTAGCACCCATTATCATCTTTAGCGTAAAATTTCGGAATAAACTCTCTTCAAATCTCAGCTTGGACTTATCATTTAACATCCGAAATAACTAGCAGCTCGTACAGTAACGTACATATTGGTCCTTCGAAACCGTCAAGGACTCCGCGACCGCGATAAATCGTAACGCGTAGTGCTTGTAGAGAGCCAGCAGCCTGTGGGTTCATAGTGATCTACAACCACCGGGGACAGCTATCCGCGGAGCAGCAGCAGACAGCCAGCCTTGTTGAAACAATAGCCGTAGGACTAGCGGCTTTCAAGTAAGAGCGTTCCGTGTTTTCTGTCTCATTTTGATCTAGGCTTGGATCTCCAGCAGCGCAATGGAGGCTCTATATTTCCAACAAACTGAATTAGCAGAGTCCATTGCTAAGGTCCTTACTAATTTCAATAAGGATAGCAAGCAGCGTAAAACCATCGACTACTGTAAAAAGAGACTAGATCTTTTAGAGTCGTATTGGAGAGAGTATCAGCTAAATAATGAAAAACTTTTGCCTTTCGAAAAAAGAGGTCATAAGTACTTCGTCAATTCGGAGTTCGAGCGAACAATGGAGTCTTATAGAGCAGCAAAAGACGCCATATCCGAATATTATGACGAATTATGTCACAAAATAAAGCAGCCAGGATTCTCGGATCAAGAAGAGAACCCTGCTTATCAGCAAGCAACAGCAGCAGCAGGTCCGTCGGTGGCCGGAGCCTTACAGCAGCAAGAGAGCTCGCGACCCTTAGCATCCTCTAGTCCTGCGCGCACTCGTGCCGAGGAGTCTAGAGGTACTTATAGTAAGCTAGATGACATGCTGCGCAAGCAAACTGTCAACTTCAAAGCATTCGCAAGAACTGTAGAAAGCATTGACGTCGAATCCTTGAACGACAAATGGGAGTTCGAAGACGCCTTGCGATTGTTACAAGCCCGGTGGACAGCTATAGACAACAGCCACTGGGAGCTAATGATGGAGTTAGAAGAAGATGAGGCGTACGAATTAAGCTACACTAAACATGAGCGGACGTACAACGGCTTGAGAAAGGCTATCAGTTCCAAGATGTGGGCAACGTCATATCGTGACAAGTCCACACCGAAGATGGAAATCCCTACGTTCTCAGGCAACTATCAGCAGTGGGTATCTTTCAAAGATCTTTTCGATGAAGCAATCCACAACAATCCTTCTCTGTCAAAAGCACAAAAGATGCAGTTCCTGAAGAGCAAGGTAAAAGGAGAAGCCGAGCGTTTGATCCAGCATCTTCCGATTAGCGCGGAAAACTATAACACCTGTTGGGAGATCTTGACTCATAGATTTAACAACGAAAAACAGATATTTATGGCGCACGTAAATTCCTTTTACAATCTTGCCAATATACCACAGCAATCGTACACAGCCATCAAACGACTACATGACGTCACGTTAGAGAGTCTTCACGCCATAAAGAACTTGGGCGTAGATATCATTACTTGGGATCCTCTTCTTGTTTATATACTATCACAAAAATTGGACAGTGAGTCTTATTCCGAGTACATAGAGTCGTTGAGGAATGCGCGTGAGCTGCCCGTACTTCGGGACTTTTTGGACTTCTTAGAGAACAAGTTCACTGCCCTAGAGTCATCTCGGCGACGTCAAGATGGGACACCTAAGACAGTTTCATATCAATCATCAAATTCTCATCGCAAAAATAATCATAAGCTGGGTAATGAACCTAAGAGTAGTCAGAAATTGGAATTTGCTAAATCAATGCATGTGTCTGAGTTAGCAAATAAATGCCCTCATTGTGCGTCAAAACATTATTTAATTAAATGCAAAAAATTTTTAGAAGCACCAAGTGAGCAGAAAATTAAAATAATAAGAAAATTAAATTATTGCATAAACTGTGTTTACGATCACAATGGTGCAAAATGCTACTCGACAAAAAGATGTCATAAGTGCAATGACGAGCATCATACGATTCTGCATGACTGTTTCGCAACACAAGCCAAATCTAACAACTTGACCGAGATTGCGAAGGAAAAATGCGAAACCAGCAAAAGCATCCACGCTTCTCAGCAAGAGGCTTCGGAAATTTTATTAGCCACGGCACTCATTAAGGTCACAGCAGCCGACAAGACCCAACACGTGATGCGAGCACTAATAGATCAGGGTTCACAAGTTTCCGTGATCAGCGAGAAAGCAGCACAGCAGCTTGGTTTAAAGCGAAAACCTTGTAAAGGAGTTATTTTTGGAGTTGGCGAGCGTGAAAATAACTGCAAGGGAAAACTTACGATCGATTGTCAGTCGACTTATACCGATTTTAGGTTTTCCACGGATGTTCTAATAATGAACAATTTAATAAAAAATCTGCCAAATGGAACGTTCACTAAGTCGTCATGGCAACACACAGCACATCTCCGTCTAGCGGACCCAGATTATAACATCAGTCGTCCCGTAGACATTCTTCTAGGAGCTGAAGTCTATGCCAACATCCTTTTAGAGGGATTAATTCGCGGACAAGCGTCCTCGGAACCGCTAGCGCAGCAAACTCATTTAGGATGGTTGCTATGCGGTGGCAATATAAACACTTCGTTCCAATGCAATGTAATCTTGAACAACGTTGAAGACATCCAACAATTTTGGAAAATTGAGGACATTCAAGAACAGAATTCAATGTCTGTAGAAGATCAGGAATGCCTAGATTTTTATGAATCTACGACGAAACGTCTAGGAAACGGTCGTTACGTAGTCAGATTACCTATGAAGCCAGAATTCGAACAAAGGTTAGGATCCTCAAAAGAGATAGCGATAGCACAATTTAAAAATCTAGAACGTAAGTTTAGCAAAAACGAGGATCTAGCGACGCATTATAAGCAATTTATCCGCGAATATGAGCAACTGCAACATATGAAGTTAGCGACTTCTAACAGCAAGCCGAAGGCGGAAATAGAATGTTTCCTTCCTCATCATGCGGTGCAAAGAGTGGAATCTTGCACAACAAAATTGCGCGTAGTATTTAACGCATCAGCAAGGACTAATTCAGGCCACAGCCTTAACGATCTAATGTATAGAGGTCCGAACCTCCAGTTAGACCTATTGGAGCTTATTCTAAAGTGGAGGCAATATCGCTTCGCATTCACGGCTGACATCGAAAAATGCTTCCGTATGATTTTAATCGATGAACAAGACCAAGGCCTGCAGCAAATCGTATGGCGACAAAGTCCGGATCAGCCTATAAGGAGCTATAAGTTAGCCACTATAACGTACGGAACCAAAGCAGCACCATTCCTGACAATGATGACTTTAAGAAAATTAGCGTCAGATGAGCAGCAGAAATATCCCAGAGCAGCAAAATGCATCTAAGAAGAGCTCTACATGGATGATTGGGTATCAGGTGCTCATAGCATTGAAGAAGGAAAGCAGAGGATAACCGAATTAAACGCATGCCTAAAAAGCGGCGGATTTTCACTAAGAAAGTGGTCCTCAAACGACAGAAGAATACTGGAGATAGTTGAGCAAACTATTAACAAACAGCCAGCAGTCTTCACATTTAAAACGGAAAGCTCATCTAAAACATTAGGTCTACAATGGAACGCAACCGAGGACGAATTTATCTTCAAATTCGATTCTAAGAGCACTCAAACAGCAAAACTGACCAAAAGACTGCTTTTATCAGAAATCTCTAAGATTTTCGACCCTTTGGGGTGGATAGCGCCACTGACCACAAAAATGAAAATCTTATTTCAGCAAGTATGGCAAGATTCTGAGGTTCAGTGGAGCGACGAAGTTTCTATTAAGATAAAGGAAGAATGGATTCATTTGAAAAAAGATTTAAATCTATTAAATCAGTTCAAGATTCCTCGGTGGTTACAAAGTAAAGAGGATGACGTCATAGAATTACATGGGTTCTGTGACGCATCAATCAGAGCATTCGGTTGTGTAGTATACGCACGAATCGTATCAAATGACTCTACGTCAGTAGTGCTAGTAGCAGCAAAAACGCGATTAGTGCCCTCGAACAAGGCCGTATCGCTGCCGAGATTAGAATTATGCGCGGCTGAATTACTTACAAAACTTATGACAAAAATCGTCAAAAGCATCAACAGCTTGACCGTCGTTAAATATGGTTGGAGTGATTCCAAGGTCACACTTAGCTGGATTCAAGGTTCACCAGAGCGCTGGAAGCCTTTTGTAGCGAACAGGGTGAAGAAAATTACTAACATTATGCCACCAAACTCTTGGCATTATGTAAGCACTAAAGAAAATCCAGCTGACGCAGCTAGTAGAGGCCTGACGACCTCACAATTGCTGGAACATGCGTTGTGGTGGCAAGGACCGACCTTTTTATCATCATCACTATTCAAACCTAAAGAAACATCGAAATACACTACTGACGAAGAGACAAAAAAATATGTAAACGTGGCTCAGAATCTTATCGTAGAAAGCAGCATATTGGACGATCTATTGCATCGTTACAGCTCGTTTACAAAAACAGCACGCATTTTAGCTTGGATACAACGTGCATTGACACCTGTCGCTCGTAAACAGAAAATAAAGCATCTCACTTTACACGAGCTTAGATCAGCAAAACTTAAAATAATAAAATACGTACAGCGCGTTGAATTTAAGCAAGATATTGAGCATTTATTGCAAAACCAGAAGGTAAAATCCGATAGCAAACTACTCAACCTTAACCCGTACTTAGATCAGGACGGAATTCTTAGAGCTAAGGGAAGACTCAGGCATGCAAACATAAGCTCAGAAATGAAGTATCCAATCATCATTCCATATAGCAGTCGATTAACTGAGCTTCTCATCTCGCAAGCCCATGAGCTTACATTTCACGGCGGGGCTCGGCTTACTATGTCCTTTCTGAGGCATAAGTATTGGATAATTAAAGGAAATCGAGCCGTCAAAACGCAGCTTCATAGATGTGTTACCTGTAGGAAACAGGAACCCAGAAAATTACAGCAGATTATGGGAGATCTACCTGATTTCCGCACAAATCCAGCACCAGCGTTTTATCACACGGGGGTGGACTACACGGGCTTCATATCTGTGAAAGCAAACAAAGGACGTGGAATAAAAACAACAAAAGGATACGTGGCCTTGTTTATCTGCATGGTCACGAAAGCTGTGCACATAGAATTGGTTTCGGACTTGAGCAGTGCTTCTTTTATCGCAGCATTGAGAAGAATGTCAGCACGGCGAGGAGCTCCGAAACATATGTACTCTGACAACGGCACTAATTTTGTGGGAGCCAACAAAATTATGCAAGAGGAGTACCAGCAGCTAGAGCAAGTTTTCGGTGATTCATTTTATAAGGAGATAGTGGAAATGGATATTAAATGGCACTGGAACTGTCCCTCTTGGCCTAGTGCAGGAGGAATATGGGAACGATCGATACGAAGTCTTAAGCAACACCTCAAAAGAGTTGTAGCAGACCAAGCATTAACGTTTGAAGAATATAGCACCCTGTTAGCGAAGATAGAAGCGTGTCTCAATTCTAGACCTCTGTGCCCAATATCGGAGGACATAGACGATTTAGATTTTCTAACACCCGCGCACTTCCTAGCGGGAAGAGCGGGTCTAACCGTCATTGAATCAGCCAGTGATGCTAGGACTAGGTGGCACTTAACGAACAAGATTTTTCAAGACCTTTGGAGAAGGTGGAAGACTGAATATCTTAGCCAATTATCTGTTCGTAGCAAGTGGCTAAAACCAAAAGGCAACATTAAGATCGGTAATCTGGTGACCATCCATGATGATAATTTTCCATCTGGAAAATGGCCAGTAGGGAGAGTCGTCGAGGTGCACCGAGGGAATGACGGATTTGTAAGAGTCGTGACGCTAAAAACTAAAAACGGTTTAATAAAGCGACCTATTATCAAACTGTCCGTTTTACCAATCCAGCTAAATGATGAAGAAACAGCAAATGAAGAGCAAAGAGGAGAGGCGAAGCCCCAAATCCCAGAGGTTAAAACGCAAGCAAATACGAGAAAGTGTCGTAATTTCGTCAACGCCGCTTTATCATTATTATTGTTTATCAGCATTTTGGGCAACAGCGAAGCATCGCATAACATTACCCAGTTCAGTGGCAATCGATCATTATACTATGATCCGATAGGCGAATTGAATTTAATACGAGATCAGTGGAAAATTGTGTCTTATTACAATATGCAACCTTATTTGCAAGGTAATAGAGCAGTGGATACCTTTATTAAATATCTTGAGCAAACATGTAAACAAATCAAAGAGCCCAGTCACTGTAATCTGATTTCTTTACAAGTGCAACACGATTATAGCGAGCTCCAATATCACAATCAGCTGCTGCTAAATCAGCATTTCGGTACTCGGTCAAGAACTCGACGCGGCCTTGTCAACGCAGTCGGCTCTATAGCGAACACTTTATTCGGGGTACTCGACCAAAGTTTCGCTGATAAATACCAACGTGATATTGAAATTTTAAATAGCAACGAAAAACATTTATTACAGCTTTGGAAAAACCAAACGTCTGTGGTAGAAGCTGAGTATAATATTCTGAAACGAACTGAGAAGACTATTGATACTCAGTATAAGCTCATAACTAGACATCTAAACCTCTTAGATCAAGCAGCTAAGGAAGTACAGTTGCAAGCTGAAAGTACATACATGTTACAAGAATTTACCATAGCTGCCATGGCTACGACAAATATGATACAGAACCTAAAGCGTGTACAGGACACTTTAATCGACACCTTGACGGATATTTATCATAGTAAAATTAACATGCATTTACTAACTCCGGAACAACTCAGCAACGAACTTCAAATTATTTCCGCTCAAATATCAAAAGAACTTACTTTACCCATCAATAACATCCAATCCGATTTATATAAAATCTACAAGCTACTAAAGATCAAAGCGAGAATGAGTAAGGAGTACTTTATATTTGAGATCTCCGTGCCACTCATTAGCAGAGACAGTTTCCAACTGTACCGCTTAATACCGGTACCTCTTCAAGTGGGAAAAGACATGATCAGCATTACTCCCATCACAGATTACATAGCAACTAATCTGATGAGGGACTCCTATGTCGAAGTCAAGAACAACGATCTTCAGACTTGCGTCTATCAGGACAAAAGTTACATCTGTCAGCTACGAGGTCCAATCAAGCGTCTGGATCCAGAAGAAAAGTTCTGTCAGACCGAACAAATAGGTATCTGCCATTCTAAGAAAGAAACCTGCAAGAATATGTGGTTACAATTACACGACCTATCGTCCTATCTTTATTTTGCATGTAATACTTACTCACTTACAATCATATGTGACAATGAAACCCGAGCGCGCCGAGTCAGCAAGGCCGGGCTCATTCAACTCGATAAAGAATGCATAGCTAAGGGCCGTGACATAACTTTATATTCATATCAGCAGGAAAACCAGCTGACTCTAAAACCTGACCTATTATTAGCAAATATAGCTCCAATACAGCACCATCAGTTGGTTAATATCACGCTGCCACTTCTCGACACAACAACCGATGATGCACAGATCAACAGAACATTAACAAGTATCGCCAAGCAGATAGCCGCCATGAAGGGAGCGGCTTTGGAAGAAGCGACAATGTCTACCCATGATATTCATCATTATGCCATATCATATGTGTTACTAGCAGCATTCGTCGCCGCGTTCCTGTGGTTCCTGTGGTGGCGAGGCAGGCGAGCCTCACCAGCGCCTGCGCTTGAGGTGCAGGCGCCATGCGAGCCGGTGCCGGTACCAGCGTCTATCGGACAGTCGCAAGCGGCGCCTAGCAGCAGTGTGAGAGTTAGTGAAAGTGCGCGTAAGTTGTCCATGACCGAGCATGGAAATAGTTGTGCGAGTGTAAGTGCGCGTAGATCACCCGAGCCCGAACAAGGGTTCCACTCTTGTGGAACCAAACGGTGGTCTAGTTTACGGGATAAAAAAGACAATTCAACTTCACCTATCAATAGGAGACAATCTGTCTTTACAATAGATAGGGATTAGTTATTCTCTAGGCTAAGAACATTCAGTATTGTATTAACCTTCATTTAGCATAAGCAAAATACTAGTTCACCTATGTATTACTAACCCTCTCAATTGTAGCATCATCGCATCCCATTTTCCCGTAGTCTCCTCTCGGGAGCATGTTCGATACTCATCGAACACATCATCATCAGCAGTTTTGACTCAAGTAGGTCAAGCGACCTTACCAGCGAATCGCGCGATCTACGTGAGTCAGTGCGTAATCAACCGGCATACTTGTAGCACCCATTATCATCTTTAGCGTAAAATTTCGGAATAAACTCTCTTCAAATCTCAGCTTGGACTTATCATTTAACATCCGAAATAACTAGCAGCTCGTACAGTAACGTACAAGATAGTATTAGGAATTGAAATTCAAGCTACTTATACTGAATGAATTGAATACTATAAGTATAGTATAATATCATCGTATTAATTATTATTATACGATTTCTGACAAAATTATTAATTGATCACACAAATTCTAAAAAAAAATCTAATGAACGATTGAACATACAAGGTATCTTAAGCGTGCTACATCTTAGACCACTTATTATTAGATGATATTGTAGTCAAACGCTTACCAATATCAGTTAAAAACTTATTAACATACAACTTATTGTACTTTGAATCCAAGCCGTTCGTAACAATAAAAATCAAAATGTAAGAACAAAATTCCGCGCGCACTATCCTTGTAGTGGCGTACCGACTATTAAAATTAAATTAAACAAAGATTACCACTAAACGACCGCGGCCCCGGGAGGATCATCCATCATCCACTTATGTTATTTCTACGTACTAAGAAATATGAAGTAATGAAACACCACAAATTATACACTCGACTGTTTGTGCTTTATAAACGCTATTTAGTTTTGTGTTGAAATTTGACGTTTGTAAGATTTACACAATAGCGTTTTAGCGTTTGTTAAATAGCTGTTATTCTACGTTATGCGCTTTATGGATCGTTATCATCGGGATGCTAATGTAATTCGCATATTTACACGTTATTATATACACAGCATATTCACAGATACACTTTAACTGACTAAACATTGAAATGACAGTGACTTGATGGAGTTATTAGATCTATTAATGTACCTATATGTAAACTAATAGCACTGGTTCTTTGTATAGCTCGGCAACAAGGCTCGTACATATTACGATAACTAAGCCACTATAAATTGAAAATAATGAGAGCAGTTGACTTCGAAATCAAAGGTCTGACTTTTCAAAGTTGCCTGCATAATTATACATAAATATCAAATGCTGAAACGGTGAAGGGAAACATGGTAAGAAACCGTGTATGCTTGAGAGATTTTCTCAATAGCGTGTTATGTTTACCAGCACTACGCTAACTTACAGGAGTATAGCCTAATGCCTCTCAAATGAGAGGAGCCCCGCGCCCAGTAGTGGAATAATAAATAAGCTGATGATGAAATTTGAAAGCTTGAGTTACTTTAGTCTATATTTTAACATGCTCTAAATATTTCTATACACCTCCCATTCCCTTAATACTTCTATTCAAACTACTACCGGTTTTGAAACTCCTGTACACAAAACCAATTATATAATTATAATTAAAAGCCGACACGCCTACTCGAAACAATTACTTGTAGATTACCAACCCAATTTAGGCCGTCGTATCAAAATAACAGTGATGCTAAAAGCCCCGTCTGACTTGGAACTTTAATAGGCCATTAGTTATAAGGAATAATATCACCCGTGGGTGGCTGCATACGCGCTCCGCACGCAGTGGCCTTGTAGCGACGTCCTGACATTTCGCTAATGACATTATAATTGCACACACAACCACTTTACCCAGACCTATCTTCAACAGCCCACGATCCTCACACACAATACAACAATGTGTCATCTTATAATGGACACGCGTTATATTTAAGGTACTATATCAATTACTTGCTACGTCATTGTTGGTCGAGACGTTAAAATTGAGATGTTATCGTTTATTTTTATTTATTATTCGCTTGTGGGTTTTAATGAGAAGATTACTTTGTGACCAAGATAAAACTGTCATAATCCAAGGTATTTCCACTTACATTGTCGCGCTTACAGTACTATTAATGTCAATGATAAATATATTACTTTCAATGAATGACCGTTATTACAAGTTGTCCAAAAAGGTTTTAATTTTCTCCCCGACTTACAATTTTGACAACTCTCTCACATACTACGCCGACTTTCGCGATAATTGTCGAGGCAGTTGAAATTACGGAGCAATTTACATTTTATTTACTTTAAGCTTTTCACGTTACTCAAGTTTCAACAGAACACATCGCCAAGAAAACAACAAATAGAAAGAAAAGGAAAACGAATTCAATTTAAATGTAAAACTCGGAAAAGGGTGTTCGTATACGAAGCGTGAAAAAATGAGAAGGTAGATATCTTAAAGGTCAAAAGACCAACTTTATCAGCCTACTATAGGGCTGTAGTCTATACAAAATACCATTCCTTCACGTTTTGGCTCTAAGCTAAAACACATTTACTTATGCACTATAGCGAATTTTAAGTTACGCATTGTACTGACAGTTTATTTCACTTAGGTAGAACCACTAATGACATCTCTACTAATACAATAGTGTATACAGACAACTAGTCTTTATTTTAAAAATACTCACCAAAAACAAGTAGGTAGTCGTTTATGTAGAGTACATAAACGACTAACAACACACAATAAAACAAACAGCTCTAAACATTTTTTCTTTCGAAGTCTTGTAACTATTCTTAAATACACTCATGCAGCAATACCTCCGCCCTACATATATGTATATTCATTGAACTAACCTTT
Source organism: Craniophora ligustri (assembly GCA_905163465.1). Taxonomy (NCBI): domain Eukaryota; kingdom Metazoa; phylum Arthropoda; class Insecta; order Lepidoptera; family Noctuidae; genus Craniophora; species Craniophora ligustri. The sequence continues at coordinate 9,286,711 of LR990978.1, read as the reverse complement.
AAATTAAAGCCTATTACATAATGTATCAACTGACTAATAGACAATTAACCATAAGGGAATACCCAACCGCCATCACTAATTGACGAGGTGTGGAATTCCCTAAAGAACTGTCAACTGTCAATTTATTTTTTGTAAATAGAAGCGTCAATGTTACGTTGGATAAAACGCTCAAATATAATGTATGAAGTAAATGGATTCTGTTACATAAAGTACCTATACATTGATGTTGTATTTAAAAATCTAGGTACACCCTCATAGTACAAGTTTCAGCGGTTCTCATCGCGGTATATTGATATTATATATACAATCTAACCATGAACAAAATTACAAATTTTATTTTTTGTATCCGAGTCATGGATGTATCTATGTATAATATGTATGTATTTACAACAACAACAAAAAACGTATATATTTCAATATCTCGACTAGAATAGAATAGAAATATTATTAATTTATTACTAATACCGATAAATGTATAGGAATGTAAATGTGTAGAAATGTATTACAAATATATTATGTACCTACCATGGTTAATTAAGTTTAACGAAACAACAAACTGTCTTTAATTATAACTGAAGACTTCATCATTCTGTAACCCGCTAGACGATTATATAAACCGGACATTACTTACCTCATTATGACCTTATAAGTAAAAATAACCAACAATAAACAGCTTATATAAAATACATAATTGCTAAATAACGACAATTTAATTACCAGCGGAGTTTATGTCAACGCAAATGTGCGTTTTGCGTGATAACACACGGGTTTCGCAAAGCGCTGCAATTTATTTCTATAATGTGTTTTCACACTAGTCTTTACGTTTGGACTACTAGTGACGTATTAGTCGCTATTAGGAACGATCGGATAAACTGCCCTTATAACGGTGGCCAAAGGAATTGTATTCAACATGCAACGCCACAACAGCGATAAATAAATAGCGGCTGTCATTGCTGTCAGTTGGAAAACGCTTTTTTTAAACTTAAATTATAGCGTTGCTGGTTTTTTGTTTGTTACTCATTATTATTTTAAAACCTTAATGTATTTAACTAAACTGTAATAGCCTAGTGGTGTGACCAGTGGACTGTGAAGTCATAGGCCTCAAATTCAATCCCAATGCCACTGTCATTTCCAAGATACATGCGTATTTGTCACATGCTCAAATTAAAATATAAAATGCATACTTTTATCCATTCATCAAATACTCAAAAAAATAATTTCGAAATTACCTATATTCTGTAATTGAAAAACAAACATTGTCTTATCTCCGAGATAACCCGCGAGGGTGTCACAGAACACATAAATTTTTAGTTCTTACGACTACTTACGACAGCAGATAATTATGTTGACGTTCGACGAAATCCAAGAGCCAAAAGATAATTCTTAAAAACTATATCACTGCGAGCGATAAACTGATTTAAGTAATTAATGCCGCCGCGCTAAGGTCACTCCACGATGAACTCTTTTAATTAATGATTTTTTTTTCACAGTTAACACAAACAGAAATTATGAATTGAAAATGCACGTCATCAATTAAAATAAGCTTCGAGATATCGGGATAGAGTTTATTATGCTATTTATATTAAACGATGATGGGCCATGACATCGTAAACGATTTTAGATACAACTATCTGATACTTATTATAATTGGGCCACTAGACTTTTTAATAAGCTCAAATTCTCCGTAGCAAAGACCAAAAAAACAAGACCTGTCAGAATTTCCCAATAGTAGTTTTCTAGATTAAAAATATCGACAAAATAAATAAACCAAACTTACAGGTTTCCATTATCTCGAGCCAGTAACACTCACAGCAATAACTCAAGTTAATTAATCATAGTTTTCGTTGCTCTCCGCAGCCGTCGACATTGTAAATCATTTGTCTAACTACCGATCGCATCACTAACAAAATGGCTGCCCACTCAAAGTAACCAACATAACAATCATTATAAATCGTTGCTTTTTAACGTCAGTTAATCGTCGCAGTGGCCCGACAACAAAGTAAGCTCAAATTACATCCAATTATAAGCTATTCAATCCTTTTAGTGGAAATATGGTTTTGAAAAAAAAAACACGCGGTTTTAACAATATGTGGTAATTAAGAAAAAAGCGCGCGTAACGAAAGATGTGACGGGCAGTGCTACCAACATGTTTAACGAGGCAGATAGTGATGCGCAAGTATCGATAAGTGGGACGATTGATAATGACATGCAAATAACCATCTAATTAGCGTGGCGATTTAAACGAACCGTACATGACGAGATTACACTGCCGGTAGTTCAAACAGGTATTTTTTATTAATAATCATAAATACGCGCAAATATCTATGCGGTTATCTGAGTCAATTAATATGTCTATTAATCGCAAAGCATAGAAAGTTAGTTATAATTACTTAGACTATATTATTATGTTTAATGTATATCCATTTAATACCAACTTTCTAGCTGCAATGCGAAGGATACTCGTAACTAATGTGATACATCGTAAATTTCCTTTAACATAATTTACATGGTAAGTTTACAGCCAGATAAATCTGCTGTAAAAAAAAGAAAATCGAACTTAGTTAAAAATACTGTCTAATCGACTAAACTGCATCACTACAAAATAATCAAATTTCGAACAACAATGGCGTCAGTTGATAATCGAGAGCCGGGTCCCGCGCGCTCACATAAAACCTTCTTTGTCAAAACGCTTATTAGTTTTGTATGAAAAAATATTTTATTTTTATTATTTCCCCCTTTTTGTGACGATTTTGACGGGTCGGGCGCGCGTTAAGTCAGTTTAATTAAAATCCAGTTCTTTATAATGTCACCGGGTTCATAAAAATAACATTTGGCTAGGGTTGCAGATAAAAATGGGGATGATAAAGCAACTAATCTTTGGGAGTTTATTATGAATATTTACTGTACGGAAGGAGGGACAAATTATGATGGCGGCCCTTTGTTGACTCAAATAATGGTGTGAAATTGAGTAGGGTGGTTGTGGATTACTCTAGAACGGTAGGGGCGCCTCTTGTCGAAAATCGACTAAATTAAGTATATAGATACTAATGTTGCTTCGTTATTATATTCGTTTTTAATGTCTAGACTAACTCTTCCGTTTTAACCTGCCGGTATTGAATTTTTGTCACTACAAAAATTACACCGGCTTTTTTTATAATTGGGATCTTATATTCTTTTTCAAGATAAAATTTATATTTAGCCGCTTAGGCGTGACATGAATAGTTGACAATACAGAATACGGATAATTTTAAATAAATTAACTTTCGCATAATAAACTATTCAAAAGAAGATATATCTCTATATATTAAATATAAACATTTAATCAGCCCACAACCACTTACATCACTATAAAAAAAATACGCCTGTAATTTTATAACAACTGACAATTCTCAAAAAAAAGAAACCAATCAATCACAGATTCGCGCCTCACAACGCATTCTAAATTCAAATTCACGCACAAATCCGGGCCACTTAGATCAGAGTAACAAACTATAAATTCATGTTGTTATCATCATAATTATGTTATCACCGTTTTAATTGCAGCTAATGGACTGATTGTTACAATGTACTAGGGTCTACAGGCTATCGGCTGTACAGTAATGAAGCAGTCCACGAACGGGTCAAACGGCCACAATATTGTTTCAAAATAGTTTTATTACTGTACATTTATCTTTAATTTATTTACGTCTAGTTGTAGCTGATATAATCTTCTCCTAGAATTGACATAAAACTATTGGTATTATTTAAACTTGACGTTTGGATCCGTTACAGCATGCTTTGTTGTGTGCCATAATCTATATTTGAAAAAATAAATATACGGTATATGCTCTACTGCCTTCAATACAAACCTCCTTAGGTATTTGCCTGTTTATATTTACCAATAGCTGATTAATTAAATACGATATAATTCTAGAACATTAATTAACTATGGTTCGGTTCCGTATAATGCTATCTTATTTTATCAACATCCAAATGATAAAGACAGTGTTATTGTTTAATAGAGATACAAATATTAAGTGTTCGAAAAAAACGAAAGTGTCCTTTTCTTATTGCTTGAAACTTGTGCACACTTCGAAAAGAGATGGAGAACTTTAACTAACCTAATAGTGGACTGTAAAAGTGCTTCGTGCTCATTGATCGCCTTGAAGGGTTAAATACTTAACTCCTTCCGATAAAATCCCACAGTTTTCTGTAGGTCTATATTATCTGTACTCTGAAAGTCACCCTACAGTCTCCACCGACATTCAGGAACTCAGCATATCTAAAGAACTTAGGACTGTAAAAGTTCTTCACCTTTTGTTTGTTTTTTCACATTTCATCGTTAGTCATAGGGTTTATACACACATTCTCTACAATGTCATTTAGTATTATGTAGTATAGACAATTTTAGACATCTTAACAACTTTTAGTTCAAAGGTTTAACTGGCGGGTATATATGTAATAAATTATTCCTCTAATAGATTCTTAAGAACTGGTTAGTTTATGATAAATAGCATTGACTCAAGTTAAATTGTCAACTTCTAAACAAATTATTCTTAGAACCTCTTCATACTAAGGTGATTTTGCTTCAGTGTTTAATAATACTTTACGGTTTAGTTTCTACTGAATATATTTATTGTACTAATTCATGTGAGAAGAAATAAAAATATAATAAAGAAGCAATTATATTTTTTGACGTGATTACGTCATTTAAATCGATGAACGCACGCATAAAGAATTGTCAAGTTGCGTCTGGGCCGAGCGTGCAAGCGGGAGCGTGGAACAAGCGATAGAGAGGCATGATCCTTAGGCCGATCGTTCGGCGTGCTACTTGTGACGCATCTATCTCTCTTCCACTACATAATCAATCTATTATTATGACGTTATCATGTAAAATTGTCCTTCACCGTTTGAGCACGTGATAAACACACAAGTATCTTCGAAAAAACAGTGGTGTCTTGGGCTGGAACGCGATACCTTTGACTCCGCCGTCCACTGGTGAACAAAGAGTATATAGAGCATAACCATAATAGATTCTACACAGGGAACTCTGAACATTAAAACTATAACGCAAGCAGCAATAATAATTAATTACGGACGAAACGTTGTAATTAAGTTATAAAATTTTAATTGACTTCATTAGATATGAGTTATAAAACATATTAATTGTGTATCTACGGCGCCTTGTACATGTATCTATGTATTAGCATAACTATATATTATATTGTAATGCATCTAGATTACAAATTCTATGTGAACTTTCTTGTAAGCGTTATGATTATGTACATATATTATTTTGGCCGTTGAGTCTACTTATGTGCGCGAGTAGATACCATTATGCCCCGGGCGGGACGATAGGCATATAGAAGATTTTGGAAGAATAGTGTTAACAGTGTATGTACTTAATTATGTCTTTTTTTATGTCTGTACTTGAACTTTAAGAGGCCTTTGTGAAATATAATGAAATGCGCCATGAAATTCGTGAATAAAGAAAAAATCTGGTAAAAATTATGAGGAACTGTAGGAAAAATAATGAAATTCTAGTCCAAACCATCTTATCAGCACTCTCAATAATTGAACTTCAAAAACCAATAAAACAGCTACAACAAAAAGTCGTTCAAATTTCAAAAGTAACGGACTAAGTAACGGCAGTTATAATCGTAATTAACTTAAAACTTAGTTCAACGGTAAAACTTAAACAAGTAAAGAAGCTTAAAAACGGATAATCTGACTTCTACAAGACAATAGGAATAAACAAACCTATTAAAACCTCTTTGTATGTCAAACAATAATTGTGAAAAAAAAACAAGCTCTATGGCCGTCCAACAATGGTCTAAGGTTGCCACACTTTAAAATCCATTTCTTCTTTTGTATACATGTCAATCTTACAGACTTATCAGTGTGTTTCAGTGTATATCTATAAAAAATCGATGAACTATGGTGGTATAAAAGTCACGACATTTCTTTTAGATTTTATTCAATCGAATTTGGCCTGTCAAACTTGTTCAAAAAAAGATGATTGTGATTGAAAAAAAAAACAATTGACAGATTAGTAATAATTATATTTTGTGTTCCATATCTAAACGAATAAAATAATAAAAAATATATCATATTCAAATTAAACAATTAATTGTTAAAAATACTGATAGCTAACTAAACTGATAGTAAAAACGCGACCTCAACAAAATCCAAAGAAAAAAACTCATTACGCTTTGTTTTCGCGCCAAACGAATGAATTCGTTAGTTTCTTTTTTACAAGCAAAGACAACGATCTGAATGTATATAGATAACGGGCTTTTTATCATAATGGCGTCGTGTTAAGATAAGCTACTGCGTTTTTAAGCATTTAAATTCTGTCAACGACATAATAACTTCACACGCGACGACCCGCTCAAATCGATAATCCCTTTAGTTCATAAAAAAAGGGAATTCGAAAAGGATCACCTCATTTTTCGTCTTTAAAAAAACAATCCATACATACATACGATCACGCCTGTCATCCCCGAAGGGTTAGGTAGAGGTGTAGGTAGGTAATAATTTCACCGGTATGTTTTAGGGCGCGAGGCTATTGCTATCAACCGGGCACGAATCCAAACTCTGAGCTACTGAGAAATTCATACAAAAACCCAATAACACTATGCACGGCCTGGGAATCGAGCTCAAGACGACTCACCACTAGACCAACGAGGTAGTTAAACAAAAAAAGTGTACGATACAAACACAAATATCACATGGTATTTTACGAAACAAGCGGCTGTTACATGATGATTTATTGATCACGAAAGCGCATTGATAATGATAGGTTACTGGCCCACAGCATCCGACGACTGGAACCCACAATTGAGCCTCACAGCCTTTCATAAACCAACCAACACAACCTCTATGTGTGTGTAGTGTAACAATAATCAACTAATAAACTCAATCAAATCGATATCTCATTATTATTAGAATCAATACTTATTATTTTTGGTTCAGGCTTCTTCAATTTTGTTACAGAGTTATATCCATCATAATTATCTTTAATGGCCTGATTAGCGCATTATTATAGAGTGCCTTCTGTGATAAGGGTCTTGAATTGGAATCCTAGTTGGGGGCAAATGTTTGTGTGATGAACAAAGACATCTGTACCCGAGTAATGTATTTTCTATGTATAACATGTATAATATATTTCCAAGTAATATGTAATTGCCGACCACCTTTTATCCGTAACACAAGCGTCATTGCTTAACTCGGAACTAGATGGTGCGGTCTTATAATGGGATATATTTATTTATCTTTCTTTATTGCAGAAGAAACCTAGCGTCCTTGTCAATTATCACTCGCAAGATTTTAAGAAAATAATGTGAATAGAAATTCCTGTAGCAATTTACGCTGACTTAAAAATAAATCTCTGAACGTATTAAGTTGTTAATTGTCAATTTACCGCCGGAAATTCAAATGAGGTCCAAATTCGACTATAAAAATCGTATTATTGAATAATTTGATTCATAAAACGAATTTAATCGTATAAAACGCAATTAAGGAGTGATAGGATGTCTGTTAGTTAATAATGTTATAATTATCGCTGGCTTAATGAACCGTGTGTTTGGATGGTATTTCATTAAAAAGATTGCATTTAATCGAAGCGACTAACGGCAATGTATCTTAAGCTACACCGATAAAATAACTTAGGTATACCCCAAATATTGCAACCTGATGGAACCCAGTCCGATTGTTCATATTTCTATCTACAAGGCAAAATAATAATTTGGATTCGTTTTAAGTATCTACAAAGGTTTCATCTGCAATTCTAACCAAATTTATATGGAAATAAAACTATATTTGAATATCAAATAGGACCATATCTTCAGTTAATCTCTTTAAAGTTGTTTGACAGAAAAATATGTAGATGACACCCTCATTATCTCACACAAGAATATCAGAACAGCGTTACACTTTGTTTTCATAACGAAAGCCTCTTCTTGTATTATTTCTCGCAAGAAAAGGAAAACTACCGAATTAAATTGACAGTAGCTCTGTTCTGTGTTTTTCCCGGTTAACGTTCACTTTCACGTTGCTTATAGATGTGCCAAATAAATGTCAGGGGAAAACCAATGAGGGATATTGGCATAGCACCAAAAATTCTTGACCTAAAAGCTTTTGAAGTTAAGGTCTATTCTGAGGTTGCGAAATACTCCCAAAATCGCCTCGACAGTGCGTTAGAAAAAGGTTAGCAAGGAGGTGAATCCATTTAAACTTGCCTCAAAGGTCTTTTAAACTTACAAAACTAAAAACAGTAACTCAAGTAAATTTATTATCTGACAGTTCATTATTTAATAACTTCACAGCACTTTTTAAAACTGAAACTTTTCTCATGACTATAAATTTCAATCTTAATTAACTATGTGTGTATGTCAGAATTAAGACTAGTTCTTATGCCTAAAGTGCCAACATAAAGATTTCAAGTGATTAATCAATTCATAACCTTACACTTCAAAAGACTTTTATTGCCAAAGCAAACGGTAAAAGTGTTTATTAGTTTTGATACAGCTTTTTCCGGATACACCTAGCGACGGTTAGGAATTGTGGGTTGACTACAGTTAACAAATAGAAATTTAATATCTCACAAAATATTTTTCAGTTATGAATAAGTGTATACAATGAGGTGACCCCTAAAGTGACCCTCATCTTATTGAAAGTTTGTCTGTGAAGACTTAGAAACTGGCTATTCGGGGAAAATGGGGCAAGCAAATAAGTATAGTATTTTTTTTATGTGTTGACAAGGCCAATTGCGTAGATATTGCTTTTGGTTCTATGAAAAAATTATTAGAGATAGAGGAAACATCCAAAGCAACAAAACTTATGACTGTAGCCTTACCTTACTAGACCTTAAGATATTCGAGCTAATTATTTTACAGAAAATCCGGAACATAACTTTGGTCCTTACAAATAATAAATAAGAATTGGAAGATTTTGTAATTGGAAATTGCCACACTCAAGCAATATTATGAGAATCACTCAACTGTTCTGTCCTATCAATCTAAAATATAGCTAATTTATAGTTAAAACTTACCTCCAGGAAACCTATGTGGGAATATCCTGCCGTGCCTGTTGATGAGCCAAGGGTACAGCGTGTAGGATTCCCGGGGGACAGGCGGCGCAGGGTGTGGCGGCGGATGCGGCGGCAGTGGACCTCCAAAACCCTGCTGCTGATGCGCCAGAGCCGCGGCAAGGGCAGCTCCTTGGAAGTGCGCCAAAAACTGGTGGTGGTGACTCTGAGCATCCAAATACGGCAGCCTCTTCAGCTCAGGGGAAGGAAACACCGCCGGTAATGCACTAGGCCTTAACAAAGGTCTGGGCGAAGGACTTCTGGGAGACGCAACCGGAGACGGAGAGCCAGGACTTGCTAGCGGCGGCGACGTATGCTTCGGCCGCTCCGAACCACCCACTATACTGTCTATACTAAATCCTATTTTCGGCTTCGATGGCACCGCCACCACAGGGGTCGGTGCGAGAGGCATCATGCTTTTACACACAACGGGTCCGTCACAAAAATAATACACCAAATCAGAAGCACATGTCACACAGAACACAATCCATCGTGACGCGAGCGCGCGATACGAACGCCAAGGCGGCGCGCGGCCGAATGAGCCCTCCGCGCTGACGAGACGCCCGTCGACACGGAAAAAAAATAACGAACATGGACTCCTCACCTCCTATTGGACGGTATTTACCGAGGGGTGGCGACTGATCTCCAAGCTGCACTCTTTATTTGAATGACTGCCTTGCGATTGGCTAGCAGGCGTGTAGAGGTGTTATTTGAATTTGGAACGCTTTCCCAGTGGGCGGTTTGAGTTAAGAGCTTGTGATTTAGCCGGCCGTATGGCGTATTACATCAGATTTGTGGCGCGAAACGCGTCGAGTGGTGCTTTCGAATTTAGCTGGTTATGATTCAATTAAGGCGTCGATTGGGTGGGTAATCGCGGTCGACTTGCTCCTTTTGGGCTAGTCGGCTCGCGCTGTGCTCGCCCGCTCCACTCGCCTCCGCACGGTGTAATACTTTTTAATTAAGTCCGATGCTTTATTAGCTTAATGTCGCGAGATAAACGTGGATTTTTCAACGATTCCCGCCAATAATTGATTCGAACAAAATGGCGGACGTTTATAGTCGCGTTCGGTTTAATTATTTTTATCGATAATAAAATAATTTGTTGCTGCGCCCGTACGATTGTTTTCTTATGTAGTTGAATTAAATTTTAATGAAACCCGATAAAGTTTGAATTTCACGGATATTTTCAACCATTACAAACTAAACAGTGTTTGGTAAATAGTTGATTTTTTAATTAAAATTGTTATGATTTATAGTCTATGGTGCGTTGTGATTGATTTTTGTTTATAAAATACAGATTGGTTACTTTATGATTATTGTACTTATTAATTACGAATCGTAGAAGATATTTTGATAAAGGCTTTTTAGTCAGATGATTATTTTTAATTCGGTAACATTTTCTGAAAAAAATCTACTCTCATAATAATTTCTTAACAATTTTTGCGTCAATAGGAAAATTCAAAATTTTTTAAGATGGTAGGTACCTAAATATTACACCAAATTAATTATCAAGTCCTGTTTACCTGTTTAGGCACCTCTAGAATTGCATGTAATACTTACCTTTTTGCAGTTTTCTCTTAAATTCCACGTGAAAGATAATGCCTTCCTTCTAGTAGGCAACATCTCATAGATACCTTACAAAGGTACTGTGAAACTAAAATTATTTTAGTTATAGAGCTTAGTTAGGTAGGTACTGGTAGTTAAAAAACTTTGTAAAATGTTATTGAACATTTTCCCAAAAACTCTTGCAAATGTTTATTAATGTTATGAGACATACCTACTTAGTTAAACAAATTATAAGATTTTTGTTCTGATCATAGATCCTAATTGGTTAAAAGTGTAATACGGTATTATTCAACATTATTTAAATTTTATCAGTTGCCAGGAGCGTCGAAAACATAAAAAAAAATTCTAATCACAGTCTACAACATGTTAGTAGGTAAATATTATAGGTACCTACTGTTTAAATCATGTATTAAATGTTCAATAATGTTCTCAAACATGTTATAACAACGGTGTACTAAAAAAATGTTCACAAAATAGTCATAGATAAAATAGAATAGATTTTTATTTTTAAATGTAGGATGTTACAATTATACATGTGTTCAGTTTTATATTAAGTGCACTACTTTTAGACCTTAGGTAAAGAAATTGACATTAACTTTATTTAAACTATAAAGTTCTATTAGATACTTATTAATAAAAAAATATATTAAGCCTTAATGTCTTAATCGACTTAATTGCCTTATATTATAGATAGATAATAAAATTATACCTATATAAATTTTGCGTCAACCGGCACGTAGCCGTCGGCGGAAAATAATTTTTAATTTTGTTTTCAAAATACTCACTTGCCATAAGTAGGTTCCTATTATCTGATACATACATATGTTATTTAAAATACGAAAAAAAATAATTACCTTCCTGCTGTGGATTCAAATTTTAATAATGATAGTCTCTATGATAGTGAACATTTTAGGAAATTCTCGATGATTTTTAGCTGCTGAATAGATTTTTTTGATTAAGTGGGCGTTCAAACGATTTTTTTTATATTTAGGTAATTGGTTCATCCGTTTAGCATATACCTAGACATTTAAAAAGGCTAGGTACCCCTTCAGGGTTTAAAAATAATAGTGACTCCAACTGTAACAAAAATATTTACTACTGTTAATTTTATAGGAAAATATAAAGTTTTTTTTTATTTATTTCACAACTTATACTAACATTACAGGTTACCAATACAAAATTACAGTAAACATTTAATAACAATCATTTAATATAAAAGACTATATTTATAGAATATAGTCTTTTATATTAAATGATTGTTATTAAATGTTTACTGTAATTTTTTACCATGGCTATTGTGAACTCATTCAGCGAACAAGAAAACATGAACAGAGCAATAAATTATTAAAGTACCTACCTATTATTGTTATTTTAGAAAGGTAATTCAGATTACTAGGTAAATTTTACCATAAACACGCACTAAATACTCACATAGGTACAAAAAATACGCAGATAACGCTGTCACAAAAAGCCAATAAGAACTCAACTCTACATAACAGACAAACAAACAACCTATAAAGCTACAAGTAACTGTTTTTTATACTTCAACGGTGACAAACAACCTTATGGCAAGCGGTTACCGTAGCCTAGACACTTACAACAACAGAGGTGTCGCGTACGCGTTGCCGACCCTGTAGAAACCATTTAGGTTTCTTAAAATAGGGAGTTACTAAACGGACAACCAACGGAATTCCCATGCTGTCAGAATAGTCTCTAACGAGCTGGAATCATAATCACCCTCTCTACAGTAGGTATAAATGAAGGTAGATTTCTTTTATGGACTCCATACAGTCCATGCCGACCGATAGCCTATTTATATAAATAAATAAATAAATAAATATTCTGCGACATTTACACATCACCATCTAGTCCCAAACTAAGCAGAGCTTGTACTATGGGTACTAGACAATGGATATAAATACTTATATACTTTTTTTTTTGTAAATATATACTTATAATACATAGAACACCCAGACGAACACAAACACTTATATTCATCACATAAATATTTGTGTCCCGTGGGAATCGAACCCACGACCTCGTGATCAGCAGTCCGGTACTCGAACCACTGGACCACAGAGGTCGTCGTATGTAGGCATATGATGGGTTTCCAACATATCAAATCTCATATCAGTATAACCAACAAAGGATGCTAATTACATATTTTGCTTTTAATTTATTTCTATAGGGTATCTATGTCTTGACGGCGCCTCTCCATAAGACCTACCTTTTGGAACCGTTAAACAAGTTTTGACAATTCCAAAGTTTCTGTTAGATTGATCTGGTTGGAATAAAACATTTGAGTTTGATGTCAAATTCGAATCGTAGGAATACATTTCTTCCAATTTAACATTAAAACAAAAATAAAGTGCAACTTCTTGTAAGATCCTGATTATAAACTAGGTTGTTCCTTTCATTTATAAATATTTGGGGATTGATATGATTATTAGAGTGTTATCTTATCTTTAAATACTCCTTCCTCATTCTACTCCTAATAAACGCAGAAATATAAATATAGCAACAACAAAACAGTTCAGCGTAGAAATGGTCGGTTGAAAAACCACGGAGAAAAAAGGTTGGTATTTTCAATTCTGTCTGTCAACTGATTCACACTATTTCTTGTTTTAAACAGTAAGTTCATAGAGTAAAAAGTAATTTAGTCAGTTTTAGTAGTATTTCTAGACTAGTAAATACATAAATGATTGATGTATGATTGTTTAATGAGTGCAGTGGCGGATACAACAACCATTTACCACCAGAATGATATTAAAAATCATACGCCATCACCATCTTAGCTTATTTTTGTAAGAAAAAAGATTAAATTAAATTAGAACCCCCCCTAAAATCTTCTGCCTGCTGGTAAATACTCCACTGGAATAGTAGGTATCTTTCAAAAAAGGCTTTTCTAGAGTTGGCAACGCGCGAGCGGTAGTTACCTCTGGTGTTGCAGACCGCTCACCATCAAGAGGGTCATGAGCTTAGTTGCCAATTTAGTGATATAAAAAAGTGTTTTTTTTTTTGGGACATGCCCACCACGCAAGTGCCTACTACTCCAACTCCTGTAAACCAAGATCAACAGTAGTAACCATCCAGAAAATCGTCGAGACAATGAAGCTCGACGTGTCCCAGGGGAATGATTTTAACTGTCTTGTAACCCGCAACGAAATTTATCATGAAAATTAGATAGGAAGAGTAAGAAAAAAACTCAGTTTTCCACTTGCCTCCTAGTCTGGCGAGGGACAGAATAGAGTTAAGATGTCATTGACATGAGAACCAACTGGGTTAAGCCCAGTTGCCAAGCACCACTACATATAAAAGTGATGTTGATAACAATTTTCGCCATTACAGTGAAACTCACATCTGGTAATAAAATTATAATACAATTACTAACTTCCGCCAAACCGCCTCTCTCACTTTCTATAAAACAAATAAGCCTTTCTCACCACCTTCTGATTATATGTATATTAATGCAGTGATTGCTAGCAGTTAGAATCCGCTGTTATAATGGTCAGAGTTCAAACGAGAAGGAAGTCAGAGCTTCACGAAATACGTGAACTAAAAGTTGATTACTACTGCCTACTGCCAGAACTTACTTAATATGTACCTACATAAGTATGCCTTGTTCTTGCGGTGAAAGAAATTATCGAGAAAACCTATCTCATTTCATTGTCTGTATTTTGCAGATACAATTATTACTTTTTCTATAATATAGAGTTACATATTTGTTCCATGCGAGATTTGAACCCATAATCCATAATACCGTAACCATAGCCGATCACTGTTACTGTCCCAATTGTGGGATCAAATTTATTCTTAAAGAAAAAGTAGCCTATTTGTTAATCCAGGTAATAAACTCTCATTATATCGGATTTTATCTAAACTCGTTCAGCCATTTTTGCGTAATTGAGTAACATACATACACACTTGTACATTTATAATAGTAGGTACTAGGATGATAATATATGACACTGCAATTAAACACAAAAACTTGGTTACGTTACATGCTTCCGTTTTAAATTGTAAATTATTTTAATTAATACCGCGTGTAATTTATTCTTCCTTATCAAACCCCTTTTTTAACTCACCTTGTAATAAATATAACATACATACTTAACATATTATCACGACTATATTCGCAAATGGTATAGGTAGATATGCTAGAAGACTACTGAATCTACTGATGTACCTAAACGCCAGTTTGACAGTATGATTTGGGTCCCATGTAATAGATGGTGTGATTATTTGATTAATTAAGTGGACATAGGACTTAGAATGATAATTAAGACACTATTGTCGACTAGAAATATTTGAATTGGGTACCACTTAGGTAGGCTTCATACTATATGATTACCTATTTAATACTTTATCCTACAGCGATAAAGATCTGTTTTTGAATTTTGTACCTACTTATATGCCATCATATAAGTAGGTACAAAATTCAAGGGTTGATGATTATATGCCATCATTAGCATTTATATGTCTCCTCTCAAAACGAAAGAGATTAGGTTATCGTCTACGAATTAATTTTGAACTGTTTATTTACATAACACTAGGCTACCTACACATATCATCATCATCAACCTATTAACGTCCCACTGCTGGGCACGGGTGTCCTCTCATTTGAGAGGGATTAGGCTATAGTCCACCACGCTAGCCTACTGCGGGTTGGCAGACTTCACATGCCATCGAGACAAATCTCTCAAGCATGCAGGTTTCCTCACGATGTTTTCCTTCACCGTTTGAGCTTATGATAAATGCGCACATAACTTCCGAAAAGTTAGTTATAGCTAGGTAATAACGAAAACTTGTTTAGGTAGTTAAGCACACAGTTGTTTTTTTAAAGACTGTACCCTGATATACCATGATTTTTAACTTGAATAGTTTCGGAATTCACCAAAGAGATTTTAGTTTAGTCTGAGGAAATAAAAAAGAATAAAGAAATACTATTCAATTAATATAGTTAGACATACTTACATATCAACTTATTAATTTTTTTGTCGCTGTGCTGAATGAATCCACGTTTATTTCATTTCTTTCTTAGAAAAGCTTGTTTCCCACAATAACAGCTGATCACATTCGCAGCAAACATTCTCACAGACACAAACAAATAATTGAGCCTAGTTACTGACAATTACGGCGCCATTTTGAATTCAGCCACTTACAAACAACGTCAGATAAAATCAAATCTTTTGCAAGATCATAACACCTTAGCCGATTGACTACAAACTGGTGTTCAGTTATTCAAATGCGGTCACGATTCTGACCGCTCCCTCATACCGAGGCGTGATAATACTATGACTGAATTGTCTTGGCATAAAACCTTATTGGTATGTAGTTTTTTTTTTATTATAGGTACATGTTTACATTGTCTGTGGTATGCCATTAGATATCTGTCTATTATAGTAGTATTTTGAAGATCCAGAGCAGAGCAAAATAAACTTTAAAACCTTATTGATTAATTTTATAGTGGGTTTAATTGTAAAGTTATAATTTAAAAAATGTATGGCTTCCTTAGAACATAGTTTTTGGCCTTGTTAACTGTCAAGAAAATACTAGTTATTTTGTTTAAATTCAATATTAAAATCTTAGTTTCAAAAGTTAAGGCATGGTTTTTTTCGGGGTATCAATCAAAAAAATCAAAATCAAAATATCATTTATTCAAAGTAGGCCAAATTTAATTGGCTCTTTTTGAACGTCGACAATAAAGACAGCCCCCAAAACGCCCGCCCTTCACAAATGCTATCGCAAATGCTAAGGGATTGTAGACTGGGATCTTGTTGATTTAGGTGGAAATCTAGGTCTTATGGTTAGTGAAATCATAAAACACTTTCATCATACCGATTATAACTATTATGAATGAATTGATGAATTATGAATATACTGCCTCGTTGGTCTATTAGTCGTACAGTCCGGCTGCCGAACAAGAGGTCTTTGGTTCGATTCCCAGGTCGAGCAAAGTGTTATTGGGTGTTTCTATGAAATTCTCAGTAGCAGCTCGGAGTTTGGATTTGTACCCGGTTAATACCGGCGAAACGTTGATGTACCTACATTAGTACACCTCTGCCTAACCTTACCGGGACGACAGGTGGGATGATATGTTAAGTTATAACCCTTATTGCCTAGTTCTAACGTCCGCCATTATTATACCGTATCACACACTGCGACATAATTTTGTTTTCACATTATCTTGTCTCTACCTATTTATGTGATTTTTGAGACAACTCTTAGAACGCCAAAATGGTGTATACAAGTTCCCAGCTTATTACCTTTTATCAACCCATTATTGTCCCATTGCTGGGCACGGGTCTCCTCTCATTAGAGAGGGATTAGGCTATAGTCCACCACGCTAGCCTACTGCGGGTTGACAGAGTCCACATGCGATCGAGAAAATCTCTCAAGCATGCAGGTTTCCTCACGATGTTTTCCTTCACCGTTTGAGCATGTGATAAATATGCACATAACTTCCGACTAGTCAGTGGTGCCTTGGGTTTGAACTCGAGACCTTTGACATCTCAGTCCACTGGTCACACCACTAGGCTTCCACAGCTCATTATCTTTTTTATCTAGGTTGATCCCTAACTTGAATAAATAAACCTTAACAACAAAAACAGCTGTGATCTACTGGTATTACAAATAAACTGTGAAGTTAAAGTTTTTGCATTTGAACCTAAGGTGACTGAACAAACACTGACTTTAAGAAGTTATATCCGTATGGTGAAGGGACATCGTGAGGAAACCTGAATGCCTGAGAGATTTCTCGATGGCATATGAAGTCTACCAACCCGCACCAGGCTCCGTGGCGGGCCGGGGTTGTGGTTCATGCTTTTGCGAATCCCATGGCCCCGGCAATAAGGTTGGTAGCGTTGACGGGTGCGGTTTTTTAGTCGGTAAACGCTCAAGCGGAGTTCGACACACCCTGCCTCCTCCCCAGACGACGGGACGGTCCGTAAAGGATTTTTCCGCAATTAAAAAAAAGAAAAAAAAATCCCACCGTGGTGGAATATAGTCTCATGCATTGTTGATGACCTAAATGTGAACCTAGCAATAAGATAGAAAATGATGTTCATGTAACAAAAGTAATCTTGCAACATACAAATAGGTACCTACATATGTTATAATTGCGCCTGCTTAACTCTTAAATGACCTACAGCGTTGTAATGGACGTTAAAACAGCGAAGCTCGACTATAAGCGTACGCGCATAAAGCGGCGTGTAGTGTTGCGCTTCACTGGTTGCCGATTGTCGATGCAGAAGTGATGTGGACGTCGCAATATCGATAATTGATTATTTCCAGCTTTTTATCAAAATATAAATAGTTTATGTTCGTTTTATTACAAATACCTGAATAACATTACATACATAACATATCATAACGCCTGTCGTCCCCAAAAGGTTAAGCAAAGGTATAAAAATGTACACCCACATTTAGGTCAATTTAATAGAGGGCGAGCCTATTGCCATCCAACGGGCGAATCCAAACTCCGAGCTGCTACTGAGAATTTTAAAGAAAAACCCAATTACACTTTGAATCTAACCTAGGAACCTAACCCAAGACCTGCTTAGCGATCTCACTTACTACCACTAGACCAACGAAACAGTTAATTAATACACCTTAATTACCACATACCTGCACTAAACGTTTTCTTGAATGCAATGAGCTACCTGAGTCTGTATTTCCCGATGAGTACAATTTGGGGGTCTTCAAGTCACGAGTGAAGGTATCTTTTTGGGTAGCGTCTTTTACCTTAGAGGCTTAGACCATATCTTTACTTACCATCCTTGAGATTGTGACCAAACGGTCCAAGATAGCCGCCACAAAATGGGTTAGCCATTTTGTGGCGGCTATCTTGGACCGATTTTCATCAAACATAGCTAAGAACACTCTCGACTAACTGACCCCTCCAACAAACAAATTCAGTCCATCCTTTCGGGAGCTATGATGCCACAGACAGATAGACATACACACACAGACACGTCCAACTTATGGTTTTTGCGTTGGGGGTTAAAAAGAGAGATGATTTTAACTGAGACCGTGTTACATGCAATGAAAGGGACGTCTTAATTAAACACACTATTTATTTATTATATTTATTGCACCATACAGTTAGTGGCGTTTATATCACTTGTAAAAATGTCTTCAGATCTATTCACAGAGATAAATATAATTTATAGATAAAATAATAGTTAATTTAAGCATACATAAACCATGTAATGATGTTGTAGGTATTCTTAAACTATATAATTAAAAAAAAATGTATTCTCCATAAATTATTTAATAGAATATAACCGTTTCTGTAACATTATTTACTGTTCTTTTGCTTACTTTATAGTAAACATTTTTTTTTAATTTAATTTGCCTTACAGACAATGGACGATAGCCTAATCTCTTTAATTTAATGTAGGTAAACTAGCTGACACGGTGAACTTCGTACCTAACGTAGTTTTTTTCTTCGTAGGTTTTTTTTTTCATTTGATGGTGGTGATGGTTTCATTGGTGATTCATTTTTATTTTTATACATAGAAAACAGTACGGATGTATGTTTGTGCGTGTGTGTATATGTTTTTGTGACTGACTACAAATGTTAACGAGCAGATATTTTAATTGGTTTTAGCTGGAGCTGTTAAAGTAATAGAACTTCAGTTTGTTCATAGTCCAGTTCTAATAACCAGTTCATAATTAATAGATACATAATAATGCCACATATTATTAAGATAAGATCTATAATTCTCAATTTACACTGGTCCTATTTTGAATTAGGTACTTCAACAAGCTTTGAATTTAATCTTATCCAAGTTAAAGTAATTATTCTTGTGTACCTGACCAATTTATAATCTTATCAATACGACCCTAAATTCAGTGGGTTTCACATATTTAATTATGATTTATTCAAACCTTTAGATACATAGAAATATAGAACTAAAGAATAGGGAGGTGCCTAAGTAATTAATTTAACACAACTTTGACAATAATAATGAATTATAGTAATAATTACATAAAACCTCAAAATAATGATAACATTGACCCTCAAAATAGACAACCGTATGTATCATAGGAGTCTAAGAAAAATAGAGCGAGTAGGTTATTACTTTAATAAGCAGTTACGTAACTATACACACTATAATAGCTGAATCAATCAAAAAAGAAATTAAAAGATGTGTATTAACTAAATTACTTAAAGTCTCATTAGCATCAACAGTTAATCAAAGCAGTCAACACAAATTAAAATATCATTAGGAACTAGCTCGATTATCTTATAAATACCACTCACTCGAAATAAAACGATTTAGCAGCAGGAAGTTTAATTTATCGACTCAATCATCGATATAGGGGTCACATCACTAATAGCATCAATCATAAAAACGTGGTTGGTAAACAATGGCCGCGGGTGGGCGAGCAGCGACGCGGGCGGCCGACACTTTAGCGACACTTCTGTACTTATACCAAACGTACACGGTAGAATATCGATACTAGCACAACACTAATCATTTATTAATCGATTTAGGGTATCATTGCTTAGGGCGGATGTCCTCCCAAATTCTGATTTTATGCTGTTTTTTTTGTTAATTGCCTCGTTCGTCTAGTGCTTGTACGTGCGACTCCTTAGGAACAAGTCTTGGGTTCGATTGACAGATCGAGCAATGTTATTGGGTTCTATTAAATTTGCAGTAACAGTTTGGATTTGTGTCCGGTTAATGGCAATAGGCCTAATACATGGGACCTAAAACATACCGCCAAAATGTGGGTCTGCATTAATACACCTCTGGCTAACCATTCGGGGACGACAGGCGTGATGGTATGTTAAATTATAAACTTATTTAATCCAGATAGCAAAAAACACACAATTTTATCTTAATAGTCGTCAATAGACAGGCCACAGAGGACATTAACCTTTTATAGGGTCAACATTATCAGTTGTCTAGCTGTGTAATTAGATAATTATCTTAACACGCCACCCCGTTGGGTAGATGCAATAGATATCTACAGTTGAAATGTAAACGAGGGATTAATAAATTAAATGTAAAATAAACTAAACATTAAGCTAAACATTTTCTTCATTTCGTTAGTTGCTACCGACACGCGTCAATATTGTTTAATAAGTCTGATTAGAATATTTCATTATCTTTCAAATCAGAACGCAAGATTATTTGCACAACCGTGCTCTGCAGCAAATGACAAGAATATGTCGGCAACGAATCATATTTACAATTAATAAAATAACGTACCTTTTCATAAAAAAAATACTTAGTTTTGTGACAACCCTATATCATCATCATCATCAGCCTATATTCGGCCTCGACATTACGAAGGCCTCTCCTAATGAACTCCCCAGATTCTCCATAATTATCTTCAGAAACAGTCACAGTGTATTTAAAAATTCAAATCAAATCATATTATAAATACACACAGATGACACACAAATTAGAGAAATGGCTAATAACTGTAGGTACATTTAGTATTTTTTTTGGAATACTATTTGTCCTATTTAAAAGAAACCATGAAAGTATTAAGTACTTACTTTACAAATTATAGTCTCACCAATTACTCTTGGCAGCTGCTCTACTCAGTGTGAAGAAGATCTGGTCTAAGTCTATCATGAACCTTACATCCTTACACAACGTAACAATTTTTCAATACAGCAATAACTTTTCAAAATCCATTTTATTTACGATTGGACAGAGTCATTAAAAATGCTGTCAATGTCAAAATATTAAAAAAAAATACTTATATCAAAATAAGTCAAATAATAATACTTAAATTTATATTATTGTGTAACTAAATTTGAAATATTACTTGGTAATATTTGGGAGTTGAACCAAGAACACGAGTATCTAAAGAAGGTATTTTTTTAATGCCTTTAAAGAATATTGTAACAAAAATACTATTTAAGTACTACGAGTCATACTAGCGCACCGAGATTTTGTCATATCCTCGCAGGTTCTTCTATCTTTGCGTTTGAACTACGGGACCCTAAAAAATCATAGGGATAATTACTTCCCCAAAATATCCATAACCGATGAGCAGGTTCTTTACTAATTTCTTTCACTTACGCGAATACTAGAAATTGAAATAAAATCACTTTATACCTATTTTATCTCGGTATAATAATATTATTTAAACCTGACATCTCAGTATAACCCGTAAAAAGTAATTTTATTTCAAGGGAATTATCTGATTAAAACAATATTAATTGAATAAATAAAAAAAGAACAATAACTCCTCACAAAAACACACATAATAGTGTTGCGTCCCCATTCATCGACATCGACATTATTTAAACGTGGAACACACAACGGCCATTTTGTAAAACATGCCATTTACGATCGTTCGGTTCGCCCAACAAATGCGTTCGAGATTAATTTAATAATTCGTAATTGGTGTTTTTACTTCCGTTCCAAATATAATGAGAAAATGTTTTGATTTTATTTTATTGGTGTTTAACGAACTGTGTGCTTCTTGTAATAATGTTTTATGCGGCGATCGGTGTGGTCGCCTGTGTAATAATTGCGAATTGCATAAACTAGGTTCCCTATACACCTAGGTAGTTAGGTAGGTACCTACCTCAGTACTTAGTATTGTGTTACTAGGTGTATAGGTATGTCTGTATGTATGTTGGCCAAAGCTGTGGTAACCTAGCGGTGTGAGCAGTGGACTCTGATGTCAGAGGTCTCGACTTCAAGGCACGCAGCACTGACTTTTCGGATGTTACGTGCATATTTATCACATGCTAAAACGGTGAAGGAAAACATCGTGAGGTTGCAGGTTTCCTGTATGTTTGAGACATCTTCTCGATGGCACGTAATGTATGCCAACCCGCAGTAGGCTAGCGTGGTGGACTATAGCCTAATCCCTCTCAAAAAATGAGAGGAGACCCGTGTGCAGTGGGACAATAATGGGTTGATGACACTTATTCAACTCTATTCAGCTTATGTCCATACAAATTCGTTGTTTGTAATAGTGCTGAATAAGTAGGCAGTCCCTAAAGCGAGCTTTTTTGGTCATATAGCGGGAAAGAATATTCCGAAAAACCGAGAACCACTCCAAACTATGAAATAAAGATTCTCGTAGACATTTGTAGTAACAAAAAGATAGTTCACATTTATATTAACAATATCGTCATTAACAACCCATTTAGTAGTAGGTATCTTCACAGTACTGGGCACGGGTCTCCCCTATATTCGAGAGAGATTGGGCTATAATCCACCACGCTACCCAAGTGTGGGTTGGCAGACTTCACATGCCTTCGAGAAAATCTCTCAGGCATGCAGGTTTCCTTACAAATATGTCCTTCACCGTTTGAGCATGCGATAAAAACACTGGCAACTCTAATAAGACACCGGTGAAAACATTGGAATGTAACTCGAGATCTTTGATTTCACGTTCATCTGATAACACTAGGCTATCACAGCTTTTAAGTACATTAAAATATTTAAAAATGCTATGTTATTTTAAAAATTCTGATAATTATGATCTCTACCACTAACTTAAATTATTGTAATAAAACTACTTTTTACGATTATTGCAGTTTGATCGTGTAATTCATCAACTCGTCCTACATGCCTATACACGTTACTAAAGAAATGTTAAAAGGTACAATCACTTTCAAAAATGTTATAAAAATTGTTAAATAATATTAAATAATCACAAGTTCACAACATTGTCACATGTAAACAGAAAATATCAAATAATGACAAATTAGATACCTCTGGTCTAGTGGTTCGAGTACCGGACTGCTGATCACGACGAACACGAACTGAGTGTTCGATTCCCACTGGGCACAAATATTTATGTGATGAATATAAGTGTTTGTGTTCGTCTGGGTGTTTCCTATGTATTATAAGTATGTATTTACAAAAAAAAGTATATAAGTATTATATCCATTGTCTAGTACTCATAGTACAAGCTCTGCTTAGTTTGTGGCTAGATGATGCTGTGTAAAATGTCGCAGAATATTTATTTTATTATTTTTATTTTTAAACCTTAATGTATGAATATAGGTTTTTATAATAACAAACCTAAAACTGTAAAAAAATATGTTTGGTTTTGGTTCTCTCTGGCTGGCAAGCATGATTGTTTTCTCTTTTGATAGTATTATTAAGTAGGTCTGGCGTCAATCCGGTAGCACAGTGATGATGTTCCGTTCTTACGTTTAACCTCACATATTAAATGTAAGTACACTAACAACGTGCTACCAATATAAGCATATAATATTGTTTCAATTACCCCCGTTTTATTACAGCAGGTGTAAGCAATACCAACCTCATTATAATAAGTGCTAGGCATTAAGTTCTGCGTGTATCCAAACTGCGAACTGTTTACATGACAGATGTCAAAATGGCTTCTCTAATTGGCGGCAATCGATTTTCATTTTTTATTGTAATTATATGATTATAACGATAATTAACATTCTTTTTTTATATAGATTTTGGGAATTAACGATGATTGGTGATGATTTTAATGTGGTGAAATGTGGTGAAATGCGATGAAATTGTTTCGCAAATAGTTTTTATTTATAATGTACTTAATACTCCATAAACTGTCTTATTGCTCGAGTTACTGGTTGTTAGTGCCACGTCTGAGCAAGAGGTCTTCAATTCGATTCCCAAACGATATGAATATGAACGGTGAAGGAAACATCGTGAGGCATGCTTGAGGGATATTGTCGATGGCATGTGACGTCTGCCAACCCGCAGTAGGCTAGCGTGGTGGACTATAGCCTAATCCCTCTCAAATGAAAGGAAACCCGTGGCCAGCAGTGGGACAATAACGGGTTGATGATGGTGATGAAGCAGGTACCTAGTCAGTTTTTATAACAGTTTATTACAGTTAACTTTTGTTGTTGTTACTACCTATCATTTGTTCAAAAGCCATGTTTTCAAGTAATCAACCGGTACCTATATTAAATTAATAATTAAAAATTATGTCATCATTACAATAACTTAGCACGCAAATTAAAAAAATAAGTGTTGATTACAACTTTTTTTTATAACGTCCGCTGACACGTTCCGATACGCAAACCAAACAATAACTTGAACACCCTCATTAAAAAACGCCCGTACCTCTAGGCTATATATAAATAACGCATTCAAAATCCCCAGTTCTCTCCCTGTTAATTACTCCAGCAAGTTCGAAACAGTCAATTATTATTTGAAATATAAACATAGAAACGCCATGGTACCAGCTCTAACTACTTATTCTTAATTACTTTTAACTAAGACGTAACTCACTCGTTGAAAGTAGGTATTTAGTGGACTTATCTTTAACTAGAGACGTTGATGTATTGCTGGGTGAAACGGAGCGTATTTGTTTATTTTTTAATCGCCGCCCGCCGGCTATGGGCAAGGCCCATTCACCGCGAGGGGAAGTTTTGCCACTTTTATGGGAATATTGTAATAGGAATATCATTACAATATTTATCCTCTTATCACTATGTGATACTTTCTGTTTAGGCGTAAAATTCAAAGAAGGTACAGAAACCGCTTATTAGCGTTAACAAACGTGAACATAAAAAAAATATTTTTTTAGGTATGCCTAATACATTGAAGATAAGTATAGCGCATGGCTAATAAATAATTGAATATAATTACTTTATCAAGAATACAATAAAATACAACCAATAAATATTTCATGATTTTTATAATACCAAAACGCAAATTTGGTTTTTATCCGTTAATTTTGGGAGCTTACATTTTTGCGGCTGGCAACTCGAGCGTGGCCGTCCGAGCGAACCGTGTAATTAGGTGGTTATAAAAACTTTAGGTAATTAATTGTGTTGCTTTGTGTTGTTAGTGTGCGTTAAATTGATATTTATTGTTGACATATCATGCCGTGAGCGGCGCTCGTATTTAATTGTTGTTAATTCGTACTCACGAGGTAAAATGGCGGTCGCTCACTGTCGGTATGTATTTGCAATTAAAAATTATATAATACTGAATTTAAAAGAAAAAAGCTGAGATGGCTGTGGATTGTAAAGTCAAAGGTCGATGCCAAGGCACGCACTGACTTTCCGAACATACACATGCTTAAACGGTGTAAGAAAACATTGTGACGAGATATGTATGTCTGAGAGATATTCTCGATATTAGCGTGTAGAGTCTGTCAACCCGCACTAGGCTAGCATGATATCCCTAAATTAAAGACGAAGATAGTAAAACATTGGGACGGTACATGAATTGATATCAGCTTAACGATATTTCCTGATATTTTTTATGGTGGATTAAATTTCAAACAATTAGATAATTAACTATTAAATCAAAATAAATGAGCTCTAAGCAGGAACAGGATTTTTTTACCATCTGTTAATTTGCTATTTTAACATCATCAATCGAGATTGCTTATAATAGATATTGTGATAAATAATGAAATCTGGAATCAACAATCAAATTGCAGTTGCAATTATTTATTACGACAATTTTTTTTAATTACCGATTTCTTTTCTGTGTTGGCAACACTAGATAATATATCCTTACTGGCTATTATCGCTAGCCTAAAGCTTCTATCCTTAACGCCCAGGACTAGGAGATTTAATTATGATTTATTTAAACTTAGTTACAAAAGAAAAATCAAAAATAAAAATAGCCGGTATTTTTTAATAGTTTCATTTGCATAACTTTATTTTTATATTATAGTAATGTCATCGGTTCCTATCAGCTAGAGACAAAGAGAGGGGAGTTTTATAATAGGTTTACGCTTGACCGCCAGTTCGTCTGATGTTAAATGACACTGCAATCTACGATGGACCGCGCATAATTTTTTAGTAGTAACCGTTAATTTCTATGCTCATAATAATGATAATAATGAATCTGTTTTCCCCTTGGTCACGGTATCACGCGTGAACGACTGAACCGATTTTCATCAGTTTTGGTATTGGTAAAGCTGGAACCTCGGAGAACCGTATAGGCCACCATCTTACTACGTGGGCAGAGCCGCGGGTGGAAGCTAGCACACAAATAAAAATATTATTTTAATTTTTTATGAGACGCCTGACGTTAACAGGTGGCAATCAGCCTCACCAACTAGCATAGCATGAATTTAGCAGTATGTACTTACCTCACGCCTTGTTAAGAAAAGTGAAGTGACTGTCTAGACTTCTACTAAGATATTGAAAATATGTATATGAAAGTGAATAAAAAATCTTTTAGAATTAGGGTAGCTACACACATAAGCGGGCCGGCCGGCATAATCGGTTCGACAGTACTTGTCGAACATCAAAGCAAACAAAGGGTTTTTTCTCGAACATTTATGTAAATATGTTCGGTTTGACCACCCGGCTGTGCCGATTAATGCCGTCCCGCTTATGTGTGTAGTTTTTTTATATAATATAAATAAACATAGTACCCTTAAGTTTACTGCAGAACCAACTATGATTTCTCGAGTCTTTTTTTATGGAGATAAGGGGGCAAACTTTCAGGCGGCAGTAATCACTCACCATCGTGAGCCACCTGATGGTAAGTGGTCACCGTCGCCCATGGAACACCAAAAGCTTTGCATATGCGATGCCACCCCCTGCAGGAACTGTTTAGGTTTCTTAAAATAGGGAATTAATAAATTGACAGCAAACAGAATGCGCATTCTGTCAGAATAGTCACTCCCCCAACGAGCTCTGGTAACCTTACTCACTCGCAGAAATACAACTATTGTTGATTCACTGCGGTCTTTTGTGGTAGTAATCTGGTTAGTAGATAAGTAACGTTCTATCCATTGTAGATTTAGGGCCTGATATTACCGGCTGCCACCTCGAGTCATCCTGTCTCTTATGTGTCATCTATATTTTCCTTTTTTCCCATGGCGGTAGGCAGAAACTATAACACGCCACGGGCTACGATCCTTACGTACCACTTTTTATTCGTCTACATCTTGTCTTGCATGCTCACCGATTACTAATATTACGCACCGGAATATGAAGGTATTTACGAATTAGATCGGTGTATGTCCTTCTAGAGCGCCCTGTCCCGGCGTTTCCACTAACATCCCTTTAGCCGTTTAAAAAGAACTTTACTGACCTGAAATATAAACTCAATGAAAGGAAAGCATTAATTACATTTAAACGCGATCGAAACTAAGTTTAGACGTTGTTATTAAGCTAAATATGTTTGAATTGCTAATTAATCGACACGAAACGACTTGAACGCACGCCATTTTGCGCGCCCACTAAATTAATGGCGGGCCGCGGACACAAATATGACCGTGATTAGCTATTGTTTCCATTTTTAAATAGTAGGGTGGGGTGTCATTATACTGAGTTAATCGTTGTAAAGAGCTATTTATTGTAATAATAGGTTCGCGACAAAGAGGTTCATCACTGCATACCATTGTTTCCAGACTCATTTAGATTTATAAATACGCACGAGATATAGACACAATGGGTTAATAGCTTAATTAAATGGAGCCATACACAATTTCGTCGAACCAATGATCGTCAAGTATTGACGTATCATTTTAAGGTAAAGGTTAGATATAATTATAATACCTTTGTCTTAAAATATTTGTTGTGCAGAAAAACTGAACACTGTTTAACAATGACTAGGCACTATGTATGAGTGAATATCATCAGTTGTTCAAAGAAGTGCTCCAGTTCTTTTTAATTTGAACAATGTTTTTTACAATGTTACTAATATCCCACATACACGAATACATGCCTTCAATAAATATACTAAATGTCACACACATAATCTATATTATAAAAAAGTATTAGTACTACCTAAATATTAGTGCACACCACTAATAACCTACTAATATTATAAACACGAAAGTTTGTAAGTATGGATGTATGGATGGATGTTTGTTACCCTTTCACCTAAAAACCGTTTAACAGATTTGAATGAAATTTAGCTTACATATAGTTTATTACCTGGATGAACACATAGGCTACTTATCTATATACCATGCGGGCAAAGCCGCGGGAGGCAGCTAGTATTTTATAATAAGTGGTACGGAAGTGTAATAGAAGTCAGAACCAGATATTAAGTAAGTACTTAGATGAAATAGATCATTACTAGTTCAAAAAACTACCTTTTCATAGACCTTCCGCGTTCAATCGATTAAGTATATTATTAGGACAGGACATTTAAACAGCAGTAGCTAAACGCACCTCCGAATTGAGTTTGGAACAGCTGTGGATAGGTTGACCTGGGTTTTAAAGAGAGCTGAGAATACATTGCATTGCTTTTATACTTTTATTCGAGTAATATTCAGCTACTAGTTAAAAAAAATATTCCTTACTATTCAATTAGAATCAAAATGACGGCTAATTCATATACAGGCAGCGCCATCTAGTGACGCGACGCAGGTAGCCCAAACTTGACAGATGTTGATTATGTCAGGTGACCATTACGTTACAATAACTGCATTGTTCATTACATAATAAGAAATAGAAATGAAACCTATGAAATCTATAATTTACCTAATTTTATAATTTAGTTCTGCTAGATTAATATGTACCACACACTCAGGCAGCTTTTCAAATTAATAACTTATTCCTTAGCTAGTATTATTGGTCAAAGGACCTACACAAGGCACGCCCAGATAAAAATATAGCAGGAAGTAAAAGAGTAGCGAATAGATACCAAAAATATTAACATTTTGTGCATCTACCTACATTGATTTTTTACCGATAAGAATTATCGCAAAATGTTTTCATATAAGGTTTCATGTTTTCAACTGTGTAATACAAAAACTGTTAGATAAACACAGAAAGGTATTATCTAATCTGTAACAATGATTAATTTTATTGCATGATATTTTTGAGATTGTAAAATATATTGATTTTATGAAAAGTTATAAAAACAATAAATATTAATCAATACGTTCTTTGCTTTTTTTTTGTGTTAATTCGTTTCTCTACTTCTCTAATTTGTTTTTTATATATATTTAAGGATGATCCAGTTTAAGATAAATCCTATATTTTATATATTCGATTGATTATTCTCTACTGTTCTCCGATGTTGTTCTTCGTAAATACCAACAACGTAGCGTAGACGCTACGTTACAATTTGACAGCTTTGACGTACATCTTGACATTTAATTTGACAAATGACTATGTTTCACATTCTCAGAAATGATAACAAAAAGATTCTTAAGTATACTCGTATTTATAAATTAAATAGTGATGGTCGCGTGAACATTATGTGCTTAAATTATATACCTGTATATATTTGACAATAAGTATTAATGAATCGAAGGTTTAATTTATTGGGTTATAGGCTAAGCGGTTCGAAATGTCTCGCCGTGTGTTTGGTATTTACTTTCGTAATGGGTTGCTATTTAGCAGCTTTACCTATTCAATACGGTAACTAATTTTATTTTGTATATTGTGTATTGTATTAAAATTAATTCACTGTTATAAATTTCCTAATCTTTCCGCAGAAAAAGAGGCATTACCTAATCCAGTGCGACAGCGACTTGTTGCTAAAGAACTGCCGAAAAAACGGCTAGCAGTGATCGTGCCTTTCCGAGATCGTTTCGAGGAACTTCTCGAGTTCGTTCCTCACATGTACAGCTTTCTAAACCGTCAGAAAATACCATTTCACATATTTATAGTGCAACAGAAAGACAACAATCGTTTTAACAGAGCTTCATTGATCAACGTCGGATTTCTTTATTCGAAGGACTATGATTACATAGCGATGCATGATGTGGACTTACTGCCTATGAATGATGATTTGATGTATAATTATCCATCTGCTGGTCCCCTCCACATATCATCACCGCAGACTCATCCAAAGTATCATTACAGTACATTTATTGGAGGCATTTTATTATTGACAAGAGAACATTATGAATTAGTCAATGGCATGTCTAATAATTACTGGGGTTGGGGACTGGAAGATGATGAGTTTTATGTGAGATTAAAAGATGCACATTTGACTGTGATTCGACCAAGCAATATTACTACTGGAATTGATAATACTTTTAAGTGAGTACATTTTGATTTTATGTATCTGCTTTCTAATCAACTTGAAGTTTTGTTGGACTTTAATAGAATTAAACAACAGATCATATATAAGTTCTATAAATAAACTGCCTTTTTGGTTTAGTGATTGTAAGTGTAACTGCTGTGGGCACCAGACCTTTTGTATGAGGTCTTGGGTTTTATCCCCAGGTTGGTATGTTCTACATATAAATACACAGTTCAATAAGTATATAATAAGAAATAAAACATCTATTTTATCTTATTTTTAAATCCTTACCAATAACATTCCAGACATGTCCATGACAAGACATACCGTAAGCGGGACATGCGGAAATGCTTCAACCAGCGCGAGATCACCCGCCGCCGAGACCGCGTGACCGGTCTACACGACGTCCAGTACAAGCTAGTGAAAACACACACGGTGGCAGTGGATGGACTGAATGTTACAGTGCTGAATGTTGAACTGATTTGTGATAAGAGTAGGACGCCATGGTGTCAGTGTCCTGAACCTGTCAAAGCAGCTGCTAAAAAGAATTAGAGTGTTACATTTTTAGTTTTAAAACAACTTGAAGACCATGTGATTGGCACAGTGAAAAATTTATCTGTAGAGACATACATAGCAACGAAGTAATGTCAAACTGACATGACACATTGAATGCACCAATCATGTAGCTCATCCTACATCATGATAGTGGTATTTACATAAATTTTTGGGCAGTAGCCCGCCAGGCATAACAAGGTGTTATGCCTGATTGGAGGAGCCTACTTTACCAGTGAAGAGATTAACACCACTCTCGATAAACCAATTGGCTTTTGTACTACAGAACAAATATGTATGGCCTATAGTTATGTGGTTATTGGTCTGGGTAATTGAGTATTTAAAAATAAATAAATGTATTAACCACCTTATTAGCCTTATGTTGGAACAGTCCATAAAGAAGTTTCCTCACCTCTAGTTAATTGTCGACTTGGCCAGCTCTTTAGAGCCAATATTATGGTCAAGGATACATTTTATTTTAAATACAGATAGTTTTTATTCAAAGTAACCCTGACATACTCATGAAAGTTTTATACTATGAAAGTCTTTTACTACTTTGAAGTATAGTCGAGTCCATATGAACTATATTATACTGACATTAACTTCAAACACATTTAATCATTTAAGTCAGTAGATTAAGTAATAATTTTTTATCAGATAATTTATTGCAATAACGTAAGCTAAACTTTATGATTATAAGCTGTCCATAAATAAATGAAAGAGTGTAAAGAAAAGAACCAGGCAGGTAATAAACCCTTTTTGGTTCAGATTACTCATATTAGCCATATTACATACATACTCGGCTTTACATGGCTTTTGAAAAATATATTTTTCTCTGGAAATTATTAACAAAATTCTCAATTTTAGTTTAAGAAATATTCTAATTTAAATAAATTCATGCCTTGTGGGTGTGATAGAATTGTTAAGTCTGACATTGTATTAAATAGTGTTGTGTGTATCTCACTGATCTATTTTGGTTTTATAGATAATATCGTATTATGTATAATATGGCTTTTGTTATATTTGTGTAAGAGCTTGAACACACTGTATTTTTAGCAGCAAAAATTAAATACCTAGCCCACAGGCGGCAAATAGGTAAATCCGAAACTGATTGCCACCAAAAGTATAGTGTGTGTGACTCCTACGATTTTTATAATTACTTACTAAAGTGTTCCAAGATGTTTTATTTTTAAGATTGTTTTTATTATTAAAAAATATATAAGAAAATTAACTTTATATACTCTTGTTTTGCTAGTCTCATGTTACGGCCGCAATCTTTGTAATAAATAAAATGATAAGTTTTATAATTTGTTTGAATATACCGCTTTTATGATATACTAGCGGCCCGTGCCGGCTTCTCACGGGTGGACATTTATATTTTAAACATTAACTTTCTAGTACTCATTCTAATGGTGTATTTTTACGTCACAAGGTTCGCAAACATGTATGCCTGCCTGATGGTAAACGGTTACCGTTGCCTATAGTCTTACAGACGTTTGCAACACAAGAGGTGTTCCTTACAAACTGACAGCAAACGGAATTTCCATACTGTCAGAATCGTCAATCCCCAAACGAGCTGTGGAAACCTTACTCACTCGCAGCAAGACAACTATTGTTCATTCACTGCGGTCTTCTGTAAGGCGGAGGTACTTCCCCAGTCGGGCAACTCAATTTGAGCGAGCAATCTCGCCGTGCCCTATATCTTCAATTTAAAATCAAGGAGATTTTCTGGATGGCATGTGAAGACTCGCAACTCTCACTAGGAGAGGATACCCACATGCCCAGTAGTAAGACGTCACGTATCAACACGACCTTTTGAAATAAAATTACCAAGTTAAATAAATAAACTATTTTATTCTGAGAAGCATAATTCAAACATTTTGATGTAATACACAAAGCGATAATAACAGTATCTATATTATCTGTGGGCATTGTGTTTTTGTATGTGTAAAGTTAACTAAAAGGCGGCGACTACAGAGGTTATTTTTTAACTGATAACAAATTGTAAGTAACTGAACATATGTTAACTATTCTGCAAATGAAATGATAAAATAAAATACAAATATAACTGATTGTAAACTTAATACATAGGTACGTACATAACAATAGATGTACCTACTTTGTTTTTTTTTTCAGATTTTTTGATCGTTACATATTATATGTATGTAGGTAAAAAGTTATTTAGAAAAGGGTTTATAAGGAAATAAATTTGCTATTTTTCTTGTTTAAACGTGACTAAAGTTGAATATCTGAAGTTTTTAAAAAAAACTTGCTTATTTTATTCAGTATTTCGAAACTGCTATCGAATAAGTAAGCTTAGTTTAAGTGACAATTAAAAAAAACTATACGATACATACATTGTTAATTTAAATACCTATACTAAATTTCTCTAAAAATATACAATTTCAAGCCAAATAACCTTTGTTTTATCCGCAGTCAAAAATATGAAAAGTATAATTAAACACCTTATAGTTTAATACAACAACTACTGATATTATATTATCTCACTCATTCAATAACGTGCGAGAAAGAGATGGCATAATGTCAACAGTAGTTGTATAAGAGTAAGCACGAAGTATACAGTGTAATCAATTGTGTATAATGTATAATAGTGTACATTTGAGAGGAATAATATCTGATGACCATTAATTACATCATGGTGGAATGGTAAGTTCTATATAAAAAAAGACAATAACCTAAAACTATTTAACTGATTGGTAGGTGAGAAGTGGGTAAATAATAAGTTATTATTTAAAGTTTATTTAGCAGCTACATAAATATTAAGGAATATCTATACATACCCACGAACCTTATGTAACTATACAATAAATAAATAGCCCAGGAACAAATAACCTTATAAGCCGAAAATTCTGACTAATGGTGCGTACAAAGTTAGTAACATGTTATATAACTTATGTTTTAAACACATCCAAATACAAAATTTTTGTACGACACTGTAGTTGTTATTTAACAAAGTTACGTAATGTGGACGTGTTATAAAACACAAGTTATATAACATATTACTAAGTTTGTACGCACCGTAACACTAATGAGTAATGACTTAGGTACAAACAGTTATAACTTGTTTATACATATATGATACAGGAATGACTTTCATATTGTCGTTAAGAAAGTACACTCTAACAACCTAATTGGTATACATGCAATTATCGACCGATCCATGTGTGGATGTAAACCAATTAGCTTGTTAGAGTTTACATTGACAAACTGTCCTACTTTATTGAAGTAGTGTTTAACAAGCATTCAAATGGTTATTCAAATTTAACAAAGTATTTTTTTCATAATTCTACGTTTTTATAACAAACAAAACGTAGGCGTGTGCATACTTATTGCGATTTTCATTACTATCTTAATAAAAAGGTCTATAAAAAACAATATATTGTTTTCTTATGACATTTACATGACAATGCCTTCTAACGATATATTAGGTGCAATATCTATTCTATTCTGTTTTTATAAATGGCAACGATGCCATAAATAAAAAAAATATTATGTGAACAATTCAGCAAATTTCAGAAGTGATATTGAAAGACACGAAGTGTATGTATGCTTTCATAAAAAAAAACAAGGGATTAAAAATAAATTTTGATTTGATTCTGTTGCACTGAATGTAGGCCTTTTCGGGTGGGTGCAATATCGTGTGAGCTCTATATAATAACATAGTATTGGAATGACAAATTGTCCTTTATGTTAAGTAGTGTAAGTAAGTGTACATATTTTACTATATTAATTGTATATTGATTTGACATTCAAATTGACATAAACGGTGAAGCAATTGCGATTTAAAAAACTTGACATGAAATAAAATTCAAATAAAACTATCTTTTTCGCAGTACATTGATATTAATATATTTCCGATGCTTCGGATCGTTTACAGTATAATTTCACTGGCAAAATATTTACGAAGTAGTTTTATTTAACAGTCTATTACAATATTTGCGTAAGTGAAAAGGTGCGTACAAAATTGGTAACATGTTATATAACGTGTGTTTTATAACACGTCCACATTATGTAACATTGTTATTCAACATTGTAACATAAAACGATACTGTACAAATTAGAGTAACAATTTTATAAAACAATGTTATGTGACAATGTTATATAAGAATGTTATGTAACAATGTTATATAACAATGCCATTGTCGTTTGTCGCGTATAAGTTATATAACATTGTTGCAAAAATCAATAACATGTTATACAACATTGTCGCAAAAAATAATAACATGTTATACAACTTGTTATTATAACAAGTTTCATAATATTCAGTGTCCACATTACTGATACATGTTATATAACAATTTTTTATAACCTTAAGAAATCAGTATGAAATGTAATCTTAAATCCTACTCTATTTTCAAATACTGTTTCTTGCGACAGGTTTTTGAAGACTCGTCTGACTGGCAGTGGCCGAGCAATCGGAGTATTTCTTCTAGAAAAACTAAGTAACTAACTGAAGAAATATCGTAAAGATATGAAAACAACTCGAAAGCATAAAATATAATCTTAAAAACTTCTCCCAGGAAATATAGTATTTGGAATAAGATATTATATGTCATTTGCTTTTGAGTTTTACTAAAAATAAGCTAATCAGATCCTTAAAATTAAGTACATATGTAATAACAACTATGATACTAAAATTCCATAAACCACAGATACAGTCGCATTTTTTTAAGTCGCCTTGTTTACGAAACAATCTTCATATGTCTCCGTCTGTTATTAAAAATACTTTCTAGAGGTAAAATTTTGGTGTTGTAATATAAAATTGTGCATTAAGTTTTACTTTCTGAGACAGCTTTATGAATGATTTTTATGAAGCTGTGTTATTGGTCGTGTAAACCTACTGGGTACGATGCCCGCCTCGGTTAAAATTATGTTGTTTTTTTTTATGAAATCCTCAGTAGCACTTTGGATTGTCTGTGTCCGGCAACAGGCTGGCACCTTATTATATAGGACCTACATTAAGCAATATATGGGAGTGTCAGTACTATTCTGTCTTACCTTCCAGGTATACAAGTGTGATAGTATGTGAACACGCTATAATTTTAATAAAACAAGACGTATTCAGATTGTTAACAAGACAAATTAGAACAAACGAACTATACATTAACCCAATACAAGCAATAAACGTCTTACAGACTATGAAATTTTGTTCCGTTTTCTTCGTATTTCAAGAAACGAGACAATGCAATTTAGTAGATGTATATAAAAAAAAATAGACATTCGAATTGAGAACCTTCTCCTTTTCGCAGTCGGTTAATAATTGAATATATAGGTACATTTGATGGATTCAACATTGATTAATCCACAACTGTATTAAAAATAAATAAAATAATTTTGTTTCTTAATCACTAATCAAAATTGCATCAATGGATTGATGCTAAAGTAACACGTTTGCAGAATATATTGCACACATTTATTCTTATACAAGAAATACATATATTGATTGTTTTATGAATCTGTTTTACTTAATATTATTACTATACAATATCTGTAAAAGCGATCCCAGCGCTGGGCACTTGAATACACGGTCAGCGACAAAAATAGGTCTCAGAGGAACTTCATTCTACGTACAATCAGGCTGTGGAATGATTTATCAATAGAGGTGTTCCCAAAAAAACTACAGCATTTAAAAAAGAATTGAAAAGACTTTTACGACGGCGACACGTCTAGTGTTGCAAACGCCTATAGGCCACGCTACCCGCTTACAATTAGGCGGGCGTTAGACTAGTTTGCCACCTTCATAGTATAAATTAAAAGTAAATACTGTATCAAATTTATGTCGCTGACTGTACACGGCCCAATAATAATTTGAAGCCAAAAACCACACAACCATATAAAATTAATAATGGAAAATTAACTAAATTATTTATAAGAAAAGTACGTTCATTCATACACAATCAAGAATAGCGTAAGTACAAGGTATATTCAACTTGGAGTTCAAAGGGCAAAATACCTTAGCATACTGAAAAATCATTTCCAACAAAATTCAGCTACTTAAATAACAAAACACTTGAAACATGCTAACACTTAGATTCAACTACGTCGAGTTTTAAAACTCTGCATTGCAAAACTATATAGCTCTGTGGTAATATAATTAGTAAATTCAATGGGACCATTCATTTATTATGTAAAACCATTTAAAGCGGGGGCGGAGGGTCAGGGAAATGTTTAAAATTATGCTTTGAGAGGTAGAGCATATCGAGCTACCCGACTGGGGAAGTACCTCCGCCTTACAGAATACCGCAGTGAAACGACAATAGTTGTAGTGAGTAAAGTTACCAGAGCTCGAGCTTCTGACAGCATGGGAATTCTGTTAGTTGTTAGTTTAGTAACTCTCTTATTTTAAGAAACCTAAACGGTTTCTACAGGGTCGGCAACGCGCGAGCGACACCTCTGGTGTGGCAAACGTCTATAGGCTACGGTAATCGCTTACTATCAGACGGGTCGTAAGGTTGATGCCACCATTGTGGTATAAGAAATACCTACCGTACGAGTGCCGAGGTGCCCTCGGATGCGTATAGGTAAACAAATTCATTATTTCCTTTAGATTCTTCCGTTATAAAGATTATAAATGGAAAGAGTTTGCCCATTCTTATTATTTTCCTTGTACACGGTGAGAGAAGATCATAAACAAGGAGAAATAGTCTTACGTAATAAAAGAATGGCACCAAATACACAAGAAACATGTAGGCTAAAAACTATTAGTTAACATTTCGATGTAGGTAATATTATGTGTTTATATAACGATGGCACTCGCTACAAAACCTAGCTTTAAAATGCAGAGTCGTTAATTATTGTGCAGCCTCAAAAAGTGGTACTTATACAGTAAAATAAATTTGATTTAAAAAATGTATAAATTGAGCTCCTATGTATAAATGTATATGAATGATTTTTCTGGTCTACATTGATTCTAATGTGGTGATAAGCCACTAGAGATTTGTTTGTATTTTATTACAATGATAAAATCCAAAAAAGTATTTTTGAATTATGGAGCTTGGTAATGGGAATTTTTGAATGAATTAATATCATAAATCTCTTAGTTTTAGAAATTGAATTATGAAATCCCCTTCCAATTATACAAAGAAACCTATATTTCAAGGTTACTTGTTGCGAAAGCTACACAATACAATACAATACAAGAAAGAAAATTGTATACTTACTTCTGGAGTACTGCATAGCACATAATTGGCCTATAAGGCAGCTATAAGGCTGATATTAATAAATATCGAAGCAATAACACGATCAGACGCAAATCTGCGCCTGCGCATCAAGTGCTTAGAACTACGTGGAAATCCCTTCATTAGATATCTGGAGAAGATCCTTGATTTAGACAATTTCGACATTCAAAAGTACCTCAAATACGATAAATATATGAGTTTGAAAAAAAAAACAGTATTTTGGGCTAGAATTGAAGACTAAACTCTAAATTGCGGAAAATTGCTGATACGATTTGTGAAAGTCTTATGATGATGATGAAATTTTAAGTTTAACAATTTTTTCAAATATAAACCTTAAAGCCAGGGTCATAAGGTTCAAGTCTCATGCAGGTTTTCCACGCAAGCTCTAAACAGCATTTAAGTATGTGTCCACTAGTTGATATCGTCACACTATACTTTTAATACCAAATTATGTGCAATAGGAACTGAAAAATACTTCAAGTTTTACTTGTTTCAATAACAATTGAGCTTATAATCGTTTGTATACATCTTCCAAAAATATCATCTATGCCACAACTCTTTATCACATTCCATTGCATTTTAATTAAATATTAATTGATTATAAAACTTGACATATAGTCTTTAACACTCTTCCCTTACATGAAAACAATAAAATAAGAAATATGAATTATAAAACATCTGCTGTTTTTTACTATCTTTTTAAGATAAGAACACCAAAGAAACTGTGTTCAAATTAAGTATTTATTTAAACAGCAACCCAAAAGGCATATTTAAAATACGAAAAAGGTTCATAAACTTCAAACTAGTGGACACAACAGGCACTACATAAACAAAACTAATAAAGTAACTATGGCTAAGTATAGTGTCGCGCGCTCCGCTCAATCCCCGCTACGATCTCGCTACGATTCCGCTACAAACTCGCTACGTCCCCGCGACGGCCCCGTTACGTGGTCGTCTCGTCGCGGCGCGCGCAACACGTCAGCTACAACGCGCAACCGCCTCCCTACGCACACAACACCCAAGTTTTAGGAGAAAAATAAAAAAAAACATAACCTATAAATGAATAGAGCGGGTCATGGCCTTGCAAAAATAACCCAATTTTAGTTTATTCTAAAAAATACTCATTTTTAGGTTCAAGGATCAAGACAGGTAATACAGGTATTTAAAAAAAACAATACAGAATAATTTACGACAAAAAGGGGAATACTTCATTACTGTTTGAACAATAATACATCTATGACAAGCAACAACGATAAAACAAGATATAAATATTACAAAACAGAAATAATAGCTTAGTATAAAAAAAAACATACAGTCGAATTGATAACCTCCTCCTTTTTTGAAGTCGGTTAAAAATACAGGTAATAGCGAGTTATTAGAAAAAAAATTATACAGTACGCGTCAAATAATAACATGTGTGAAGTCAGCTGCAAGTATATTTAATTTCAATAAACTATTCCACATTATTGTACCTACATTCACATCAATATAATATTTGGTGCGTATTGTACGAACTTTTCACAGATCAATAAATAACAACCAGGTATGATTTTACTTCCAGAAGAAGAAAGAAGATTTGCTCGCAGGCCAGAAAGACGTTTTTATCTTAGTACTATTTTAAATGTGAAAGTTTGTTTCGATTTGATTATGTTTTTCTTTCTCGCAAAATCTACTGAATGGAAACTTTAGAAAATACATTAAAATAATATACCTACATAAAGGATGTTTTCATATGTTTAGGCGGGAGAAGCCGCGGGTGGAAGCTATATTATAAGCAAGGAATTTAGTTAAATCGTTCGCAACAGACTATTTAATTTGAGTAATTTTCTGATAATAATACGCGGTCTTACTTACTATTTGTAATAGCGACACAATACACAAAACAATTACACATTTCACAAATACACACACTACTAGGTGTATATTTGGCACACTTATAAACAAAATTCCCAGATTTTACAATAAATTATATTTATCTCTGTAAATATATCTTTTGAAGACGCTTTTACATATCAAATTAAATATCCAGGTTTTCTATTATGTATAAATTTTATTGGGTATTTAGCAATATACTAACAATATAAGGAAAAAAGCTTTTCGTTTAAGTATTTAACAAAATATATGAGCATATTATATTTATTTTCAAGTTATATAATATATTTTAACAGCTAAATACTATTATAACATTTACTATAATAAACCGGATTAAATACTGTGCTTAATATTAAATAGTTATACATAATATGTATATTAAATAATCTCTCATGAATATAACACTAAATACAAATTCAATATTTGGCACTAAGCAGAAATGTTTTTATATAACATTTTTCATAAACTGACACAGTCGTAAACCAGTACAATAAGCTGACAGTATAGTCAACAGAATAATATTTTAGATACTGCAAATATTTTTACAATTTCACTAGTTAAAATATAAACAGCTAAAGTCATTTAATTTATATAAACGTTTATTATGTTAAACACTTATTACTACAGGTCTTGTACAAAATTGTACTTGTAAATAAATTAATTGTGAAGCAGATTTATCGTTGTTTTTATTATTGCTGACTTGAATACGTTTGACGGCATTGCGTGAGGGAAAGCATAGACAAGGTTTTAGATAGCTGGGATAGAATAAATAAGCCTCTTTGTGGCCTTTTTTACCAAATCCTCAGGAAAATATATAAACAGTATAATTGCACGTTTGCAGGTATTTTCTGAGGCCACATCTTAAAGATTTAGACACCATAAGTATTTTTATTCTTTGATTGTGTTTTAAATCCGCTAAGCCAGAATAAATCTAGAATCATCTAGGCAGTAAGCCTAACTGGTTAAGGGCATGCAATGCTAAGAATCCGATGCATTTATTAAAAAAACTTTACTAATGTTTATTTTTACATTTATATACTAATTTAAGATTATGTTAGGTTAATACTTTTCGCAAGAAATAAGAAGATAACAGTAAATGTAGATAATAAATTCCATCAATTAATTCCCCTGTAAATAATTACTCTACACTCATACCCGGTTTTCGACAATCTGTTCGAATCTGTCGACAAATCTCATGTCAAGCGTTCGAATGTTTGAAAGATTTCGGTCAACCAATAACATAGACAAGATTTGACAACAGATTTCATTTATACTCATTCCAAAAAACGGGTGATAGTTAGGAGGAACATTATAACTTTTATAAATAACTTATTTTTAAAAACTCTCTCTTTATGTATACTGTTATAATTTCACAATAAATGTATAGAAACGCCGTAATCTAAGTTAATATTACTACAATACTTATATATAGGAATACGTTTATCCCGCGCAAAATATCTTGTCCGTTCCAATCATACTTTGGCATTTTGATTCACCATTAAGTTCAGGGCGGCCAAGATATTTGGCGTTATATTACTAACCATACCGAAATATCAGGGTTTGTTTCACAACATAGTGAAGTTGAATTCTATCCTATTTGAAAAATAATATCATTGTTCTTTACTTGAAACTCCGCTAGTATTTGTTTATTACCCTTCAATCAATCCTTAATTATGTGTTAAAATTTCGAAATTCATCGTACACCTGTCTTTCAAATCGCAATATAACACTTGCTCAATGGGTAAAAGTAGACCCTAAATGTATTATTATAAAACATGTATTTGATTACAAATACAACAGGGGTATATGTTATGAGTATATAAAATGGTTATATTTATATAGAACAAACTATTATAGTAATATTATATACAAACACTACAATAATGATGGTAGATCTAGATACACACACAGAAAATAAATATTCAAAAAGGTACTTAGTCTAAGAGAAAATGGAAGATAATGTTTGGCTCTTATTTTACTTGTAATTTTAATTCATCTCTTTTGAAGAAGTAATTATTAATATTTTTCTGTTGCTAAGTAGGTATATTGGGTACGATTCGATGGGTAGGTTAGGTTATATTGGAAACAAATGAGGGGTGGCTGAAAGAGACTAATATACAGGAAAATGACGGCAGTATGATTTAAGTATAACAAAGTTATACCGCCCAAAAATTTATCGAATACAAAGTCAGTCGAGAATTCGTAAAATCGGATTATGCAAATTGACAAATAAATTCATTCATTGGAAGACATTTTCTAAACAAAAAACTTTGTGCTAAAATACTTTAGAAAGACTCATGCGATATCGAAATTTTTCGAATACCACACGACTAATACTGTTTTTGAAGTTTTCGAAAGGCGTAAATGTTTTACGTATAAAGTTTAAACTGTTTAAAGATTATTAGTACACACGATCGAGTGCCCTTTAGGGTTCAAGAAATTATATTCATCCGTTTGAAGATCAACTCAGATTTGTTATTATTTCTTTTGTCTTATAATTGCCAATCGTTGAACGTATATCTACACTATAGCTTCAGTATCGCTTATAACATGAATACCGTGCTTCGTAAGTATCAACCTGACGATATCATTGCAACTGCGCGTCTTATAGTTCCTACCAGAAACATCTTTGATCTTAATACTCTTGACTTTGTCACACAGCTTACTGACTTCAGACTTACTCTTCTTCATATCTTCCGGCTTCAACTTCCTTATAGTCGACGAGCAGCGCTTCTTCCCCGTCGTGTCGACTTCGACCTTCTCCACATTACCTTCACTTACCCTCCTTCTGTAGAGGTCGAAGTCGGAATCTTTGCTGAGATAGCTATCTAGTGAACTATAACTGTTATCGAATGTTACCTTGTCGACTTTGTGCTCAGTCGCATCGCTGACGATTTTGACTGCTTTCCCGGGTACGTAAGATGATGGGACTTTGTCGACATACGCCATTTTGGGTTTAACAGGGTCGGAGAGTGGGCTAATGGAGTCGGTACGAGTGTTAGGCATGAGGAAGTTTGTCTTCCTTGCCCTTTTGACAGTGATTGTTTCGTCGACGATAGACGGTTTGTCTCTGATTGATATGAGGATGTTTTTGTAACTGGTCTCTTCCGGAGAAGCCATGACGACGTCTTGTGGTGACCGCTTGTCGTAAGAAGCTATCAAGTCGTTGAGAATGTTATACTCACTGTTCCATGCAGCGTGAAAGCAATATATATATATATTTAGAATTATTTAAAATTCATATCAAAAATAAATAAATAAAAA
This sequence comes from Craniophora ligustri, assembly GCA_905163465.1. NCBI lineage: Eukaryota > Metazoa > Arthropoda > Insecta > Lepidoptera > Noctuidae > Craniophora > Craniophora ligustri. Next base: position 9,243,296 of record LR990978.1, on the reverse strand, counting down.
CCATAAACCAAGTAGCCATTTATTAATTAAGAGATTAATTAATCTTTATCAACATCAGGTATGAAAAGTATAAAAATTAATTGATCGCTTTCCACCGGCAAGAAATCTTGCTAACTGCAGATTTTCTCCCGTTTTTCAATTAACACATAATATACGCTTGGTTTTCATTCCACGAGCTCGCGCTATCATTTATGTCTGTTTAAAGAAGTAGGTGACTTAAATATATTAAAATTAGGTAACTATACTATGTAACTACACTTTTCCTTATATTCATTATCAACAAGAACCCAAAATTATTACTGGTTTTCTTTATGGAAACCTCTTAGTTTATATACAAATGGCTAAGTGGCTAAATAATAAAACCCTACTCAAAATTATGTAGCCTTTGGCCTGAAAAGGCCGTACTTTCTGCCTCAAAAGGCCGTAATTTTGCCTTAAAAGACCGTCATTCTCGTTTCAGAAGGCCATATTTGGACCCTCTAACGGCCGTAATTCAAGCCTCAAAAGGTCGTAAATTTAGCCTCAAAGGGCCGTAACTTTCGCCTCAAAAGGCCGTAATATAACCTTCAACTAGTATAGCTTAAAAAGCACTCACGTGGTAGAATGTGGTGCTCCGTATAGCCGGTGTTGCCTCACGTAGGCGAGGACCGCATCGTCTGTGAGGTACTTGGCGCTCTCACCACGACGCACCAGCCGCCTGATCTGCGTGGAGCTGACTTCATTTGCTACGTAGTTCGTTACTAGAATCACGTTTTTCTGTAAAAAATGTATTAAAATTTTGTCACCATCAACCCATTACTGTCCCGCTGCTGGGCATGTGTCTCCTTTCATTTGAGAGGCATAAGGCTATAGTCCACCGAGCTAGCCTACTGCGGGTTGGCAGACTTCACATGCCATCGAGAAAATCTCTCAAGATTGCAGGGTTCCTCACGCTGTTTTCCTTCACCGTTTGAGCATGTGATATATACGCACATAACTTCCGAAAAGTCAGTGGTGCGTGCTTTGATTTTGAACTAGAGACATTTGACATATCAGTCCACTGGTCTCACCACTAGGCTACCACTCTCCAGAAAAAATTAAAAGATAGATAATAAAACTATTTTACTCGACGCTCCAGATTTTTTTCAGCTACATATTATAGATAGATACGTCCATGACTCGGATACAATGCGTGCTCATCACACAAACATGTCTCTAAATCCCTACCGGGATTTGAACCCGGGACCTGTAGCACAGAAAGCAGCGTTAACAACCGTTGGACTAATTGGGCCATCAACGTCATATATAACACTAATACAATAGCAACTAATGTGGGTTGACACACAGAGGAGAAATAGTACCTACTGAACTATTTTGCCTTGTAACTCCAAGGCAGGCAAAAACATCAAGGAAAATAGAAGAAAGAAGACAAGAAATTTATGTTTATTGACAGACTATGAGAGATACTGTACCCTGTGTTTATAGAGGATATCCGACTCGTATATGAACCGCCCAGGGTCAGAGCCGGCGCGGGTCACCACCACAAGCCCGTGGCAACCAATTATTTGCTCCAACTGAAAGTAAACACCAACGCTAAATATTTTGTTTAAGACAGGTAGACTGGTAGAAAATGCCTATTTGTGCATAAAGTTTTAATAAATAAAAAAATAGGTTTTTAGATAAACCATACTGCGGTAGCTCCAATCCCTCTGAAATGAGAGGAGACTGGAGCCCAGCAGAGGGACAGTAAAAGGGTTGATTATGGACGATGATGAAGTGGGTTTGTCAGTCGTAGCCAATGTGTTTAAATGCTGAACTATTCAACATTACTTCACCATAGCCTTGGTCAGACTTAGTGGGCGGTTTTGGACTTCCAAAAAGAGCCAAAACTTTGAATATCAGCTTCTTCACACCAAATACACATTAAATTCGGTCCATCAAAAACCCAAACGGTATTTGACGACATTTTTATGTAGGTCTGTATACCTAGAGTTTGACAGAATATACAAATCCGGAAAAAATCCACTGCAACCTTCTGTAGGAGGTAGGGCATAGCGAGATTTCTCACTCAAATTGAGCTGTCCGAGGGAGCTCAATTTGAGGGAAGTACCTCCGCCTTACAGAACACCGCAGTGAATCAACAATAGTTGTCTTTCTGCGAGTGAGTAAGGTTACCAGAGCTCATTGAGGGAGTGACTATTCTGACAGCATGGGAATTCCGTTTGCTGTCAGTTCAGTAACTCCCTATTTTAAGAAACCCGAACAGTTTCTAAGGGGTTTGGCAACGCATTTGCAAGCCTCTGGTGTTGCAAATGTCCATGGGCGGCGGTCATCACTTACCATCAGGTGAGCCGCCTGCTCGTTTGCCCCCTTATCACTATAAAAAAACCCGCTAGTAAGAATCTCATAGTAAAACCCAATAATACTGGATTCCAATCTCACAAGTCTTACTTCTACTGTCAGACCAGTTCCGAATAGTAACAATACCTACATCCTCATCAGACCACAGTCCAGGCGTGGCGAATGACTCCAGAAGATCGGCTCCGCACAGCAGCTTCACAGTGACACCGTCTTGCGTGTTGCCGTTGAGCTTCTCCATGAGATTATCTGGTTCGTCCAGGCTGTTTAGGTTTATGACGTCATCCGGCAACCAAGACGGCGGATCTTCATCGTTAACGCCTGATAGGTAGGCGTTTATCGTATCCTATTGGAAAAATAACATGTTTTTAATGTTTACACGTCCAAAAAAAATCGTAACTACTAACTATACTCTAATGCACCAAAGCCCAATAATTTGTTGCCTTAGTTGAAAAGGCTCTTTAGCTCAAATAGGAATAGGAGGTCAGCTGTTTTCATTACACCAAAATAATGTTTTTTTCAAGTAACTACCCTATTACCCCGAAACGGGTTAAAATAATATCAATATACCGCGATAAAATCCGTAAAAAGTAGTTTTATTCCAATGTCTAATATTCGCGTAAGTGTAAGAAATCACATGCGCATTTAGTGAAAAGCTGTTAATATGAAAATACAAACAGACACTTCAATTTTATTTATTTGTATGATGTACCTGATGATGCTGTAGAGTAACCCTGGTTCTCGTCCATCCAGTTTGCTGTGTCTCCCACTCTGATAACTTGATCCATGATGATGAACGCAATGCTAACTTTAACATAGATATTCTGGAAAAGAAAAAGAAATACATATTAAACACATACATACTTCTTTATTGTGTATAGTGGAACTCAGTCTTACGAATTTGAAGGAAAATAGAAAATATTTGCAAGACCAACTTATTTGTTATAACAAGCTAACAAACGGCAACTGGCAATGGCTCGAGAAGAAGAGCCGAAGATCGAGCTCTGTGACCTTCAGTAGGTGAGGCCAGTAGCGTAGCGTGGGGGGGGGGGGCAAAGGGGGTCATGGCCCCGGGCGGCATATGAAAGGGGGCGGCATCAAGTGCCACGTTTTTATACTACTAGAAAAGGGGGCGGCAAATGAACGAATATAGGCTAAGGATGAGCTAACAAAGTCATAACAGGCAGTTCTAGGTGATATACTAAATAAGTTTCACCAATTTCACGCACTTACGCAAAGCTACAAAATGATATACTGCATTGATTGTCTATTTCATGAAAAAGTCAATCAATGCAGTTATATGCACTTTGAGGGCTATTTTATTGATTTAAATGATTATAATTCTGTAACTAAATACCTATTACAGGCGCAAATCATATTTTGTTTAATGTTCAGTCTGACAATGACCGGGAAATTGCAAAAACGTACGAAAATTTGAATTTCGCGGGCTACCGTGAAGCTTCCACCTAGTATGTATTTTTGATGGTGTTTTTAAGGATATAATTATAACTTAATATATTTTCCTGCTAGAGGCTTGGGTTCAAAATAGATCAAGATCAAACACAAAATATTATAAGTACGTATTTTTTGTGTTATGTAGAGGATAATTATAACTATAATACATAATAATATATTGAAATATACTACCTGCAACAGACTTAAGTCTAAGAAATACAATATAGTAAAAAATATAGTAGGTATATGTATGAAATAACTCATTGGTCTGGTCGTAAAGTATAACTGCTGAGCTAGAGGCCTTGGGTTCGATTCCCAAGTCGAACTGTGTTATTGAGATTTACTAGGAAATTTTCATTAGCAGCTCAGGGTTTGGATTGGTGGCCAGTTGATAGCAGTGCGCTTGCCTCTTATACGAAATATGGGTGGACATTACTATACATCTGCCTCTTGCGGAAAACAGGTTTGATGTTATGTAAAAATGTACCTATATTCATTGGGACACGTGTTTCAGAGCATGTAAATATTGATAATACAGAAGCATGTTTTATCTATCACATCTTATGTAGAATTAGATTTCATAATAATATTTATGTCATTATCAGCACCTTGAACTGTCTGCAGTGATAATTGTGATTGTTCTACTAACACTGACATAGAAATATGTAATGTCTCCACAAACAAACAATACTACATCATAAAATATAAGTTCATTCGCTCATATAACAAAAAAACTAATTACATACTTATACTTCCGTGGCATGTATAAGTGTGTAGATATTTAACCTTTTTAGAAATAATAATGGAAATAAGTTTCATTTTCAAATATCCATATCTGATGTTTATTATCGTGAGATTTCAATCATTAATAAGATCATTTATATTTCCCCACAAAAACACCTCATTTTGAATGTCGATATTAAAGTCAGCCCCCAAAAATGCCTGCCCTTAACAGCTTTCCGTTGTTTTTGCTAAGAAGAAGAAGCTGCACAAAAAACATCTTAGCAACACATTTCTGTCTATTTATTTAATAAATTATTCTTATATACTATAATGATTATTTAATATAGTGTACTTATTTTCTATGAATATGTGAGCTAGCATACACTGTGAGTTTAGCATAATATAAATAATCCTCAGTCTCTACTAAGGTGTAATACACTGATTTCTTTCATTTAGGAGAATTCCAGCACATGTTTACAAAGTTTTACAGGCTTTTTTTTAGGATTAGGACAGATACAAATGCTCTGGCTAAATATTTAAACACAATTGCATAATTTTTTGTAAATTACATCTCCTACATACCATAGGTATTGTATTTAAGCAGTTAAGTGAAATATAATAAATGTTTCTAACCTGTCTTCTTTATACTTGATTATACCAGTAATACCAGTACCTATTATAATTTAAACTGGTATAGGTATATTTTTCTTCATGGTTGAAGTTTGATCTCCTCTTTTATATAAAGATGAAGAAGGTGATAGTAACATGAATTTACTTATTCCTCATCATTACTAAAATTAAGCTTCACTCATACAACAGTCAAAATTTAAATTATTGGGAGGTTACCTGTGATGAGCTGGTACCAGGTCTTTCTTCCCATAAGCATCATGAACAGGACACACCAGTCCCCCCACCACATTCCCCAGGTTTAAGGTATGGATATAGTCCTTGGCTATTTCTAGAAAAATATTGAATTCCAATCAGTTTCCAATACAAAGTAAAAGTTAGAGCAAATATTTGAAAGTGTCATTGATATTTTACAAATCTTGATAATAACATAGGACACAGTTCAATTTATGTAATAAAAGTCATAAGTTCAAGTTCACTGCAGTAATTTTAAGGAAAATTGCAATTATAATTGCGCATATCTTCGATTTCCAATAACTTACCGAACATACGAAGGTGCATGTACGTCGGGGGGCTGAAGCTGCCACAAGCCATCATAACAATCTTTCCGTACGACATTGTGATGCAATATTACATAAACAATTTAATTTTGTAATTTTTATCACATCACAACAAATTTGCACATCAGTTCCTTCATTGATTTAACATTATAATGCAACCAAATTGAAAATACAGTAGTGTTTACGAATTTCGTGAATTTCAATGTAATTTTTTCCTAATCGGTTAACGTCACTTTTGATAGTTTCAAACTACGCAGAACTAAAATAGTTTTTTTTAAACGTTTTTTTGTAAATATTTCTTTCTTTCTTTAAAAAAAATATTTAGCTTTTCAAAATCAAGTTTAACCTCATAAATTTTAAAAATGTGTAATTAATTTATTGAGGAAAATATATATTTTATACATTTATTTTTGCATAGGGAACGATTACAGATTAGTAATTATTTTGTGGTCGCAGTCTAAATAGTGATGTTCTATTTCCTTTTTTTTTTGGATTCGTTACATAAGTCAACATGCAAGATTTGCAATTTAGTTTACTTTTGCCGTCACATGATCCAAATCTTAACTGACGATGAGCAGTTTGCTGTTAGAGCGTGATCTGGGTCGCAATAATAGATAAATATGTATATAGTGAATGTAGCGTCTTATATCCCTAAAAAAACAATTAGGTAGTCATAAACATCGGACACAGCAAACTTTCAAATTTCATAAAAATAGGAACGTATTGATTATAAGACAATTGTGTCATCATACATTTGCTGATGACACATGTGAGCTTTATATAAAAATTACATACAATTTAAAATAGGTCATCCGACGATCGTCCTACATTATTACGTTTGCCGAGATGTGGTCGCCACTCAAGAACTGGTTAAACTAAATAAATAATAATAATTATCATCATCAACCCATTATTGTCCCACTGCTGGGCACGAGTCTCCTTTCATTTATTGAGAGGGATTAGGCTTAAATCCATCACGCTAGCCTACTGCGTGTTGGCAGACATTACCCGCCATCGAGAAAATCTCTCAAGCATGCATAAACTTCCGAAAAGTCAGTGGTGCCCGCCTTGGGTTTGAACTCGAGACCTCTAACATCTTAGTCCACTGGTAACACCGCTAGGCTTCCACAGCTTATAAATAATAATAGTATACATTTATAATCAGTATAAATTATCTATAATTAATCCATGGGGGAGACCTATGTCCAGCAGTGGACGTCTAAAGGTTGATTTGATGACGATGATGATTTAAAATTATTATAAAATAAATAAATTATTTACTTTAATTAAAATAAATTAATTATGTATGAATTGCATTTAAAATTTAACTATTCTATTTCCGACGAGCACTAGTGATTTGAAAATTTATAGTGTCACATCACTAATCAATCGTGAATTTTGACATTTTGTTTGATTTGACGTACATTCGATACGAAATCTCAAATCTGCAAGGACCTGTTTATTTCAGTCTGTAGTGGTAAAAATGAGTTCGAGCCAGTCTTTATTTGTTTAATTTGAATTATGAATTATGCTCTTTAAATATTCGGTTTTTACATTACCGTAAACAGACGACAGTTTCATTTAATAAGTTAACAGTTGTTATCATAACCTCATTGATAATCAGCTGGGTAAACGTAAACATTGCGAGTGATAAAATTCCAAGAAAATGAGATTAACCTTACGTTTACTTTCTGCTGTTGTGCAGAAAACACCATTTTATGTGACCACGCCGATATTTTATGTAAATGCAGGTAAGTAATTGAACAACATCAACTATAATTCGATTCCTTGTATAGTTATGACTGAAAAGCTATGAAGTTTATAAATAGTGTTCAATTACAAGACTCAATGTTTCATTACATCCTGGAATCTGATGTTTTAATTCATAATACATACTTTCACGTATACAAATAATAATAATGAACTTCAATTCTACATTTCAGCTCCTCACTTGGGTCACCTTTACACAGCTGTGGTGGCAGATGCCATTCAGAGATTTGAGAAGCTCACCAACCCTGACTGTAATGTAATATTTAGTACAGGTAATTTTATTCCCATTACTAACAGTAAATAATGATGCTAGAATATAAGGGTTAAAAGTAGCAGAACCTAGTGAATGTCTGCATAAGTTTTGATAAAGACTTGAGTCACTAAGACATCTGAATGAGTGTAGGTATAGGTATTGTATCTCCTGCCGGAAAGAAAGTGCTAAGAAATGCAGGGAGGAATTACAAAGCCCCAAAATACTATTTTGAAAACTGAAAGAAGACAGACCTCTAATATAAACAACAATGATTTTGAATTAAATTACCTTGCCTTTGGTTTAGCTGCTGTTACTATGTTATCCCAATTGTCCAAAGAGTCCCTAAACCAAAACCAAGCCAAGCCACAATAGACTACATAATATATATATAGACTACATAATATGTAGTTGAAAAATTATTACAATAAAAATATTGATCTTACATTGTTAGAATGAATAATAAAATACACATAATACTAGTACTTATTAAAATACTATTTTAATGAATAAAATAAAGTATTCTGATATTGAAATTTGAAATGAACTTTGAAATAACAAAAGACATAATATCTGTGAGTACTTCCAATTTAGATTAGAATCATAATCATAAAAATGTTATTGCCTGCCTCTCAATGTACACAAGTGCATGTACTTGTTTTTGTTTATTTATCAGTACAGACTCACTCAAACTACACAGTCTATAATATATGCTAATTAGTTTATACTAATAAGCATTTCTTATAGTGTTTGGTTATAAATGAATAATCATTATGGAACTTAACACAAAGAGTTATCAAAGAATTGTATAATTTAATAGAAGTGCATTTTAATTATGGCATTTTGTGATTTTGTTTAGTGGTGACTTGACTTTAAAATATAAGTATTACCAAAGTCACAGTTCTTCCACTTATTACAGAAAACTTAGAGCATTAAATAATTGTAGTAGAGTATGCTGTAACTGAATATAAACAATTTATTTATTAACTAACTGCCTCCCGCGGCTTTGCCCGCATGGTATATAGATAAAAAGTAGCCTATGTGTTAATCCAGGTAATAAACTACATGTATGCTTAATTTCATTGAAATCTGCTTGAGTGAAAGAGTAACAAACATCCATCCATACTTACAAACTTTCGCGTTCATAATATGAGTAGGATTTATGGAGATGTGTATCATCATCATCAGCCTGTATTCGTCCACCGCTGGATGAAGGCCTCCCCTGAGCCATCCCCTGTAGGGATTAGTTAACAGTAAAATGCGGGCGGCGCATGACGTCGTGGCGATTCTTGGAGGGACCTATGTCCAGCCGTGGACGTCTAACGGTTGATATGATAAAATGTTTTAAATAAGACTAATATTGATAGGTAAATTAGAATTGTTAAAACTAGTCGCACAGTTCTAAAAAGTAGATCTTACGGAAAATAGACTACAAGAAAGTCCATGAATCATCTTTTGATTAAATAACCATTGCATTATATTCCAGGTACGGACGAACATGGAACTAAGATCCAGCAAGCAGCTGCTAAAGCTAAACTGTCGCTCCCGGAGTACTGCACCAACATATCTAATGAGTACAAGCAGATATTTAAGGAGTTCAATGTTGAGTACACAGACTTTATACGAACAACAGAGGAGAGACACAAAACTGCTGTTGCACATTTTTGGGTGAGATTAACTTTAGTTCATTAAGGCAATATAAAGGATTACGATGCCCAGCTCTGGGACAGTCAATATATAACTATATTAACAGGTTTTTGCAATAAATGTTATGACAGCGCCATCTAGTTCCCAGCTAAGCAACAAGGCTTGTGTTACGGATATTAGATGGCTGATACACTACATCGATATGTTTAATTAACCAAGAAAGATTATATTCGAAAAGATGAATCTATTCTACTTCGATGTTAAATTAATAATTCTTGCTTTATCTATTTTGTAAATACCTACTTGAAACATTTGCAGCCATAATGCTCAATTTGCTATAATAACGTCATTAATAATTACCAATTAATAATACTGTACACAATATAGAATAGTCAATATTTTGTACATACCATCACGCCTGTCGTCCCCGAAAGGTTAGGCAAAACTGTACTATAATGTACACCCACGTTTCGCCGGTATGTTTTATTTCCCATGTAATTGGCGGCGAGCCTACTGCCATTAACCGGGCACGAATCCAAACTCCGAGCTGCTACTGAGAATTAGAAAAACCCAATAACACTGCTCGACCTGGGAATCGAACATAATACCTATTGCAAGGCAGTCGCATTTTACGACTACTAGACGAGAGGCAGTTCAGATATTATTCACATGTATTTTTTTGCATATTTACTATGTCAGTGACATCACTGCGCTCATTAAATGGCGGCATCGCGTGCCAATGGCTCCTATACTCTAATCAGTCCCTGTATGTTATTTATTTCGTTGTCAGAACAAGCTAGTGGAGCGGGACTACGTGTACAAGGCGAACTACAGCGGCTGGTACAGCGTCAACGACGAGGCGTTCGTGCCGGAGACACACGTCAGAGATGAGATCAGAGACGGGGAAAATGTAAGAATATCCTTGCCTAATCAACTAATCATCTATCTATACAGTGTGTCCGGACATGGACTAGCGATATTGTAAATACTTAAATATAAACTATTTTAAAGTATATAAATAGTAATACACTTGCCAGCTATGTGGCAGCCATTTTGTTTTAAAAAAAATTATATATAAAAGAAGCTGAATTACTGACTGACATCAACGCAGGGCAACTTAAATTTTGCTCGGGGGTTCTTTTTATAACGTAGGGGCGCAAAGCTAAGAATGGATCTTTGAAAATTCACCCCCTAATTTAAGGAGGTAAAACAGGGGTGCAAAGTTAGTATGAAACTCTGCCGTTTTTCGTTAAATTGCACGCAGATGAAGAGGCGGGGATCATCGGAGTGATATGTCAGTCAGTCAGCTTCTCCTTATATAAGTACATACATATTATTAAATCGAGTATTTTTAAGCAGCAAAATCATTTTTAGATGTTTAATTTTCTTTTGTCAGGTGAAAATATCAATAGAATCCGGTCACAAGGTAGAATGGACGGAGGAGACAAACTACATGTTCAGACTGAGCGCGTTCAAAACACACTTGCGGAACTGGCTCAAGAACGGTAAGTTAAGGTGAAAGCTCCACGCTAGCCCGCGAAATTCAAATTTTCGTACGTTTTTTGCAATTTGCCGGTATTTATCAGGCTGTACATTGAACAAAATATGATTCGCGCCTGTAATAGGTATTTAGTTACAGAATTATAATCATTTAAATCAATAAAACAGCCCTCAAAGTGCATATAACTGTATTGATTGTCTATTTCATGAAAAAGTCATTCAATCCAATTGTATGCAATTTAATTTGAATTTCGCGGGCCAGCGTGGAGCTTCCACCTTAAGTACTTATTTTTATTAACATATGATACATCACGTCTGATTCCTACAAGGGAATCCTCCGTCTTGTAGAGGAAGTGTCGGGCAAAACCTATTATCGAATATTTACATTTTTATATACATTTTATACAATGTTCTCAGATGGCGTGATTACCCCGGTCAAGTTTCAGAAGCAATTGCAAGACATGCTGGACGGCGAGGCGTACCTCCCTGACATATCAGTCAGTCGGCCCTCCAATAGAGTGCACTGGGCAATACCGGTGAGTGACACTCACTGAGCCATGGTATCACTGTTTATTTGAAAGATGTTATTTTAAGAAATTGCTGGGGGTGCGTTTATTTATAATGAATTCATGAGATAAACCATAAAAACATTCGCACCTCTTTTTCCAAGATGGCGGCCGGGGGACGAGAGCTGGGACCCTACAAACTTGATATCAAAAAAAAAATTGCGTCCTCTGATAAATGTAATTTTAGGCCAATTGTAAATGTAACATTTCAATGGATTGTTTTTTTTTTGTATTGAAATAAGGGGCAAACGGGCAGGAGGCTCACCTGATGGTAAGTGATTACCGCCGCCCATGGACATCTGCAACACCAGGGGACGTGCAAATGCGTTGCCGGCCTTTCAATAAAGAATATACTCTCCTCTTGAAGGTTCCCACGTCGTAACGGTTCGGAAAGACCGCCGGCGACAGCTGGTTCCACAGAGCGGTGGTGCGAGGCAGAAAATGCCTTAAAATGTTGAACAAGGAGTTGATTTTTCCGGTCATATGCTGATGATGAAGTAAAATCATAACCCTCCCCTTCCCCTCTCAGGTACCAAACGACCCGGAGCAGAGTATCTACGTGTGGCTGGACGCGTTGATCAACTACCTGTCGGTGATCGGGTATCCTGACGAGGACGCCATGATGGCGAGGGGCAGACCCTGGCCAGCTGACGTGCAGGTCGTCGGGAAGGACATACTCAAGTATGTTATTTTTTTTCTCCATATGACACTATGTTGGCGATCGACTCGTGCGTCACGGGTTGTGGGTTCCATCCCGCATGGAGCAAATATTTGTACGATCTACAGGTCCGTTCCGGGTCTAGGCGTTTGTGTAAATTTTTTCTTTTGTAAACACACCTACGACACAAAGAAAATTTAAAATGGGACGGGGGATTCTGAAATGTATTATTTTATACTCCTATGCACATTGGGCTTAAACTATTGATAGATTTATACTCTAAGAATTCAGAAACGTCGATTAATTAATAACAGTATTCACACCTTACAGACATGTTCATGCGTGAACAAATATTCTGCCAGTTCAGCGTGTTCTTTCAAAGTGATTTTATGTTTCGACATCATTTTATGGCTGTTGAGGCACTGTATCAATACAGACAACTTTTATCTCATTCATCTAAGTTACCTTTCTAAATCTCAAGGTTCCATGGCATTTACTGGCCGGCTTTCCTGATGGCCATCAACTGGCACCCGCCACGCCGCCTGGTGTGCCACTCGCACTGGACCGTGGACGGCAGCAAGATGTCCAAGTCGCTGGGCAACGTCGTATGCCCACGCGCTAGCCCCGTGGGCAACGAGGGATTGCGGTATTTGTTGCTCAGGGAAGCTACTATGGCTAGTGATGCAAGTAAGTATAGTTTATTATGTAGCTAGATTAGTGGGCATCATCAATTGCTCACGCGGCAACTCCGTGGGCAACTAGGGGCTGCGGTAGTTATTGCTGAAATAAGCTCATATGGCCAGTGATGCTAGTAAGTATAGTTTAATATGAGGCTAGATTAGTGGGCATCATCAGTTGCCTACGCATCAGTAAGTATAGTTTAATATTTGTCGGCGTAGGACCAGTCGCTGTGGCGATCTCTGGGCGACACCTATGTCCATAGGTGTGTCCAGTGGACGTGTGACGGATGATATGATGATGATGTGTGCCTTCAAGACGTCTTCTCTTCCAGACTACAGTGAGACGAAGCTAGTGAACGTGGCGAACTCGGAGCTGGCGGACACGCTGGGCAACCTGGCGTCGCGCTGCGCGGGCGCCGCGCTCAACCCGCGGCGCGAGCTGCCCGCGCTGCGGCCCCCGGACCTGCCCGCGCTGCGAGCCCGCGCGCACGCCGACATGCTGCTGCACTACGTGGAAGCACTGCCAGGTAATAAATACCCTTCATCAGTGAGGTAGCGTGGGCTTTCATCGCCCAGGGCCATCTGGAAATTGGCCGCCCCCTATTCTAGTAGTAAAAAAAACGTGGCACTTGTGCCGCCCCCTTACATATGCCGCCCGGGACCACGGCTCTGCCCCCCTCACGCTACGCCACTGCCTTTCATCATCAGTTTATGATAGATTGAGGAATCATGTGATAAGAAAACGTTATGGTTTGAAAGAGACAAAAATTGTAGAGATGAGACAGATGGTTTGGGCATGTTGAGAGGATGAATGATAGGCGATTGACGAAACGGATTAATTATATGTTAAATAAATAAATAATTGCTATAATTTTTCTTTTGTTTACAGAAATCTGCCACGCGCACTACAAGAACTACCAATTCTATAAAGCGGTAGACGCCGTCATCAAAGTCTTACACCTCGCCAACCTGTTCTTCGAAACCAGTAAGCCTTGGGAACTTCGCAAGAAACCAGAATTGCAAAAAGAACTAGACATTATACTCCACATCACGATGGAAACCTTACGAATATGCGGTATAATATTACAACCAATCATTCCAGAAATGTCAACCAAACTACTGGACAAACTACAAATTAGTAGGGATTGTAGATCCTGGCAACACTGCGAGACGCCGTCATGGCGGCTAAAAGGCGCCATTTACGAAACAAAAAACATACAAAGTGGGAAATTTGTGTTATTCCAAAGGATTTATGACAAGAAACCTGCGTCCACGCAACAAAAGAAAAACGTGTCAATTGATCAGAACAATGTTCAAGTTGAGAAAAAGAAAAAAGCTCAAAAGAAGAAGGTCACTGCATAATTCTATTTTGAGAATTGATTAGTTAGAAATTGACGGGTTTAAGATTTGACATGACATGAAAATAAAACTACTCTGTACTGATTTTATCGAGCATGTTTTAAAAAACGCACATAACTTCGATAACTAGGAAATTAACGACAATTTCAGGCTGGTCAAAGTCCAACGCCGCCTATAAATAGCGAACCATGTCCTCATGTACTACACCAAGCAATGGACGTTCGACAACAAAAACTTCGTACTTCTCCGGTCCTCATCATCAACCCATTAGTGTCCCACTCATTTGAGAGAGATTAGGCTACAGTCCACCACGCTAGCCTACTGCGGGTTGGCAGACATAACATGCCTTCGAGAAAATCTCAAGCAGGCAGATTTCCTCACGATGTTTTCCTTCACCGTTTGAGCATGTGATAAATACGCACTTAACTTCCAAAAGTCATTGGTGCGTGCCTTGGGTTAGAACTAGGCTACCACAGGTCATGGTTCTGCATAAACCTAATTTCGTGTGGCTTGGGATTAAGATTGATTAAATTCTTGTGATTGATTGAACTTCACACTAAGCTATCAGCCTCATAATATCAATGTACGCCAATAAAATCCGTGAAAAGTAGTTTTATTTCAATGTCTAATATTCGCATAAGTGTAAGATATCGAAATGAAAATCATTTATTTTGTGTTTAAAGGAGTGATATTAGCTTCATATTATTATTTATTCGTGACTTGGAGATAAAACGACAAACTGATCATAATTGTAGAGAGTAAACAGAGACCACCTGAATAGCGTTAATTGTGGTCAGAGAAAGATTGAAAGTCCAAACCTTATCGGAACTTAATTCCTCGATTTTTACTATGTTTATAATTGGGATTTTGTAGCTCGATATTCGTATTTAGTTAGGATTGAACTCAGAACTTTTGACTTCACAGTCCAGTCTTTACCACCACTAGGCTAAGGTAGCTTTTAAACATTTATTTATATCGAAGCATTTCACATTGCAATTAAAATATTTTATCAAATTATCATTAGTAGGTATAAAATAGTCTTGTATAATAAATAAATAATATACAATTCTAAACTTGTATTTTGTATGAAATTTTAATATTAAAATTAACGAAAAGACTGTTGATTATTTCTTGTAGTTGCTTCCTAACCAACCGATTATGATCTTAATTAGTTGTAAGTAGAGTGTATTATAGCTTGCGGTGCATTTGTATAGTTCTCATTTTATTTAGATGTTTTGTTTCAATGTTGTTAATTAATACATTGTTGAATTTGAAATGATTCTTGTGTTTTTGTCCTGTATGAAAATATATTTTGAAAACCTACTATTGGAGGATTCTCAGTGCTTTGACAAACACCAACAACGAAATCAGGAATACATTTATCCTTACGTTAACATTATTCTAAATTGTAAAAGCTAAATGATATCACTTATAAGGGTTTGAAAGAAAACACAAATTCTATATCGGAGTCAATTTATTTACGAATATGCTTATTAAATAATAATATTTGCATCAAAATACTGCAATAACGACTAACAGTATGAAGGAAAGCTAACCATAACACTATCAAGCTAAATACAGCGGCGCGTAACGTTTGCATTGCAACCGTTCGCGCAACACGTTGCAGCAGCACGATACACGACTTACTTCTGGAACTTTTGATAGAAAATAATGGGATAGTATAATTTATTTGCAACTTTGGTTTTAAAAAATTCGTTACGTCACACTAGAATTTCCTCCTGTGTCGTGGGAGCGTGTAAGAACACAACTTTTTACAATCGCCCAGACCCGGAACAAATACCTGTAAATCGTACAAATATTTGCTTCATGCTGGGATCAATTCACTACACAAGCCGATCGATTCCTAAAAAAGAATTGTATTTATGTATATTTAAGCCAATCACGTAAAATGAACAGCTAGAACTGCTAATGAAGCTGCAGTAGGAAAGATATCTTCATCTTACATTCAAGCGTTATTTCAAATGTCCGTGCATCGTGCCGCTACACCTCAATACACTTAGTCGAAAATGCATCAAATGAGTATGACACAGGTATGATACTAATTAATTAATAATAATTCATTATCATATATAAATTCTTACAAAAATTCGGTGACACATGCTTAAATGCTTATTTTAATAACGTTATTTGTGAACGTTGTACTAAAAAAAAACAATTTGTTTCAATGTCTTGATAAACGGCAATCTTTATCAAGAATAAAACTATATTTTCATAAGAATATATTGGCATTGGCATTTACCTACTTGTCTTTTATAAAATCAAACGAATTTAGTACACACGTACATAAATATAAGTATGTAATTATGTAAAAAGTCAAAATCACCGTTCATAAGTGTGAGCATTAGTAGTAGACTATAGTTTGTATCAGCGTTCACAAATAACAAATATTAATGCTCAATGACTTCCACCTAAAGTAACATTCGAATACTAAAGAAATCTGTACACATGATCTCCTAAGTTGAGCATCGTTGAGTCTCGCTCAACTTACTAAACATTCTGATATTGACTCTACAACTTACACAGTTTCAAAATAAACTGTTGATTAACTTAAATATTTAAACTTAAATAAAAATGCATCATGGATGGTAACACTAACTTATCTGATACTCAAAGCTCTGACACCAAATATACCTTGGTTGTGGTTAGAAAGAGAGGGAAAATAACGTAGTAAGGTCGAAACGGTATCTACTGTTTCTTTCTTCTTTCTAAAATAGCACACTAAGTCCCAGAAGACAGCTAACTGCCTACGAATACCAAAAACACTTCACTTGAATAAGTACCCCTGTTTTTTTTTTCAGTTTTAAACATAAATAAATCATTATAGAAGACTAAACGGTGTTGGTGAACCAAGTAAAACTTGAGCTACTACAAGATTGTAACAAAAAATAAGATCATAAAGTCAATATCGGAATAATTTTCTTATATCGAATAGGAGCGTGAAGCATTGAATGACTTCGCTCGTTCCATTCACTCATTCAGTTTATTTTTTGAATAAAGGGGTAGATTTTGAGATGGATGATTTTAATTTTAAATTAATATTATATTCTGATGTATTTAAAAATGTAAAGGACTGAAACATAATTATTTGGTTAAATATAATGATTGAATGAATGAACGAGTGAAGACATTCATTTGTGCAAATGAAATTAATTATAGTAGCGTGATGACTTGTCTTAAACGATTACCCTTGTATGCCTAACCTTTGGCGCTACACTTCGACATTCTCCGTGAACATTCGTGTGATTTCGTAAACGTCAAAAGATGGCTACGAATGTACAAGGGGCCAATAATGTAGGACCTGCATGACGATTGAAAACGGGAGGCAGGTTTTGAAAGCGTGTGGCAGAGACGACGTATAAAGTAAAAATAAAAAAAAACATTTACAATATGATCAGACCTATGAACACAAAAAATGTTTGTGTTCCCGGCACTGCGATATTGATGTCATATGAAAATTATTTTTTAATAAATCACACTATATAATGCCCATTATAACCCCAAAGTTTCTTTAGATCCAGTAGCTTATTTTTTTAATAACAACTTTAAATTAAATAAGATGACATGATTTTCTTTACACAATCTTTCAAAAACACTTATCCCATAGAAAAGCGCATACTGACGGCATCATTGCCGTCAGTATGCGCTTGCTTCTAGTAACGTGTATGTGAAAATTTGTGTTTGTAAACGCACCCACGACACAGGAGAAAATCCTAGTGTGGGGCAACGTTTAAAAAAAAACGCCGTATGATTCCGTGCCGTACCGTCAATGAGCGTCGGCCCTAACTAGTTGATAGATAGATAGATAGAAGATCTAGTAGTAAATCTATTAGTTGACCTTCTCACAACGGCGAGAACTATAGTTGGACAAAAACTCGCTCCCCCCTATCTCCCCCCCACCACACGCGTTCAGCCCCCACAAAACGACAATAGGCAATCGAAATATTCAATAACAATAATAGTTTACACATCAAAATGCATCAATACTTACATCTAATACGAACATCCGAAGTGAATTGGCAATATACAGTAAGAGTTAATTCCCAATATAATTTGTGCGACGTTTAGTTATTCACATCTTATTTATTTATTTGCTTTTTTTTATATTTTGTGTGGCGATGATTTAGAATAAATCCATACAGTATTCTTTTTACAAAAATCAAAATGTTCACTTTCACAATTCTTTTTTTTTCTCATTTACATATTTTAATTTTAATTAAGCACTACAAAACAAACTATATCATATTCAAAAAAATCAAGAGAAAAAACGTAAACAATAAATTACCCACAATTAAGGTTGATGAACGTGAGTTCTAGATTCGATTCCCCGATCGGGCAGTGGTATAGATATTTTCTGTAAGAAATTATCCCTACTAACCATTTAATTTGATAAAAGTGGCGCTTTTAATTCTTGTTACTTTTACCATAAGGTCCATATTCTCTCGTACAGCATTATACCTCTGCTGGAACCCTCGGGGAATGAAAGCGTGAATATGTCTGGACTACAAGGCAGGTATTGTTTACATCTTGTCTTTTGCTTTTGATGCTGTACAACATACAGATTTCACACTTTCTTCCAGTCGTTACATAATTATTGCTCAAGTACGAATTACCATTTTTTCATGAGGCGGATGATAATTATTAATAATAATTATTATTTGAATCAACTGAGTAGACGTTCATAGTTCATATTCGTCTTTCTTTGACTAAAAATATGCAAATATATATTTTAACTGCACATTTTTTTTATGTTTGCTATTATTCATCGATTTAAATTCCATTTTTTTTATTATTTATATACAGCAACGTCTACCTAGTTAACGTAGATATAATCAGGGACCCTAAACGTGCAGCTGTGATAATTTTGAGATGGTATAAGAGAGATGCCGCTATACAGTCGGTATAGCGCTATCTCTCTCTAACAATCTAAAAATTACATCGTTGACGTTTTATAGTACGTTCTTTACATTCGTATTCTAAGCAAAATATGACATTTACGCTAATTAACATTTTCAGTGTCAGTGACGTCAGTAACCCCTATTGAAGGGGTAGGGGGATTATCTGGTTTATTTCTCATTACTTTTAAATTGATCTATTTCAATAGACCAATTTAAAAGTAATGAGAAAATGATAATAAAAAATGTTTTTCCTGTACAAAATTGCATGATTCCAAAACAAAAAACTAACTGACTCTTATATATTCTATATAATAGTCAGTCAGACAGAAAATCAGTTTTATAGTTTACATAATTAGTTAAAAATGTCATGTTTGGCTAAGAATGACTGACTTCATTCAGAATACATTCGTCCTGTGGCCTTTACTCTAATTAATAAAGCCATCTATAAGAAATATTTACATGTTCATATCTCACCACCTGTAGAAAAAAAAATCATCCTAAAAAACCTTCTATAATATGTAAACGTACGTACGTATTATAAAAACTGTGTACACGTCATAAAAAGTATATATTTTGACTAAACTTCATGAGAACGGGACGTCCTTTCAATAATTGTTAGATTGGTGTTCAGATTTTGGTAACATCCAGGCAATCTAATTTTTTGACATATTGATTGATTTTACGAATTGTCAAAAATATTATGAGTGTCAAATTGTATTCCTCTCATAATATATTATTAAACTTTTTATTAAAATTAGGTCTAAACCCATTCATTGTGGATTTATTTACTATGTATCCTTTATGAAACTTTGAAAACCAGTGCACGATTTTATGCCTCGAGGAACAATGAATCATACAATGCCACCAACCTAACAAAATCACAATATATTTACAAAAAAAAAACTGATCGCTTGTATAATATCAATATTAATAAACGATTACTAATGATAATACAAAAAATAATATATACGTATATAAAAAGTGACGATATATTTGTAAAAATAATAACATATGAATAATGTTTGTTCGTGTAATACTTTGAGGTTACTATTGAGCTAAATGCATAATGGTTAGAGAATAATATCAGTCGTCTATATGAGACAATATCGTTGGTGCACTTCTTGGACCATGGACTGTATTCGTGGTAATATGTAAACCCGTGGCGGTACAGAAAGAGAAGTAACTCCCCAATTTTAAGAACGCTTCAAAACGTTGCAAACGTTCTATAGGCTACGGTAACCGCTCAGACTGGCGTTATAAGCTTGTGTGTCACCTTCGACATAGTCGATGACATAAAATAAGCGGGTGTCTCTTTTACACTTCTAAGTATTTTCATTAGAGTACACGGGACAGCAATATATTATACTCAATCAATGTCATTTTTGTTTTCTTTTTAGGTTAGGTCACGTGGTTACCACGAATCGCCAAAGCCAAGTGTGATTTCAGTATTACAGTCAGTAAATGTAAGCATAACAGAGTAGTATCAGGATGCTATTATCTAGCGTTAGGTCGAATATGAGTTATATTGCTTAATCGACTCACCCCTTTAAGTGTCGCATGATACCGCTTATATAGGTTAGGAGCCATCCATTACGTCACACGTTATCAACGAAACTTTTGACTTTACAAAAGATAACTGTAAATTTAAATTTAACAGAAATAAATGGTGTTTCAATGTAATAATTTCTTAATAGGTATATAAAAAAATGTGTGTCGTAATTTATGCATAGCCCCATAAGTTCAACTCCCAATAAAGCCAAAAAGGTATAATGAAAAATACCGGTATAGCTGTATGTTAACGAATGTATCGATTTTTCCGAAGACCAACGCATAAATAAAAAATCTTTGATAATACGTCATACATTTCGCGCATTTAGTTAAATAGGCTTGAAGTTCGACTGGGTAATTTTAAGTCAATCGTGGACTATACATTAAATTCGTACGTTTCACCCGACTTAATACAAATTACGCTTACAATTGCCAACGTAAAAAAAACTACTAAACTAAAACTAAATTGTTCATGATTTTTTTTTTCAAATGGTCACACACACTAAGCTGTTTACGTATAATCATCACTATAAATACTCGCTTCGTTTACAAATATTGTTTTTATACCTATTTACATAAAAATATATAAAAAAAATTAACTCACATACATTGAGGACTAGGTTTAGTTTTGATTTTATAACCTAGGGTGATAAATTGATAATACATAAAACCTAAATATTTCGTAAGTAAATGTTATTTTTGGGATCATGATTTTCTTGTCTTACTCATTATTTAAAAAATAGGTAAAAAACAACACTTGCAAATTTTGTCCGTTACATTTTAAAATTTCGAAGCCGAACAACTAATCGACAGGTACAAGGAGAAATGCATCATATTCCTACGTATACACGTTCCAATTTCATATGGCATTCACTTACCACTCTAAAACCACGATCGTTTCGATATATTACTTAGGACTTTAGCCCAAAGTCCTACAACGTAGCGTGAATTGTGTAGAACCCACTTTGTTACCTTAGTTTTTCTATTGAACATCTTAATTTATTTATTTAATAACACCAATAATAATTATTTCCTTCAACAAATAAAATATACTCATTATAACTGAGTCACAAAATATTAAAGAAAATAATAACAAAATGTAGTGCACCCGCCAAGTTCCAGGACAAAAGTCATTCTACACAATTGACGTTACATACAAATGACGTAAACCGACGAAGTCAAAATTAATAACGATAGCGTAGTAACTTTACGCTCGTCATGAAAAATATATATCATAATACATATATAAACGAAAATTTTTTTTTTAAATATTTCGTAAATAAAAAATGTCTTTGAAATCAATGGTGGACATATCAAATACGCGTTTGATGGGATTTATTGTTGATTTTTTAATTTGTCGTCCCTTTTTAATCTCTCTTTGGAAGGAACTCGAGGTCAACTCAATATGTCAGCGAAGGTTTGTTGTGTAGTCCAGAATCATTGTGATATTTTCATTCATGTTATACTACCTAATGTGGTATCGAGGGTAAACATTTCATTGGCTGTTAATTCCATATAATTTCTCGATAAAATTATTTCAGTAGAGTCACCATAGTTAACCGTTCATCGGTGGAATTCTCAATTTTGGCAACCGGCAATATAATTTCATGGTCAAAGCGCAAAGTTTCCTTGGGAAGGAAATCAAGCAGGGTGATCGGTAGAGTTGGCCAAGTCCGGACACGGTAGAATGTGTGTGGGGTGGTTACCCGGTTACCCGGTGCACGTGGTCGCGGGCGGTCAGCTCAGCGGGGCGGGGGCGGGGGGCGCGGCCGCCGGCGGGGAGGGGGAGGGGGAGGACGGCACCAGCAGGTGCTCCGGCACCGGCACGGCGCGGAGACGGGCAGATACCTTCTTCTGTGGACACAGTACCTGCGGACAACGTCAGTTTATGAATATCTGAGTGTTTGTATTCTACACAAATACAAATATTTTCTTCTATTTTTTTCGTTATACCAGGAGGGTGGCAAACGAGCTAACGGGCCGACGATGATGATGATATGATGGATAAAAATGATTAGAAGCATACGTACCCTTCTGGCGAATATAAAGCATCCCTTTTCCTCCTCCTGCGTGTTGGCGACGGGCACCAGCTGTAGGTCCTGGGTGGCACACTCCTTGTTGTCTTCACCTGGAAACAACTCTTACATTTAAACATTCATTCATCTTTTATACATACAAACATAAAGGATGCCAATAGATCAGCTGTAGTCAGACAGACTTCGCTTCTTATTATAAGTCCCACGGTTTATTGGACCACAGAAGTATGGTTGGTATAATATATTTTATTGGAGTCGAATGCGTGCACAATTTATTATGCCGTTAGTGTAGACCTACAGTAATTTGCTGTAATTTTCTTTTTACTGTCTTAGATTTTTGCAAACATGCAACAAATTTTAAAATGAAGTAAGTAGTGCGGAGGTACCTCTGGCGAAGACGTTGAGCTCGGTGAAGCAACCGGTCTCGATCATCTCGGCCTGCCAGGGGATGCTGACGGAGCCGGTGTTGAACTTGCCGTAGAACGTGTCGTCGCCGGCGTCCAGGTTCACGCCCTTCACGGTGCTGAACTGCTCGATGTCCAGCACGTCTTTCGCGTACACGGCGTGCGGCTACGGGGTTTAAATTAAACATTTTATTTATTGGTAGAAATTAATGCAGTTTTTGTATGGCGATAAAGGGCCAAACGGGCAGGAGGCTCGCCTGGTGGTAAGTAAGAAAGGGTTACAAATGCGTTGCCAGTTTCTTAAAATAGGGAGTTACTAAACCGACAGCAAACGGACGAAAAACCTTAATCAATCGAAGAAAGACAGAAAGACAAGTATTGCTGATACACTGCGGTATTCTGTAAGGCGGAGGTACTTCCCCAGTCAGGCAGCTCAAGCGGTGCGCCTGACGGCGGGGCACTTGTAGTAGACTAGTATCTGTCAGTAGGTAGGCAGGTGTACTAACGTCGGGCACGAAGGGCGCGTCGACCATGCCGGCCTCGAGCCGCGCCCAGTTGAGGTTGGCGAAGAAGCGGTGCGCCTGACGGCGGGGCACTTGTAGTAGACTAGTATCTGTCAGTAGGTAGGCAGGTGTACTAACGTCGGGCACGAAGGGCGCGTCGACCATGCCGGCCTCGAGCCGCGCCCAGTTGAGGTTGGCGAAGAAGCGGTGCGCCTGACGGCGGGGCACTTGTAGTAGACTAGTATCTGTCAGTAGGTAGGCAGGTGTACTAACGTCGGGCACGAAGGGCGCGTCGACCATGCCGGCCTCGAGCCGCGCCCAGTTGAGGTTGGCGAAGAAGCGGTGCGCCTGACGGCGGGGCACTTGTAGTAGACTAGTATCTGTCAGTAGGTAGGCAGGTGTACTAACGTCGGGCACCTAGGGCGCGTCGACCATGCCGGCCTCGAGCCGCGCCCAGTTGAGGTTGGCGAAGAAGCGGTGCGCCTGACGGCGGGGCACTTGTAGTAGACTAGTATCTGTCAGTAGGTAGGCAGGTGTACTAACGTCGGGCACGAAGGGCGCGTCGACCATGCCGGCCTCGAGCCGCGCCCAGTTGAGGTTGGCGAAGAAGCGGTGCGCCTGACGGCGGGGCACTTGTAGTAGACTAGTATCTGTCAGTAGGTAGGCAGGTGTACTAACGTCGGGCACGAAGGGCGCGTCGACCATGCCGGCCTCGAGCCGCGCCCAGTTGAGGTTGGCGAAGAAGCGGTGCGCCTGACGGCGGGGCACTTGTAGTAGACTAGTATCTGTCAGTAGGTAGGCAGGTGTACTAACGTCGGGCACGAAGGGCGCGTCGACCATGCCGGCCTCGAGCCGCGCCCAGTTGAGGTTGGCGAAGAAGCGGTGCGCCTGACGGCGGGGCACTTGTAGTAGACTAGTATCTGTCAGTAGGTAGGCAGGTGTACTAACGTCGGGCACGAAGGGCGCGTCGACCATGCCGGCCTCGAGCCGCGCCCAGTTGAGGTTGGCGAAGAAGCGGTGCGCCTGACGGCGGGGCACTTGTAGTAGACTAGTATCTGTCAGTAGGTAGGCAGGTGTACTAACGTCGGGCACGAAGGGCGCGTCGACCATGCCGGCCTCGAGCCGCGCCCAGTTGAGGTTGGCGAAGAAGCGGTGCGCCTGACGGCGGGGCACTTGTAGTAGACTAGTATCTGTCAGTAGGTAGGCAGGTGTACTAACGTCGGGCACGAAGGGCGCGTCGACCATGCCGGCCTCGAGCCGCGCCCAGTTGAGGTTGGCGAAGAAGCGGTGCGCCTGACGGCGGGGCACTTGTAGTAGACTAGTATCTGTCAGTAGGTAGGCAGGTGTACTAACGTCGGGCACGAAGGGCGCGTCGACCATGCCGGCCTCGAGCCGCGCCCAGTTGAGGTTGGCGAAGAAGCGGTGCGCCTGACGGCGGGGCACTTGTAGTAGACTAGTATCTGTCAGTAGGTAGGCAGGTGTACTAACGTCGGGCACGAAGGGCGCGTCGACCATGCCGGCCTCGAGCCGCGCCCAGTTGAGGTTGGCGAAGAAGCGGTGCGCCTGACGGCGGGGCACTTGTAGTAGACTAGTATCTGTCAGTAGGTAGGCAGGTGTACTAACGTCGGGCACGAAGGGCGCGTCGACCATGCCGGCCTCGAGCCGCGCCCAGTTGAGGTTGGCGAAGAAGCGGTGCGCCTGACGGCGGGGCACTTGTAGTAGACTAGTATCTGAGGTAGGCAGGTGTACTAACGTCGGGCACGAAGGGCGCGTCGACCATGCCGGCCTCGAGCCGCGCCCAGTTGAGGTTGGCGAAGAAGCGGTGCGCCTGACGGCGGGGCACTTGTAGTAGACTAGTATCTGTCAGTAGGTAGGCAGGTGTACTAACGTCGGGCACGAAGGGCGCGTCGACCATGCCGGCCTCGAGCCGCGCCCAGTTGAGGTTGGCGAAGAAGCGGTGCGCCTGACGGCGGGGCACTTGTAGTAGACTAGTATCTGTCAGTAGGTAGGCAGGTGTACTAACGTCGGGCACGAAGGGCGCGTCGACCATGCCGGCCTCGAGCCGCGCCCAGTTGAGGTTGGCGAAGAAGCGGTGCGCCTGACGGCGGGGCACTTGTAGTAGACTAGTATCTGTCAGTA
Source organism: Craniophora ligustri (assembly GCA_905163465.1). NCBI lineage: Eukaryota > Metazoa > Arthropoda > Insecta > Lepidoptera > Noctuidae > Craniophora > Craniophora ligustri. The sequence continues at coordinate 9,217,618 of LR990978.1, read as the reverse complement.
GGTAGGCAGGTGTACTAACGTCGGGCACGAAGGGCGCGTCGACCATGCCGGCCTCGAGCCGCGCCCAGTTGAGGTTGGCGAAGAAGCGGTGCGCCTGACGGCGGGGCACTTGTAGTAGACTAGTATCTGTCAGTAGGTAGGCAGGTGTACTAACGTCGGGCACGAAGGGCGCGTCGACCATGCCGGCCTCGAGCCGCGCCCAGTTGAGGTTGGCGAAGAAGCGGTGCGCCTGACGGCGGGGCACTTGTAGTAGACTAGTATCTGTCAGTAGGTAGGCAGGTGTACTAACGTCGGGCACGAAGGGCGCGTCGACCATGCCGGCCTCGAGCCGCGCCCAGTTGAGGTTGGCGAAGAAGCGGTGCGCCTGACGGCGGGGCACTTGTAGTAGACTAGTATCTGTCAGTAGGTAGGCAGGTGTACTAACGTCGGGCACGAAGGGCGCGTCGACCATGCCGGCCTCGAGCCGCGCCCAGTTGAGGTTGGCGAAGAAGCGGTGCGCCTGACGGCGGGGCACTTGTAGTAGACTAGTATCTGTCAGTAGGTAGGCAGGTGTACTAACGTCGGGCACGAAGGGCGCGTCGACCATGCCGGCCTCGAGCCGCGCCCAGTTGAGGTTGGCGAAGAAGCGGTGCGCCTGACGGCGGGGCACTTGTAGTAGACTAGTATCTGTCAGTAGGTAGGCAGGTGTACTAACGTCGGGCACGAAGGGCGCGTCGACCATGCCGGCCTCGAGCCGCGCCCAGTTGAGGTTGGCGAAGAAGCGGTGCGCCTGACGGCGGGGCACTTGTAGTAGACTAGTATCTGTCAGTAGGTAGGCAGGTGTACTAACGTCGGGCACGAAGGGCGCGTCGACCATGCCGGCCTCGAGCCGCGCCCAGTTGAGGTTGGCGAAGAAGCGGTGCGCCTGACGGCGGGGCACTTGTAGTAGACTAGTATCTGTCAGTAGGTAGGCAGGTGTACTAACGTCGGGCACGAAGGGCGCGTCGACCATGCCGGCCTCGAGCCGCGCCCAGTTGAGGTTGGCGAAGAAGCGGTGCGCCTGACGGCGGGGCACTTGTAGTAGACTAGTATCTGTCAGTAGGTAGGCAGGTGTACTAACGTCGGGCACGAAGGGCGCGTCGACCATGCCGGCCTCGAGCCGCGCCCAGTTGAGGTTGGCGAAGAAGCGGTGCGCCTGACGGCGGGGCACTTGTAGTAGACTAGTATCTGTCAGTAGGTAGGCAGGTGTACTAACGTCGGGCACGAAGGGCGCGTCGACCATGCCGGCCTCGAGCCGCGCCCAGTTGAGGTTGGCGAAGAAGCGGTGCGCCTGACGGCGGGGCACTTGTAGTAGACTAGTATCTGTCAGTAGGTAGGCAGGTGTACTAACGTCGGGCACGAAGGGCGCGTCGACCATGCCGGCCTCGAGCCGCGCCCAGTTGAGGTTGGCGAAGAAGCGGTGCGCCTGACGGCGGGGCACTTGTAGTAGACTAGTATCTGTCAGTAGGTAGGCAGGTGTACTAACGTCGGGCACGAAGGGCGCGTCGACCATGCCGGCCTCGAGCCGCGCCCAGTTGAGGTTGGCGAAGAAGCGGTGCGCCTGACGGCGGGGCACTTGTAGTAGACTAGTATCTGTCAGTAGGTAGGCAGGTGTACTAACGTCGGGCACGAAGGGCGCGTCGACCATGCCGGCCTCGAGCCGCGCCCAGTTGAGGTTGGCGAAGAAGCGGTGCGCCTGACGGCGGGGCACTTGTAGTAGACTAGTATCTGTCAGTAGGTAGGCAGGTGTACTAACGTCGGGCACGAAGGGCGCGTCGACCATGCCGGCCTCGAGCCGCGCCCAGTTGAGGTTGGCGAAGAAGCGGTGCGCCTGACGGCGGGGCACTTGTAGTAGACTAGTATCTGTCAGTAGGTAGGCAGGTGTACTAACGTCGGGCACGAAGGGCGCGTCGACCATGCCGGCCTCGAGCCGCGCCCAGTTGAGGTTGGCGAAGAAGCGGTGCGCCTGACGGCGGGGCACTTGTAGTAGACTAGTATCTGTCAGTAGGTAGGCAGGTGTACTAACGTCGGGCACGAAGGGCGCGTCGACCATGCCGGCCTCGAGCCGCGCCCAGTTGAGGTTGGCGAAGAAGCGGTGCGCCTGACGGCGGGGCACTTGTAGTAGACTAGTATCTGTCAGTAGGTAGGCAGGTGTACTAACGTCGGGCACGAAGGGCGCGTCGACCATGCCGGCCTCGAGCCGCGCCCAGTTGAGGTTGGCGAAGAAGCGGTGCGCCTGACGGCGGGGCACTTGTAGTAGACTAGTATCTGTCAGTAGGTAGGCAGGTGTACTAACGTCGGGCACGAAGGGCGCGTCGACCATGCCGGCCTCGAGCCGCGCCCAGTTGAGGTTGGCGAAGAAGCGGTGCGCCTGACGGCGGGGCACTTGTAGTAGACTAGTATCTGTCAGTAGGTAGGCAGGTGTACTAACGTCGGGCACGAAGGGCGCGTCGACCATGCCGGCCTCGAGCCGCGCCCAGTTGAGGTTGGCGAAGAAGCGGTGCGCCTGACGGCGGGGCACTTGTAGTAGACTAGTATCTGTCAGTAGGTAGGCAGGTGTACTAACGTCGGGCACGAAGGGCGCGTCGACCATGCCGGCCTCGAGCCGCGCCCAGTTGAGGTTGGCGAAGAAGCGGTGCGCCTGACGGCGGGGCACTTGTAGTAGACTAGTATCTGTCAGTAGGTAGGCAGGTGTACTAACGTCGGGCACGAAGGGCGCGTCGACCATGCCGGCCTCGAGCCGCGCCCAGTTGAGGTTGGCGAAGAAGCGGTGCGCCTGACGGCGGGGCACTTGTAGTAGACTAGTATCTGTCAGTAGGTAGGCAGGTGTACTAACGTCGGGCACGAAGGGCGCGTCGACCATGCCGGCCTCGAGCCGCGCCCAGTTGAGGTTGGCGAAGAAGCGGTGCGCCTGACGGCGGGGCACTTGTAGTAGACTAGTATCTGTCAGTAGGTAGGCAGGTGTACTAACGTCGGGCACGAAGGGCGCGTCGACCATGCCGGCCTCGAGCCGCGCCCCAGTTGAGGTTGGCGAAGAAGCGGTGCGCTGACGGCGGGGCACTTGTAGTAGACTAGTATCTGTCAGTAGGTAGGCAGGTGTACTAACGTCGGGCACGAAGGGCGCGTCGACCATGCCGGCCTCGAGCCGCGCCCAGTTGAGGTTGGCGAAGAAGCGGTGCGCCTGACGGCGGGGCACTTGTAGTAGACTAGTATCTGTCAGTAGGTAGGCAGGTGTACTAACGTCGGGCACGAAGGGCGCGTCGACCATGCCGGCCTCGAGCCGCGCCCAGTTGAGGTTGGCGAAGAAGCGGTGCGCCTGACGGCGGGGCACTTGTAGTAGACTAGTATCTGTCAGTAGGTAGGCAGGTGTACTAACGTCGGGCACGAAGGGCGCGTCGACCATGCCGGCCTCGAGCCGCGCCCAGTTGAGGTTGGCGAAGAAGCGGTGCGCCTGACGGCGGGGCACTTGTAGTAGACTAGTACTGTCAGTAGGTAGGCAGGTGTACTAACGTCGGGCACGAAGGGCGCGTCGACCATGCCGGCCTCGAGCCGCGCCCAGATGAGGTTGGCGAACGAAGCGGTGCGCCTGACGGCGGGGCACTTGTAGTAGACTAGTATCTGTCAGTAGGTAGGCAGGTGTACTAACGTCGGGCACGAAGGGCGCGTCGACCATGCCGGCCTCGAGCCGCGCCCAGTTGAGGTTGGCGAAGAAGCGGTGCGCCTGGACGGCGGGGCACTTGTAGTAGACTAGTATCTGTCAGTAGGTAGGCAGGTGTACTAACGTCGGGCACGAAGGGCGCGTCGACCATGCGGCCTCGAGCCGCGCCCAGTTGAGGTTGGCGAAGAAGCGGTGCGCCTGACGGCGGGGCACTTGTAGTAGACTAGTATCTGTCAGTAGGTAGGCAGGTGTACTAACGTCGGGCACGAAGGGCGCGTCGACCATGCCGGCCTCGAGCCGCGCCAGTTGAGGTTGGCGAAGAAGCGGTGCGCCTGACGGCGGGGCACTTGTAGTAGACTAGTATCTGTCAGTAGGTAGGCAGGTGTACTAACGTCGGCACGAAGGGCGCGTCGACCATGCGCCTCGAGCCGCGCCAGTTGAGGTTGGCGGAAGAAGCGGTGCGCCTGACGGCGGGGCACTTGTAGTAGACTAGTATGTATCTGTCAGTAGGTAGGCAGGTGTACTAACGTCGGGCACGAAGGGCGCGTCGACCATGCCGGCCTCGAGCCGCGCCCAGTTGAGGTTGGCGAAGAAGCGGTGCGCCTGACGGCGGGGCACTTGTAGTAGACTAGTATCTGTCAGTAGGTAGGCAGGTGTACTAACGTCGGGCACGAAGGGCGCGTCGACCATGCCGGCCTCGAGCCGCGCCCAGTTGAGGTTGGCGAAGAAGCGGTGCGCCTGACGGCGGGGCACTTGTAGTAGACTAGTATCTGTCAGTAGGTAGGCAGGTGTACTAACGTCGGGCACGAAGGGCGCGTCGACCATGCCGGCCTCGAGCCGCGCCCAGTTGAGGTTGGCGAAGAAGCGGTGCGCCTTCACGTGCGTGGCCCCGCGCCGCGCCGCGCCGCAGCCCAGCCGCGCCGCCGGACACTTCCCCAGCAGCGCCGAGCACAGCCCGCGCGCGCACTCGCTGAACTTCGCCGAGTACTTCTCTTGCTCGTGCTGCGGACGGAACGTTCATTTAGAAAGTTAGCAATAACGCAACTGAAATTAAATTTTTGATTACCGGGCAATAAACTCGCAACAAAAATGTTAGATGTAGGTATTTATTTACTCGCGTAAAAGCAATGAGCCAAAGCTACGCGATTAGCCAATCAGCGCTCACGCCAGCGACCCCTGTCTATACTCGCCGCGCCGCACGCGCTAACTATAAATCCTTAATCACCTTCTTCATTGCGTAATCAGTCGGCCGCGAATACGCAACGAGAAATCGCGGTCCGCTCACTGAGTTGTATTTTACGCTCGTTCATTACTATTGATTTGGTAAAATGACTCAAGTCCAGTACGTAGCGTGGGTATTTGCCGCCCGGGGCCGTCTGGAAATTTGCCGCCCCCTTTTCTAGTAGTATAAAAACTGCGTGGCACTTGATGCCGCCCCCTTTCATATGCCGCCCGGGGCCATGGCTCCCTTTGCCCCCAAGTATGTTTCGAAGTATACAGAGATGATGTAATTGATGTCATTTTGCTCACTCATTAACTTTTCTCCGATTGGCGTTACCCATAAGACTGCACACTACTGCATTACAAGAGGCAAGTGCGTGAATACCTATACAGAATTACTTCTAAAACACCAGCAACCTCGCGGGACTAGATAGCTAACATCATAAGCAACAACTTTTGTTCTAAGACTTTTAATAATTTGATACAAATATAAATATTTCCCGCTTGAATTTTATATCTCCACGCACATAGTAAATATTAGGTAAGGAAATTCAAAAAATTAGGTGGAGGGGGGCGCGTCGCTGGCGACTTGAACTTCAAACTTTATCTCACCCTCAGTGGGCTTTGTTGCGCGCGCGTCTTTCGGCACCGCGCCGATCATAGTGTTGTGCGGGTTGTCCCAAACACGCGTTCGTTGTGGTGGCCGCGTCATATGGTAACTACAGACTTCAATGCCCTCTAGCGGACGTAGCGTTTTGATAAGAATTAAATCACTTTATCTCGGTATTGGTCACAGTTATAGGTATACAATTTTATGAATGATTTTTTTATCACACTGTTACATATTTTTAGTAATTACTAATTAAATCGACACACTTTATATATTTATGTAGCATACACATTTATCTATACCACATATAAATATTGCGCCTAATAAATTTAAAAAAAATCATTCTATCAGTACAGATACATAAATAAATTAATGTAACCTTGACCCTCCTGTCGACCTCCTCCCGCTTGACCTTCTCCTTGCGTGCGCGGAAGGGCGCGCGACCTTCGATCATCTCGTACACGAGGCAGCCGAACGAGAACCAATCCGGGCTGAACGTGTACCGCTCGTTGTCTATCACCTACAAATATTACACGAAAATAAGCAATAATACAATACTTAAATAGTGACGACTGAATGTAGAGAGAATGAAGCCACATATTTTGACTAAGGTGTAGAGTCAGAAGCTTGGCTAGATGTGATTTGATAACTTATTGACAGTGCGAGTCTTGGCGTCATTTTACATGAAAATGTTTTTGGTGGGATTTAGTCTACAAAAGATTTTATACATGGATCGGTTTTAGCTTTTTGTTGACAATTGTTATGTAACGATCAATATATTTAGTAATCGCGAGAATAACATTTTTAATGGTTGGTATGTACTATAATTGGCCGTCTGTCAACCATAAACATGTATATTTTGATTTAATTATTAAAATAATTATGTAGTAATCAGATTTAATTGAATTTCATTCCCGTATGTGAAGTTGACTGTGTGACTATGTAATCCAAAAATTCGACATTAGTTATCAAGTTTCCGTGGTGTAGCGGTTATCACATCTGCCTAACACGCAGAAGGCCCCCGGTTCGATCCCGGGCGGAAACATAGCTTTTTGCTTTTTTTTTAGTTAGTGGCCATCACTGTTATGATGGCCTAGACATGGTCTCGAGTTCAAACTCAAGACATATCTTTTTTTTTTTGGGGTAACGTACATATTTATCACACTCAAAACGGCAAAGGAAAACTTCGTGTGAAGTTTGTCAACCTGCACCGCGCTGGCGTGTTGGACTATCCCTCTCAAAATGAGAAGAGACCTATGCCCAGCAGTGGGGCAGTAAATATGGGTTTAAGTTTTTTTTATAGAAATAGGGTAAACGGGCAGGAGGCTCATAGTATGTGATCACCGTTCCATACACATCGGCAACACCAGAGAACGTGCAAATGAGTGGCCGGCCTTTGATGATGATGGATGAAGATATAATAATAAATAATTATAATAATAGATAAGTTTATTTTAATAACATTTGGCTTAACATTGTATGTCGAGGAGCCTCCATTTAGGTATAGAAAATGCCTGTAGTTGAAGGCTCCAAAATATTATGATATTATGTATTAATGAGTGTACCTCAGGCGCCATGTACCCGACAGTTCCGACCCGTCCCCGCACGCTGCCCCCCTCGGGCACGTCCACCGCGAGCCCCAAGTCCGAGATACGGACATGACCCGCGTCGTCCAGTAATATGTTTTCTGGTTTGCAGTCTCTGTCAATGAGAAATAATTAATATAATCTATAGTTAAAGGCGGTTTCCTTGCTTTTATGATTATATTTATGTGGTTGGACAATATATTATGCTTTTTCGATAATTTTACAATTGCATTTCGTTGTTCGATCGTTCTAGAAAATCTCGAGTCGAGTGTTCTATTAGAGATGGGGGTGGCGTCAGTCTATGATACAGCAGTAAAAGCGCCATCCGCCGATGCAGAGCGAAACAAAGAGCAAAGCGTTATAGACTTTGCACAGTGGCACGAGCCACACCGACAGATGGCGTTGAACATATAATTAGCCGCATATTTTGACTAAGGTATAAAGATTGCCAGTTAGGCCCTTTAGAGTTAGGGTAGGAGTATAGAGTCTGATTTTGGTGGGATTTCCTTTACCATCTTATATATAAAAATCTCGTGTCACGGTGTTTGTCGCTGAACCCCTCCGAAACGGCTTGATGGATTATTGTGAAATTTTGTATGTATATTTGGTAGGTCGTAGGCTATTTTTTACAACCCTAAATGTTAAGGATGATCCCTCATCAGATTTTTTCTTTTTTTTTTTGACTAATTATTTTTTGTATTTTTTTTATGATTTGGCATAAAAAATACTTATAACCCAAAATTTTCACTCTTCTACCACCGACCCCTATAATGTGGCAAAACAACGCTTGCTGGGTCAACTGGTGATTATATAATACATATGTACTTCCTCATTTATTTTGTTTTCTGTTCAACTGACCCTCTCCATTCCAAACACTATTTTAAATGCTTCTAAGTTTTCTCTGTCCTTTTCTTTTTTTTATGGTGGTACGGGGGCAAACGAGCATGCGGCTCACCTGATGGTAAGTGATGACCGCCGCCCATGGACATTTGCAACACCAGTAGGCATGCATATACGTTGCCAACCTCTTCAGAAACCGTTTAGGTTTCTAAAAATAGGGAATTACTAAACTGACAGCAAACGGAATGCGTATGCTGTTAGAATAGTCACTCCCCCAACGAGCTCTGGTAACCTTATTCACTCACAGAAATACAACTATTGTTGATTCACTGCGGTCTTCTGTAAGGCGGAGGTACTTCCCCAGACAGGCGCCTCAGTTTAAGCGAGGAATCTCACTATGCCCTACCTCTCAAAAATTCATTTTTAGGCACATACCTATACACGATGCCCATCTTGTGCAGGTGCTCGAGCCCGCAGGCGACCTGTGCCGCGTAGAACCGCGCCCGCTCCAACCCGAGCCCGGTGTCCGCGCCGCACATGTTGTAGATGTGGAACTTCAGATCACCACCTGCGGATGTTACAATGAGCATTGGCATATCTAGGGGAGGGGGGAACCCACCATTCATGACAATAGGACTTAGCCTATTGCCATGAATCGGACAAGAATCCAATCTCCAAACTCGACTCCTAGGTCGAGCCCCCATATATTAGTTACCTACGAGTGAAAGTTCCCGCAAAATCGGCCCAGCCGTTTCAGAGATTAGCCGGAACAAACAGATGGACAGACGAAATATTTAAAAAATGACTTAGGAATTTATGTCCGTATTTATCACATGCTCAAAAGGTTTAAGGAAAACATCGTGAGGAAACCTGCAAGCCTGAGAGATTTTCTCGATGGCATATGAAGTCTGCCAACCCGCAGTAGGCTAGCGTGGTGGACTATAGCCTAATTCGAGAGGAGACATGGGTCTCCTCTCGCATGGGCATGGGCCCAGCAGTGGGACAATATTGGGTTGTTGATATACATAGATGGATCAACATGACTCACCGTTCATAATGGTGAGGACCAGACACAGCGCGTCCTTGGTCTCGTACGCGTACGCCAGGTTGACCACGAACCGCGAGTTGATCCGCTGCAGGATCTGCTTCTCTATGAGCACCATGGCTTCCCCTTTGCGCTTCTTTATTCTTTTCTTTTCTAATTTCTTGCAAGCGTACATTTTCCCTGTGGCGCGTACCTGTAATGTATTTGGGATTTTCATTTATCTACGTCGTGAAACCCAATTTCTGAAAATGAGTCCTATCTGGTACCTGCCCTACCCACCGAGCGATGTAACATTAAGCTACTTCAGAATTACCGTATGCTTTGACTTTCAAGTTGATTACATGTAATTCTGACTCTCTTCGGAAAACGTAATAATCTGTTAACAAGGGATCATGTCGATCCATAGTAAGCTTTAGTTACAATACCAGTTTTTCGTCTTAATGCCTTCCAAAGACAGCGGTACAATAATTTGCAGAAACCGTTTACCGGTAGATATTTTATTAGATCCCATGCAGCCTATGGAGGCTACAATATTGCAATTTGCAACGCACTGAATAAAGATTCTTATAGACAAATATTTTTTTCAATCACTACAACCATCAAACAAACCAGCCCCCCCCCCCTCTACTTCTCAATTAAATATTAAAACTACGAGAACTAGGAAACGTTTGTAATATTTTGAGCAAAAACACGATATCAAGGATCTCATTAGTATAACTCATAAATAATTTACTATTCGAACAAATACACATTAAAATTGCGAATAGATTATGTCAGACATTGATCTGCTTCCGGGTTTGGCTGGGATCCAACTAAGTAAATCTTTAGCGTAAACACGTAGCGCAAACATATACCAACTATACGGTTATATTTAAGTAGATTTTCCTATAACGTATAAGTAAAACTGCAATGACCTCAAGATGTTACTTAGGGGAAGAACTTTTAAGTTCATCCTCTGTGCAACATCAAGCTCTAGCTTGAAACATTTTTGCCGTAACATTTTGACACTTCAGTGGCTATTTGCTCTCAATCTTGTTTGCCTGTGAATGCGGTTTTCTATATCATTCTCAGTAGCAGATCCGAGAATGGATTAAGTCTAATTAATGGTAAGCTCGATGTCTATCTGTTAATTAGGTAGCGCGTGAAAATGAGTGTCTCTCAGACATCAGTATAACTTCGCCCTAAGCTTTAGGGGGATTACTGGCATCATTGTATGTTCTCTACATACCTGACACGCGCAAACTTCTCCGAAGCCTCCTTTGCCAAGAACCCGGTACATCCTGAAGGTGTGCTGCGTGACCGGCTGCGCCTCCAGCCACTTCCACTGCAGATACCGGTGGAAGTACATCGAGCGCTCGAACTCCGCGAACGGAGCGCCCGCCAGGAAGCTCTTTACGCATCGCACGCATTCTATGAATATGTCTTTAGAGCCGCCTGAAAAAAATGAGATTTATTTCTTTAATGAAGACATCACATCGTGCATAAGATTATTTTAGGATCTAGAAGTCATCGGCATTTTTTACTGACAACCTCAGAGAATTATGGTTTCATTTAAGATACAGACATTTTAGTACCTATGTAGCGAACGAGGTGTAGATTATGGAGCAGAAAAAACTTGACACTAAACATGTCATGACCGAAAGGTCAACAGGATAATTTATTTATTTATTAGGAGGTAAAGAACGTTAGGTAATAATCAAAAATATTTTTAACTGGTTTTTTCATCCGTAAGTACCTATTATAAATGATTATTTTATAAAATGCAGTAATTACTTCTTTTTTTATCATTAATAGGTTTACGCTTGACCGTCAGTTCGCCAGATGTTAAGCGACACTGCGACAAACTATAGAAACTAAGTACTTCTTTTTTTATCATTAATAGGTTTACGCTTGACCGTCAGTTCGCCAGATGTTAAGCGACACTGCGACAAACTATAGAAACTAAGACTAGATTTTAAATAATTATTGCATGCCCAAAAAAGGCTAAATGGCTGTTACACTTATTAATGTATACCTACGAACTTATAATACTCAATCAAAAACAATAAAAAAATACTTTACACTCTACTTGTTATAATGGAGCGCGTATAAGCGTAGAAACCGATTCACTCTAGATTTAAAGACACCCAAATTATATTTATCAGGGAGCACCTACTCGCTACGGGTTTTAGGAAAGTCGACCAAAAATCGATGTTACTTTGATATTGAGATTGCCTACTATCCAGATACTTACAATCTATCGTAGCACTAGCTTCGTCGATGACCTGTCGGCTTACAACGTCCGTCACGGCTTCGCAGTCATCAGTCTTCAGGTACCTGCCAAACACATCGGCTGCGAGCATCGCACGCGTCTCGTCCACCTCCACCTCATACCTGTCTGTCTGCAAGCAAAACTATGGACCTTCGAGCATTGGCGATACTGATCTAGGAAAACAATAAAATTGAATGGGGAGAACGTTTTACAAGGGCCAGTTTCACGATTTCTCTATCAAGAGATAATTTGGATTCCAACTTATACATGTTCTACAAGATATACGTTTATACATCTCTTAGCTTAGAGGTATGACTAGTGGACTGAAGTTCAAAAACCTGAGTACGATCTGAAAGCCACTGACTTTTCGAAGGTACGTGGGTATTTCTCACATGAGAGATTCTCTCGAATGTGAAGTCGTATGTGAAGTGTGATGTGAAGTCTGCCAACCCACATTAGGCTAGCGAGGTGAATTATGCCGCTCTCTCTTAAATAAATGAAGACCGATGCTCTGCAGTGGGACAATAAATTAGGTGGATGATGATGATTTAATATAATTTAACGGGGACTTGGCAGGAAGTGAAGAAACAAGTCTTAAATCTTTTAGATTTCACTTGATAATGGATAGGCGTGATTTGTGAATTCTTATATGCCTAATAAATCATTTGAGAGACTATAATGGTTCGATCGTTTCTAACTAGTAATTACTGATAGTAAAACTGCTTTATGTGCCGCTATTATAATGCAGTACACTTTCTTAAAGCTTAGAATTATAATGAAAAACTTGTGCGTAATTCAAAGTCATATAACGGCTGTTATATTGATAATGTTTAACGCATTATACATTATCGAAATGTTGAAAACTGTTATACAGTTGTAAAGGCATGATTGCAGTTTTAGTACACAAATAAAATCGGTTGGAAAAACGTAGAGCAATTATGGTCATAAATAAACAGATACTGTTTTGGGATCCCCTGGTAATCTAAAGATTACCTACCCAAGTAGCACAGATAAGTTGCACAGTGCGACTTCTCATCCTGATTCTAAGACTATATTTGCCGACGATGAGCTCGTTGATGACGTTGATGTCGTTGATCAACGACACAACCCCAATCTGACAGATGGTTATAATATATTACGTCGGTCTGCAATTCACCGCGGTTCTAAGCAGTTTTATATCCATATACTAGTTGCTCCAGCGAACTTCGTAGTGCCATAGAATCAGTACTCCATCGCAGCGCTACCAACCGGGTTCAGCCGTTTAGGCACCTCCTAAACCGAGCGGTTTAGGCTCGGCCAATTTCGTTGAAATATGTTGTATGAGTTCAAGTGGATTCGAGAATGGTTTAGATTCGCAATTGGACCTGGTAGGTGGCGCTGTGATTGAGTACTGATTCTATGGCGGTTCAGTGACATGCGTACGCACATAAGAATTATTATATATACACTAAATATGAATATATGTAGGTCTAAATCTTTTGTTGAATACTTACCGCATCTAGAAAGTTATTGTACTTATGATATTGAGGCCTGTTCCTCTCGCAGAACTGTCTGAAGAGCAGCTTGCCTATCGGCTGCTGATCTACCACGTAGTCGTAACCTACATCTGTAACAAAGAAAGAAGACATTAATATAAGAAAGCCGGTAAGAAAGAGGGGTAGTCAAAAACATGAACAAATTATTTGACCTTAGAGCTATCCAATATTACGTGTAATAAAATGTCCAAAACTCCTTGCTTAGTCAATCTTGAGTTACTGGCAAATGTTTTATTTACTAAACCAACATGACAAGCCATTCTGAATGGTCAAAACTACAGTACCAAAAATGGACAAATGGCAAAATACTCCATAGATACTAGCTTTCGTCTTCATGATGAAATAGAAGGTTTAACTCCACCTATCGCCGTAAATCCCTGGCGGGATGAACTGCACTCCTTCCAAAAAGACTGGTCCCTAACATAGGTAGTCAGAGAGACTTGGAAGAAGAATGGGGAGGCCTGCCTGGCCGTGTGACACTAAAGGCTTTTAATAATAATAAGACATAATTTGACTCAGAGCATTATGATAAAGAATATAATCCTGCTTCTCTAATTAAATAAAAGACAAAAGACGAATAGTAGTAGAATATTCAAACTAGAAGTTGCGCGCCGAACTATCTTTCAACCCTTTTCATACGGCACAGTAATTCCGATCGTTCATCCGAGAAATTAGCCGATAAACTAGATTTAGGATACATTTATCTTCTGGCTGTCTATAATAGAGTAAGATCCCAGGGCCGCCAGACGTCACGTATTTTCTGACGAACCAAATGTGGGTTATTGAGTAGTGCTAGTATGTACTAAGAACGCATGCCTACTAGCTAACTTGCCTAGTGGGCCAATTTTCAGGTATCAGGTAATCAAGGTACATACAAATATTACTTACCTCACGTAAATTCTCCAAGCTGATTTTTACGTATATTTTAGGCAATATCCTTAAAAATATGTCGCCAATACTCCCAGACACTTTCCGTTGGCCGTATTGCTTTGCAGACGCTTTAAAGCTCCCGAAGGAATTAATTAACTTCACGTAAATTATGATGCTCCATTGTTTATATCTCCACCAGACAACTATTTTGAAACCTTTTACGAGAAGTCAGAGCGATCCAAGGGGCCAATCATCCCCTAGACTTCCGCATATTCGCAATCTGGCTCACTCTCATGCGCGTTGATAATACCCTCACGCTCCTACCCACAGTGGCATTAAAATTGAATTAAGGGGGATGATTGGCTCCTATGATCGGTCTGTCATCTGTCACAACTATTTTGAAACCTTTTACTAGAATTGAACATCATAATTTACGTGAAGTTGATTAATTCCTTCTCGAGCTTTAAAGCGTCTGCAAAGCAATACGGCCGACGGAAAGTGTCTGGGAGTATTGGCGACTTATTTTTAAGGATATTGCCTACAATATACGTAAAAATCAGCTTGGACAATTTACGTGAGGTAAGTAATATTTGTGTGTACCTTGATTACCTGATACCTGAAAATTGGCCCACTAGGCAAGATAGCTGGTAGGCATGCGTTCTTAGTACATACTAGCACTACTCAATAATCCACATTTGGTTCGTCAGAAAATACGTGACGTCTAGCGGCCCTGGGATCTTGGACTATAACTTTAGGAGTTCTGAATTTATGGAGTTTAAACATGCTAGATTAATTATCTAAAAACAAATGTACCTATTTATATTGGCTATAGTATCACATTAGTTTTACTAGTCAAGCAATTGTTTTTTCCGCTTTTGTCAGTGGAGCTATAATATACTGCCTGCTACTTCATCCCTTCTGATTACAATCTTTATTAAGGGTTTCTTAAGTCCTTATAGTTTTGCCACATTTGTCCGTCTGTGGGTTTTTAAGCTCAGTGACTCTTAGTATCAAAATCTTGTAATTTGATTGATATATTTATTTAATTGATATTGTTAAGTGGGGATAGTATTTTTTTTTACTTGCAGTCTCTCTGTACTACAGTCGGATAGATTAAAAAAAAATTGTGGAATTGCTTTAAAGTTCAAATTTTTTGTAAAATACCAATTTAGCCGATTGACTGAAGGTGTTCAGTGAATCGGCTAAATTGCTATTTTTGAATACGTGAAAAGATTAACGGCAGTAGTAGATACCTACGAATACTATACAATTAATAACTAGATAGGTATATGACGAAATTGAAAAGAAAATGATCACAGCTAAGTATACCAAATTCAGGGCTAAATAGTAAAGCAACGGGCGGTTGTCCGACAGGCACAGGGACGGTCTTTTTATCTTTCAGTATTCTACTCCTTTTGTTAATTACAAGTGTCTTGAAGAAATCACATAAACTCCTCATCCCGTGTCTGCTACGAAAGTTCATAATGCCCAAACTTCATTCATTTCAGCTATCTCACAACCTCTTACATAACATTTACTTCAATCTTCCACCCAAGAATCGATACACTAGATTCCTCCTCGGGTCGGAAAGGTCGCAAACGACACTACTTCAAAGACTCTTCTGTTCTTTCAACCGAGGATATAACACGAGTACGTCGTTTATCTCGATAGGACTTAATGGAATTAGGCTCTTATTTAAAAAATAAGCCGATCTAATGTTGTTTTATCCTCGTTGAATATCCGATACCAATATTTATTATTATGTTTGTAACAATATCTTACTAAATTAAGTTGCTAAGGATAATAATATGTATGCATTTGGCTTAAAAGGCTGTATAATATTGGCTTACCATAAAGGCGATAGTCTAGACCTAGGGAAATCTTCTTGGACAATTATTCAACTATTTGAAATTCCGCAAATATATTCGATAAGCAAATGAAATATGCATTTAATCATTTCAAAAATACAAACGTGATACATAATGCATTAGCTAATTCTTAATATCATTATAAGCTAAAAAAGAAAAAATCTTTTTTAGCTTAACTGAATGCATACGCAAACGTAAATCTCGGAAATCTGCTACCTCCACACGCTTAAATCGCTAGACCGATTTAGATTAAATTTGGTAAGGAGATAGTTTGAGTTCCGGGTAAGGACATCGGGTAGTGTTCATCCCGAAAATCATAAATTAGGACAAAGAACTGATATAATTTAACCCTTCGTAAGAAATAAATAAACAGATGGGATTACAAATTAGCTGCTCAAATTACTAATTCTACGCAGAAGAAGTTGAAGGCAAAAACTAGTTATATATATTATATATAGGATAAAATAACAGGAGGCATCGTCAGCAGGCCAATATCAACCAAACTATAAGAAGTTGAAGGCAAAAACTAGTTATATATATTATATATAGGATAAAATAACAGGAGGCATCGTCAGCAGGCCAATATCAACCAAACTATATGGAAGTTGGCGTAGAGGATACAAAGAAACATACATAATGCAGAATGTTGGCAAACTCGCAACACTAACAACAAAAACTAATATCTTGCCGTACGAGGTCTAGGGGAGCGCATGGAATGATGACACTGACAGTGGAGTTTCCATCTTTATATCAATCTCGGTAGATGTCAATATTACATGTTATCAAATAAGTAGACAGTAAATAGAGACGATGTAATTTAGAATCCTATTGTTATATTAGCGCAAGATTCAGATTTGCATGGCTGTGTTATGTGCATTACTGGCTTAGAGCCTTAGGATCAAACACTGGACAAAGACAAACAGGCTATTGCTAACGCAAAGACACTCAGGAATCCATAAGTCTGAGCTAGTCCTTTCAGGACGCCTCAAAAGACCATTGTTAAACTCACATATACCTTTATGAATTTTTTTATTTTACTATAAATCCAACGGTTTTAGCGCTTGTCATGTCATCATCATCTCGAATTTTAATTATTGTTTTCAAAAAACCACAAACTGCGTCGTTGGCCTAGTGATGATAAATGCTAATGCGGGGCAAGAGGTCCTGGTTTCGATTTTCAGATCGAGCAAAGCGTTATTGGGTTTTTCTAAGAAATTGTCAGAAGCAGCTCGGGAGTTTACATGAGCAAAATGTGGGTGTAAATTTATACCTACACCTGTCTAACCGTTCAGGGACGACAGGCGTGATGGGATCATCATCATCATCATCAACCCATTAACGTCCCACTGCTGGGCACGGGTCTCCTCTCATTTGAGAGGGATTAGGCTATAGTCCACCACGCTAGCCTACTGCGGGTTGGCAGACTTCACATGCCATCTAGAAATCTCTCAAGCATGCAGGTTTCCTCACGATGTTTCCCTTCACCGTTTGAGCATGTGATAAATACGCACATAACTTCCGAAAAGTCAGTGGTGCGTGCCCGGGTTCGAACTCAAGACCTTTGACATGTCAGTCCACTGGTCACACCACTAGGCTACCACAGCTCTCAGCGTGATGGGATGTTATGTTAAAACTCGTACGTGTATTACAGACTACAGTTAATAATAATAACAGGATATTACCATTTCGGACAGAAAGTTCCGTAACCAATTTGCTGAACAAATTGTGACTGGCCGTAAGCCCACCGAATGACGGACAATATTTTACCACTGACATAACCGTACCCACGCATATAAATAGTTTTTATCCGAGTGAAACATTTGATAGTAAACAAAAGTAGGGGAGACGTCAACTGGGTCGCCATGGGGGCTACTGTAGCCATCAATTGTATGATTATCTTTCCTAATCCCATACAATATTACAGGAAATCCGTGCAGTCTTTGTGAAATATAGCTAATATTTCACAGCCTATTCTTTCTTTTCCCTTGGAAGATATTAATGTTGGTTGAATGTTGTTTAACATTAAACAACATTCAATAGTTAGAGACAAATCTATGTATTTTCCAAATACAAATACTGTATTTAAGTCTTATTTTAACTTTTGTAAGTCGAGCCAAAAGGACCAATGCCTGAAAGACCAATTTAATTACGCTTAATTTTAACGGTTTATGCATGATAACGAGCTCTATTAATTTGTGAAGTTGAGTAAAATCTAAGCTATGATAACCTAGTCATATGACCAGTAGACTGTGAAGTTAAAGGTCCACCACTGACTTTTCAAAGTCACGTGCGTATT
This sequence comes from Craniophora ligustri, assembly GCA_905163465.1. Lineage (NCBI taxonomy): Eukaryota > Metazoa > Arthropoda > Insecta > Lepidoptera > Noctuidae > Craniophora > Craniophora ligustri. The sequence goes on along the minus strand of LR990978.1, from coordinate 9,199,820 downwards.
TATCACATGCCTAAACGGTGAAGAAAACTGCGAGAAAACCTACATGCGTACGAGATTCTCTCGATGGCGTGTGACGTCTGCCAATTTGCACTAGTTTAGCGGAGCGGACTATAGCCTTATCTCTGTCAATCGAGATGATAGCTATGCCCAGCAGTGGGACATATTTGAATGATGATGAGTAATAACTAAATACAGCAACAAACCAAAGCCAATGAACAACAAAAATTAGAAAATAGCACTTGGTCTAATAATATATAAGCGCTATGATAAGCATCTGTTCGCTTTCCCTAATATTCCCAGATGAGAATACAGAGTACATTTCCATTTACAACCCGATAAACAGACCAGATTGCTTTGGGCGATCGTATCCTCAGAATATTGCCAAGTAATTGTTTCTTCAGTAAATATTGAATGAACAAACACGGGTTCATTACATTTTTGTTATAGACTTGTATGAGAAATGACATTAAGGACCAAATGTCATGGGTCTTTTGTATTACTCAGTGTCATAGTTTTCTTATTATAGAGAGGTTGGCATAGATAGGGTATTTCAATTACTAAGAGCTTCACATCATTGGATACGGTTTCTTATGAAAAAATACTGTGTACAGTATATAGTACTACAGGATCCCTAAAGGGGTCAAGCCTGTGATAGTTAATCAATTGCGATATTCGATCAGTCATATATGGATGCATGCTGTGGTTTCCTTTGAATGAAGTCAGACAAGGAAAAATGTATTTTAATTGGATACATGTTTGTGATATGTAAGTAAATTTCATTAGAACGCCCAATAAAATAAATAGAAAACATATTACAACTATAATATATAATTTCTCATTAATAAACCTAAAACGGTATGTGACGACCCGATTAGCCCAGCGGTAGTCAACGCTGCCTTCTGTGCTATGGGTCCCGGGTTCGAATCCCAATAGGGACAAATGTTTGTGTGATGAGCAATAACATTTGTATTCGAGTCATGTGTGTATCTATGTATGTATTTAAAGGCAGGAGGTGAGAAAACGTCCATATGCTACGGAAACTGCTTACCATCAGCTTATTTGCTTGTAGATTATAATAATATATTAATATATAATTTGGTCCTTTTGTACTCCGTAGTACTTAATTCGTACAAAAATGAGTTGGCCTATACTGCCGTGTTAACAAAAAAGGGCACAACTAACATTTTTATCGAAATTGAGTTATACACATATTCGGAATCAGGAAAAAAAGGCCTATCTGCTCAATTTTTTGTGTATTTCTAGCAATAAAACAAACAAAGATAGCTTAAGCTTAAAGGGCACAACTGCACCATTTATTAAGATTTTGTATAGAAAAAGGTCACAACGTGATATATGTCTTCTACTTCATATTTATGTTTTTAAAATATTTAATAGAAAAGGCATAATTGGCGCATGCCAAATATGAAGGGCATATGTGGCAATTGTGCAATTTTTTTTATACCGACACATTAGCAAGAAATCTAGAAGCAAAGTCACAACTGGCAGTTGTGTCTTTTCTATTTACCCTACGCTTTAAATTTTATACATAAAAATAGGCACACTGGCGGTTATGCCTTTACTATTTAACATTTCTAAAGAGGGATGAAGTGCGGTGAGCGAGATACGCGAGAGATTACGCCAGTTGTGCCTAACGTGTCACGACGAGTCCACGCATAATTTAATTTTTTTTTAATTTTGTTAAAATATTTTAGAAGATACTTTTTTTCAAAGAAATTTGATACATAGTGCCATTACTAGTAATAAGAAGTTGATTCTAGTTTATGATTGTGTTAAAACTACATAGTAGTTGATTGATGACTACATTGCTATTTGTTATTTTATTATTTTAGCCCGAACTGTCCCAAAATTGAGCAAAGGCCTCCCCCCTCTTCTTCCATGCCAGTCGGTTGCACGCGACTGTGGTTGAAATTTATCCAAATTGTCCCGCCACCGACGACTTGGGCGTCCTCGTCGTCGCCTGGAAGTGGGATGCCACTTAGTTGTTATTGCAGCCCAGTTCTGGTCTGGCATGCGGCTAATATGGCCTGCCCAGTCCCACTTAAGTTTGGCAGCTTTCTGGGCGACGTCGGCGATCTTAGTTTTGGAGCGCAGTATACTGTTTCGGATCCGGTCGGTCAATTTAACTCCCAGAATACGCTCCATTGCTGTTTGGCAAACCTTGAGTTTGACCTTTTGACTTTCTGTCGAAGACCAAGTTTGGGCACCGTAAGTAAGAATGGGGAGGATGCATTTGTCCATTAATTTCCTTTTATGTTTCATAGGGACCCTTTCATGAAGGTTTTTAAGGACCAATAACTCCTCCAGGAATTTTCAACTCGTCTTTCAACTTCCTTGTCTTGTCTTGCCTGAAAAAAGACTATTTGGCCCAGGTATAAGTATTCTTGGGCATGCGCTATTTCCACGCCATCGACTTTATTTGGTCTCTTGGTGCTATTAGACATAACTTTGGTCTTTGACATGTTCATCTCTAGGCCAACCCCAAGGCTGGCGAGTTTAAGATCCGCGAGCATTGTGCCGAGTTCTGCTGGTGATGTTGAGAACAGCACAATGTCATCAGCAAAGCGCAGGTTCGTCAGTCTTCGCCCTCCGATATCGATTCCTTTGTTTGCCCATCTGTCAGCCAGCTTGCGGAAGACGTCCTAAGGGGTGTTAGTGAAAAGCTTTGGAGACAGAGGATCTTTCTGTTTGACCCCCTTGTAAATGTTAAAAGTTGGCCCGGTTGTGTGAAGATGGATTGTTGCTGTACTACATGTGTTATAATAATTATTAATGTTTCTGAAAACTAGGTTAGTTTTCTTTATTTTGATAAATATTGTTTATATTTCCTACTTGATTTGGTTGTGTTACTTGATTTTTTATGGAAAATAATTTTGTGCTAAGACGCATTTCTAGTAATAAAAATTATAGTCGGGGGGGGGGGGGGGGGCAATTTTGTAGCTCAATTTTAATTCGAGATTTTGATTAAAATGTTAATTACTTAGTTAATTATTATAGTTTCTAATTATGATTGAAGGTTCCTACTTTAATAATATGATATTTATTTTGTTAATTTTTTGAAATAAACGTCTGATTTTCTTGTAACTACTTTATTTTATTCATTAAGAAGTTACCTCTACTTCTCTACTTAATATTGACGGACCAGATTCTAATGAATTTTTAATGAACCTCAGGCTCTAGACTATCTGTGTAGTGTAGAGCTTGAGAAAGTTCATAGGCTAGTTTTTATTCCGAAATTTCCACGGGAACGGGAACTAAGCGGGTAAAACCGCGAGGCACAGCAAGTTTCTAATATTTTACTGTATAAATCTCTATGAATAATAATACAGTGAAAAGGCACAATTGAATATATGTGCCTTTTCATTGTAACATTATAAAAAAATCCTCAAAATTTTACATTAAAAAGGCACAATTTGTTGTTTGTGCCTTTTAAACGTAATATTATAATGTATAACTTAATTTTTATGTTAAGATGAAAAAAAATAAGCTAATTATCTATTTTATGCATTAAAATAAAATAAAAAATATACTATGGTCTTATATGTACTATATAAATGCAAGTATTGCCATTCGCAAAATTTCGGAAAACATAGTTTATGGGTGTTTTTTTCAATAAAAACTAAAAAAATATTCAAACTCTATTTTCTCAATATTTACTGAATGTTAGTTATGCCCTTTTTAATTAAGACGGCAGTATATACAATATTACGGACACCAGAGGTACGAACAAAATATTTTCTAATATAAAATTCCTACAATCTTGGTTCTGAGGAATTTCGTCGAAATATCCCTCAGGACACGAGTTGTACAAGTATTTCAATTATAGCAGAATTTGATAAAAAAAAATCTGAAGAAATTTTATTGCTAGAATTTTGTACAAAGGTAATATTATCGTCGAAAAATAAGAGAAATAGCGGCTTGCGAGAAACTAGACCAGTGCTAATGGCTTTGATAATAATAAAAAGTAAAAAAATATAGTAGAATGAAACCTATTGGAAAGGGAAGAGATAACAAAAATTAAAGGAAAAAAATTACGGGCGATCTGAGGTCGGGAAGCGGATGGGGTTGCGTTGTTAAGGTTAAAAATCGGTTTATCTCGATTTCCGGCAAAACTAGGAGTCGATATCTTTATATTTATCTTAGATACTTTAGTATACAATCCCTAGGGATTGTAATAGAGTACCTGCTGTTGCACCTGCAATGTGCAAATAGATTAAAACTGCGACTAGAACCGAATTCACAATAAAACAAAAAACCACTATAAAATTAACGTGAAATTTAAATTCTTTGGGCTTCGGACCCTTCGGTACATTATCGGCTGCACATTCGATATTGTATAGAATTCTTAGGCAAAGTATAAAATTGATAATATTTCATACGTTGCCTACAAGTTATAGGTATTCTATACATTGGCTAGGTATTGTATAGAATACCGGATTATACAGATTACCGGTAACATACATTTTATTTCAAGTCTTATTTATGTTGTGAAGGAAAGCGTTATTGAAATTAATTAGCGCCATCTCTTCTACTACCTAATTATGATTACTTAAACACTTTGTCATACGGGCACATGTTTCTAGACCCGTGTCATAAGTTCCCCGACCGGCAGAGGGCGCTTACGGGGTAAAGTTTACGAGCTCGCACCAGAGGGGCGGCAGTATAAAAGGCATTTAATTAAAACAACATACATATGTAATTTTAACTGGGCAACTCCATTAATTTAATGAAATTACCTTTTCACTCTAGTAAAGTTAGAATGGTTTGTAAATAAATAAAAGTTTTATCTAGCTGTGAAAGCTCAGTGGATTGTGAAGATAAAGGTTTCTAGTTCGACCTCAAGGATAGCACCATTGACTTTTCAAAAAATGATGTCTATTTGCATGAGGAAGAGGATATGGTCTGAGAGCTGATAGACATTTTTGGGTACCTAGGTAATAGGTATTTGAGGCATTTTGAAAAATTATCAAATAACTTTTCCATGTTATCCTAATACAGTAATGCAGACCTGGCGAACGAGTATGGGTTGTTAAAAGACCGCTACCCAGCCAGGTCTAAATTACTATATTAGGATAATATGGAAGTTATTTGACAAATTTTCAGAATACCTCAAATACACAAACACGTCTCCCAGCTTTCTATCTAATACATTTATATTCCTAGCTGGAAGATTATTGGCCAGTAATAGCATTGTCAGAGAATAAAGTCCCAAATAAATACATATTAATAAAAACTGATCTGAATTTAAACATTTTCAGTCTACGTTTCAAAATTAGAGACACAGTCATAAGACCCCGCTGTTTCATCAATCTTACGCCTCTCACTTGACGCGAAATAAAAGATAAATTATATTTATTTCTGTAAATAGATCTTTTGAGGACACTTTCAAAAGTAATATTTAAGGTATTTTTAGGATCTAGATGGCTTTGGCATTTCTTGAGTGATATCTGAGAAGAATTATCGAAATGAACTCGGAGAATCACGGTATTTCTTAAGGTCCAATGTAGGGCAACGTCTGAAATAACTTTAAAAAAAAAGCAGCTTTTTGTTGGCTTGACCCTGCTGACTGTTTATTCCCTTTAAGTAACACTGTTAAAATATGTAACAGTGTGACTGAACACGAAAAATATAAACCCTACCTTTGGAATTAATAAAAGTAGTATTTTTTCAATAACGGTGTTACGAAAAAAGTTTCCTTATGACACAGTGTAAATCAGAGGGAATATTTTTTCTCAATCAGTTATATTGATCCATATTGGTGTTATTTGGTGTGACTTATCAGGAAAAACAAGTCGCATTACATCACAATGTTATTGAACAGTCAAACTGTTAAAATTCAAACGGACTTCATACACGAGCAATAAACAAATCAACACAAGCATCACCAAACGAAGTTCTAGTCAACACGTAACCTAGTTAGATTTATTAACCATATTCGCAACGACAGAGGGGGGTACTTGGGGTGGCACTAATTAATTTATTTTTAATTGATATCAATTGCAAGGAGACCAGTCGTCCCTTACCAATTAGATTCCAGAGGCTATTTATAATTCTAATATACTTATTGGTTAACCTAGTTTTTTTTTTAATACACTATGGACAAAGCATGGATGACACGTTAATTGTTTTTAGTAGTCATGTAATGCAAACGTGTTTAGTAGTTTTATGTTTTAAAATCGTAGATACTAATAAATTGAAATAAATACAATGATAATAATTTTGATGTTATCCAGTTACTGCGTATATTATTACAAACGACTTTATTGGCGTAGTGGCTGAGCGATCGGCTTGTACTTTACGAGTTGCGGGTTCGATCTCCGCACGGCGCAAATATTTGTACGATCTACGGGTTTTTTTCTGGGCGTGTGTATGTAAAAAAAATTTCTAAACGCACTCACGACACAAGAAAAAATTCCAGCTTGGGACAAAGTTGAAAAAAAAATAAATACGCATAAATATATAGTTAGGTTTATTTACTAGTTTACAAATTGAAGTCACCCTTCTGCAAACAAATTCTTTACTAACTCTTTCTAAGTCCCGTTTAAAAATTCATTAATGATCTAGTTGAAGTAGTAATTCTATATTTACGACGTTCCGATAACAATTTCGCTGGTATTTAATATCTTAAGTGCTTTTGTAATAACTCATCTATGGAGTTTTATTGAAATGACAAAGTATCTATATCGCTCAGTTTTAGTGACATAGGAGCTGAACTGACACTAAAATTTTAGATAATGGATCGTTTGTAAGACATTCTGTTAGTTTATGTCTGGGTAGAATGTAGCCAGACCAAAAGGAATTTATTCATTTGCCAAAACAACATAGTATTCATTTCTGTCACAGCTTTATAATCGTATAACTATGTAAACGTGTATGACTAAGTTTGATTAAAAATTCTCAACAAAATATAGCCTATAAGTAGCATTAGGACAAAAGAACAAATAATGGATTTATCAATACTTAAAAAAAACTAAAGATTTTATTTGAACATCCATGAAGGAACTGATGACCTTTGAACGGCTGAATTGATAATCATAAATCATAGCTCATCAGACACTCTCGGTCGAGTCACCTTTTAAACAAAAATATCTCAATCGAAATTGTTTATTCTTTAGGAGCTATGCCACTGACAGACGAAGGTATCATTTTAGGAGCTACACCACTGACAAACAAAGCTATACACAGACAAGATACTTGCATGTGTTTGTATTTTTGTTCATGCGTTTTTGTGTCCCTGTGTGAGTAGGACGTCAAAATTAGGTCACATTTAAATTAAACAAAGTTGATTAACTTTGAAGGAGAATAAATTAAATCTTATTTATATTTAGAGATACAAAAGTTTCAAACTGAAATACATAAAATGTTAATCAAGGTTCAAAGCGTCACAATCAATAGCCCAAGTCGCGAACTTTATCCGAAGAACCAAAAGCGCATAACTTTTTAGGACACAATCTCGTTTCTATAATTTCTAATACATTTAACCCTATACCGATTTCTGGACAGAAACAAGGTATTGGGAGCGTCCTTGATTCGGTTACTCGGTAAAATGTTCTTTCATCAAAACTAAGCGGACTGGGAATTTCACCCGTAAAAGCTAGAGCCATATTTTACTTGAACAGCGCACGATGACTATCGGATTTCACATTCGACATGAAGGAAAGTATTCGCCTGGTTAGTGGGATACTGTGTAAGTATATTTTTAAGACTAGCTTACTTCAAAAACAAATTATAGTCACTTCATTGTCCGTTCATCAGGTCACTTAACTTGATGGTAAAAAGGGACTGTATAAAATCAAGCTTCTATACCAATGTAATAAAAACTAGAATGTCAAAACCTATAAACTTTAAATTCACCTAAAACCATGAAATTTGTCGAGAAGAAACATATCAGACCTTATAAGTATAAAGGAAAAAAAACATAACATAAACATATCGGGTTTTTACAATAAGCAATGTTTGTGCTTATCTAAAAACCAAATTCCCAATTCTGCATATCGTTAATACCTATATCCTTTATGACTTAATTGAACAGCTGCCTTTGGAACAGCCACATATGTACTGTAACTACGAAGTTAACAGAAGTTATTGGTCAACGCCTATTTACATTTGATGTCTTGTTCAAACACATTTAAAGGTCCTAAAATTATGATGTAACAACCCTCACGGGTAGCGTTCAACTGAGCATAAAATGAAGGAATGAATTTTATGCTCCAAGAAATAAAACAGTATTGTATGTCTGACGTTAATGGAAGTTATGTATGGAATGTCCTTTTGATCCGACATTAGAAGTAAATAATTAAAATCATTTAACATCTGCCTACTTCGCATCACATTTTCAACCCTCTTACTATTACGATAGCAGCTTATGAGGAAGGTTATGCTCTTATTCCACCAAGCTGACTGTCGAGAAAATCCTTCAAGCATGAAGTCTCCACGATGTATTCCTGCATTATCGAAGCGATTGGTAATAAATACGCTATGATACATGAATTTGAAGTCGTAACTTGGATTCAAACTCCAATGTACTATGACCTAGCAATCTATGGTCTACCACTAAGCTACCACTGCTACACACAGAATTGAAAAGTATTTATGTATACGACTGCATCTCATTCTATATATTTTAATATTCGCTCTACTTCTTAGACCCGGAGTCCAAAAGTCCAACATAGAAAATGTTCGATATAGATATCTATTACCTAATTGAGACAACAAACGAATTGCGAGGGTAGTGAAGTGATGGAGTACGTACTTATGTAGTATTATTATTAGTAATTTATTTAGTGAACCGAGAATTTCTATATATATACGCCCAACCGAATGTGACAAAAACATTACAGTTTCTCGTTAGGTTTTTCCAGCATCGTATTTATACCCTTAAAATCAAACTTTTGGTACAAATAAGGCAGTAAAATACATCTAGTAGTTTAGTAAAGACTAGTAATATACACCCACATTTCGCCAGTATGGTTTTAGGCTTGCCTCTTATTGATATAAGAGGCAAGCCTATTCTGATAAACCGGGCACTAATCCAAACTCCGAGCTGCTACTGAAAATTTCATCGAAAATCCCCATTAACACTACTTGACCTGGGGAACGAACCCCAAGACACCTTACTCGGCAGTCGTACTGACGACGACTAGACAAACGAGGCAGTAAGCAGAGTAGAGATTGTTCCTTAATTTGAATAATTTGCATAGCTATAACGAGGAAAAACTAACAGTTATATGAAGGCAATGACCTCATTGTTCTTGTTTAGGATACGGAGACGGGCAGACTGCTTGTTGACGCAAATGTTCTACATTGCATTGTTAACACTACGAAAGTTTAGAATTCTGAAGAAATTATTTATTGTGAAAGAATTTCTCGGAACTATTTCCACGTATACTAATAAAACTCGGGCAAGCAACTCCACTGCTACGGAGCTGAGCAATCAACAAGCTCAGATTATTGATGTTCACAGCTATCTGAAAACTTCAAGTGAACAGCCAATATCTACCAAGCTCAAGTTACGTAATCTGTGAGTAATTGTCTGTCAAAATGTATAAATCCTATTTCTCTAACGCTGCCATAAATGACAAAGACCATTATAAAATATGAAGTCTTGAATGGCATATTCATTAAAAACTTGACATTTAATAATGCTATCTTTCTCGTCTTAAAGTTGCCGTATCTACGCTAAAAGATTACTAACTTTTAGGATAAGACGCGAAGTTTTAATACCTTCCCGATCTAAATGAGAGGAGATTGTGGGATCTACGAGAACCTACTACTTTTAAACCCCTCTACAGTCTAACATTCAGAACTTTATCGCTGCGGTAGTTAGGAATGTACTTTTGATTGGAAGCAATTAGAGCTATTTCTATTTTTGATCACAACAATGTACTAAGCTGAGGAAACGTATGGAGTAAAACAATAGAACACGAGGATGGGTGCCAAATTAAGTGTTTACTTTCAAAATAGTGTCAATCAAATAAATTCCTCATCCAATTTAAATTATCTTGATTCACTTCGAATGTTTTAACGAGGTCGTTAAAATATTTATGTCCGCACCCATTTAATCGATGAAAATACCTGATAAATGTTCTGCAGTTCAATCCAGAGTTTTAGAGAGAAACCGGTCTGAGTATATGAACCTTATAGATCTTATGTAGGGCGAGTCTTTTGGTACTAATCGAGTATAAATACACAAAATCGGAGCATATAAGTTCATAGAGAAAAAAAAACGATAATAATTTACTCAACCTAGCAATCAAACACGCACTTGGGTCCGATCATCAATTGACGCGCGAAAGAACATTATAAAAACTCATAAAAGAATATATAATGTTTACTTTGGATAATACTAAGCTAGCAAAGCGACTCCAAACATCGGAAACTCAAATTACTACGATAGACAACAAAGTTTTAAGTAGGAAACTTAACCTATTTCCTGTACTTTGGGAATCAGGCTCAAAGATCGAATTGCAAGCGGCTCTCGGCATCGATATAAAATCCCCGAAAGGATTTGAAATCTCATCCGAACTTACCCGAACATTTCTTTGTAGGGAAATCGAGACGATGAAGGTTGGGATCGCAATAAAAATCACAGAAAATCGGATTTATTCCAATAGCAAGCTTACGGATAAACTGGAAAAAAATATCACTGCGTTGTTTATATAACACACGCGACAATATTAGAGTATGAATAAGCTGTAGAGTACAGAAGTAGTTGTTGTACCTGCTACAACTAGGTTTTTGGGACATCCGTCAAAAGCTGTAATATTTCATAACGTGCGCACTAATAAAGCACCCAGTAAAACACTAAGAAAATGAAGCTGATTCAAAAAATTTACTACCAAAGTGGAATATAAAAAAAAATTGTAGCTAGGTACCTAGTTTCATTAGATAGATATAAAAAAATGAGTAATGATTCCTGATGGTATGAAAGTTTCATATGCACTATGTACATTGTCTTAATATACCTCAACATTGCACATCATGATCAACCCATTTACTGTCCCACTGCTCGGCACGGGTTTCCTCTTGTTTGAGAAGGATTAGGCTATAGTCCAACACACTAGCCTAGTGCGGGTTCACAGTTTCACACGCCATCGAGCAAATTTCTCAGTCATTCAGTTTTCCCTGTGATGTTTTCTTTCGTCGTTTGAGGATGTGATAAAAACAGGCGTAACTTCGATACGTTATTAATGGGTGCCTCGGGAACTTATAATAATTTTTGAGCTTGTAGTCACACCACTAGGATATCAGAGCTTTTACACAGTTTGTCTTATTCATACTTAAAGAAAGAAATTCCCGGGATGGTCGGGACAGGCGTCATCTATCAATCGCGACAGTAAACATGGGCTACAATGTGTGTACAGCTAACTTGGACGATACCTATAAAATTGGGTACAAGAAAGACATAAGTAAGAATTTATTCGGAACTAAACCGAGCCTAAACCTATAAGAAAATCTTTGTTTTTTACGTGTGTTAATACCTTTTCCTTTTTTATTTCTTCCTGTCCAGGATGGACTAAAATAACAGTTTATTTCTTCACCCGTTTATCAATAAATAAAAAGGTATAGTTATAGAACTATCACGATCATCTAACGACCATAAAGATATAAGACGATAGATATAAGACGGACTTATGTTTAAATTGATGAGTCTGAGAAAAGTAATTACTTATCACATAACTATATCATAAAATAGTCGTCAGCTGCTGAGCATACTATGATTTATGATATTTTACGCCATTCATAGCATTGTTATCTCTATCACATTTCAGACAGAAAAACTCAATACTTACCACATAATTCAAAACAACAATAAAATGGAATAAATCCTTATCGAAAAGTATGACGTCTGAAAAAAAAACTCACGTAGATATTCCATACATATAGTGAAGCCCCGCTTCTGTTTCAAACATTGCGTGTTCAAAAACAATAAAAAGTTTTCCACAGTTGGTCATAATGGGTGCTAATAAAAATATGATGAAAGGAGAATATAAATCGGCAAAAAATATTTTCTTTTTCAAATCGCCTTCTGAATGTTTCTATGATAAACCAGGTCGGTACTTAAGAAGTTGTAAACTTAGAACGATCAGCGACATTAGTTAATTACCAAACTGTTTTGACAATTAAATAAGCAGGTTAATAGACACCAAACGTCATCACTAATAAGAAAATATAACATCTGGAAACCTTGCAAAATATCGGCGCATTCCTATACATCTATAATTTGCTAATAATATGTTTTATATACCATATACCATTAAACCAATTGAAATTAAGGTAATCGCAGTCACGAATCAGGAATTCAGAACTTAAACCTGGGTCTGCCAACGATAAAGAACCCAATCAGTAGAAAATTAACGCATATAACTCAATCGAAGCTGTCGAGGATACTACTGCTAACACATCTGAAGTTTATCCCTTGAGGCCTAAAGGATAAGTTAAGATTGGTATAGGATAGGAACACACGAAATAGTTTTCACAAAACTATATGTGAGATAAGATGCTTAATATATAAAATTCACGTATGTATTACTATTAGGCTTAGTTAGACGTGTATTGCGTATCACGTAGCCACACTCCACCGATGACGGCAGTAAGTCCCATGGGGGCAATCTATCTTCATATATAGAATCCATTTCAGTTACAGCTTGTGGAAGGAGGTCGTCTGGAAAAGTTATACGAACTACTGCTATATCGGGTGGTATACGAACTACTGCTATATCGGGTGGTATACGAACTACTGCTATATCGGGTGGTATACGAACTACTGCTATATCGGGTGGTATACGAACTACTGCTATATCGGGTGGTATACGAACTACTGCTATATCGGGTGGTATACGAACTACTGCTATATCGGGTGGTATACGAACTACTGCTATATCGGGTGGTATACGAACTACTGCTATATCGGGTGGTATACGAACTACTGCTATATCGGGTGGTATACGAACTACTGCTATATCGGGTGGTATACGAACTACTGCTATATCGGGTGGTATACGGATAGCGATCAAATGCGTGTTTTGTTCTAGTTAATACTCAAGAGCAACTTCATGAAACAGGCTTAATCAACACATCCACAATGACCATTTTTTATAATGCCAAAAAGTTTCAGGACTCTTTCGCCGCGCCGTGCTTCATCTGGAAAGTCAGTGCGGACCAAACTTGCATATACCTGCCCTTTTGGCCAGGACTCGTGAACACTACTACCTCAAGGGAATCGGTATTAGCGTTCATCAGTGTGAAAAAACATTCTTAATAATGAAGTGTTTCGTAATACGCATTAAAATCATACTTTTCCAATCACTAAACCAATAAAGTTGTATCTTGAAGATTAATGTTGACAAATCTTTAACTTTGTTAATGAAATTTGGCCATCTGAGTGATGGGTAAATTTCATTAACAATCAATTCAATTACCTGGTCCTTTGGATAGAAAGAGCAATTAAATTGCTTTTGCGTCTCTGAAGAATAGTGATCGAGACGAGAGCTCTAACCCTAAACAAGAGTGGGTAACACAATAAGAAGTAGGGAAAACAGAAAGACGTCGCAAATCAATTTATCTACATCACATAGTTATTCAAGGCGCGAACCGGTAGCGCAGCAAGCCACAAGATATGAGCGATAATCTAATGACATACCTAATTTGGTAGAACGTTTGGTGTGGAAAGAAACTGTGTTGATTGTATCTGTGCATACTTAAATGGAGATTTCGACAGTGTTGATGTGGTATTTTAAAGAAGCTACGCACAAAAAATAGCCACAAGAAATAGTGTTCAAAAGCCGCGTCCAAATTGTTATTTTGTATTATCGTGCACTGTTGTCGTTTACATACAGGGCAGATTTATTCTTTGTGTGATTTGTGTACATACAAATGACGTTCAAACGTTTATTATTTTCCCACTGCTGGGCACAGGTCTCCTCTCGCTTGAGAGGGATCATAGTCTAACACGCGAGCTTACTGCGGTTTGGCAGAGTTCACACGCCATAAATAAAAACTCTGAAGCATGCAGGTTTCCTCACGATGTTTTCCTTCGCCGTTAGAGCATGTGATAAATACGCATTTAACTTCCGAAAAGTCAGTCGTGCCTTGGGTTTGAACTCAAGACCTTTGACATCTCAATCTACTAGTCACAGCACTATTTATTTATTTATCTTATAAAGTAATAAAATGTTCCACAAAACTGTACAAACAGTTTGACTGTGGAATCAAGCTCTCTCATTAGTATAGTATACATAATATACTGTCTAATTGGAGATTTACTCAGCTCTCAGGCAATGACAATAGTGACATTAACATTGTATTTATTTAAGTTGCAACGAAGATCCAAATGTACCGTTCTTTTAACCCTTTGGTGATTCATTTTCCCAGAATAGGGATAAATCTTTGTTTATAAAGAATATATCTGTGTTGGCAATGAGTTTGGTACAAAACAGTGAAATGGGCAATAAATAAAGTTTATAGAAGCAACTTACTCAATTCCAGTTAGGTATTGGAGATAACTAACATTAAATCAACAAACTATTATACTGTAAGTCTGGCTCAAATAACACATAAGACCTTTTTAGTGCTTTTATCTTTTCGGATAAAAAGACTTAATCTGGATGTCGTAAATTTTGGAAGTTGGTCTGTTTTAAATTCTGTAGATTACGTTAAACTTTCGTTTTTATCGTCAATTTAGATAGAATAGCTAAGTGTTAACCCTAAGGCCATGTGATGTGGACTAAAAAGCTGGTTTAAATAATGTTACTACAACAATTTGCTACTGCCGTTAAGTCTAATTTTATCTATTGGAAGATTACGCTCAATGCGATTGAACACGGTCCTATCGAGTTATCCAGAGCTAAATCTAGGATACATAACGAGTAGTAGTACAAGAAGTCACGTAGCTTAAGAATATACCCTATTAGGCTTATCTTTAACGGCCATCTTTATTGAATCTGGAGCGTTAATAAGTTTACGCGCGTTTATCTTTTGCTTTGAACCACAAGAGAGTTCACTGCGTAGCTTAAGTTTTATTGACCTGCCTTCTTTAGAAAGTATTGCAACAATATTACGTATAATATATAAACAGCTATATTTTCGGCACAACAAGACGCAAAACAAGTTTCTAAGATCGAAACGAATTGTTCGCTATAAAAATGAAGTGTGGGGGAAAGGGACGAATTCCGAAATAGAAACTATTATCATCCGAAAAGTCAGGCGAGTTTATCGATCGAGTTTATTGGTTTACTGTAGAACTGTACGACGGAGTTATATTAATATACTAGAAAGCCCAGGAAATATTATATCGGAAACGCGGTCCTTGTGTCAGCATTTCTATTTTTCTTTTCAAAAGAATATTCGAGGTCTGATGCCTGTTTGTTACATTTCCTTTAAGAGAAAATCACTCGGCGTATTTTTAATTAGAATTTTAGTTATATACCATTTGTAGTCATGGATAATTTCAAATACAATTTTATGAGTCCTTTCTCATTATCACCGCTGAGATTTCATGCCCTTCGTGCCCCAACACCTACACGTCGAGAGACCTTTGGTTTGCCATTGAAGATGCCGTAAATGTGGCATCATTCTGGGCTCGTCAGACTTAATGGCCATATTTACTTAAATGTGGGTATTAAATTTGACGACATTCATGTTCCATCGACACGAAGAAGAAGAAGACCGCTGAGATCTTTATAAAAAACGAAATATATTCTAAAATGTTCATGTGCTACGACACAAATACAATATATTAAGCGGAAATCCGCGACCGACAACTTCGCCAGTAGTAACATTGTAGTCAAACACGTTGATAGCCATAATAATAATATCTCTATGATTAGCAATTACAATACATTAACAACCTTCAACTTCTGGTTATGTACCTACGTCTGCAAATTATGGTCCATAAACTATAGATTTATAGTCTATTGCAAAATTTATGTATTGACAATACGAGTTGATAGATAAAGCGTACTTACTATGTTGGGTAATGTTAATGGAAAATACACATATAAACTCACGCCTTTTTCCCATGGGGATAGGGAGGAAATTACAGTATGCCACGCGCTACGGTCCTTGCATACCACTTTTACCTCGTCCACATTGATACATCTTGTCTTGCATGCGCCCCGGTTACGAGTACTGCGCACCTTACTGTTTTGAAGAACTCCTTCAAAAATATTTATTAATTAGATCGGAACATATGAAGCAAAATGAGCATAAGATTATAGATAAAATACATTTGACTACACTCCCCTTGCTGGCTTACCACCTTTTGTACTTTTGTTCCACTCACCCACCCTTACATTCACACACACACAAACACACACATACATCTATATACACTCACACATACACTAATACAGACTCATTTTTATTAACTCTCTGTAACTAAATTAACTTGTTACGAATGCCTTTCTTGGGTGAAAGAGACTAGCCTCCACGACACAGGGTATCCTAGTGTGGAGACTAGTGCTCCATGTACATTGTATCCATAAT
This sequence comes from Craniophora ligustri, assembly GCA_905163465.1. Classification (NCBI taxonomy): domain Eukaryota; kingdom Metazoa; phylum Arthropoda; class Insecta; order Lepidoptera; family Noctuidae; genus Craniophora; species Craniophora ligustri. The sequence goes on along the minus strand of LR990978.1, from coordinate 9,183,317 downwards.
TTTTGAACAATAAATTTTTATTATTATTATTATTATTTGACTCGTTGAAATACGTTCCAGAACTATATACAAATGCGTCAACATTGTAACGTTGGATTCAATAAGTATATTGTGGGATAGTGGTGTCTAAACTAGACTTGGGCTTGTATTTCAGAACACCAGTTCTCTGCAGGTTACATTTCATACGCTAAATCATTGTATGTCACATATTTTAGATTGTTAGAGAAGGATGTCGCTATTGAACCAGTAGAGCGTTGTCTCTCTTTGACAACCTGATTGAGATAACTCAACACGTTGCAGTAGATTTCCGTTCTAAGTATCGTCTTCTAACTTCAGCGATAGGAATATCAATAAACCGTTGAGTGAGTAAGTGAGAAAAATTCTGATAAAAATAATAAAAGGAATTGCTTTGGAAGTAGTGGGTCAATTTAGTTTGACAGATGACATTTGTTACACAATATGGCACTATCACTAAATCCGTCTTCGTGACCTTATGATATTTAAGCTAAATGTCAGTACAATACATAAATCACAATGAATCGGATACAACAAGAATATTAATATTTATAGTAAATAACATAACATTCCTTTCTAGTTAAGGTCTAAACAAGTTATTGCTATTTGCTATTGTCATTAAGAATGTAAGATTATCCCTGCCAAGTAATTAATACCAAGTTTCGACACATACATGATTATATTCGATTTTGTCCCACTGCTGGACACGCGTCTGCTTCTCTGGATTAGACTATAGCTCACCACATAATGGTTTGGCAGAATATACACGCCTACGAGAAAATCTCTAAGGCTTGCAGTTTCCTCACGATGATTTTCTTCATCACGTGATGAATACGCACATTACTTTGAAAGGACAGTGTTGGGTACAGTTAGCGAATCATACTGTTATGACACGATTGTATAGGTACGAACTTGCACAAAACAAATGACAGAACAAACAATTTCTAATCTGGAACATTTTTCTGGTTTAAGGTCGGACATGGACACTTGGATGAACTAAATGCCCAAGACCATCGTGGAATATAATAAGCTGTAACAAGTATTAACGTCGATCCTTGCCTTTAAAGAAAACAAAACAAAGTTCCCGTACAATTTAGCAACAGTAAATAAGCACCGCCATACAATCTTGCTGTAGCATACGTTGTGCCGAGATGATGAAATAACGACACGACAAAGTACGTTACGCATGTCGTCGTAGACAAAGGCTTATATCGACAAGAAACATATCTAAAATTACATCTTCTATCCATAAAAAAGCGTATGTCGACTTTAGGCACGCCCTTGTCACGGTTCGCTTACAATATCACCTCTTGTCCCAACAATTAGTGCTACCAAAATTGGTTTACGTACACCACAGAACAAAAGTTGAACATTATTGTCGTACCCTTGTACGGTACGTTACCCTATCGGTAAACATAACTTCTAACTACATATTACTTTCACGGTCCTATCTCGTACGCCGCCGGTCCCTTCTATAGCTGACCGTATCTCGTTGATCACTTAGATCCGAATTTATTGACCATTTAGTCTATGTGGATATTTTCCGCATATACCAAGTGCAGACTTAGTTTAATTTAATGGTTTATTATCTTTACTGGTATTTAATTGGTTGAGTTTTGTGGCTTCGATCAAGCAGATAGGTAATTTATCTTTTTTATATCCCTGTGACGTTTGAGTGAGTCATCATATTCCTTCAAATAGGTTTTCCTTGGATTTACTCCTGCATTTCAATAATGCTTTGTTCAGCGACATGAAATTTATCAAATGAGCCTGTTATTATGTACCGCGCCCAAATTATAGGTCATTCCCAAACATTGCCCAACTACCCGACATCTGACCATCGATCTTCATGACCAAAACCTGCATTTGTGTCTACAGACACTGACTGTCTGAGACTGAGACAGTTTGAGGTCTATTTTATTATACTAGATGAAAAGTATGGAATGTTCGCGACTTGGCGCAGAAATTATCCACATCAATCACAAAGTAGACCCAGCCTCATTCGCCGACTCATTTAACACATTAACTGCTTTATAATGATCTCTGGATGATAAACGACGGGGCATTACTTGTACAATCACAGTTAACTTGATTTAATTTTTATAGCTTTGAAATATAACGTAGCTAGTTTGACCTTGACTGTGGATTCTGTTAAATATCTGTAACGTCGAAATGAAAATAATCAAAGCGAAAAAAGGAGTTTTAATAAACGTTATAGTATACTTACGTTTCTTAAAATAGGAAAGTTACTACACTGTCATCAAATGGAGTTCCCATACTGCCATAATTGTAACCCTTAATGAGCTCTGGTATTGATGGTACTGATGTACTAACGCATATCCTACTAATATTATAAACGCGAGAGTTTGTAAGTAGGGATTTATGTATGGATGTTTATTACTATTTCACGCAAAAACTGCTCAACAGATTTTGAATGAAATTTAGCATACATAATATAGTTTATTACCTGGATTAATACATAGGCTACTTTTTATCTATATACCATGCGGGAAAAGCCGCGGGAGGCATCTAATATTATATAATATTTCTTTGTACACATTTAATGTTGTGTAGGTCCACTAGGATTATGTTATATGGGTGCAATTCGAAATACGATTTTTAACATATACAAACGCTAGCATCAGGAACAGCTACCCATGCACAACATTTGCTCTGCGCTGCGCGGAGATCGAACCCTCAGCTTATGTCGCAAAACTCAGAAGCCACTCACACACGTCACTAGCTTTGTTATCAGATTATTATTATAATAGCGGCTCACATACTCACATACACAATAAAACAAAAGCTTAGGTCATTAAAAACCCGAATGGGAAGGCCGCGGATATTAGGACCATGCGTCACGACCAAAACGCCCCAAGATTAATACTTGCCGTCTCATTTGATTACTGCAATTGAACTCTGAGACCTTTGTCAGTGAGAACTTTTTATGATCCACTGACCTACTGGCCGATATTAGGCCTACGTTTTGATGTGGTCTATGAACAGGAAATTCGAGTTCTATGGATAAATATCGTATTGGAGAAATTTCTCGATATTTTTTTTTTCGAGATTTTAAGATAATTCAAGATCTGTTAAGACAAGCTAGGCGGTTATCAGTTGGTTAGAAATAATTTCTTCAACCTTTTAAGAAAGTCGCATAGATTTCGACAAGAATGTTTACTATGGGATTCACAGACGAAATAAAGAAAATAAAAAATGTTATAACTAGACTTGGAATAAAGGAGGATTATTATTGTAACCCCTACATCAGTAGAACAGGGTTTCCATATCTTTATACGGGAACATTCAACAAAACCATTTAAACTGACATCAAATCGCAGACTACTTTATTAACTGGATTAGCACATAGGCGACTCAAAATAAAAGATATATACTGTAATGATATGTGGTCCTTAGACACCGTGAGTCATCAGTCATCTTTTTCTATTGTATGCTAGATCACAACCAAATACCATGCCAGCTCCAAAAGCTATAAAAGTAAGCAGACAAACTTCATTTATCTTAAGCATAAAAAATGTATGTGTTCATATATCATGTGTAAATCTGATAAACATCAAGATTTCTATTGAATTCGGACTATGTTCTCAATTAACTCCATTGGGACTTAGTTTTGTGGATATCTATTAGGTACTTATTTTTGTATGTTTCGTTTGCGAGACATGAATTTATAAGTCAAATCAAATGAGAAGAGATAACGTGCCCAGCAGAGGTACAGTAAACGGGTTGATGATATGAATGAATTCGGCATTCCATAGTTCGGATGTATAGGTCCCGGCACGAGTCATGATCACAAACTTCACTTGCGCATTCCATTAATATTCGGTCTTTTTGGCGGAATGACGATGGCGAGGGGCGCCGAAGCTGAACACGATAGTTTCTGACCGGTAAACCGATACTGAACAAATTTGTCCAAAAGCGTACATAAGCAAAATGGCGTTTACTACAAAAATTTGTGCTCACGACTCGTGCCGACAATTACAAGTTAGGCAATAGTATATTTTGACCCTTTATTGGGTCATGCCCGCTACACTATGTCCCTACAGCTGCAACTCCTGTAAGACAGGACCAATAATAGTCACCATTCAGAAAATCGTTGAGACAATGAAGACCGAAGTCACAGGGAAATGATTTTAACTGTCTTGGAACCCAATTAGAAAACAGGAGTAAGAAATATATCAGATTTTTTAGGCAATAGTGTATTGATGTACAATACACATCTATAAACTCTTCATATATGTATAAGTACAGGCCTACAAGTGTGACAATGGTATGTGAAACATAAATAAAAATAAAAACACAATTGTACCAAGAAAAATAAGGGGACACAGATTGCTTTGGTGTTTATGTACGATAAGTTATTCCACCCCAAGGTTCTCGTCAGTGTCGTACGTAGCGTAGACTGAATCAGGTCAGGGCTCGTAACTTGATGGACAGCATCCATTGTATATTGATGAAGTCTCTAGCTCATAAGGCCTCGTCCTATAGTTGGGTATTGCGTAGCATCGTACGTCCTTACATTTGGAAAATGATTTTAAATGTGCTGTTGTCAACAAACAACTTTTGGGCTATAGAGATGTTTTGTGTTTATTTAAAGTCGAGAAATAGGAGTAAGAAGAATATCTATTACTTGTAATTCAAGAAGTCGGTTAATAAGTACCATCTATATTCAACACATTCTGAAATAATAATAATAAGTATTTAATTTCGGATATCTAAATATATATGTCGGAGGAAGCTATAAGTCGGTTTGATTATTGTTTGCAAGAATAACTCACATAATGATTTATTACACTTTTCCATAGCTTAAAACCTCCTTAGTCCAATAAAAAGTAAAAAATATTGTTAGTCAGTTATAGACCAATCAGAGCAGAGCATTTAGCTTGAGCGTGGTCGAGGCGCCATCTTTACTTTTGGAGGGACGCGGACAGTATTGGACATTATTGAGAAATAGCGACTGATCGAGTTGGATCATTGAGATTGAGAGTCTGAGAGACTGAAAGATGAGGTGATAAATTATTATTTAATCCGAATTAAAATAATATGTAGTGCAAAACAATGATCATTATGTTTGTGCTTGCAATTAACTCTGATGATGCCCACTAAATTCTTAGCCACTAATGACGATGTCAACAGAAATAATGTTTCTCCGACATCAGAAGTGGGATAACTACCTTCGCTTTCTGTCGTTTTTCAATTTATATTTCAGATTTTTCATTTATACGGACACAAAGCAGATTGGACTCTGTTAATCGTGGTTCGAAATTCGAATAAATCTGGAAGCGAGGTGCAGTCGCAATAACAAGGCATTGTAGAAAAACAGAATATCGAGAAAAACTTGGTGATATAAATACTGACGCTGGTTGGTAACGGTGGACTTTTGCTTTTGCGGATCGTGGTATACAGGAAAGTAAATTAATTCTAGTACTTATTGAGTCAAAAGTTACTTCGTTTTCAGTAAGTGATAACGTTTAAATAAAAAATTACGAACGGAATCAAACGGATAACGATGATGGCAAAATCGTTGTACCTACTGTTGTTGTATGTTGATGCTGTTGTACTGTTGTTGTATGTTGTTTAAAAATGTTATATTATCGGAGTTTGTGCGTGTGTGACGAATACTAGTCTCTTTATAAGATACTAGGGATGATACGTACCATATACTGGTACAGGTATAAATACCCAGTATGAGCTTATTTACGTAGACTGTACGTAAATAAGTACAGTACGCAGACTGGGTATGTATAGCAGAAACCCGGCCGTACCCGATAAGTACAATTTTATTGTACTAGGTATCGAGTAAAACGCCGAACTAAATCGTATGACGGTACGGACTTACGCGGGTCTCTCGTCATACCCAGTACGGCGCGGCGGCGCGGTCATTCATAATGCTCGCGCTCGCGGAGAATACGAAGTTACCCGAATAGTTACGGCGATTCCCGACAAGCGTACGTGTAAGATTTTAGCATTTTCTAACAAATAATTCGGAGATACAAATCTGTTCCTTATTTTAATCTGAATTGAGAAGTTAATTGCGTAATAATGCTAGAGTATTTATTTTGAATTACTAAAAAGAGTTCTTTACGTTTGATAAAGATAGAGGTGATTTTAGAGTACCTACTATTTTAAAATATTGGAATTGGTCGACAATATGTAATAGTAATATTATTTTAATTTTAAACATTTTTTACGTCAGTTTATTTGCCTGTGAATATTTTTATGAAGTCAGATGGAATTTTTGGCGGGATTTAACTGTTATCGTGTTTCTGTATTGTTTTTGTTGTTTTGATTGTTGTGTTGTTATTTGTCTGTGTATAAAGTAATCGAGTTTCTAAAAGGCGACCGCTAAAGGTGATGATGATGATGATGACCGCTAAGGCCAGGTTTGGAAAACCTATAGGTATTTTGATATAGGGTTTTAGTAAGTACTAAACACTGGAGTCCGCTGGAGTGGACACGTCGTACACATGGATGATAGTAGATTGCCAAAGTCTTTCTTCTACTCCGAACTCTCATGCGGAAAGCGCAAACAAGGAGTTCAATACCTGCGTTACAAAGACGTGTTGAAACGCAATCTCGCGGCCTGTAACATCCTAACATATCTACTGCTGGTTGGTAGGACGGAATGAGGAGTACGGAATGGCGTCATACCGTCTACACTGATGTGGTGAAGTATGGCTTTGCAAGTCACATCAGAGCCCATCACAATGACCAACTGATCATTTAGTAGTCGCCGTCACCGGATACGGTGTGGAGGACATATTAGTAGGTACTGGGTATACGGCCATACCCACACCTTTGAACCCGGGTACGTTGCAAGGTAATGTTGAAGGTATATCTCATGCCTATAAGATGATACCCTAGCAGCATGGTGGTTGTTAATGTTTAGGTAGACTTTGTGGGAGGCGAGGCGGCCTGCGGCGGATACAAGGCGAGGTGGCCATAGCAAGGTGAGGTTGCCGTATTAAGGCGAGGTGGCCGTAGTAAGGCGAGGTGGCCGTAGCAAGGCGAGGTGGCCATTGAAAAGTACCTAAAATCTGTTGGATAAAAGGCGAGGTGGCCAATTATCTAAAATGTGTATCGTGTATAACGGCGAGGTGGCTGTTTCGATACTATGAACTTGATTTCGTGTGTAGCGTGTGGACTAAGTATTAGGAGTCAGATTCGATAGCAAAAGGCGTAGTGCTAATTTAAGATAATATCTTATCGTCGGTGTACAGGAGCTAAAATAATGATTCCCTTGGTCAGGAGTGGCCGAACTATAACAATATCTTTTTTGCAGTTAAGGACGATGCGCAACCTCCAACATCACACGAGGGCGTGTGGTATGTCAGGACGGCCGTGTCGGAGGAAGCTATAAGTCGGTTTGATTATTGTTTGCAAGAATAACTCACATAATGATTTATTACACTTTTCCATAGCTTAAAACCTCCTTAGTCCAATAAAAAGTAAAAAATATTGTTAGTCAGTTATAGACCAATCAGAGCAGAGCATTTAGCTTGAGCGTGGTCGAGGCGCCATCTTTACTTTTGGAGGGACGCGGACAGTATTGGACATTATTGAGAAATAGCGACTGATCGAGTTGGATCATTGAGATTGAGAGTCTGAGAGACTGAAAGATGAGGTGATAAATTATTATTTAATCCGAATTAAAATAATATGTAGTGCAAAACAATGATCATTATGTTTGTGCTTGCAATTAACTCTGATGATGCCCACTAAATTCTTAGCCACTAATGACGATGTCAACAGAAATAATGTTTCTCCGACATATATAACTCAAAGGTGACTGACTGACATACATAGTGATCTATCAACAAACAGCCCAAACCACTGGACGGATCGGGCTGAAATTTGGCATGCAGGTAGATGTTATCATGTAGGCATCCGCTAAGAAAGGATTTTGATTAATTCTACCCCCAAGAGGATAAAATAGGGGATGAAAGTTTGTATGAAAACTATACCTAATTAATAATAATACTAAAGCGAGCGAAGCCGCGGGCAAAAGTTAGTTCATCCATAAATTGTTAGGATACAAAAAAACTTAACTCATTCATGAAATACGTGAACATTTCTCCAATACCTACATCTCTTATGCCTTATACGCACAGGCCATCATAAATTACAGAACATCAACTCGTCCTGCCCAGACTGAGATCGATTGAAGACTATTCTTTCTAACATGAAGTGGGGCTTGTAGGATAGCCACAAAGAACTTTCAGTCAGAAACACCTGACTATATGGCCTAGGCATAAATACTCTGTCTGCTGGACGATATGTTTTATTCAATAATAACTTACCCAGCCCAGCTTGGCATGGGTAAGAAGTAGTTACGGTTTACCCTACTTTTTCTGGCGAATAAGCTCCGCCGGCGTACGTAGTACAATCCCCCAAAGTTCAATCACAATCGGATGGACAGTATGGCAACGCATAACATAACATTCATTTTTAACACGCTTTTATTAGCTTGGTATGTATCTATATAACAGAAACTTTGCACATTTATAAGGCCTTCAAAACACCCCACGTTTTTCACAATCACATATCATATTTTTTGTTAATCACACTATCCTTAATTTAAAGATTAAGATATATTTATTGTACAACTGTGTAAATAGATACTTATTAAATTGGTTGAAAATTATTGTTTACTTTTTTCGTTTGATTTCCTATAAAAGAGTGTTTTTTAAGTAGATATTTTATATATATTACTGCCTTACCACGAGTAACAATAAGTATCTAGTAGGTACTCTTACCTACCGAACTCGTACTCTGCCTGTCCTACTTTTTTGGGACTAAAATTTCCAGTGGCGTAGGCAGAACAACCCTCCAAAGTTTCATCACAATCAGATGACGGTATGGCAGCGCATAAAACAGTAACAAACAAACATTGTTACATATATTAAATTAGATTATAAGAGATATGCATGTAACTGCGCCTATTTCAGCGCAAACTTTTGGTGTGACAGAATGAGCTCTTACAAACTTCCACAAACTTGGATAAGAACTTCACAGGCGTTGGTTTGATGAGTAATTATCTACTAGTTATCGTAACTTAATATTCATATCATTATCAACCCATTTAATGTCCCAATACTGGGTAATGGGGTTCATATTTGAGAGGGATTAGGTTCACTACGCTAGCCTAGCACGAGTTGTTGTATTTCTCAGGCATGCTGATTTCCTTACGATGGTTTTCTGCACCGTGTGAGAACCAATTGAGCATGTGATAAATGCGCACATTACTTTGAAACGTACGAGGTATGTTTTATTGTAATGTGCGCATAAGATCAAAGTTGAGTTTTCCGACTTCTCAGACTTTCACTCAATCAGTTTGCTTTTATACTATAAATAGTAATTTTATAACATAATAATAACGTGTGACATGCAAATTGACCTTTAAAAACTTCCAAGCATCCGATATATAACCTCACCTCTTGACTCCTCCAATCATACATAAGGACACTGGGATGAAGGGTAGCTTATCAGCGTCGGTAACCACACACGTATTACAAAATATACGAGTATATATTTACAAACTCCCAATTAAACGTAAAACTGAAGTTCTCCGGTTCAATGTAAGCTATAATTATTTTACATGATGAGAAGCTTCGATGTAATTACTGCAGCACTGTCTTGGGATTTGTACGAGGACTTACAGAATAGAAGACATATCAATTTGTATTTGATTGGTCCATTGGCTGGAATCGAAATGTCATTACGTTTATTGTAGTAAATAAAATTGAAAAAATTGAAAACTTGTTTATTCAGTCCTTTTTCTTACATATTGGATAACTTAACCTAGTTTAACCGTTTTAGAGTAACCGAGAAGGTGATTATAAATTTGTAGCGTCGTTTCGTACTCAATTTCTGGAAGATTTTTCAATCGAAGATACAATAAAAAAATATTTTTATCGAGTCCCGGCAGTCGAAGTAAGGTTTAGTTATTTGGGATGGCTCAAGTGTTATAGACTAAAACAAAGCTAACTTCCCAATAGGGTCAAGAGTCGACAAATTTTTTCGCCGCGTCTGTACAGTTGTAAATAAATGCCAAAAACTGTCTTCAAACCATTAAAAAATCATCATCTGTCAAGCTTTATCGCTTATAAAAATATTAATAAAATACGGCTGTACATACTGGTTAAATTACACTGTGTACTTTGAAACAAAACCTTTATTTTAGTAAGGATATTATTTCGGATACAATCCCTTGTGGTAGGAGTTGCGGTGCTTGTGTAAATAGAGCCCCGCTCATAAAGTTATATAATGTAGCAGATGCTTTGTAATTTATATTCGTAATATAATATTTTGTATAACTTATAGGTAATATGAGTTTGATAAAATACTGGTGAAATGGAATTTTGATAGTCAGTATAGCAGAAATGAGCTGAAATACATAAGAAGTTTTTTTAGGATGAGATCAAATGATAGCTTAGTGATCGACTGCCAAGCGGTAAAGTAAGTAGATAAAGTGGTATGCAGGGACCGTGGCGCGTGGCATTGTGTAGTTTCTGCCTACGAAAAAGGCGTGAGTGTATGTATGCCAAGCGATGAGTTTACATGTGTAATAGTCCAGCGCACCTTAACTAGACCAGTCTTGCTATCAACTCAAGGGAAGAAACAAAGTAAAGCTTAAAGGGACAGACAAGGAGAAAGATTTATTTGAAACGATTCAGAGAAATTGGCCAAATGCCCCCCTCGCACTAGCAATTTCGTCGTCGTCTTCAGTAGTTGCTTCAACAAACCGTTTTAAAACACCAATATTTCGCATGCGACATTCATGTCTTTTTCCAAGTCCCTTTTGAGTTTCGCAGCCTTACTAGTCTAGCTATTTCGCTAACTTGGGATATGGAGCGCAGTATTGCGCTTCAGAGTAGATATTATCAATATACTGCGCTTCATAACACGTTGGCAAATGTTGAGTTTGGACTGTTTGCGTCATCTTCCATTTGAGGTAAATTATAACCACGCATATGATTTTCTAAAAGATTTAGATACAATACACGCACTTGGAAGCAGATTTACTGTCTTCTGTTGAGCTAATGTGAGAGCCAGAGCGGGAAAAAATATTTATTATCTTGTGTATGTGCTGTCAATGTTAACAAACAAACATAAAAAAATATACATATCTATAGGCTTCTATCATATAACTTTTTTATGAGAATAGAAGCACAGGAGACTTGGCTATACGTAATAATATATTGACATGAAAACCTTTTGAAGAAAATTTTATATTTATTACCTTTTACACGGTTTTTATGCGAATATAACATGAAACAGCTCAACACATTACACAGGCCGTATCACCCATTACAGTGGCGCTTTAGACAAACGATACACGTTTATACGGCGTTACATAATCATGTTTCACGTTTATGACACGTCTTACAACTAAAATATTCACACCCTGACACTAGTGGAATTATTTTATAGAAGGTACATTTTTTGCGGTTCTAGAAACTATTGGCTGTGTTCGCGTACCCATCTATCTTGATTGTGTTCAGAGAGATTCATCTCGAAGTGGGTGTAAGATTAAAGAGTGTCAAGACTAACAGTTTCAATAAAATTCAACAAATTCCGACGAGAAGACAAATTGTATTAAGAGAGAATGAAGAATTGTTTTGAGCTGGATACTTGAAATTAGTCGTTGTTTATTTATTAAAATAATGAAGAGAATGCCATATTATTTTCACTAAAATACGCAGCATTAGTTAAGAAGCTTTTTACGTTTTACGATACTAAGCTATTCTGAAATTGAAAATGTGGTAATAGACATACATAACGCTACAAAAAGCGCTATAAATCAACAACGAAGCTTCACTATTCCAACTAACAGTGATACTTCTGCCCAACATGTTTTCATGTCGAACACAATCCTGAAGAATAAAACAAGTTCACAAAGAAGGGTGGCCCCCTTTCGTAGCCTTCTACGGACTATTTATAACAGAAATTGTGTACTAAAACTGAATGTTTACAGTCAACGACTGTTACCACGTTTGACAGTCTCGCGGGTCGCAAGCGATTGCGACAAAAAACGTTACTAGGGTTGCTAGTGTGGCGTTATCTAGTAAACCATGTCGATAATCTATCGTATTTTGTCTTGTGTTAATGTTTTATTTTGTTATTGTTAACTTAAGAACTCAGCTCTAATCGGTGGAGCAATCGCCAATGCCTCTATCTTCTTTTCACCTCCCGATACGAATTGATCCCCAATTTTTCCTTTCACTGGTTCCCCAAAACTTCGTCTAAATCTTCCCCTTCTTCTATTTTTGCACCAGCTTTAAAAACCGTTGCATTGAAAATATACGTTATGTTAACGTTACTTTATATCCGTCTCCTTGCATCAAGATATATAATGAGTCGAGTTTTATTAAAACGCCTTCACAAGTGACGACATTTATACGATCCAGTTTATCCTGAGCCATAACTGCTTCACGTCGTATTGCTGATTCGTACGCGACGACAAAATAAATGTATCTACAATACTTTATTAGAATTAATTTGATTCGGAAGAACTAAACTAGTCAGATTACTATTTTCAGAAACAAATGTAAATTTAATAAATGAACTTAATGCACATCTGTAAACAGAATGTTTGATAAAAAATATTTTTGTATTTAAATTCACGAACTACCTACTTGTTATTATTTAGTAATCACTGGTCATTATAGATTTTTTTTTGCTTCATTAAACATATTTTTTCCTCATTTATTAACATTATTGTGAGAATTCAAATACATATTTATAACTTCTTACAATTGCCTATTTCAATTGAATAAATAAGAAAATAGTAATAAAACACTAGAAGCTTGAAAGCGAAATGTACAAACGAGCGAACGTAATGTCTTGAACATTATTCAAATTTGTCGAGAAATCCAATATGATTCTAATTTTCCGACCGAGATCATTTATAATGTTACAAATTATTTCGGATGTGACAGCCCTACGCCGCCCTGAAGCCCCATTGCGATGTAATAAGTAGGGACATCCTCCCACTACAGTTACTCTGCCTATAAGCATTTAAATTTAATGCTAAACGTTTTTAGTACCCTAAACATGAGTGTACTCTATTAGTTTAATTTTCATCTTACGCAAAAGTAACGTCATATACGATCTTAGTACATGAAACGTGTGCGAATAACGATCCAGTTGTAGTAGTATCCAGTTTTTCAGGAGCTTTCGTTTAGGAACAAGTTATCGATAAATAGCAAAAGCAGTTAATTATATTAGTATTCATTTAAAATTAAACTAAAATATACTATAGCAATTATGAAAGTATTATTTAAATTATTTTGTTTTCCTCAGATTGAATTTGACTACAGGACCTAAGACACTCCCCTGAGACATCTATATGTATACGTTCATGAGTAATATCATAACGATATTATATATCAAATTAGACGTTCTACAATATGTTACAGAAATGAGTAATAAACTAATAAGACATTGCTTTAAACGGAGGAACAATCTTTGGAATGTCGAACGCTAACTTAAAGTCAACAAATAAAATTTGTAGGAACTGCACACAATGTATCAATCGTGTTGTAATTGTTATTTTTTACACAGCCCCGATCCAATTCGCGACAAGTAAACAGTAAGTTTCCGCTGCTAAAACTCGATATAGACTTTGTTTGTGTACACTAGTGTCTATAAATGTTTCACACTAGGACTCCTTGTCGTGCGCTCGGGAGTGCTACAACACATCGCATGTACAAACAAGAGGAAGGAAATACTTTCCAAGTATACGGGTATAACAGATGTAACGGATTAACGTATTAGGATAACGTCATGCTTAATCTTAGAACGGTTGGAAAGATAAATTACATTTATTTAAGACACATTTTTAATGCTATTGTTAGATTTAACGAGGTTTTGTAAGTTAGTAATATTAATATCACCCGTGCGCGGATGAAAAAAGTCCGGAGATGTTTTCGTTTTTAGTCTTGCTTGGATGGTAAGTGACCTTGAGCAGGAGGTCAGTACGGCTCAAAATATGAGCAAATTTATCGCAAATTTTCCCGGCACTACTCTACATGTGACTCATCCATCATAGACGCCCTTAACAAAAACCACAGGAAGAGGGGATATTGAATCATATGGAGGGGCCCAAGTTGTATCCATCAATTTAACAAAAAAAAAAACGTCGCAATATCTAGGAATAAACCACAAGACGAGTACAGGAAATACATATTTTCGTCCAAATGCGGTAATTGAGCTCATAACCCTGAAAACGGACACTTCAGCACCGCCATTTAGATCGTCATATAGATAGCTTATACAAGTGTAATACGTTAATATCGGCGTGACAGACATTTATTGCGGCATTCCCTCTTCCAAGTGTCAAGAGGAAGAAAATTAGTGTCCAACATTAGTTACAATTTGTGTGGCAATTTTGTGTACAAAGGTCTGGATGAAGATCGTTGGAAGTTTTACAGTTCGGCGTACTGGGACTTAATGAGCGTATTTGATTAATGTTTTTGTTGCTCACTGTATAATTCTGTAGATTCTGGCTGGTACAAGACTTGTTTACGATGAGCGGGAAATGGGCCACAGTACCTACGCAGCACCGCTCACGTACGCTTGGCATAAAAATGCCTTCATTTAGATATCGTCTGTAAATTCAAATAAATAAGAACTCAATTCAAGTAATTGAATTGCCGGTTTGGATAAAAACCTGAACTCAAATCACGTTCAACCCTTTTATTGCGCGCTAGATATTGAGGATATCGAATTCTACCTTTGGGATATATCCATCTGTCTGTGGAATAATATACATCGGAACATGCTCAGTAGCTGTGATTTTACTGAAAGCCAAGAATACGGAAGTAGCCAGTACTCGGGGGAGGACATAAAAGCATAGGTTGGGTAAAAATCAATAAGTGGTCGTGTTCATAAATTCACTATCTTTATGATCTTACTTTATGTATTGGTTTGTAGAATAAGATCAGTCAAAGTATAAAACATTTATCAGACCTTCAGAAGACGTAGGTACTTCGAGATGGCCGGACTATTGTATATTTATGAGCAATTACAATTCGGCACTTTTTATTTATGAAGTGAGTACATGAAATGGGAATAAGGTCATCACACGCCAGATTTTTTGGAACCGTGGTTGCGTTATAATATAAACGTTTTACTTTTTTACGTACAAGGGCTTACAATTCGTTAGTTTTTGATATTCGAATACTAAGCAGTTTTGTTCTATTATTACATAGACTCGTATAAATATCATGGAGATCAGTAATTCAAAGTCTGTCCGCAGCATATTGAATTGTCACAGTCTGTATGCAGTATATTACATTACTATTCGCGCGGCTCGGTAGCGTTCGGTTTCGCATTAATGATACAATTTCATTAGCTCCTTTATCATGTACCATCGCCATCTGACGGCGATAGGGATGCACTACTATGTATAACTTGATACAATTGTATTGTGCTCACGGCCCAAAAGTAATTATGTAGTGTTTTCATTCATCACATACATACATTATTAACCAGCTAACATGTGCATGCAAAAGAGGACTCTGCTTTTACTGTCCAATCTATATTGAGGCGAATATAAAATAGAATAAAAATGACATTCTGCTAGCGAAAATTTACAGAACAAAAATTTGTTGATTTATTTAATGCACTTACAATATCTATACAGGATATGCCAATACGATATTACAACGTATGTTTTTTTTTTCATAATACATATTATTTTGGTCACCAATTCCATTCGAATGGCCTTTTATGAATTCCATCATACTCATCATACTGACTACAGAACGGTCATTATTCTTGGCAAGAAGCTACTGTAAACCGTCTCAAGGTACCCAAAAAGGATCAAGAATCCTTACTATTCCTCTCTCAATCTTCACATATAATTCAACCAAATTTGTCTATCATCGGAGACCAGAGTGCTACCAATTACCAAGTCTATTTAAAACTTCAAAAACTTGTAAACATGGCCGCCCTACACCACGTCTGTTAGACTTCACATAGGAGAGCTTTAATTGTTAGTTTTTATTTCTTTTTTAAACATTACGCGTACGGACAAAGGCACGCATTGTATTTGCGTAGGACAACTGACTATGAAGTTTAAAAATGTTGTGACTAAGTATATTGTAGAAGAAACATTAGTAAATGTTGTGTCTAATAATATTCAACACAAGTTTTAATAAACATTATTGTTTTGTACAAAAGCTGTTGAATGAAGTAATATACAATAATAATTATTATTCATCAGTGAATAGAATGTGTACAGCTACAAATTCTATTACTACATGGTAAGAACATAATTATTAAAAGGTTAACTTTGAAGTTTATTGTGCAGTTACCCCTGCTGAATTAATTCATATATAAACCAATTAACATTAAAACGTTCAATTGGTTACAATGAGTGTACCGATGTCCGCAGATACGGCAAACAATGGGGTCAAATGACGCAAGTAAACAACATAATATCTTGTAGGAAACAATTACCTATAGGCATAGAGAACAAAATCACAATGCAACTTAACGTGTAAGTCATATTTTAGTACATATTACCGCGGTTGATGTAATGCACGCCCTAGCAATATGAATTTTAAATTTGTGTGTGTTGGGACCACTATGAATTTATAAGCTTGTATTAAAGCTATGAAAGTCTAGTGGTGTGACCAGTGCCACGGTCTACTGACTTCTTGAAGTTACATACGCATTTGTCACATGCTCAAACGGTGACGGAAAATATCATGAGGAAACCTATACAGGTTTCCTCAAAAACGCACTGGGAAATGCTCTCAGTCATATGCCTGAGAGCATTTCCCCGTGGGACAATAATTGAGTAAAGCTTAACATGTTACTAACAGCTTACTGTTCATCACAGTAAGCTTTTAGAGTAAATACAATGTCAATAACAGAAGCTCCTCGATATCGTTTTGGTGTGAGAAAACCGCGGGTGAATATTCAAAAAATACGTGGAGATGACATCGAACCGTCGAAAACCGCAGAATCAATATCTGAATGTGAGATTGGTAGTCGCTTTCTGCTACGACAACCATCGTTACAAGCGTTTAATAATCACCTGACAATTTTGATGGTCAAACGGCTGAATAGTTTTAATCATAGTTAAGAATACACCCAGTTGAGTCACCAAACAAATAACGATCTTAATCAAAGTCGGTTTATCTGTTTAATAACTACGATGCAACATGCACAATGCACACTGCACACACGTTACAAAAAATACCTCTGAAATGTTGTCTATCGACTTTATTCCTAAACATTTACTTGTCTAATCCAGTGAAGTCAATATAAAACTACTTAATTAAAATCATCTTACTCTTAATAGCATCGCGATAGAACACAGGTAAGTGGCACAGGCAGGCAAACTAATAAAAACTGTAACCCTAGACTCAGTATCAGGTCGATCCTCAAGTCGTACTTTGGCATTGAACGTGAGAAACATAGCAATAAGAAACGTTTTTCCTTCAATACTCACTGAGAAAATAAAATGTTCCGCTCAAGTATTATGTTTTAGGAACTAGGGACGCCACTCGACCTTGATGGAATATTTTATGGAAAATTCTCGAAACAGCCTCGGTTTAAGACGGGTTTTCTGTATTTAAGTACACAGATTATTTTACAAAACATAAATTAATAAAAGGTTTAATCTTCAAGGCTTTTAGGCAGTAGGAAGACCTAGGTTTTTATTGAGTAGGTATCAAATTAAAATTCAGGCCATTGATTTTTATTAGGGTATCACAAATTCCAGAAATGTTTCTCTTCTATTAGTCGAGATAAAGTAAGTGAAATCATGTTAAACGCAAGTCTCGCAAGTATTAGTTCCATTGTGTGCTAGTTTCCAAGTCATTGAATCGTATGTACGCTCGATCAGAGGCAGTCTGGCCTTTGCCTACTCGCGTAAGATATTCTGAGGCACTCTGCTGTAGAGCAAGTCTTGCATAAAATCAAGAAATCTTTAATGGCTTCCTGAAATGGATCGGTTGAACAATTGTGCTCGAAATATAGGAATCAAATTTGAGTATCACCTACCTATAATTGTCTGGAAAATGTTCTTCTTAGGTATGGAGTTATCAGATGCAGCCAATATAACCATACCTTGTAACTGACTAGTGATGACCTGATGATGATTGTATCTGTTTGCGACCAGGCGGTCAAAATACATACAGTAAGTAACCTTTAGAAAACAAAAGGAAAGGGCCTAATTTGTGTGTTCTTACGATATAAAATGTCTTCAATAACTTTTACACCTTTGAGCCCAGTGACACAATTACGAATGACGAAAGCAACTACATAAGTTGATTAAAATAACAACTTGTTATAAGTAGATATTGGCACAAATTGTCATGATATTCCATAAAACACATCTTAAACATTAATAGAATATTTTGAAGATACAACATTCGCTGTTTTCTGATACCCTAGTGAAAATCATAACATATAGCAACAGTCACACTGAAATAAACATACATAGGCTTTAAAAAATGTCGTCACAATATGGAAGCCTACGCATAAAAGGCCATTATCATACGACGCGCTTCTGTTCTACATAATTTATGGTAATTAATACTGGACCTCGTTTTGACAATGGATATTCATTGATTTTCCAACAGCGTCACTCGTCAAAGGACTGCACGAGGCTTCAATGGCGCGCTAACCTTACTTTACCATTTTCAGGACCAACAAAGGATATCTTTGCAACATTTACAATTAGAGTATCCAGGGCAGTATTATTAAAAAAGGATTTACGAAATGGAAGTCGTGAAATCAATACAACAAAAGTAATGTGCCAAAACAAACATTCAGTTGACAAAATCAGTAATTTTGAAAACAAAGAAGGTATTTATTCTATTTAAAACCTTAAATGAATAGGAGTAACATTGAATTTGACTGAAACAGAGGTTTGAATTAGAAGGCGCTATAGAAATAAATAAAAGAACCCAATATTAAAATACTGAAGCTGAAATAAAGATGAAATTAAAGTATTGAGAACAGCCCAATAATATAAATATCCTCCTATCTATAAATATAACAAAACTTGATCACAAGATTGTTGAGTAGAGTTTTCTTCTCGAAGTTGAAACTTAATGAACGGAACAATGTATAGAACAGAAAATTAGAGTACAATGGGGAAATGAAATACGGCACCAAATCTCGGCGAAACTTGATTACATTTTAATTGCAGCCCACCGAAATTGATACGCCGTCTTTATTTCGCAAACGAAGTTAAAAACTTCATCGCGGTCAGAATCCAATTTACAATCCATCTTGGAATTGTTTTCGATATTGGAAGCAAGACCATTTATATTTAAGAGTTAACGATAAAGGACTACTGCTACTACTAAGAAACTTTTATAGATTTAGTTAGAGTTATTTTAAAGTATTTTAGGGTAGTTAATTTTCTTGAATTAACTGTCCTACATAACAAATTTTGATGTTGACAATACTGATTTCTTACATTTACATCAATATGATTGAAATAAATCTTTTCAATATGCTCTTGACCATGGATGCTGTGAAGACTCCGTAAGTCCGTTGGGATTAAATGACAGCAATGTATCGCAATATAATCCGAAAATACTATTATTTTATTTCAAGTCTCTAAGTCATCATGACTAGTTAAAGTCAAACACAAAATTCTACACGAACGTACACAAAGAGAGTAAAAACGTGGTAAAAATGATTAGATTTTTCTTTTAGATAAACTGACGTGTGGCACTAAGCTAGGCGATAGAGAGAAGATTAAAAGTGAGCAAAAGTGATGTTTTATCCGTTAAGTAAAACTAATTAAAGTCTTATTTAACTTCAAATATCACACACCAACTCAACAAATTTATAACATAACTAAACTCCTCAACATACAAAAACTTTACACTTACCACACTTGCATACTAATTCATAAAATACTTACAAATAATATTCACTCACAAATCACATTTAAACATAAAACACATCGCTACTTTACCAGAAGCAGAGGCAATATAGAACTTCCTATGATCAGAACCTTGTATGGAAAAAGGAATATACAGTTTGAGGGAGCTCAATTTTATAATAAACTACCGAAGGCTATAAAAGAGTCTGCATCTATAAATATTTTCAAAAAACGATTGTTAGCACACCTTGTGAAAAACTGACAGTATCCATATTTTAGTATATTGTATAGCTATATATATATAGATCGGAAATACTTGTACTTTAAAATAATTTAGTTAAGTTTCTCATTCTAAGTGAACTTTGTAATGTTCTTTTGGGAAATAAAAAATTCTTTAAACCGAAGTAAAATCTGTCAGTGTGGCTTTACGTCTTGTGGCGCCAGGATCGATACAGAATTCGTAGGCGAGAAATCAGCGAGATCCTATCTACATAAACGATAACAAAAGCCCAAGAAGAAATCGAGTCGCGCTTCTCGTGTTAATCAAATTTCAAGTCGGTTAGTAATCGATTTGCATAATTATACATTAATATTAGAATCTGAAATAGGTGGTTGCAAAAATGTATTTGAATGTCATTATAATTAAGGAAATTGGTATTTAAGTATGTAATTAAGTCAATGTTATAAGTTAATCGATGCATACATAATATTTTTTCCTGACTATTTAATTGATAAACTGCTGAGCTACAAGCAGTTGATGCATTTTAAATTTTAATTCCTCGCTATGGGAGGGTTTTTGGAAATTCCACCCGTCAAGAATAAGGTACGAAATATAAGGGATGAAACGTATACAAGCTTAACCGAAGAGAAGAAAAGAAAAATGGTTCTAAATATGTGTGTACACGTATTACAGTGTTTTGAAAATTGTAACCTTAATTAGTAAAAGGTAGAAGTGGACAATAGTTTACCACTTTTGAAGTAAAAGGCATGAAATTCAATATTGAAGATTTGGGTTCCTACAAATCAATGTTTTATATTTTATGCAAAAGCGCCTAACGGGAAAAAGGAGGTTTAAATAGTTGTATAGGTAATAAATGAATTGTATAACAAACGAGGATAACCTAAAAACGAACACGGACAAACCTATAAGGTCTAGGTTTGTCCGTGTTCGTTTAATATGGGCATTATTTTAAGGTTACTAAGAATATAAGTTGATTGGCGGGAAAAACCCGCACGTACATACTTATTTATTTACATATTTCAGGAATGATAAATAATTTTTTTATGTTATTATTTATTAATAAAGTTAAAATAGAACTCAGTATTTTGTGAATATTTCAAGTGCCTAACTATTGCCATTATTGATATCGAGCAAAAAAGGGCAAAAATATCGCGTTTGTTGTATAGGAACCCCCCTTAAATATCTATCTTATTTTGTTATTAGTATTTGTTGTTACAGCGGCAACGGAAATACATAATTTGTGAAAATTTCCACTGTCTAGCTGTTCTTGACATACAGCCTGGTGACAGACAGACGGACGGACAGACAGCGAAGTCTTAGTAATAGGGTTCCGTTTTTACCCTTTGGGAATGGAACCCTAAAAAGACATAGAATAAAATGTAGTTTATTTGGCTCTTTATAAAAGCAATTCGATATCGAAAAGTAATTAATCTTGGGAAACGAATCAAGAATTCTCTCTATCGAATAATTTTCTCGTCAGGATTTCTGCGACACTAGACCTATAAACGACAGTAGGCTTCATAAACTGAAATGTTTTACCCACTAGTGTAACAAATGTTTATTAACTTGTTGACTTGTGAACTTGGATTTATTCTTAATGCCTATAACTTTATGTAGGCACGTGCCGTAACGCTTGGACGGAATAAGCAATAATTTTATTCAAGAACTAGAACATATAAAACAATCAAAACTTGGGGCCAATTATATGAAAATTAAAAAAGGAAAATGTAGTAATTAATAGTCACAAACTTTATCTTTATATGTATAAAAATCTCGTGTCACGGTGTTTATAGTGCCGCTTCGGAGGAGTTCAGTCCTCCGAAGCGGCTGGACGGATTATTATGAAATTGTGTATGTATATTTGGTAGTTCTGAGAATCGTTCGTAGGCTATTTTTTACACCCCTAAGTGATAAGGATGTCCCTGACCAGACTTTTATTTTGTCAAAACATTTTTTATATATTTTTTATGATTTGGCATTAATAAATACTTTATAACCCTAAATTTTCACTCTTCTACCACCAACCCCTATAACATGGCAAAACAACGTTTGCTGGGCCAGCTAGTAATTATATACCTACTTACATAATTAATCCTAAAAAAAACTCATTATGACAATAATTAACGTTGACAACAGACAATCTGCCAAAATACGTTTGCAGCGCAACTGTGGCGCATCATTTGGGCAACTTTAGTAAGTTACTCTTTAGTCAGTCAGGCTACTAATAACCATGGTTCAAATACTCTATATTTAGAATCTGGTATAAAAAATGGATTGGTTTTTTTAATACAATATAGAAGATATTTTTTTAATATAGAAGGGTGTTAAACAGGCTGAAAGATCGCCTGATCACAAACACCAAGTCTCATGGTGGGTTATTATGACCATATAGTTGATATAGTAATTGGATATAATTGCTCCAAATTGAAAAATAAATATTATCGTAACCGTAGCATCAGATTTGTTGATACCTGACTTGACTGGTACCGTCCCATGAGCACTCCTCGCGACAGTGACAAGTATAGACAGTAAATTCGCCATCTCTCTCTCGCGACGTAATGCAACAAAAAGTGCAGATAGGACAAAATGTCACGGCCCACGGGACTTCTGGATAGGGCAGTAGCGACCTACTTATACTCGTGACTCACCTAGAGTGGACAGTACATTGAAAATAGCTACCGACCATGATAAAGTTGCTATCATCTAATATCTTATACCAGAAAACCAAACTTAATCGTCACTTTCTCTCGTGCAGAGAAACTAAAATCATTCTCCTGAACTACAGCCCGGCCAGTCAATAGATCAATATCGATTCCTAGGATAACTACATACATAAGCAAATAACATTTGAAAACGCGTGCCTATGTGTGCGTAATAAGTTAAGGCTGCCTTCGTGTTAGCACGAGTTTTTTGTGTGTTATTCTGTTACAATCTTAGTTTATGTTTGAATCCCCACTGACCCTTTTAGAAACAACTACCGTTAAAACGAAGTGGGAGGGGGCGGAAAGGTAGTTCCAGAGGCACTACCTTAAACTATAGGATATTCTATGCCTGCACCACAATAGTCGGACTTCAAAATCCCTCTAATTGTATACCAGACAATAGACTCCAGTAAACTAGGCTAAAACTAGGGCTTGCGGAAGACAGAGAGTAGTTAAACTCCTTATCATCTGGTGCAGTTCCTAGCAGGGACATAAAGGCCACCACACAATAATCGTTTGAAGCTTCGTACTCTTAAATTTATAGCTAAGGAATAATATTTTACTTTCGTAGCTGCTTAATGGGTTGAATTCCGATTTAGCATATACGTTACGTGGAGTTATATCGCATTTTGGCGACTGACTAGGTATTAACGTTGTAGGTGAATCAGAAAATAAGTTCGAGGTATGTGACGACGAGCATTATGATAAGTAATTGCTTTTACGATTATGAAAATATTTCTTAGATGCCAACTATTCGGTAGAACGCATTCGTCCAAGGAAATTTACACTTCGTTTTTTTAGTATGCACAAAAAACACTCATTTGTTCATTCGTTCACTGGTCAGCTCATACATGTTATGGCAACCTAAATTGGTTTTAGTTATTTCCTTTCTGCATAAATCATACGTTTCACATCGAACTGCACCAGTCTCATATTGATATTACATTCATAAATTATTGTAAAACAAAACCAACAATTTTGTATTTAGTTTAAAAAGAGTATCTATGGAGTTTCTTGCCGGTTCTTCTCCTCAGACCTACCATTTGGAACCGTGCAACAAAATTTAATTAAATTTGACAATTCAAAAGCTCCTGTATTGGTCTAATTGAAATAAATTATTTTATTTGATTATTCATTCATAGATTCGTTGGACATTGCCGCATCTTGATTGGTAAGTAGTTTTTATTAACACGTCGTGTGCTAGGCACTAATTAAATAATATGTATTACATCAAACTGTGTACTTACCTATTTTTGTTTTTATATCTAAGCATTGTGATATGTGTGGGAACTGGAGGATTTTACGCCACTTCTTGCTTTTGCCCTTATTGCTATCGGATCCTCCTGAAACAAACAAAAATATTGTACTAAGTATTTTATAAAATGATATTTATTTCCATATAACATAAATTGCTCGCAAAATAACATCTAATAAAACTATTAATACATGTTTTATAATGTTTCTGTAACCGGTCCTTAGGATAGATGGAATTGACTGAAGACGTCCTTGAAATGAAATTATATGATATAAAATGAAATATTTTATTGCTGTAAATGCATCTTTTTAAGGAGACTTTTACAAGTCAAATTCTTAATTCGACTTGGGGAGTCAAACCCATATATTCACCCTCAGCAACCGCGCTAGATAACACTTGTGACTTGATCAATGAAGTATCATAATGCCTATTGTGTTTTAAATGACGATGATTTAAAATTTCCAAGGAAAAATCATAATATAAATAAAAGTCCATCCTTTTATATAATTATACTTTGCTATATTTAATGTATTCTGTATGTTGCAAGTCGTAAAACATCTGAAGAATACAAATTATACCAAATCTGATGAATACAAAGATAAGCTGATATAAAGTAACTATTGTAGCTTCGACGTCACTTCTTTAAAATGTGAAGCTAAAGGTCAAAAACGTTTTTCTAAGCGACGGAAAGTTCAACGGACACTGGTGCCTCTTCCTTGATGAATAAAATTTCGTATTTTTTTTTCGACATAACGACTAAAAATATACATAAATAAATATTTCTAGACATTATGACACAACGCTATCTAGTTCCGAGCTAAGCAACGAGGCTTGTGTTACGGATACTAGTTGGTTGATATACTACATATATACTTTTTTTTGTAAATACATACATATTATACATAGATACATCCATGACGAGATGTATGAATGTGGACGAGGCAAAAGTGGTATGCAGGGACCGTAGCGTGTGGCATTCTGTAGTTTCTGCCTACCCCCATGGGAAAAAGGCGTGAGTGTGTGTATGTATGTATGTATGTACATCCATGACTCGGATACGAATGTTTATGCTCTTCACACAAACATGTGTCCCTACCGGGATTCGAACCCGGGACCCATAGCACAGTAGGCAGTGTTAACTACCGCTGGACTAATTGGGTCTTCGAATATGAAAGTTATATCTAACGTTTATATTTGAGAATTAGTTATCCATCCTCATTAACCGATTAACTATCCCAGAGCGGGACACGGGTCTCCGTGTACAATGAGAGTATAGACCGATGGCTATCTAGCTAGACCGAAGGCTAGCTATATATCAACCCATGGCTAGACCGTCTAACTTTTTTACCAAACTTCTGTGTTGCGAGCATTGTAGCTACTTTCTCGATATGTTTTTCGAAAACTCACGACGTGTTTGTCGTCTTATATCTTAAGTCAAGAACTGTAATTACTTGATAGTCCATATCACAATGCTATCACTTACTTAAATTTTGAATTTAAACTTACTAAGCCATCTAATATCTATAGGTACTATCTGTACGCAAATCAATGTAGAAATCATGATATCAATATTGTATGTTCACTACTTGCGGTGTTACTAGCGATGAACTAAATCTATGTCCAATAGTGGGTCAGTACCTACCGTATAAAGCTAGCTTTACTTATGTGTGTGTAATAAACACTGCAAACATGAAAACATTAATTACTGTATTCCACTCAATAAAATTAATTCAATTACGAACGCTACAATTTAAATAAAAGCATGATTAAAAACCTCTTTGGAACAACAACACATGTAGACTTTCTCGGTGTACGGCTTGTATCAAATAGATAAGTATCGCATCTATATAAAAATGTGTTTTAATTAATCTATGATCTTTATCTACGTTGGGAGCGCTGCATTGCAACACTAATGACTTATTTTTAATATTAAAATTACGCAATACTGAATAATATGGCTATGAGACATATAAATCGTATGTTAGTTATGCAAACATACAATATCTATATATCAATTCAAAAGATTTGCACCGATTGGGATATACAACTCGCTTCTTACACTCACGCGAATATAAGACACTTTAATAAAACTACTTATTAAGGATTTTATCACGGTACATTGATCTTATTTAACCCTGTCGTCCTTTACAGCATCCATGGTCACGGACAGATTCTGGTCAATAGATCAAAAATATCCGCAAAAAAGTCCAGTTCTATTTCAAATACTGCAACGAATTCATTTTTTGAAAAATGAATACCACAAAACCATATAAAAATATCCTCAAAAAAATTGCATAGGTACATATTTCTAAATGAGGAGCTAAAATATATTGAGTACCTATTTTCCTCCTGTTCTGTAATAAACGAGGAATAAAACGAACAGAATTAAAACAGTCTCTACGAATGAGGACGTAGTGATTTTCCATCTAAGCTGTCAGCTTCTTCAGCAACCATGGAAGAAAGTGTTAATCCCTCGATTAGAAAAGGAGAGTCCTCAGGCCAGGCGAGGTATTACGCCTAGTGGGCTACTGACCGACGGCTGATGTCAGGTTTTCATATAAGTATGCCTATAATATCTGCGCTTGCAAACTTCACGAGCGCGATGTAGAATGAGCTTCGTGATTAGTGCGTTGATGTGTCATATCAGTTGTCAGTCGACATGTTGACAGATGTCAGTTTTTCGTCGCTGTGTACGTTGTTCATATGTAGCGAGTTAGAGGTCGCTACACATTTTAATATAACATGAACTTTTGTTACGTAGCTCATATCACGCTGACACTATATAGATGACAATTGGGGATACTTTTACTTACCACTCTACTACCAAATAAGCTAAGAACGAGCTGTGATAGCCTAGTGGTGTGGCCAGTGGACTGGAAGGTCTCGATTTCAATCCCGTTAAGTGACATGCGTATTCATCATTTGCTAAAGATGAAGCTAAGCATCGTGAGAACACCTATATGCCTAAGAGAGTTTCTCGATAGAATGTGAAGTCTGCCAAATCGCACTAAAACTAACTAACTAATGTTGAGGACTTTAGTCTAATTCCTTTTCAAAGAGGAGACCCGAGCCTGATACCTGAACATAAAAACCCATGCATGACAGGACAGAAAACGTTACATCGTTTTTTTTTTAAATACATTATTGTTAATTTGTTACGTTGTATGTTTTATTTTTGGAATAAATCGTTATTCGTTTCTGACGTACAAGTATTGTTACTACCTACACACTGACAAAACAGGTAAATATAAGCCAAAATCTAATAATGTTACATATAGGTATACCTACCTGTACCAAATTTATCTGTCAACCACAATACTGGTTGGTATTGTTATGACGTCTGACCGACTATTTCATCATTGCAATGCGGCAAATGAAACAAAAATATAGTGCATACATAAGTATTTTAAATATAGTGCATACATAAGTATTTTAAATATAGTGCATACATAAGTATTTTAAATAAGTTAAGGAAATAAAACTACTCGACATAATTATAGTAGTTAGTGAAATAATAACATCATTTTATATAGTAAACTTTGGTGTACTAATTACCGATTTTATGACCAATAAAATTACCAACAAGTATGCAACCACATGATTTAGGTCGTACGCGTACGCGACCACGTTTTTACGATCAAATTCGCGGTCAATGCGCACTCTTCAAACGATTTAATTTATTTGCCGAATTGAAATATATACCGAGTGATATATGAACACGACTGTAACGATTTTGGTGGGTGTCTTCATTAAAATGGGTTTCAAAGATGTAATATAGCATCACGCCCGTTTTTTTTTAAAGCGTAGATAGTATGTCCTAGTTGTAATGCGGGTCAGAATCGCCAAACTGAAGTGGCATTGGACAGGGCATGTTGCTCTAAGAACGGATGGCCGTTGGGGCTTGATGGTTCTCGTGTGGCGTCCGCGTACTGAAAGATGCAGCGTGGGAAGGCCTCCGGCAAAGTGGACCGAAGACCTGATAAAGGTCCCTGGAATCCGCTGGATGCGAGTAGCCGAGGACCGGTCGTTGTGGAAATCCATTTGACCGAATCCAACGAAGGGCGGCTCGAGTTGTCGATGATCAGGCTCTTTCCGATCGGCTTGATCCTTTGGCTCTGCGTAGAGATGTTGGATCACTCTGCATCTTCTACCGCATCTATCACGGGGAGTGTTCCGAGGAATTGTTTGGTTTGATCCCGGCCGCTGAATTTCACCATCGGACATCGCGCCAGAACTCAAAGTTCCATCCATTTTGTCTCGATGTCCAGCGTTCCACAACAGTGCGGTTTTTAAGGCATTTTCTGCCTCGCACCACCGCTCTGTGGAACGAGCTGTCGCCGGCGGTCTTTCCGAACCGTTACGACGTGGGAACCTTCAAGAGGAGAGTATATTCTTTATTGAAAGGCCGGCAACGCATTTGCACGTCCCCTGGTGTTGCAGATGTCCATGGGCGGCGGTAATCACTTACCACCAGGTGAGCCTCCTGCCCGTTTGCCCCCTTATTTCCATAAAAAAAAAAAACCTCGGGGGAGGCTTATGTCCAGCAGTAGATCATCTAGCAGATTTGATTTTGAATGAAGTAATGTGTTCCTAAATACGGGTCAGTTACATCGGACTCCTAAACTAGGTGCGAACGGGAATCTGTATCTTAGAAGCCGTCTCCCGGAGGCTTAGGCAGAATTAAGAATATTGACGTACCTACACCCATAGGCCTCTGTGTTTGTTAGGTCCAATTTAATTGGCATTTACACTACTCCTCGGGAGCGAAACTAGGGCTATATACTCGGAGCTAAGTTTGAGGCGACAAGGCCAATCAGAAGCTTCGAAGACTGATTTGATACGTTAAGGTACCAACAACCGATACAATAGCAAAACCATAATTATCGCGCGCTAAGAGTCGTTTATTGATAAAAGTTTAAATAATAATTTGTTTGCTTAAAACACGGCATCCAATGGTGTTGAACACAATTTTTTTAAATAAATGGCACAAACGTGTTTTGCAGAAAGGTTAATACAAATTTTACAAGGTATCAAATTAAAAATCAATCTATTCACTCGATTAGCGATAAGCAAGGTTATTTATCAAGGGTACGTTACAAATCGGATAAGAAAAAACAAAATGCAACAACGGAAACAAATTTTATCCTAGATACATATCATCACTCTCCTCCCTCCTCTTTGCCATCGCTGCTTGGATCCATTTCCATTTTTTCAAAGATGCGGATGTACATCTGCCATCCGAACAGATTATTTGGCAACACAGATTTTCTAAACATGATAGGTAGGTACTAATTGATACTTAGCTTGATTTACTAAAAAATATTTTTATTGTGGTATGTTAATATCCTGTTCTATTTATATTGGACTGGTAGATGCAGCGTGGGTAAGCCCCCGGCAAGGTGGACCGACGACCTGGTTAAGGTCGCTGGAATCCGCTGGATGCGGGTGGCGCAGGACCGGTCGTCGTGGCGATTCTTAGGGGAGACCTATGTCCATGTCCAGCAGTTGCAGTTTTATCTTTCATACATATATTTCGTATTTCGCAAGCTTTACTTTTATAACATTTTGCCCTATTTTACTTCTTTCGTCTCAGTGGTTGCATTCATAGATTAGACAGACCTTTTGAAAATTGCTAGTGAAATAGTGATAATAAGTTTATTAACACTATCTTTCTACCAATTAACAATTTTACAGTCTGTCAATAAACGGGTGTTTATTAACAGAATTAAGATTAACTTGTAAGCAAAAGAATATGATAAACTCTTTAGTTCACTGTCTGCGGTATCAGTTTCTACTACAATAGTAGAAGTATAGGTAACTGACGATAAGGATGCACTACACCTATTTGGTATACGATAACAGTAAATATTCAGTATAGGAATACTGAATCGAAAAACCCAATGTCGATGCCTGATAACCTTCACAATTATCAAGACCAAAATAGATATTTCATAAGAAAATAATAAATACAATAAATTACCAAAATGTCATTTCCAACGAAGCATATGACATCAATGGCTTGTATAAATTTGCAAAAATCATATAATAGTACATATTTTGGAATTTTTGTTTAGATATTCAAATCAAGCTTTTATCTTTGAATTTATTAGTAGCACAGATTGAAAAGCACGTGTCGGCAGACGACACACGCACGTGATATGAAGTTATTAATAAAAAACAAGAATCAGGATGCTAGAAGAAGAAATCAAAATGACTTATTCGTCAACTCGCGCGTCCGCGCGAGTTGGACTTTACTATTTTTTTGTCGTCAACTCGCTTACTAATAAAATTTGACGTATTTATGGACAGTCAAGTACAAAAAAGTTTTAAAACATTTAATATATGTACCTACTTTTAATGGATAAGACACTACAATTTGAGTTTAAAATAAAACTTGTTTTTATAAGAAGAGCTGTATTATGCTAGTGGTGCTACCAGTGGACTGAGATATCAAAGGCCCGAGTTAAAACCCAAAACACACCCAAACCACTGACTTTTCGGAAGTTATGTGTGTATTTATCACATGCTCCAAACGGTGAAAGATAACATCGTGAAGAAACCTGTATGTTTGAGAGATTTTCTTGATGGTATATAATGTCTACCAACCTGCAGTAGGCTAATATGATTGATGATAATAGTTTTTGTGATACCTAGTTGTATAATATAAAAGAAAGTATAAAACTGCTTATTTCCCTAATAATAATGAACAATATTACAAATCAAAAGTTAAAATAACAACATGAGTTAAGAATGTGGAAATAAATTCGTTAATGGTGAAGCTAACGTACGTACTTCCAAATCAGCCACTGTGGGCGAAGACGCGGGTAATAGTAAGTTATTTAAAGATTTTTGGTTTCAATCCATTTTTATTTGACTGTACTTTGACAGTGCGCGCGAGTTGACGACAAAAAATATAGGTAAAATAGGAAGGTGCCAACTCGCAATGAGTCATCAAAACAGGTAGTATTATAACTGGCCGTAATTACATCGAAAAAAAAAACGGGAAATGTCTTGAAAATCGGGAACACAGGCATTCTGCGAATTTTAACAGAGTATATTGGTATATGATTGGTTAGAGAGGTAGGAAATACCGAGATTTCACGGTCAAATTGAGCTGCCCGACTGAAAGACGCTCTATTCCTCCTTACAGAAGACCGCAAAGAAACAACAATAGTTGTGTTTCTGCGAGTGAGCAAGGTTACCAGAGCTTGTTAGAGGAGTGACAATTCTGAGGGTAGCTACAAACATAAGCGGGCACTTAATCGGCACAGGCGGGCGGTAAAATCGAATACATATATGTAGATGAATATACGGGAATCACAAACCGCAAATTTCAGTTCAGCTAAAAATGTTTGGAGCCGAACGTATGTAGCAGTTACTAAGGGTCGGCATTTTTGTTCCACAAGTTGTGGAACGAAATGTTGACCCGACGTGTTGGCCCGAATGAACTACCCGATCGGCATACGCCAAACTAGTACAGTAAGTACTTCGGGTCGGCTTTATTGTTCGACAAATACTGCCGAACCGACTATGCCACCCGGCCTGCTTATGTGTGTAGCTACCCTGACAGTATGGGCAAGGGCATACCGTTTGCCGTCAGTGTAGTAACTCCCCTATTTCAAGAAATCTAAAACAATTTCTTTAGTTCGGTGACTAGATTGGCACAGTGGCCGAGCGATTGGCTGGTGGTTGTGATTCCGTGTGGATTGCATCCCCGCAGCAATGTTTGTATGAAAATAGTTATTAAGAATAACTTATACATACAATATTAATAATAAAGTACTTCAGTATTAAATAACGCTTCCTCTCTCCTATTTACAAAATGTTGGTGTGCCCGACAGGGTCCATAATTGTTTCTGATTATTTATTTTACCATCTGTATATGTGTACATTATGGAACGCAATAAATAAATGAGTATGATCTACAGATAGTTGTTCCGGGTCTGGGCGTTTGTGTATGCGAAAGATTCTGCTTGTAAACGCACCCACGACACGGGAGAAAATCCTAGCATGGTTCATAATTCATTGAATAAATTAGAATTCCAGTGTTAAATATCGAATTTTAGAATGCAAATGAATCCAAAAAAAATGTAGCGTGTTTTAAGTAGCTTCTAACCTCCAAACACAATAATAACGTAACTAGTTTGAAGCCTCGGCCACACGAGTCGCGAGTGTCCGACTTAAAACGCCATCATTTATAACTTAATTCAAACGGAATCAAAACTGGATTTGTACGGTCGACCTTTCACCAATTAATCAACATTCATTTCATAATGACGTTTAAATTGTGAATAGTTTTGTTATTCGATCGGTGAGATAACTAACAGTACATTTTATTTCCAAAAATATGCTCCCTAATATAAATATTGGGGTAGTTATTGATTTCGAATATTAGATAATGAAATAAAACTACTTTCCCGTGTCTAGGATCCTTCAGATAACTTCATCCATGGGGTCTGAAGGATCCGATAATATAATACCTCTAAAGAAATAGGCAATAACATTTATTACTATCTACTAAAACATCAAAAACAAATCTAAACCCAAGTCAAGTCCAACATTTCTATTTTATAGTTAGGTACCTATACAATTGTCGAGTATTTTCTTGAACCCGAGAGGCTTAATTTGAACCCATTGTTAGAACGCTTCGAAGGACACCCTTGAGACTTACACAACAATTGGTTAATAGAAATCTCGTCTGCTATAGATTTCTTCGTCAGAACTCTGTTAGTGAAAACAATTTGCAATTGATGGAGGATTTTGAACCGAACAAAATTTATATAAACTAGCGTCCATCCGAGGTTTTGCTCGCATTGTATACGGATAAAAAGTAGCCTATATTTTCATCCGTATAATAAATTATCTGTATGCCAAATTCCATCGAGATCATCGTGATAAAGTAACAAACCTCTACATGCATCACGACCTGATTGGCGCAATGGCTGAGCGATCGGCTTGTGCGTCACGGGTTACGGGTTTGATCCCCGCACGGAGCAAATATTTGTACGTTCTACAGTCTACAGATAATTGTTCCGGGTCTGGGCGTTTGTGTATGTGAAAATTTCTGTTTGTAAACGCACCCACGACACTGGAGAAGATTCTAGTGTGGAGCATCTTTAAAAAAAAACATACATATCTTACAGTACGTGATTTTTTTATACCACTAGGGGTCGCATACAATTTTACGACTCGCCTGATGGTAACCGATTACCGTTGCCGTTATGGATGTCTGCAACACCAGACACGTCATGCGTCACTACAACATGCACTAGAACATCGCAAAAGGATATCGAAAAAAAAAAAACTTTTTCCCTAATTTAATTGCGGTAAGTATATCCAGGGCAGGGCACATCGCTCAAAGAACGGACGGCCGATGGGGCCTGAAGGTTCTAGAGTGGCGACCACGTACTGGAAGACGCAGCGTGGGCAGGCCCCCGGCAAAGCGGACTGACGACTTGGTAAAGGTAGCTGGAATCCACTGGATGCGGGCGGCATATGACCGGTCGTCGTGGCGATCCTTGGGGGAGACCTATGTCCAGCAGTGGACGTCTAACGGTTGATGAAGTATATTCATATTATTTTATCGCCGTCAGTCTCCCCTTGATCCGAAATGTCGGGATATACCTAATAATACCGCGATAATAACCATATAACTAAAAAGTAATTTTATTAGAACACACGAAATATAGGTATACTTCTAAATATACTTCTAAAACACAATGGGTATAAGAATATAATAATAATAAAAAAAAAAATATATCTTTTATTGAAACTGAAACATTGGATTAACCACAAAATTGAGACAGCCCTGTTAAGTAATATAAATACTTGTGTTAGGGCTGGCTCTCATCTACCCTTCATCGCTAGTAAATAATAAATCCAGTGAAAAAAAAATAGAAACTTAATTTATAAAAGAAGTAATCAAAACTCATCTGTATATGTTAATTACTATTACGTTTCGAGCGGAAACGAAGAATTAACTTAATTTAAATAAAACATTAAGCTTCTGGCAATGAGGACATTAATCAGATCAATACAAGTACAATATGATAACATCGGACTTTATGACGTAACTGTAATAGCATAAACTATGAATTTATGATCCTACTACGCCCCCCCCCCTCTTTCACCCCCGTTTCCATAGAATAAATAAATAAATATATATAGATGAACCACTATGTGTATAGCTACATCTATGTTGTTACATAGCAACAACGTACATAGCAACGGAGAAGCTATCAAAACTGACATGACACATCGAACGCGATAAAGAGCTGTGGTAGCCTAGTGTGATGACTTTTTTACGATTACTCCTAAGATATTCGTTTATTTTTTAACTATGTGTTAATCCAGGTAATAAACTATTTGTATGCTAAATTTCAGTCAAATCTGTTAAGCGGTTTTTGCGTGAAAGATTAACAAACATCCATACTTACAAACTTTCACGTTTATAATATTAGTAGGAAGTAGGATGCTACGTCATATTCGACTATTGCGATTAAGGCAGCCGTATTAAAGGCCTGCTTTCTGTGGGTTCGAATCTCGGTAGAGACAAATGGTTATATGATGAGCATAGTCCTTTATTTTTCTCTAAGTCATGGTTGTTTCTATGTATGTATATGTATTATTAATGTAATTACGAAGAAAAATCTATGGTGTGTATCAACCATATAGTATCCGTAACACAAGCGTCGTTGCTTAGCTCGGAGCTAGATGGCGCTGTGTGATAATGTCCAGATATATTATGGTTAACTGTGTTGTGGTGTTATGTAACGCGTTACGCGTTCGCTCCGACGTTGCTAGTTCAGTAGTCCTGTTCACACGTTTCGTTTCTAATTAATGTTCAATCTTAATTAATTACTCAACGCCAGTAGTTGCTAGTAACTAATTATATTACAAGCTGGTTGGTCCGTTTGATAATGTTTAACAATTATATGTTATTTTAAATGAAGTATTATACGGTTAGTTAACAAAAAAAAAGTTACGAGTACACTTACGAGTACCTAAAATACCTAATTTAAGATGAAGAAACTTTCTTTGAACGGAGAACAACAAAATAATATTATGAGACAATTAAGTAAGTAAATTACAAATCCATTGGGTAAAACAAAAGTGATACTGATTTCGTACATTTACGTGAATACTAGATATTGAAACAAAAATACTTCTTACATGACCAGGAATGCTGTAAAGAATCCGAAACGTCGAGAATAAATAGTATCAATATACAATAAAGTACAAAACCAATCACAATTAAAAAAATATATATACCCAAGTCACAATCAAATACGTAGATCAATACAGATAATGTCTCGGAACGTATTTTGTTGGCAGGAATATTATGCTTAAGCTAACATCTCGAAATTAATTTCCGCCCACACCAAACCAACTCGCGGTCGGAAGCCAGTGCACGTAACTGTAAAATAAACTGTATTCGTTGTAAGCTCCTACATCGTGAACTAGCATTACTAGCTGCTCTAGCACTAGTATACATGGAGGGAAAGTACCTTGAATATTGTAGATGGGACATTTTAATGTGGAAGCTCCACGCTAGCCCGCGAAATTCAAATTTTCGTACGTTTTTTGCAATTTGCCGGTCATTGTCAGGCTGTACATTAAACAAAATATGAATGGCACCTGTAATAGGTATTTAGTTACAGGATATAATCATTTAAATCAATAAAACAGCCCTCAAAGTGCATATAACTGTATTGATTGTCTATTTCATGAAAAAGTCATTCAATCCAATTGTATGCAATGTGAGGGTTGTATTGATGATATTAATGATTATAATTCTGTAACTAAATACCCATTACAGGCGCGAATCATATTTTGTTCAATGTACAGCCTGACAAATACCGGCAAATTGCAAAAAACGTACGAAAATTTGAATTTCGCGGGCTAGCGTGGAGCTTCCCCCTTAAAGGCTTTGTCATAAGAATTATGTTATTTAGCAAGCAATAGTCCTTATGATGAAGCTTTCAGCACCAAGCTATGAGTGTACATCAGTACAACTCTGCCTAAACCTTCGGCGCTACAAGCGTGATATGACATATTTCCTATCGCCTCCAAGCGATATCAGAAACTAGTAGTTTTATGTCTTTCTGGTGCCTATTCTGAATATATGTATACGTCCCACATTTTTATGTTTCACTTTATTATCAAATCAGCATGAATAAACTATAACTTTTTCCTGCATATTTCTTTAACACAATATCGGTAAAATAACTTGGGGGAGTAGACACTTATTCGGCATATACATTGGCAATGACGGGTAATAAAAATAAAACAGAAATGTCCCATATATGTACGACATTTTTGTCAAGGACGGCAGGGTTACATCGACCCGTCCGGGGTACCTACGTCCCCAAAATATTTCTGTCAAAAAGGCCTAAAACTCGTGTAAGCCCACGCACCCTTCGCCCAAAGAGGTTTGAGGAAAAAAGTTTATTATATCAGCGTCGAAATAGTCGAGAGCTACTTTTCGTGAACTTTTTAATCGGGCCCGGACTTTTATTTCGATTGTCGCTAAGAATTATTATGTTATATTGGTAGACAGGCTTTTTAGTGCTAGATGGTAAGCAGGGTTGTAACTACAGTTATCGCTCCTAAACCATTGAAGACTACTACAGCATGAAGTTCTTCAAAAACGGAGTTAAAATAGTTTTGCAGGGCGAAACCTCTTTTGTTGCGAACATCGATATGCTGCGACTACCTAATTGCATACCATCAGGCGGTTTGTAAGCTAAGTTGCCACCTCCGTGGGATAAAAAAAATTGCAGACATGCTTCCACAGACATAACTTGAGCAGTTCGCGACAGTCGAACATCGGAATGGTCCATTTAGAAAGCTACTGAAGCGTACATATTTATGAAACGACGCATCTCTGAATATATATGTACTGGTACATCAATAAAAACTACATACCATCGAAAGCTTGAATTCTCTTCAACACACATATTTATTTTCCAAACTGGACAGGTACTACTTTTTTAGCATCATACCTAATTGTTATTCGTAATAAATACAGAGCCAAGCCTAATGTCAATCAAGCATACCCAGTTACCCCTAAGATGGGGCGATAGTACCAAACACATGGTCGTGCCTACTAAATAAAGACCTCAATTAAGCCACGTTAACGGGGTTCAATAATAAATCAAACGACAGAAACTCTAACATGATTACATGAGTAATACGAACTGATACACATATGTATGCCTATATTTAAATGATGACAATTAATCAATCGATAAGGAAGGATACACTAGTCCATTTTGAACCAGCCGAATGTTGTGGTATTAAATGGGATTCAGAATTAATAATAATAATATAATAAATAATATATACGGACATTATGGCACGATAAGCAAAGCACATTACTATGATAAGCAACGAGGCTTGTGTTACGGATACTAGATGTTTGAGTTGAACTATGTAGTGTAGCTACATAGTTTTTTTTAGTAATTCCATACATGCATATAAATATCTATGACTCTGGTCTAATGTCCATGCTCATTACACAATCATTTGCCCTTACTGGAATTCGAACCCAGGACCATTACCGCAGAAGGCAGCCTTTACTACCGCCGAGCTAATCGGCTCGTCAATATGTCAGTATCCCAACAATATTATAAACTCAAAAGTTTGTATGGGTGGATGTTTGTTACTCTTTCACTCAAAAACTACTGGATGGATTTCGATGAAAATTTATAACGAAATAGAGAATCACAATTATCAAGTTAAATAAAAATTACACAGCTTCATTTTGTTATTTAGTCTCGGAGAATGCTGTGATATTTACTCGTGATTATAATAATAAGGCCGCAATTATATCAAAATGTTTGTAATAAATCACAACGTCAACGGTGATTAATACGACACTGATACAAACATTTTAATGACAATTACTACCGCAAGCAAACAATTAACGTAAATGTATCATTAATTAATGATTGCTTAATAGCGGACAGTAAAAAGGTAGGCAATTCATGTTTCTTTTATCATTCCAGGATAAATTATACTAATAATAAATATGGGTAAATAAGAGCTATGATAGTCTAGTGACGTGACCAGTGGACTGCGAAGTTATGTCTTGAGTCTAAATTTAAGGTACCACGGACTTTTTGAAGTTACGTGCGTATTTATCACGTGCTCAAACAACAAACGGTGATGATGATGGGTCGGAACAAACCGCAAAAAAAAATCAAATTAAACAATTTTATTTATAGATTCTACATTTCTCACGCCCTCACGGACGAGGCAAAAGTGGTATGCAGGGATCGTAGCGTGTGGCATGCTGTAGTTTCTGCCTACCACCATGGGAAAAAGGCGTGAGTTTATGTATATATCAAACAAAAATCTGCAGCGTGCGGGCCGTAGAAGTCTCATCCGCGTTAAGGCTTGGGGCACATCGGGCCGGCTATCAATCAGCAAATGGGCAACTCGGCTGAGTCGCACTTAGTAACCGCTTGCTAAGTGCTTTTACTTGTGTGTCGCCGCCCTTACACGTAATTCATCATTTAATGACGAGAGTACATTGCGTACTTTCCATATATTCTGCAATTAAGCTAATGGCGATAGATGGAGCTTAGTTTGGAGTTAGGTACTATGATTACTTTTGATTACCTTTCATCAATGCTTTTTTTCCCGAACGTAATAAATCAATTAATATATGGAAGAAATTAGACTGGACATCTACGAACTAGAATAATTTGAACATAATTAGAATTCTTTCTTGGTCTACACATTGAATAACATAACATACCAACGTGCCAATTGTTATTAGTCTGTAACCTTCTTCAAATTAAATAAATAAATAAATAATTTGTACGTGTACTAATTTTCCACCACAATTCGCCGGTAGGGGCGAGAATTTCCATGGAAACCCCAATTACACTTTGCAGGACCCTGGGAATCGAAACCACCAACGAGGCAGTTTAGAACATAGTATCATTAAATTATAGATAATATTCATTTCTTTCATCCCTCTGTAACGTAAATTAGTGGTAAGGAGGACCTAATCATATGCTCATATTCATTATATTCTATTTTCTATATATAATACGATAAGCTGCCTGATTGACTGAACCCTTTCAACGCTGGCCCTAACTTTAAGAGTTAGAAACTTGAATTTTTACCTTTTATAACGTAGGGGAGGACTAAGTAAGGATTTTTAAAAATCCCCTTCCCTAAAGGGGTAAAACGGGGATTAATATAAAACTTCGCCGTTTTTGAAGTTATAAGAATGTTTTTTTTTATGTTAAATGGCACGCGGACGAAGTCACGGGAATCAGCTAGTGAGAAATAGAAACCAAGAACCTTGTACATGACCTCTAGACGCCTCTCCTTCTGTCTCTTGTAAAATAATACTTATATTAAATTTTAATCAAAGTATAATTTTATCATTTCGTTACAAAGCCGTGACTAAAAATTGAGCAATATTTCATATTGTAATAGGCAAGTAATTCATTTTATTCAGCTTAGCTCGTCTTATTACATGGAGCGATAGTATACTGAGCTTGTGTATATTGGTAGACTTAAAACTGTTTAATGCCCCTTCTTTTATAGTAAGACATTGTATTCTTTATTTAATTTATAAAAGTTTCTATGGAGTTTCTTGCCGGGGCTTCTCCATAAGAACTACTTCTTGGAACCGCGCAACTAATTTTGATAATTCAAAAGTACCTGACTACTTTGACTTTGGCTCTGATGTGACTTGCAAAGCCAAACATCGACTTAAAGGCATGGTCGCAAGGTGCACAATATAGCTGGCCAGATGAGATTTTTTTATACCATGAAGGTGGCAAACAAGCTTTCGATTCACCTGATGGTAAGCATATACCGCAGCCTATAGACGTTTGCAAGTTGTAACACCATAGACGTCATTTGCCGACCCTGTTAAAACCGTTTTAAGTTTCTTAAATTAGGAAAGTGCTAGAAAACTACACTAATAGGAAACGGAATTCCCATCATGTCAGAATAGTGACTCTCTTAACGAGCTCTGGCAACCTCTCCCGCAGAAACACAACAATTACTGTTTCACTGCAGTCTTCTGGGCGGAGATACTTCCCCAGTCGGGCAGTCAGTTTCAGTGAGAAATTTCGCTATGTCCTACCTCTCACAAGGGTTCGGATAGTGATGAACCCTATAAGTCACAGTTAAATACCCTGTATTTGAACAACCCTATAAACATTTTAGCAACACAGCAGGGCGTCCATCGAACTTCATTAAATATCAATAAGCATTATATCACGAAAATATTTCGCCAAGGACCATTGCTTGACGTACAGATAATAAACCTTATAGATGTAATAATAAGGACTGACGATAGTGCGACGAGTAGAGACCCCATACTATATCAAAAACGTCAAGTGTTCATTATGAGGTTATAAGAGAGGGACGGCGCTATTTAAGCTGTAGTTTACATCAATCGGCATCTCTCTCTCAAAATCTGAAGGCACAGAATAGAAAGTATTACTAATGTAAATGTGAATACCCATAGGTATATGCATAGGCCCGTATCTCCGATGGATCAGGCAGAGTTGTACCGGATTCATGTAATATGGGCACGTAGGCACCCAAAATACGAGCAAATATGATTTAAATAGAAATAACCTAATATCACTGGTTGAACCAAGGACCAGACGCTTGTCAGTCGCGCTTGAGCCTACAATACCATTGGGGTAGTAATATAATAATGACGACCTATTAAGTATAAGCGTTGCTAACTAACCGCGTTCATCACTGGCTGTTGTCGACGTGCTTATTCCTGAATTCTCCTTTTTAACCCTTTGAACGCCACTGTCGAATATAGCCGACAAACGAAAATTTATCTAGACACTCTCGTCGTTCCTTGCCGACGGCGAGTGTCATCTTGCTGACGTTTTCTTTTTTGTCGGCTATACCCGACAATGGCGTTCAATAGATTATTAGTGTACAGTTTATGAACTTTTCTATCGTGATCCCAAAACGAACTAACTAACAGCCAATTGAGATTGTAAACAGTTGACATTTTGGCGCCGATAAAAACCTCAACAATTTAATTAATTTTACAACTAAACGATCTGCACGACCTAGTTCCGAATGTTGATTTTAATTAACATTAATTTTAATGAGCATGATACTTAATTAATTACACTAGTGATTTGTAAATTTCGGATACAAAATGCTGTACCTACAAATTATAACGTTGTCGAAAAAATATAACATTCACGTACAGACATACATACATAATCTCACGCCTTTTTCCCATGGGGGTAGGCGAAAACTACAGAATGCCACGCTCTACGATCCTTGCATACAATTTTGCCTCGTCCACATTCATACATCTTGTCCGCGCCGGTTACGATGTTAAAACATTCACGATATATTTTAACCTGGGTAGATGACACAGAAAGAACATAAAAAGAAAAACTGCCTCGTTGATCTAGTGGCCGTAAGTGCGACTGCTGAGCAAGAGGTCTTGCGTTCAATTCCCAGGCCGAGTAAATTGTTATTGGAGTTTTCTATGAAATTATCAGCAACAGTTCGGAGTTTAGTCTCGTGCCCGGTTAAAGGCAATAGGCTCGCCCCCTATTACTTGGGATGTAAAACATACCGGCGAAATGTGGGTGTACATTAGTACACCTCAGTCTTACCATTCGGGGACGGTGATGGTATGATATGGAATGTAAAAAGTCAGTAATACAACTACATCACGTCATGAACCTATTTACAGTCCCACTACTGGGCATAAGTCTCCTCTCATTTTGAAAGGGATTAGGCTATTGTCCACTACGTTTTTCTAATGAGGTTTTGCATAATATAAGTAAATGGATGTCCACTTTTTTAAAAACGTACGCTCTAATCATTAACAATTTATGCGGCCACCAGTTTTAAAATATTCAGTAGTGACATCGACCTTGTAGCTTTATTCATATTTAAATTTATTCGTTTGAATAAACAGATTTAATAATATAAAGTATTGATCAATAATTCAAATTGGCAAAATTAAAATTTCAATTTGAGTACAAATGAGCGAATGTTTAATGACATTAGATTTTTTGTCAGAATAAAAACGTCCTGCAAGAGTTTTGCTATGGTATCCGATAAGTAACAGTGTCTATTTTTTTTAAATCAGCGACGAAGAGAAAATCTAATCGAATAAATTCGTGTTGGCGAATTGTAAATCAATAATTGAGCGATAAGTGTCACGTCCGACGTACTGAGACGTACCTTTTAATTGAAAGTATTATTTTTGAAAATTCAAGACCAGTTAGATAAGGTTAACTCATTAGATTTAAAAGTCTAATTTTTAAATATTGGCATTGGCATTAGTGGCTGTACTATAAATGACCTTAGCCTGCATGTCCGTTAAGGCAAAAGAGCTCTGAAGAGGTTTTAAAATAAGAATTTATTCAATGCGCATGACAAATTGAGATGATCATTCAGACGTAACTCATTTATTAAGTAACCGACTAAGAAAATATAGTGACGCTGGCAACACCAACACCATTTAGAAGAGCGGAACTAATGACGGATTAAGATATGAAGACAGTGTAACTAAATTCTATGATTATGGAGTTGGACACGCTTTTAAATCATGTCATAAAACAAGTTTTTTTTTCGTGCTGATCTATTGTTTATGTAAGCATGACATTTTAGCTGTAGCTTCGTCCTAATATTTTACCAGAGTAGTTAAGTAAGACTTTAAGTTGCATGGTGTCTAATGTCTATGGTCCTGCATTATTCCCATAAAGAGGAACCTGCTAATTTATTACACTGATAAAACTATTTTTTTTATAGATTTTATTGCAGTAAGTATATTGCTTTTAATCCCGAATTTACGGATCCTTACAGCATCCATGATCACGGCCAGATGTAACCTTGATCTCTTCTGTTTCCATCTACATATTTTGACTTCAATCACACTTATTCCATATTTCGTACATAGTCTTTTAGTCACAACAAATTCCCTTATGTGCATTAACACAAGCAGAACATTAATTTTGGTGTATTTTGTGAGTCCCTGTGACATTTTTCCACATTTCATGACAGTAGCCAAGCGTACAATCAATGTTTATGTCTTTATCCGCAGAGTGGTTAAATATATTGGCACATTAAAGCTTTGCCGACTATAATATTATTGAAAGTATATATAGGTCACATCGACATTACTGCTTCTGAAACCAAAAGTGTGAGATGGCGAGAAAAGTAATAGGTTGTTTAATTACTAGTAAATATCATTCATTTGGCGCAGGACCGGTCGTCGTGGCGATCCTTGGGGGAGACCTATGTCCAGCAGTGGATGTCTAACGGTTGATATGATGATCATTCATTTTATACTAGTCAATAAAAGACGGCATAAATTTACAAATCTACCGAAGCTAATCACTCATGTATACATAACATATGTATATAAATACAAATGAGACATTGCCATTGAATATCCAGTCTTTGAAATACGTAGGTACTTTCCATCTTTATTTTTCTTTGATTCGAATCGGACAGGTATTTGAACTAGAAGAAGCTATAATGAGAAAAATATCAAAGCGATTTGCGTATTTTTAAGCGTAGGCAAAGGTGGTATTAGAAATAAGCTCCGAATAACTGGAAGTGACAGATTCTGTTTCGCCTTCTTCGCAAGGTTCTTTTTTTTTCTAGGAAAAATATGTTTATTTCTCATTGAGTCTTTGTAAATGAAAAACGTTACGTCGATCGACGACTCGTCGTAGATCGTAAAGATGTTTGTTTGTAGTAGAAATATCAGAAAAATATTAGAAAGTCCCTCGCTGTCGTGGAATAATTTCAGATGGCAACAATTTCGCGTGAAAGCGACAATTCGCCATGTCATTGAACCTGAACCTTTACTTACGAGTAAAAGATCAAAAAATCCGGACACAGCGAAGTTATTTGCAGGGTCATCTAGAGACAATTTGGATGGAAATAGCGACATAAATCCCACTTAAGCTTTGCCTTTAAAAGTACTACTTAAGATAATACTACCGTTGCAAAGAAAAGTAAACTCTAAGAAATTACTAAATCTGAATTAAGTCCTAAGATAAGCAGCGACTAAGAATTCATTTAGCGTTCTCATGCAAAATAAAAGCTCCCATTTCTACTGTAATGCCCTCTTTTACTCTTCGTTTTACGATATCAGTCATAAAAACATAATTTACAACGAGCGTATTTCGTCCACATTGCTAGCGACTGCTAGCTAGGCGAGGCAAGAGTTAGTACTTAATGAAACTCTAGCAAAGTTTAGGACCCTTGGGAAATTAGTGCGACTGGTGTACGATGCGTAGGGTTAGGTCAGCGACGGAAATGTTGCGACCTGTGTCAGCTACCAGGGAAGGTAGGCTTCTAATAACTGTTAATTAAGGAAGTTCTGAGCTGTGGTAGCCTAGCGGTGTAACCAGTGGACTAAGATATCAGAGGTCTCGAATTCAAACACAAGGCACGCGCCACTGACTTTTTGGAAGTCATGTGTGTATTTATCACATGCTCAAACGGTGAGGGAAAATATCGTGAGGAAACCTGCATGCTTGAGAGAATTCTCGATGGCATGTGAAGTCGGCCAACCCGCAGTAGGCTAGCGTGGTGGACTATAGCCTAATCCTTCTCAATTGAGAGGAGACCCGTGCCCAGCAGTGGGACAATAATGGGTTGATGATAATGTTGAAGGAAGTTCTTTCTTACGTGACGGATTTATTATGGAAGTGACGAAACATACTACAATTGTTATAATGTTAGTTTCTATTCGTAAAGTTAGAGAAT
This sequence comes from Craniophora ligustri, assembly GCA_905163465.1. Taxonomy (NCBI): domain Eukaryota; kingdom Metazoa; phylum Arthropoda; class Insecta; order Lepidoptera; family Noctuidae; genus Craniophora; species Craniophora ligustri. Next base: position 9,138,471 of record LR990978.1, on the reverse strand, counting down.
GGATATCAAAATACGCCTCCTTAAATCTGTTTTTGAAATACTTAAAACGCTCACAATCATACCGTTTCGTTTGAAGCATTATACACACCGTATATATGCTGTAAAGGATCCGAAACGTAGGGGATTATAATAATATCAATATACCACGTTACATCGAGCAAAATAAGTTTTATTTCAATAGAATGAGTAGAATTTAGGGATGTTACGCGAGCTCTGTAATCATAATCCGAATCTGATGTAAGTTTCGTATAGGGGCAGTCTAAACAAGACACTATGATACTGTTGGTGCCGACACACTGATAATATAATTGCAAAATAATCTAATAACAGTAACTATGATTATCCGTAAGTATCGAATAATCCCAAGTGTCAATCAATCCCTACTATAGAGCACATTCATGGTTTTTTAAGAATATTTATATACAAGTTTTGTGATATTGAACGTTGCCCTTCAAATATAATTCTTAATAAATAAATAAATGCATAATTATAAACCCGAAAAACCAACAAAACTAGTTATGAAGGTTATAATTATCTTTGATGATTGAGTATAAAATTAGCATTAGCACGATCTTCATAAATGTCAATGGAAAATGCCAATCCACTCGAAAACCATAGGTGTAAAATAAATAGCGATAATTCTGTGATAGCCTAGCGGAGACTGCGATTCAGTCGAGTAAAGTTCTACTAAGGCACCTCTGACTTTTATAAGTTACATGCGTATTTATCACATGCTCAAAAGGTAGCTAGCGTGGTGGACTATAGCCTAATTGCCTCTTAAATGAGAGGAGATGCCAGCAGTGGAACAGCGAATGGGCGGATGATGATTAGTTGCGTCATTGTAACAGGTTTATTAAAAAAATCTCAACATCGAATTCTTTGTTTAAGGCCAGATTGTGTGGAGAAGAACCACTCAGGTTCTCTACATCGTTGTTTATTAGTCTATGGTAATAATGTTAGGTATTCTGTCACACGATATTGTACTAACAGGAAAATTCGCAGCACCTATCGTGCTGCGAATTTTCCTATGCAAATCTTACATTCCATTCACTTGTATGACAAAGTATGTTTATAATAACTCCAAATTTCATTCTTTTTGTAACTAAATAAAAGGTCACCAAGGTAGGCACATTAAGCGAATATTAGACACTGGAATAAAACTGCTTATTGCCTTATTACAGACTCTATCGCGGTATATTGATGTTATTTTATCCCAACGTTTCGGATCCTTTACAGCATCCAGTATTTGTTTATTTATTAAAGTATCATTCAGTTCGCCGAGACCTTTTTGAATTAAAAGGGTTAAAAAAATCTTCATTTTCTCAATTCGAACTTCAACGTTAGAGATCTAACGTGAGTCTTAGGAACACACTGCATTATTCCTCTCATGTCTGCCTGTGCCACCTCTAGACATCGTAAGATTCTAAACTTAAATTCACTAGAGAAAACTTTTTGGATTGTATTCTTTTTATTTTAGTTTACTATGCCAGAGGGAGGGAGGCCTACGTCCAGCAGTGGACGAATATAGGCTGATGATGATGATGGTGATGCCAAGAGGAATATTTAAGTGATGAACTTTTATGTAAATACTAAACGTATATTATATTGCATAGTTCAACATTTTTCCCAGATTTTAGACGGTTATTAATATATTTGGTTTTCTTATAAATGTACACGCATTTATTGGCATAGGAAACAAGCCTTTACTATAATTTAATTGAATGCAACAAAATAAAATAATTTTATTATACCTAGTAATTGCAAAATATAACGGTTAATTGGTTCCGGAATGGCATTTAGTTATTCGGCAAAGAATATAAATGGAAGTACATCTTATTTTAAGATTTATAGTGCGTGCTTTGGGATCCAACTCAGCTCTATGAGTACCTATTTCTTAGAAAAGTTGACAATTTAAATCTGAATAGTAAGGCGGACGAAACGAAACAAAACTATTGCATCGTCTCTTTCTTATAATGGTTGCTTGTGTGTTGATAAATAAATAAATCCAGGATGTACCGAGCATTCACAGCTTCGTATTACTATTGGCACAGTACCAAAAAGTCATACTGATTAGACACACTGAGTGATTGTGCCTTACTAGAAACATTTAGAACAACTGCCCGACATAAGGGGAGGAAAGAAGTTAATAGTAAGAAACTTTTGTTTGTTAGTATAGGCTTCAAGGATTACTGCTCAGTACACTTAGGTAATTCTGTTTATTTAGGCAACAGCCCAAAGACAACAACAACTAAGGTTGTTAGTGTTGCTAAGTCAAGCCCTTTCCTTGTCTTCAAGACTATAAGACTTTTGAGAGTATCAAATTATATTGCTGCCGGCAATATGGTATTAAGTGACTAAAAATTCTTGATGATATTTATGGATATTTCATGAATATTATGTTCTGATAGAGCTGCAGTCCAAGTTTAACAGCTTCGAATTGTGATACCAAAGTTACGTAAATATGAGGAAGTGAAGATAATTAAGCTTGAGATAGGGATAGGGCTAAAACTATTAATCTTCTAATTTCTTTATATTATATCTATAAGGTAGTTATATGGCACACCTAATGGTAAGCAATAGCTATAGTTTATGAAAGCTAGCAACACCGTTACTTGCGTATTGCCACTTTCGAAGCACCTAAGTTGTTAAATCTCATTTACACCGTAGGTAATTTCATTTGTTACATTATTCAGCCTTCAAAACAGGAAATCTTATATATAAAATTCTCGTGTCACAATGTTCGTTCCCGTACTCCTCCGAAACGGCTTGACCGATTCTCATGAAATTTTGTGAGCATATTGAGTAGGTCTGAGAATCGGCCTAATAAGGGTTGTCCACCCTTAACATTTTTCTTTAATTTTTAGATTTTTTTTTAATTTCTTTTTTTTTTATTATGTCGCATTGAAAAATACTTCTAACCCTAAATTTTCACTTTTCTACCGTCAACCCCTATAATGTGGCAAAACAACGTTTGCTGGGTCAGCTAGTAATGATATAAGCTTTCTTGTGCTTGAAAGCAAAGAGTTATTTGCAGAGCAGCGGAGTCCTACGATAAATCTAGCAGCCATTCATTTTACATGAAGACTAAAGCTTCAAAATCAAATAAATTATCCGATGCGACATAAACATTTGATAAGCTAAAACGGGTCTATAACACCACGTAGGCATGCGTAATCTGTCAGCAATAAATTGCAGCTCTAAGTCGCTTCCGATAATATGTTTCAAGCTTTAATCGCTAATCGCTGATGCTAATAATACCGTGTGGCTTGGCCCGTATTGCATATATCGAATTATTTGCATGTCACAAGCAGATAGCGGCAGGATACGCCTATCAACCGACACATTGCCGGAAACATAATACATTTGTGATAATCTGCTGTTATTTTTCGCAATTAGGTATGTTTAAATACAATGTTTCAAGCGAGTTTGAAATAAAAAGTGCTTTGAGGTATTTTATTTTTCCCCTATTTAGTTGAACCGCATGCATCATTTTGACCTCAAAATATATGAAATAAAAATTAGTTTTCTCAATAATAATAATAATAATAATAATTTATTGATCATACAGAGGTAAAATATTACAATAATAACTTACAAAATAATTAGGAGCTAAATACAATGTTAGGTGCCTGTACTAGGATGAACCTGTGTCACAGGCGGCAAGTGCTTAACAGATTATTTATGAATTAATAAAATACTACGATTTTAATTACGATTAAAATATTGTAATAACTCAAACAGTAAGTAACATAAACTAAAAACACAAAAACGAATAAATTAAATTAATTAAATTCTAAGATTATTAGGGGAAGCAACTTATTTCATTTTATGACAGTCATTAGAAATTCAGTGTCATCATAGGACAAGGATTGTAAATGTTTATACACTACTGATTTAGTACTATAGTAATTAAGGGCATATATGGATAATATCTTATTTAGTCTATTGTACAGGAAAGGGGCTAAAAATGAATAAAACCTATTTGTGAAAACAAACCTCGACTCGGAAAGTGAAGTACATACAATATCTTTCCGCCTTTTGGAGTTAGTGAGGTTATCATTATACGACAGGGTGGCATGTTTTTTAAGCACAGTTTGCATTATGAAAAGTTGTCGGACTGTGAGAACATTGCAACTTTTATACAATAGGTCGGTGGGGAAAAGGAAAGGTCGGGAGGTGGCTACTTTTAAGATAGCACGTTGGGCTCGCTCAATGGTTAGCATTACTGTTTTTGGGGCACCACCCCAAGAAGTAATGCAGTATTTAATAATAGATACACAAAGTGCTTGATATATCTGCTTAATTAATTTGTAATCCGCAATATAACGAAGTTTTTTGAAAACAAAAATTAACTTACGTATTCTATTAGCTAGAGTTGCTATATGTTTTTTAAAGGATAGGTTGCTATCGATTATAATGCCTAGATATTTAACAAAACTAGTGTTGTTAATAATAGGACAATTGCAAGTGTCAACCAGGGGATCATGACAGTAATGTGCATATAATTGATTAATACTAGGCTCAGGCTGACGCATGCAGAAATTAATAAAAGTAGTTTTTTCAGTGTTCAGTGTTAGTAGATTGCGATTTAGCCAGTTAATAACGACATTAAAACCTCGTTGTGCATAATCGTGGACGTCCGAGCTCGAGTCAGCGGAAAAGATTAGAGCAGTGTCATCTGCATACGAAATAATTTTGCCGTAGTCTAAAGTTAACTTACAGAGATCGTTTATATATACCAGGAATAGGGTAGGACCAAGTATACTTCCTTGAGGAATGCCAAAAGGTGGATTTTTCATATCTGCACTTGTAAAATTGCCTATTTTAACACACTGAGATCGATCACGTAGATAATCTTCGAAAAATTGAAGCTGTGTGCCTCTTATTCCTATTGCCTCTAACTTTTTTAGAAGTAAAGAAACAGACACTGTATCAAAAGCTTTGGCCAGGTCGAGGAAGATCCCTGTTACATGTTTACCTTTCCCCAGTTCCTCAGAGATATAGTCGGTCAAATGGTGAACCGCGTCTGCTGTTGACAAATTAGATCTAAAACCAAATTGGTAAGGGGAGAAAAGGGAATATTTTTCAAGATATGATACTAGTCTATTATTGACTATTTTTTCCAGAACTTTAGAGATTGAAGGCAATAGGGAAATAGGCCTATAGTTTGTGACGAGATCCTTTCTACCAGATTTATGAATGGGAATAACTACAGCCTTTTTCAGATATTTAGGAAAAATCCCCTCACGTAGGCAGATTTGGAATATGTAAGTTAAAGGAGGGACTAAGATATGTCGAAATCTTTTCAGGACTGTGTTGCTAATGTTATCCCACCCAGCCGCTCGGTTGTTTTTCAAACTTAGAATAGTTCTGTCTACTTCACTTTCGTCTAGATCTAGCATAACAAAGGAGTTTCCACTCTGGCCACTGGACAGATTGAGTGTCGAGCTACTGTTGCCCACTTGTATCTTTTCAGCTAGATTCTTCCCAATATTTACAAAAAATCTATTTGCATTGTCTGCAGAGGAGATAGGGTTAGAATGTGTGTGCAATAAGCTTGAGTCTGAGTTAGAATTCTGTGACGTGAAAGTGACGTTCTTAATCAGTTTCCAGAGCTGTTTACTGTTATTTCCCGCTAGATGAAGTTGTTGCTTGTCATATTCAATTTTTATTTTTTTCAATAGGTTATTACAGAAATTCCTGTACCTTCTGTAAGATAACTGTAGAATAAGATTATCAGGAAATTGCTTAGCTTTCTTATGTAAATTGTCTCTGTGCCGTATGCATCGAATAAGGCCCGGGGTTATCCAAGGTTTAATGTTAGTCATTTTCTTGCTCAGTTTAATAAGCGTTGTGTTTCGTAAAATAGCTTCACGCACTTGATTAATAACATATGACAAGGAAATGTTAGCGTCAGCAGTACAGTAAACTGGGTTAAAATCAATATTGCATAAATTGTGTTCAAGGCTACACATGTTAATTTTTGTTTTTAGTTGCGGGTGAGCAATGCGCTTAGTCAGCGACAAATCGAGGGTAAGTAGGACAGCGCAATGGTCTGTTATTGTCGAGTTAGTTACAAGTGTTAAACATGGAAGTCTGGTTTTAAGCATGACGTGATCCAAACTAGAGCCGCTTAGGTGTGTTGGTAAAGTGTGGGAAGGGAAAAGTCCATGGTATGCGCATATATTAAGGTAGTTCTGGGTCCCTGCATCGCTAATATCAGAGTTAATATTTATGTTTATGTCGCCAGTTAAAATAATATTTCTAAAAGAGGAAAGGGACTGTACTAAATTATTTAATTCACTGTTAAAAACGTTTAAGTGTCTGAAAGAAGGAGGTCTATAAATAGCAATAATTACGATGTCAGTGCCGATTTTGATTACAAGGCAATTACATTCTTGAACATCTGGTTCCTCGACTGTTAGGAGTAAAGATTTCTTTGAGTATATTACCACACCATCATTCTGGTTAAAAGATGACGAGCTGTAAAAACTATTATAACCCTGTAATTCAGGGATGCGGCCCGCACGGTTGGATAACCAGCAATCAATCAATGTTACCATTCTGATATGTCAAGGTCAATTTAATTCGACTAATATTACAGGTAGTATGTTATATCAATGCGAGAACAATGCACGAGAGCCGTAACAACTCAACCAAAGTAGCATTCATAGTTCATACATACATATTATGATACTTGCTATGTTTTTTTTCCTAAAAGAGAATAAATTGAATCGCCTTTCGGCTCGTCAATATCCTCTAAAAACTTGTGACTGTGTACAAACGACATATTACGGAGAAGTCGAACAAGTTCAATAACACGGCCATGCAACTACTGGCCGTGTCACATGTTACATTATCTTAAGTGCTCTCCAGGAGATAACACGAAAAAGTTAAAGAAAAGAATCGCTCAGATAATTCTCTAGCCGTATCCTATTTATGATTAATTCTGTACGATTTAGGTATCTGCTTCGGTGAGATCGATTTTCTACGAAGTAGTATGGATAACGATTTAACCAATATAATTACAGACAAGATTATGAATAAAAAGGAATTCGAATACGAAATACGCATTGCTGTAATAGGATCATATCAAGCGAGAAAGTAATGATTAATGAAGAAGGAAATTAGGGTCCATTCTTATAAGCATTTTCATAATAATATCTACAATTATGACGATAGATTGAATAATTATAATGTTGTAATGTATTACAACATTGTACATGTTACAGGGGAGTCTGTGCCACATATTATTCCCAACTAAAATACAAGCACGCGGCAAAGGGATCGGATAGGGGCTATGTTATAGAGGTCCAAAAATGGCCAATTAAATTTGGCTTGCTTTGTGTAAACGATAGTTCGTGTTTATTATACGGTATCCTCCTCAAAATGCTTATTTAGCAACCTCAAATTAATTATCAATCTCAATTCGGAACTAATAGTGTTGCCCAACTTTCCATTTCGCCAGCTGGTCCTAACTGTCAGAAGTCAAACACTGGGAAAATATCGCACTTCTCGCGTTTTCATATGATCCGCAAAATATCCGGCTCAGCAGAATTCAATGGACATTTTGGCATTGCCGGGGTGTTGGCGAGAATGATGCCGGGGAGAAATATGCTTGGCTAGGAGTTTTTGCCGACAAAAGCGACGGTACTATAGGCTATATACCATGGAGGTCGAGTTATTTGTACACTTTTATGCCTTCCGCTTGGCATTTCGGCTACTTATGGTTGAATTTCGTACGCGTCCTTCTCCATGTTACTTACATGCAATTATTACGTATTACATCGTTTAATAGGATTATTTTGATGTTGTAAAATAAAACTGTCGTAAATTTATATCATTATAAATTTAAATACTGCAGAATCGTTAATAGTTTCTAAATGTCGAATATGCATAAGTATAATCATATGCATACATAGGTACATACCTAAAATGTCATACATATAAACTATTAAGATTCTTAGATTAACAGCTAATTGTGAGAACTACATGCATGCATGAAGCAGCTCTAGGTTGATGACAAAACCCAACCTATGATAGATAGAAACGATTGATTTCTAAAGGCCGCAAATTTATTTACTCATGCTAATAGAAAATTTGGAATCTGGAATCTGCTGGATGCGGTCGCCGTGGCGATCCTCGGGGGAGATCTATGTCCAGCAACTATTGCTAACGGTTGATGTTATGATGAATATAAAATATAAAAAACACTATGAATTAAATCTGTAAATGTTAAGCAACAAATTATAATGGGTACAAAAATTAAAATTATTTCAGTAATATGCCTACTTTATAAGTAGATAAGTGGTGCCGACGCGAAAAAAGGTTGGCAGCCCGTGGTCTACATTATCTGAAGCCCCCAGGGGGTCACCAGTGTATGTCAGTGTGATTCCGATTCACGGTCACACCTACGCCGCCGCCCACTCGGATGCAGTGCAATAATTTCAAGGGTAATATGATGTACTCGATCATGTTTGAGCCGTTTATGTAATTAAATTAACGCTTTAAGTTATTATTATGAAGCATGAATTGGTTCAAGTTGTCGATGCAATTTTGGAACGAAAAAAACTTAAATTATTTTATCCGTGACTAGTAACCACGAATTTATCTTTCGCCTTTGAATATGACGCATCTTTTGGAGATATATTTTCCTTTTAGTCAACTAGTAATTAATTATTTCGAAATAAAACTACTTTTTACGGATATTATCGCGGTATATCGATATTATTTTAATCCGACGTTTCGGATCCTTTACAGCATCCGTGGTCACGGGCCGATTGAGGTGTTGGTCGTCTTGAAGTTATAATTACTAACAGCTACCTTACATTTGTAATTATAATTGACAAACCGATTTACACAGAACGAGCTCACCGTGTCCGTGTGCGATAAAATCCATAAAAAGTACTTTTATTTCCATGTCTAATATTCGCGTAAGTGTAAGAAATTAATAAATTAAGGATTTCGTCAAAAACCTATTTACTGTCCCATTGCACGCGTCTCTCCTCCTAAAATGAGAGGAGTTACGCTAAGGCGTGCTAGCCCAGCGCGGGTTGGCAGAATTCACATGCCGTATAGGAAATCTATCAAGTATGCGTAATCGTGGTATTTTACTTTACCATTTATGTGAGTGATATTCCACATGAGTTCAAAACGTGGTCAGAAATGAGTGCCTTAGATCGAACTATGGGATTATTGGCATGGTCATTTCACAAGGCTAACACTGCACTTTGAACTGAGACAAGTTTATTTTAAATAGAAATATTAGCTAAGTAGCTTAAGTTTAGTATAAGGATAAGTATTTTAAATAAAAATAGCACAGCAAAACAATGCAGGTAAAACTGGCGTACCCAACAATAATATAATGAATGTGTAGCTAATAATGTACAATGTTTGAAAACAGGATGATTGTTTAATTAAACATTTTAGTCACCTACTTGAGGAATACTGACTGCTTATTATAATATCTTCATTGATTAATATTTGAAAATTGTGATGGGTTAACTAATAATGTATAGGCTTATTATTCAAAGGATTTATTCAATTCATTTATTTCAACTAAATAACACAAACTGCTGGACGTATTCCCCCCACCCCCTAAGGATTTCCACGACTACCATGGTCCCACCAACCAGTGGATTCCAGCAACCATTATAATCTAATAATTTGTTAGTTTCCTGTTGTAGATTATTTATTCTCAGGTAAAATTACATAGAACCAGTAAATGCCATGTTTATGCATATTATGTTTGACGTAAGATTTAATCTAAAGTACTAATAATACAAGTTTGTAGAACCTGTCTTAACTATAAACATTTTAGCTTAAAGTTTCTGTTATGGTTTAGGTATGTTTATTAATTAGTAACAATTTTATGCTACTAGGTATTAAGTTGTTACTTTACCTTAAGTTTTAATGAGTTATGATTTATGGATTTTTGCTGTTTTTTTTTCTGTTATGTACTGATTTTTAACATTCATAGTGTAGTTTTGTTCTGTACGAGTCACAAATAAATATTGTTTCTTTCTTTCTATCCTATATAATTTTAAATCGCATAATTTTTTTATAGATCTCATACTTATACTTATCAGCCTATAGCCATCCACTGCTGAACATAGGCCTCCTCCAAAGAGCGCCAACCATCCCATATCATCATTTACAGACATGTCAGTATATTAATATTATTTAATCTTAATCATCAATAAATCATGCAGATTAATACAATCATTCCAGATCTTTTAGTGTTCTCACCTTGGATGTGTTAAAAATAGGTATATTCAAAAATATCCACAGAAAAAAAATATGTTATCTAAAATTTTCTAACACTAATGGGAACACTAGTAGCAAACAATTTTATAAATGCCCGCAATACTGCTTATTATAGAATAAGATACCCTATGGCATAATGCATGCAAATCAACATAGATCTATTCAACCATTCCTTATAACATAATAACAAATTAATTACATAGTACCTATAATCAATTTCCTCCACCGCAGAAAACGTAATATGATCATTATATATTTAATAATAAGGTACAAATATAGCTTGAACATAAATGTTTAGATTACTGAATCCTTAGCAACTAAGTCACACATGAATAAATTCTTGTTACTTCCAACAGTGATTTCTATTATAATTTCTAGTCAGTAAGTGGTCACATATTCATAATTGACTTTATTGTTAGATAGTTAAGGCATAAATTTAAATGAAATGTGTTTAATCAGGAGAAATATAGGCTTTTTTATTATCTGTATTGTATACATACTACTTTGAATAGATGTTTAATGGATTTGATAAAACATAAGTACTTAGCTGCTTAAAAAAACAAGTTATGTGTGCTGTTAGTCTGTTAGCTTTACAAAATTAATTAGAAAAAGGAATGATTTTCGTGCTTTTGCACCAAGACTCAACTTTCTTGTACATAGGTATAATGATTAAGACTTGATTTAATAAACTGATATTGTGGTACTTCAGGACAATATGGATATTGGACTCCATTCTTAAGACAGTTTTGTGTAGACTATAATAGACATTGCTTGCTTTACACATCAACTATCATCCACCTGAATCAGTATTCTATAAAGAGCACTCATATATTAAAAGCATCAGGTACCTACCCTCTCTGGCTTTCAAATAAACAGTGTTCGCGACGATATTCTCTAATTCCATCAGTTCCAGTGTGGCTGATTTTATCGTAGACCCTCCACGAAACAAAAACCCGCCGCTGCGGCCTCTCAGCCGCCTGCCAAACGCGCACGACACTGCCCATCAATGTGTCCCGCGCTCTTCAACACAACTATTCAAAACTCGCTAACTTATACACATAACACTACACCGTACACAGATTAACGTAATCCAACCCGTAGAACAGCCTAAAATGCTGCCGTCGGCAATAAACACGCAACAGTTCACGTTTACGATTCACAATACCCAAGGGTGTGGTGGTAACAACGATATCATGACAGTCTTTGGGCGGCAAACAACGGCACGAAAGCTCGAGTGCTTCGGCGGCTATGTAAAACAATTAGTTTCTTTCAATAAATACGTAAACGGAGCACACGCCCGAATTACGCGAGTTATTGATGACGGACAGCAATACGCTACGACAATTACCACTTTTACAATGTTTCTATTTTCCAGTTGCCATACCGTGTTATACAAAAACTACTTTTTTTTGTATAACATCTCGTCTCTATAATCAATCGAGTTTTAAAGACTCCAAATTATAAACGAGTTCGTTTAAAGTTCGTTTCTTTTTATTGACCCTCCGAATTATAAAAATCTATTTGAATAAAAATGTTACCTAGATGTATGTACAATATGCTGTATTATGCATTGCATGCCCAAACAAATTCTTAAATAATCAAACCCATGACCAACTCAGTAAAAGTTATTCATCCCGTTTTCCACCGTCAATTTTATGTAAGCATCTGAAACTTATTGAATGGGATCAAGCAATGGAATGGGAAATACTAATCGTACCGTCAGTGTGATGTTTATTTATTTATCTAGAAAACTGAAAATATAAGCTTACAGCGTGTTGAGATTTTAAAATACTGTTACTGGAAGCGGAGTTGTATTAACCGATTGTAAATAGATAATGGATGATAATGCAGAAATTACGAACAGATCTAATATCATTATCTCGGATTTATGATTGATATATTCTTAAATAAATATTAAAACGAAAATAACTCCTCCTTTAGTAGTATTTTTTATAAAATGGCAATAATTAACATGTCAGTTTAGTGTTGCCAATTATGAAACGAAACACGTTACTATTGCAAATTTGGAACTGAAACTGATAATTTAAATTATAGTAAAACACAACGGTGCCTTTAATATTTCTTTTTATTTGAGTTGTTATTTTTTTTCCAATATTATACTGAAAATATCACTTGTACAACGGTATAGCAACATTATACATATATGTCAAAAATATTGAGAGAAGTAAGCGGGAGGAAGGAAGTCAATCAAATAAACACATGTGATTCTTTCAATAATTCGCGCAATTATTAATGTTTGCACTGAATTTAATAGAATAAACTTTCAATATGCGGGGTGAACCATGTACTGTGTGTAATAGCACTGAATTAAAACTTATAGATGGTTTCTATTATTGTGTTGAATGTGATACTCAGAATACAAACGTGAGGGAAACTGTGATCGAACATAAAGCTTTAGGAGATGGCACATTTGCTTTATCATCGAAGAGGAAGATTGTCAAACTACACGATAGTAAGATTCAAAGTAAGTAACGTATTTTTTTACTGTTCTTGATTTTTTTATCTAGAACTAACTATACTTTGAATGTTCACCCATATTATTACTCATCTATAGTTCAATGATCAGTGCGAGACAATGATCATACCCATATTATTACAAATCTGTGACTATATCTTTATTAAAAGTGTTGAATATCATACAACAATTTTAATTCTACAAATAAGTTACCAAGTGCTGAAAGGCTATGATATCTGACAGACATCTAGTATATAGAGCTGTTGCGTGTGTAGTGAATGTTTATCAGGGTAACTAGTGCTATATAAGTAGTTATTTACATTAACAATGTATTGGCTCTGGTTTCCACTTATTTTAGGTAAGGCTACCTACATTCCACCATTGGCCTAGTGATTGTTGACCGACTTCTTATGCAGACAAAACATATCTTAGACATACGGGGTCTTCTCAATGTTTCCTCTCACCATAAGTATATACAAACTGATGTAATATCCAGGGGTGCATCTAAGCATCAAGTTTTCAAGTATGGGAAGGATCACATAGTTGTTTGGTCTATTCATGACAGGCTCAAATTCAATTACAATATATTTCTAATTAAAAGAAAGTATTTTGTGGTCCATCTTTAACAAGTTCATATCATATCCGTCCATCTTCAAGAAAAAATATAAATAAAGTCCGGGGTGGGAATGACCCCTCCTTAGACTGGCCCTTAATTATATCTATTTATGAACCTTTATAAATATTGTTTTCTTTTCTAGTGAGTGAAGAATGGTACAAATGGCATGCATTCAACTTCATAATATCTGGCCTTGCTGATGAAATGGTCACTGCTGGAGCTAAACCTTCCTTTAAAATGAAACTCTTGTGGATATGGACTAGATACATCAAAAAATACCAAAACAAAGAGGAACTAGGGTAAGTTTGTATACAGGTGCATAAAATTATAAAATTAATATTGTAACAAAAATATTAATTTAATTAAAAAATAAACTTTACAGTTGAATGACACATTCTCCTATATGTACTCTCCAACTGAAAATTTATGTTGTAATTACAAAAAAATATTACTTCATCTGGATTTTTCCATTGATGCTGTAAAACCTAGCTTACCTACGGTAAAGGTTTTATTTTACTTTGCACCTTTCATAATATAATACATAATTGGAGTATTTTAGATTTTTGGATTTTGTGACAAATAATTAATGAATAAACTTAATAATAGTTTATTATACAAAATTACACTATCTATTTGATCTTCTTTTATCTATTGTTTATTTTATTACAGATTGACAAAGAAGTACCAAAAAGTTGCTGATGAAAATGTAACACTGCCAACCTTTATGGAAGAAGAAGAAAATTCAAAAAACTCTATACCTGATGAAGATGAATTGGAAATAAGTAGAGCAACAAAAAAGAGTAGTAAGAAAAATATAATAATTGATGGCTCCAGGAGAGATATCAAGTCTCTATCACGAGCCCTTATATTAGCTATGTTGTATTTAGCACTAAACTTAGACGAAAGTGACATACAACTTTCACACATATACAAGTTCTTAAAAACAAAACAGTTGAATTTGTCAAATCTACAAAGATTTCTACCTGAGGATATACATATGAAGGGTAAACCTGAATGGACCAAGTTCCTACACACCAAAATTTGCAACATGCACCAAGTCCGTGCATTATCGTTATCTCTGTTACGAATGCTCGATTTAGGAACCCCAAAAGTCCCAAATCTGAGAAAGATTGTAGACAATTTCATGACTGAACTGTGCCTCCCAAATGATCTGAAACCATTAATCTACTCCTTGATGCATTTTCATTGTTGTGATTTTCTTGATATGAATAACAAGAACAAGGAATTCCTTTATAGACTTCCCGACTATGAAGGAGTAGTAATGTCTTATGTTCTTGTTGCTATAAAAATGAGTTTCGGCTTAGATGGTGACTATGAAGATAGATTATCAAATACAGTTGAAAATATTAATGAAGAAAGAGATCTATCAAAGTCATATAGGATTGGTAAGTACTCAGAACCAAGCAATAGAATGTTTTCATTCAGAGAATGGTGCAGTTATATGCAATTTAGAAAAATTTTGCTTTGTAAATCTAGCCTAAACATGGCAGAGCATTATTGCTTAGATGTTGATGATTATGTTTATATGGAACATATGGAGAAAAGACCACAGAATAACAAAGAGCTACAAGACGAAACAGCAATGGATTTGATTAATAAGATACCTGAATATAATGAAGGAAGAGTTATTCCAAGAGAACTGTTTATGCCAACTCTAACACCTATGTTTGATTATACAGAAATAATAATAGAACATACCCAAGATACAGATGTAAGGCAACTTCTATCTGAAGATTTTACACAATACTCGGTTAAATATGCTTGTGAATACCTGAATCTACTAGACATTAACTCAGAAAATATCATTAAGGGTGTTAGTGAAAGCAGAAAGACATTTAAAGACGTTATCCTAGGAACAATAGTTACCAAAAAGAGTAAATCGCAAATGGTTTATGTTAGAAATTGTGAGAATAGGAATTGGATGGTAACAAACCCACCAACAATAGAACACGTCATTTGTAAGGATACACAAACACATAATGAAAGTAATGATAAAGAAAGTGATCATGGTTATGATTCAGAAAATCCATCAAATGACAAAGAAAATGACAACTTTACTGAGGAAACAGTACACGACATGGATCAAAGTATTAAACAAGATGAAAAGCATGTACTTATTAGAGAAGATGAGGACAAAAACATTTTTGATGACACTTTTGAAGAGCTTGATTTAAAGGATGAATTGGATCAAGTTAATGCTGAGAATCTGGGTTTAGATGATGAAGTACCACCACTAATACAAAATAATGATACTTTCCATGACGACCGCGCTAGTATAAGTGATTCTTCGGACAGTGGGTTTGATTTCGTTCAGTTCAATCCAGATACTTTTGACAGAGAGCGAACTATCAAAGAATTGATATTATGTTCTTGTAGAACATATAAGATAGCAATCCCAGCTGAATATAAAGTTGTGAAACCTAGGAAAAGGAAAGTTGACATGTTAGACAATGATGCAGGAACAAGTACTAAACGAGTTAAAACAAAACGTGGTGATTACAAAAAGAAAGTAGAAGAATTACTCGCTAATTACCACAGTCATATGCAATTCGATTTACTACATAAAGTGCAGCAAGAAGTTAGTAAAGCTATCCGAAATAGTCAGTTTAATAATGTGCAAGATGAAACGCAAAATAATACAGTACAGTCTACAAATACGGACCAACCAATTGACGCATTATCAGATACTGTTGAAAGAAATTCCAATTACACTGAAAATTTAGAAAATCAGTCAATTGGTAACCCACAGAATAGCGTCTTGGAAAATAATGGACCTCAGGAAGGAGATGCAGACAAAACAGATGATATTGACGAAAATTTGGAATCGGAATTGTTTAAAGAAGATGAAGAAATGATTGCGACTGATGATTTGCTTCAGAAAAGTGATCCTAAATTTGATGAAGATAAATACGATATAAAGCAACTGTATTTAGGAGTAAAACTTGAAGAAGAAGAAGAAGAGTCTTGCGATATACCAATTGACCCCACACTTGAACCTTTGATTAACAAGAAGATAGAAGAATGTAAATTAAGTACAAAATTTGAAAAACTTAAACCTAACCATATCAAAACTATGTACGAAAGTGATTCGGATGACGAAATACCGTTGAATATTATAAAGGATGAAAAAAAAACTATAGAAGAAATGATGGCACGAGAGGAAAATTTCGATCCTCTGATAAGTGAAAATAACTTAACAGAATTTAAATACTGGTTTAGGCATTATGATCCGGATTTTATGACCCGATCAGTGGACTGGCACGTGAAGTTTGACGAAGAATTGAAAGAGAATACACCAGCTAGCTTCTATTTCGTCATACGGGAATGTGCCAATATTATTAATTCTACAACTTTCCATCTTTATAAACATATGCAGAATTTGGAACAATATATCGTTGGTAGAGCAAAAAATCCTGATTAATTAAATAGTTATTATATTAATAGTATAATCATGATGAGTAAATAGTCAATTTTTTTTCCATTGTCTCCTATTTTGGGCGGGGAGAAATTACACGCCGAAAAGACATTAATTCAAAATCCGTTGGAATCGTTTTTATCGCATTTGAGAATCCTATGGCCCCGATGATAGGCGTGGCGGGTAAGTTTTTAGTCGGTAGGTCACTCAGTGTAGGTGATATTAGGCACACCCTTTCCGTTCCTGATGGCGGGACGGCCCATGAGTATTTTCCGCATCTTAAACATGAACGTATATTACCGTAAAATTTAAAGACGGCTGTTATTTTATACTAAATATAGAAAGATTGTAAATTATCAAAATATTGTGAACAGGATAGCAACATTGAAATTAGTTAAATTTCGATTTACGGATTTAAAATACGATGAACTTGCTTCTATGCGTAACCAATAGTAGCGTTGTTTTACAATCTTACTTACTTTTCTGAGATATGAATGGCCGGTAAATTGTGAACTGTACCCATAACTTAATATGGCGGCACGGGTACAATCAATTAGGGCACTTCTTCCATAACGTTATGTACCAGTTCATTATTTAATACTTAGGCCTGTTCCCAGTGTATCTAGAGTTATTATAAACTAACGGTTCTTTATGGCGATACTTAGTACTTGTAATCAGACTGACCAAACATGGTCTATAAAAATAGGTATGGTTGGTCATTTCTATGGTTTGCCTCATGATAATAAGAATCCCAAGTTGGCAATGTAAACATTTTAAACATGAAGGATTTTCCTATATTGTGATGTATTAGGAAATATGCTTGGATTGATAATATAGAAATATTATTTATAAAATACCCGGTATATTGTTTTACAGGATATTTAGCAGACCGTATTTGAGTTTGAAGACTGAAATACAAAACATTTTATAAATTATTTATTTAAAATTTTGATGAGGTATTTTATAAGGATATTGTGTCGTAAAGTAATTTTATTAGTCATCTTAATTTCTATAAAATTTTAACTACTTATATCTTTCATAGTACATCCTTTATAAAGAAATATGAGGGAAATTTTAAATATCAAAACGCATTATTTTCATGTTCTGTTTATAATTATAAAATCTAAATTTATTCATAGAACTATTGTTGGAAAGTTCACAGTAGGAACACCAAAAACTTATTATTGTCGCTATTATTGACGTCACGGAAAGCGCGCCAACATGTCTAAATTGCCCAAATGTTTCATCTAAAAATAATCATTCGACTCACTGAATGAACTAATTTATTTATTTAAAAATATAAATTAAAAAAAGCCCCGACTCATTTTGTGGCGGCTATCTAGGACCAATTTTCATCAAACATAGCTAAGAATACTCCCAAAAAAAACCTCTGAAAAAAACAATCAAAATCAGTTCATCCGTTCGGGAGCTACAATGCCACGGACACATATACACACACAGAGAAACGTCAAACTTATAACAACCCGTCGTTTTTGGGTCGAGGGTTGAAAATAGTTTAGTACGGTCGTCCAAATATGTTAATGTTAAGGCAGCTTACGACAATTTTTTTTTTTAAAGTTAAGTTTAAGTCGATTTTATCTACAATCTAATCGGAAAACTAAAAACATAGTATGTACGTGAAGATTTTAGATTATAAGAACACTGTGATCTGTTATAGGTACGATAAGGATGTTTTTGTTGAAACTACTGCTCGATATTTTAGGACATAACTTTAGGCCTTATCAGTTTTTATGCCCTATCGTCCAGATGTTATATACTAAGTCATTATTTATGCAAAAGTGATGTATTAAAACATACCATGTTCTGTTAAAATAAAATTATTTCACATAACCATAGGTCTTTCATTTTATTAACTTCTTAATAATATGTCCATATTATTATTATTATAGAATGTTGTTGGCGCTTTTTGGGGTAGGCCTACGTTCAGCATTGGACGGCATTAGGCTGATATATGTATAATATGTCCAGAAGTCCAGACAATGTTCTTACCAAGTAGATTTTCGAGGGATCTTCTGTTTTACTTCTGTTCTGCTAGTAGTCTAGTGATAGCCGCCTTTGAGCCTATTCGATAATAGCTCAGTTAGCTTACTGCGTTGGCACAACATATTAATTTCAAATCTGGCGAGAGAAGTCTATATAGAAATATTAAACGTTTTAAGTAGGCACCTAGTTTGGCTTAGACCAGCTGCTTAGTGAACGAATTAATTGAAATTGTGCAATCATGGGCGCATTTAGTCCAAGATCCTGGATCTTGGACTAAATCCATTTGTGGGCACAGTCCATTTCTACATTCGACGACCCAATTAGTCCAGCGGTAGTTAACACTGCCTTCTGTGCTACGGGTCCCGGGTTCGAATCCCGGTAGGGACAAATGTTTGTGTGATGAGCATGAACATTTGTATCCGAGTCATGGATGTATCTATCTATAATATGTATGTATTTACAAAAAAAAAAGTATATATATAGTATATCAACCAGCTAGTATCCGTAACACAAGCCTCGTTGCTTAGCACGGAACTAGATGGCGCTGTGTACCATAATGTCCAGAAATATTTATTTATAATCGGTGGCCCGACATGCTGGGGTAAGCCCGGCCCACCCGGCTCCGCCCCTAGGTACGCTCATGGCGTTGTGATGACAGAGTGCAAACTATATAGATCGCAATACGTATTGTTTGGTATAATATACATAAGTGTTGAGAACATACGTAAGTATAGGAATGCGAATAAAATCATCTCAAAAAAAAATTACGCGGTATGTGAACTTTATGTTTCACTCAAGGAGTATTTTACTAGTCGCTGGTTGGAGGGAACAAAACACTCTTCATATTCCCTTGGCAATTGAAAATTATTTCAATTTGCGTATTTGTTATTCCCATTGTAGCCAAAGTTATAGAACCTCAAACATGTATTTATGACACTACTGGCTAGCATAAGGAAAAAATAACCGATTCCAAATTCTAAAAAAGTGACTCAATTAAACGTCACTTGTGCCACAAATAAAAACGACTTTATTCGCATATTCTTTTTTACGAGTCACAATATGGTAATTAATAAGGTTTCCAGATTATTACGCTGGTCGGCAGTAAAGCCAGGCATGGCTCTAATGCCAAATAATCCTGTCAAACGGAACTTTGCTCAAGTGGGTCTTGTAATTTCTACTCCGCCGAGAGTCAAGTGTTCTTGGGGTGTAAGTATAATTGAAATATTCTTATGTCACACCCTTTATCATCAAACCATTTAAAGTGACGACCCAATTAGCAGACCCGATTTAATACCGCAGCGATTTAACCGATTTAAAGGCTGCATTATGTTGTAAGGATCCTGGGGTTATATACCCGTAGTCACGAGATTTTACCTGAGTTATGGATATTTCTATGTATAATAATTATTAAAAAAAAACATGTAGTATATCCAATCATCTAGGATCCGTAACACAAGCCTCGATGCTTAGCTCAGAACGAGATGGCGCTGGGTCATAATGTCCGGTATATTATGCATTTATCGCATGATCAAACGGTGAAGGAAAACATTGTGAGAAAACATCTCGATGGCATGTGAAGTCTGTGGTTGGATGCGAGCTGCCCAAGACCGGGATGATTGGCGCTCTTTGAGGGAAGCCTACGTTCAGCAGTGGACAGCAATAGGCTGATATATATATGTGCCAACTGGCAGTAAGCTAGCTTGGTGGACTATAGCATAGTCCTTCTCAATTAAGAGGAGACCTGTGCTTAGCAGTGGGATAATAATGGGTTTATGATGATATTATGTCTGCAAGTGGCCCTTCGTGATGTTTCACATCATCGGTTCAGATTCGGATTGAATTTTTGGATCTTGATTTGAATTTCAAAACGTGGTGTAGGTGAGTACTTTATATACCTCTATATAACAATGATACTGATTTTAATATATGTTATTATTTCCAGGAGAAATGTCTACATATTCTCTTCATGTTCACAGTCTGGTTTGGGCCGGTGGCATATTTCCACACCCAAATAAAGGTTTGGAGAAAGGATTATATTGGATAATATGTTTTCATGATGTTATAAATTAAAATAATAAAGTATATTTGTATGTCTAAAAGATAATTTCATTTTCATTTGGGGTTTATGACTAGCGCCATAATAGTACGAGATCCCTATAAGAACGACCTTCACCGAACTGGTTAATGGACGAAAAATGTTATATATAAAATTAAATATATTAATAAATATATTTTTAGACAACCCACGTAGGGTTTTCAAAAAATTCTGTTCCGAGTATACAAATTTTAAAATAAATTAAATATATAAAATTTAAAAATCATTTTTTATAACTTACCCACTAGACTATAAGAGAAATTGTTTCATCAAACCGGCAAGTTATATTATCACGGGGAGTTGTGATAATCATATAGATATATTGAATTACTACGCCTTCCCTATCCCTATGATTTTATCATTTGCATTGATGATCATAGCTCACTAATATGCTCTGGTGGGCTTCAATTGAATTGAGCAATTGAAAGAGAGTCCAAATAAAAGCTATTTAATTATTTTGATTTTGTACTATTTAGTTTTTTTTTTATTTTGTGCTAAATTCCTTTGCCTCATCCTAAGCTTCCAGCTGTCAATTTTTTTGACAATTATGTCAATGTGTGATTGTTTTGTTTGTTGTGTATCATATCTTGTGAATCTTAATACTGATTTATTAAGAACTATAAACTCAAAAGTATAAAAACAATTATACAAAATGAAAGAACCTAAATCTACGCAGTCTCCGATAGAGGATTTGGCTGAGTTACGTAGTTACTTCGCTTCGCACAATCTTGTACGAGAATACGTTGCTCATTCTTCTAAAGTACATTCTGTGGGGTGGTCTTGTGATGGCAAACGACTTGCATCAGGCTCGTTCGATAAAAGCGTTGCTATATTTACACTGGAGAGAAACAGACTCGTAAGTAAAACTATTTACAAGTAGTTTTGCCGCGCTTTTATAGGTTATGTTTTGTTGGATGGCAAAGGTATTTTTGTATTGAGCCTATGTTTTGGTCCCTAGGTGCAAGACTTTATATTCAGAGGCCACACAGGGTCTGTTGATCAGCTGTGCTGGCATGCCTCACATCCTGACCTGTTGAGTACGGCTAGTGGAGATAAATCTGTGAGAATATGGGACACAAGGTAAATAAAAAAAATATGTGATAACAAACAATTAATTCTCTAATGTCTCGATAATTCAATATACATAATCATTCATGTATGTATTTCTGTGTATGTATATATTTAAAAACAAATTGTCTTGGTTAGTCACATATCTCCAAAAAATAACATATTTTACCAATCATCAATAATATTTTTTATAGGACACATAAATGTGCTGCCACCATAGCAACGAAAGGCGAGAACATCAACATTGCTTGGTCCCCCAATGGGAGCACCATAGCAGTTGGCAACAAAGAGGATCTAGTCTCTTTTATAGACACCAAAACTTATAAAGTGGTATGTGAATGAGTTTACCTATAATAAAGTGGAGAAGTTTGTTTATATAACACGCCAATCACAATAACCACCATTCATACATTATCCCTGAGTAAGCTGTTGCTGCTGGGTGGCGCATGACTGGTTGTCGTGGCTCCTTGGGGGAGACTTATGCCTAGCAGTGGTTGTCTAACGGTTGATATGATGGAGCTGTTTTATACCAAAACAGTGCGAACTTTCTGTCAGCCGTTCAAATATTTATGTGTATTGCAGTACAAACTTCTATGTCAGCTACTACACCAATACCTTCTGGAATTCATTTTGTTTCTCATAACCATGTTACCTTCTTCAGGTTGTAGAAGAGCAATTCAACTTTGAAGTGAATGAAATCTCTTGGAACAACACCTCGGATCTATTCTACTTGACCAACGGTCTAGGCTGTGTGCACATATTGTCGTAAGTACTATAATATTTATCTAATTTATCTTATACATACATGACTGGTGCATGACCAGTCCTGGCGATCCTTGGGGGAGACCTATGTCCAGAGTACGTCTAACGGTGGATTGATGATGATGATGATGATGATGATACATGACGACCATATGAAAAATCTGTTACAGAAAGTCATTGAAATAATTATTAGATGCAACATATAGTTGATTGGCCGGATACCGGATACCGGATATCCGGTCGCCGAATAGTGGGCCGGCGGTACTATACTTACATTTTGAGTTTCGCAGGTGCGCGTCTAGCAGGTTTTGACCTGTTTCGTAGTGAACGTTCGCGCGGACACATTTCTATGCAACCAAACGAGTTTTATTATGTTAGTACGCAGTTCTTCATTCAAAAGTACACACGTGCTCGCGTATTTTTGTGTTAATTATGACTAACTTTTTTTACATTTCATTTTTTACCCCCAAAATCAAGCAACTTGACTATCCGGTATCCGGCCGGATAGTAAAATAAGGGCCGGATAGGCCGGATACCGGATATCCGGTGCATCTCTAATATTTATAGGTAAATGTGAAATTAAAAAAATAATTAAGTATGATAAATTATGAGTAATGTTGAAAAATTACTTGTGTTAATAACAATAATGTTACTTCTTAATATTGAGGGTAGGCTAATATCTTATCGTGCAATAATATAGTTAGGACTGCCTCACTTTGGTTTGGTAATTGAATGTATAATTACTAAGCTCTACATAATGCGCACCTCATAATAAAACAAAGTTAGATATTTTTTGTTTTATTGGACATCATCATCATCAACCCATTAATGTCCCACTGCTGGGTACGGGTCTCCTCTCAATTACGAGGGATTAGGCTATAGTCTACCACGCTAACCTACTGCGGGTTGGCAGACTTCACATGCCATCGAGAATTCTCTCAAGCATGCAGGTTTCCTCACGATGTTTTCCTTCACCGTTTGACCATGTCATAAATACGCACATAACTTACGAAAAGTCAGTGGTGCGTGCCTTGGGTTCGAACTCGAGACCTCTGACATCTCAGTCCACTGGTCACACCGCTCGGCTACCACAGCTCTTATTGGACATAGTAACTATAAATTTGTGTTAACTACTAACCATGAGGCATTCAGGCAGGCCATTTATTACTTGACTCCCTGAAGGGTTAGGCAGAGGTTTATTAATGTGCACTAACTTTTTGCCGGTATGTTTTACTGTCTGTGCCAAGTAAGGGGCTGTCCATTAATCACGTGAAATTCGAAAGGGGGGGGGGGGTTCGGTAAAAATAACTAAATATCACATAAGGGGAGGGGGGGGGGGGTATAGTAAGATATCACATGTAATTATTTTTTCGTCAAACGCGTGATTTCGAAACCTAAAAATAGTATTACAAACATTTTAAGATTCTTTGTAGGTACTAAAAATACACTTGATTTTTAGAGGGGGTGGGGGGGTAGTCTTAAACCTCACCACGTATCACCACGGGGGAGGGAGGGGTTAAAAAATGTTAAAAAAACATGACGTGATTAATGGACAGCCCCTAATAGGGTGGGAGCCTATTGCCATCAAATGGGCATGAATCCAAACTTCGAGAGCTATTACTGAAAATTTCATAATATTTTTTGTGAGTCTTCAGTCTCTTGTTCTTTTTTCAGGTACCCATCGCTAGAACTCCAAACAGTGCTGAAAGCGCACCCGGGCACGTGTATCTGTATAGAGCACGACCCCACCGGCCGGTACTTCGCCACGGGTTCCGCCGACGCCCTCGTGTCACTGTGGGATGTCAACGAGCTAGCCTGCCTCAGAGTTTTCTCTAGGTAAGTTTAACAGCCAGAGATGGCCCAGTCTGAGATGGTGAGATGAGCTGGACTCCTTCCAGAAAGAATAGTTCCTGAGAGCTGAAGACAGAGAGCTGTGGAGGCCTTTTCCCTACTGTGGACACTAAAGGCTATTAAAAAATAATAGTTCAACATGATTATATCAGGCATAAGAAAATCAAAGGAGAGACTCGATTGTAGCTCTTAAATGAATAGACTGATTCATGCGGTTCTCTTCAGTTGACGTGATTTGGTTCTTAGCTACAATTCAGTTGGGGTTATTTAATTTTTTAAAAATTGTATATTATTTGTATATTGATATAATTGAACCCTGATATTTCGGATTCTTTTTTTTATTTATTTATAACAATCTTACCTACACTATCATTACAGGTATATGATCCAATGCGACAGAATGGCCTTACTAACTAAATCTTAAATCTACACCTTATATAATAACTTATTACATATAGTGTAACTGTAACTGTAAGTTTACAGCACTGTCATGGGCAGGCTAAGTCTGCCCATGACAGTGGATGTTTTCAGTGGACATATTTGTATTTAATTGAGTTATATTATGTGAGTTCAAAGTAATAATGTTGTTTACAGACTGGAATGGCCGGTGCGCACACTGTCGTTCAGTTTCGACGGTCGCCTCCTCGCGTCCGCCAGCGAAGACCACATCATAGATATAGGAGACACTGAGACTGGTAATTTATCTTACATTACACCTCAATAAAGTAAAATGTTGCTATCTAAAACAATACAATTCTCAATCTCGTAAGAGGTTAATAAAATTGTCCTGTAAAAGTCCTGTTCCTTTAAAAGAAAAAAGGTCACGACTTTCTTTCAAGCTAGATATATTATTCTGTGTCGGATGTAGAAACACATAAACACACTTACCTGGTACAACTTAATGCAGGCTATATAAGTAATGAGTATAAAGTATAAATAATTAGTTTTATGGACCCTATCTTTCTACCTGTGATGCAGAAACCAATTCATCAAAAGAGCCTCGAGTACTCGTACACTTCTGCCTTACGCTTCGAGATACAAGTGTGATAGTATAGTTATATTTGCAGGTGAGAAAGTGGCGGAGATCCCGGTGCAAGCGTCGACGTTCACAGTGGCGTGGCACCCCTCCCGGTACCTCGTGGCCTTCGCGTGTGAGGACAAGGAACCCTCCGAGAGGAAGCGAGACGCTGGCAACCTCAAACTCTGGGGACTGCCCAACTCCAGCTAAACATGCCATTATTGTCCAACTGCTGGGCACGGGTCTCCTCTCATTTGAGAGTGATTAGGCTATAGTCCACCACGCTAGCCTACTGCGGGTTGACAGACTTCACACGCCATCGAGAAAATATCTCAAGCATGCAGGTTTCCTCACGACGTTTTCCTCCACCGTTTGAGCATGTGATAAATAGTCACATAACTTACGAAACTTGCTAAACATGTGTGTACAAAGAATCGATGTATTGTTTGAATAGGGTTCAAAATAGAATGCAAGAAATCATTGCGTTTTTCTTTGGATATTTTGTCTATTTTGAACCGTTATCTGTGCCAGATAAAGTCGATATTTGTTTAATCGGATTATCATCGCTAAAAGGAATATGCTCAAACAGCTGATCCGATGAAATGAGTGGGTGTTCTTATAATGTGTCAATTGTCAGTATACCCACTAATGGGGTACGAATAAAATTTTTTTTTTGGATAATTACATATGTAGGTACAAAAAATATGTATTAAAAAGTAAAATATGAGTTTCTCAAGACGTGTTGAATTGTAAATAGATTTTTGAATGCTTGTTAGAGTTAAGATAATAATAAAATTACTTATAAATGTATTAATTTGTTTTATTTATTAAATATACAATTAGATTATTAATAATAATTATAGGTACATTATCACAGTGACCTATACACACAAAAATAAAACATATTGTAGCAATAATATTCGAGGTAATTAGCTAGTACTGAAGTAGACATTTATGCAAAACAAATCACACTATATTACATGACTAAAAATAGAAAAAATAAACTAACCTAAATTTTTTTTTACTATACCCTTCCAATAACCAGTTATAATGATGAAAAAAAAAACATCACCAAAAAGATATACATACTACTGAATGAATTTATCAGCAATTGAAATAGTTTTGTAATTTAGTAAAAAATGTTCTGGGTGCAGTGTGACTGGGATTTTCTATGGAAAATTCCCAGTAGCACCTTGGTGTATGGATTTGCGCCAGGTTGATAACAATAGACCCTAGCTATGTATTATATGGGACCTAAAACAAACAAATCTGGCGATTTTGTGTGATGGTATGTTATGATTGTACTCTTCAAAACTTGTGATGTTTATATAAATAATTGATTAAATAACTAATATTTAGTACTAGTTGATAAAAATATACGCCTGATTATTCCAAGTTTTTCACTAGTCTAGGCATAAAGCCTTGAGTTAGATTGCCAGCATGCACACAATTAAACTGAGGACCGATTTTCAGTAATCAGATAATAATTATTAACATAATTTTATAATTTGACAGAAATCCTAAACAAAACCTTTTTCTTTTGATAAAAAGATGACTTATTATCTCTTATCGTTAGATCATACATATTCAAAATATACATATTTACCTATCTACCTGACTTATGCTGGTACGCTAACACAAATTTAATCTTATTTGGGTACCAGAGGTCAAACAAATCCCTACTTAATTTAGTTATATTGCTGACAAACTATCCATGTTCCTGTTAAATGTGTTAGCATGTCTAAAATTTTACTACAATTTTATTATTATTATTATTTATTGAAAAACTTGCTTGAAACGGCTGAGGGTGTCACATTTCATAAAAAAATATTCCATTTTTGATTATTATTATATTAAATTGGCTGTCATGATAGCACAATAGTCCAATAGCGTTCTTACCAGGCTTCTACTTGGAACTTTCCAGAACCTTCCATGTCCTTTAGCATGGCCCTCGCAGCCTCCAAGCTGTAGCCTCCCGTTCTACTGATGACATCTTCTATAAAAGCGTCCCGCACGTTGTCGGGCATATTTTTAGCGTTCCCAGATATGTATATGTGGGCTTGATTGGAGATTAGTTTCCACAACAGCTCTCTGTGCTCCGATATCTTGTGTTGCACGTAGCTGTTGAAAACAATTATTATTAATAACTAGTTAATTGGGGGGGTGAACTCTAACTGATAACTACTACAGTCGTACGAAACCTAGTTGTCAAAAATAACCCTCTAACCTAACCTACTTTTTGTACCGAATCTGAGAATGCAGATCTAACTCAATACAAAATATTTTTCAAAAAAAGATTACTAATCATGTATTAAGTTTTGTAGTTGAAAATAGTCGACCTTTAATAACAGTGGTGACTAAAAATATACATTTCTTATTTTTTTAGTTAGATAAAGACTAAAGTGACACACAAACAAATGTTGTAAATTAATTATTTATAAATATCACATAGCGTCGCGAGGTCTAGTCAGCTAGCACGAGTGTACCATCATGAGCTAAATGACGTCCACTGTTGGACATAAGCCTCCCTCAAGTATTTACATAACGACCGGTCCTGTACCACCATTCCAGATTCCAGCGACCTTTACCAGGTCGTCGGTCCACCTAGCAGGTCCCGGAGGGGCTGCGTCCACTTGGTCATTGGGGCTAGAAGGTAAGAACCTTCGCCATTAGTAATGTGCCCTACCCATTGCCACTTGAGTTTGGCGATTCTAAGGACTATATCAGCGACCCGGTTTCTACGGATATCCTCATTTCTGATTTCATGACGATTTATTTAAATATTTGAAGATGTAATTCCATTACTATACTTACATTTTATCATCCCGGTCTCTTGAGAAGGCACAGTATAAGCTCAGCTTGTCTTCAGCCACCATCTTCTCCAGTTCTTCCCTACAATGGAAGTCTTTCTCCTTGTATCGGCACCCGAACACTAGGTGTAGGACCTCTTTATGTGCTGTGCGCTGCACGTCTCTCTCTTGTAAATAGCTTCGGAACGGAGCCAAACCGGTGCCAGGACCGATCAGAATGTTTGGAGTGTTCTGTGAAGGGAAGAGTGTGTTTTGGAAATATTTTGGGAATGTTTAAGTGTTCAGTTCTCAAGTTCAATCCTATAAACGCGTTTGTATGGATGCGTAAATGTCCACGCAAAAACCGCTTTAACGGATTTGAGTAAAATTTGGTGTGTGCCAAATTTTACTCGGTTACGGTTACCTGGACACGTAATACTTTTTAACTATGTACCATGCGAGAAAAACCGCGACTGGAAGCAAAACACAACCAGTTCAGCAATGAGCAATAAAAACACCAATCTGAAGATATAGTCACGGAATCTATCGCGCGTGCAGGACAAGATATATGAATGTGGATGAGGCAAAAGTGGTATGCAGGGATCGTAACGCGTGGCATTCTGCCTAACCCAATGGGAAAAAGGCGTGAGTGTATGTATGTATAGGTACTCACGGAATCTGCAGGAAACACCAGAGTTCCAGCTTTAATCCAGCCGTACACTCTATCTCCGACTCCTAAGCCCTGGAGCCATGTGGAAGCCAGACCGAGCCGAGGTTTCTTCAGCTGCGTGTGGTAGTGGACCACGGCTACCAAGAGGTCGATCTGCTGACCCTCAGAAGGTAAGGCGCTGCTCGCTATGGAGAAGGAGCGCGGCTTGATGGTGGAGAACAACTCGAACAGAACTTCCAGGGTCAATTTGGACGCTGATTTGTGGAAGTCGTGGAGAACCTGGGGAGATGGAGAAACTGCAGGGTCGGCAACGCGCGAGTGACATCTCTGGCGTTGCAAACGTTCATAGGCTACGGTAACCGCTTTCCATCAGACGGCCGTAAGCTAGTTTGCTAGCCTTGTGGTAAAAAAAACTATATACACATATAATGAAGTAATACTATTTACAAATGTAATACAACATTATTATAACTCAGTTTTTAAATAAATGTCTTAAAAGCTCTGTGACCGTAAGTGCGACTTGAGGTGGGCAAGAGATCTTGGGTTGGATTCCCAGGTCAAGAAGTGTTATTGAGTTTTTTTTAAGATTTTCTCAGTAGCAGCTCGGAGTTTGAACCCAATAGTTAGTTTGATGGCAATAGGGGACGACAGGCGTGATGGTATGTATGATATGTTAAATATTAAACACCATATCAAATCTTCTCAACCGACACTACAGAGGCATAAAATCGACAATAGAGAGCGCATAATAATAATAATGTTTTATTATATTATCAGAATATAAATCGCTTCTAATAAACTCTGGCAAAATATTGGATATTGAACTTTTAATCAATATTTTATAGACATCTTGTCTTTTTGTGAAACCTGGTTGAAACCAGATAAAATGCAATTTAATGGAAACGGCTTCACAGCTACCAGTGCGTACAATAGGCTTAAGAATTAAAATACAATAGAATTTTAACACTATCTTACCTCTAGTACAGTCCTCTTAGGTCGCCTACAATAATTCAGCCAATCTTCCTGACCTTCGGGGGAGCTGAGCTCAATACACTTGTCTCTCTCTAGCTTATCGTCGGACACCTGTGCCAGAAGAGAGAACACGTATTGCGTCGGGAAGCACCGCAGGTCCCAGTATTGTTCCGCTATTTCGTATAACGTGTGAGGTTGTTTTAAAAAGTCTGGCACAGGCATGTCTGTAAATGTAGATTAGATATTAAACTATGCGCCTGCAGAACTGAACTGACATGTCAAAGGTTTCGCGTTCGAATTAGGGCACGCACCATTGACTTTTCGGAAGTTATGTGCGTATTTATCACATGCTCAAACGGTGAAGGAAAACATCGTAAAGAAACCTGCATGCTTGAGAGATTTTCTCGATGGCATGTGAAGTCTACTAACTGTGGACTATAGCCTAATCCCTCTCAATTGAGAGGAGACCCGTGCCCAGCAGTGGGACAGTAATGGGTTAATGATGATGATATTTTTGTAACTGGTATAATCCATACTTCTAAGTGTCTCTGCTTTTGTAAGGAGATACTTCGACTCCCGGGAAAAGACATACGATAGTTTTTGTCCCAGAAATCATCCCTTAAATAGGTGAAAAGGGGGTGCAAGTTTGTATGAAGTATCGATAATTTCTTAAAAGAGGGTAGAAATATGCAATTGGTTTTATTCTTTATAGGTAATTCTACGCAGCCGAAATTGCGGGCAAAAGCTAAATGTTTATTTCAGTAAATAATCTATTGAGAACACATTTTCAAGCTATATATATGGATGTTTAAGGATCTAAAAGGCGGTTGCATACTGATGAATTGATCTCTTGGTGTTATAAGTTTCTAGTATGTATAAAGCCATGCCCTATCCCCATTGAGGTAGGCAGAAGCTACAGAATGCCGCGCACTACGATCCCTGCATGCCACTTTTGCCTCGTCCACATTCATACATCATGTCATGCACGCGCGCCGGTTATGAGTACTGTGTATCTGAGCCTTTTGAAGATAGATCTGAACCTTTTGAATGATTCATGCTTATAGGCTGGGACTTACTACAAAACCACTTTATAGAACTGAATAAAATCTCATTCTGTTTGTTTACTCGAATAATGACGTCACCAGTAAATCATTATGGCGGCAGCCGTTTCAGATACATAGAGAACAGATAAACATATATCCGATGCTTATTGTAAAAACTACATTAAGTGCAAGAAAATAAAACACAGAATAAAAAGATCAATATAATATATTTTATTCGTCTTCCTGCCACCCGTCGTCGTTGCTCAAGAACCGCCTCTTGGCCGCGGTGTTCATGTAGGGCCGGAGGGCCCATTCAGTGTCGGCCGCGTCTAGAGTATCCAACGTTCCTAGTTTTATCTCGTATAGCTTCATCTGGAAACGGGGACCAATTTCTGATAGTTCTATATCTTTGCCAGCCTGAAAAAAAAAGAAATAATTTTTGAGATTTTTTTTTCATAATGTTGTCCGCTTTCAGAATTTCTCGTGTCGTGGGTTACAAGCACAAATATTCCCAATCACCCACTAATCTAGGCCCAACGAGTATCTAACCACTTGAGAGCCAATGCATCAATTTTCTTTAGGATCACGACTCACCACTGCGGGCCGGGGGACGAAGAAAAATGCGGTGTTGTGATTTGCTAATGCAAAAATGTAAGAACGATAGCCCCTCCCATTGTGCGGCATTACTCAATTTTTCGACAATAATCGATATCGATAAAATAAAAAACTTCTTATCCTGTACCTACATTTAAGAATCGATCGAATTAAGTCATCTGTATTATATTTTGATGGTAGCATTTTATAACCGTTTTCTAAAAAATAAAAATAAACGGCGTCTATTTTTTAAAGATTCAAAGCAATCAGTTGTTGGATTTTGTTGAAAACCAATTTTCCCTTTGAACAGCATTTAGCCGTTGTTCTTTCTATTCCGGGACCGTCGGGAAACTAATAAATGACATTTAAATATTACAATTTATAAATAGTAATTTACATTTTATCGATATTATAATCGATATCTACAAGAAAAAGGTGTTACTGAACTATGTGTAAAGAAAGAGACGAAAGTATAGCCAAATATCTCAAGATATAAAGAGAGTCATGTTGCATGTTTACGTTTATCAACCAGTTTAACTTGAGCTCTGCATTAGAAATAATATTTATTAAAACTGTACTTTACGAAGAAAAGTGATGCAATTTCTTTATAATTAGATATCCTAGATAATTTACCACACCACCTACTGGAACAGGAAGGCATAATGTCGTATTTTTGGACGGATATGTTTTTACAAATCTCGATTATTATCACGTGCAGACACACGGATCTAACATTTGGTCGATACTAAAATGGCCATCGTACCGCGGACTAACATCGGCGCTAAACTACATACGGTTCGCGAGCAGGGGTCGGCCTGTATGAGCAGGCAAGTGGTTGTATAGTGTTTGTCTGGGCCGGACAGTCGGCCCATGTGGGGATCGAACCCCGCGGCGCAGAACAGACCGCAAACCACTGCACCAACAGTACCGTCAACAGGTCTGTTTTTAAACGTTTTCTCATCTTATAACATTACGTTGTGAAGATAAGGGTAAATTTGTTATGTTAAGTTTGTGAAGATGAACACAAATGTATACAAAGGTTGTATTGTGCCTAACTTCAGCCCAGTCAACTAAGACAACTGGTATTGTAATTCCACAAGATTAATTTCCTTACCTTCTTGTAAGTATGCTGTCTAAAACATATGTAGTCATCATTATTTGCAAACGTAATCACTCTTTTGGAGTCAGGCTTCGGTACCGGGAACAAATACTTCAGTATACTCATCGTTCTTAAACCTGAAACAACAAATTCAAGATGTAAGCCTGAGTGTAATGATATTAATTATTCTGTGGTCTCATCCACTGAGAGTGCATAAAATTTCACTGCTGAAAAACATACATGCTGTGTATTCGCTCACAGAACGCGAGTGCGGCGCTAACATGCCTGTCGTGTTTTCATATTTTATTTTATAAGACACAAAAAGAAAATTGGAATGCCGCAGAGTACAGTAATAATAACATATTGCGTATGTTATAATTATTGTACTCTGCTCTCTAATTGATAGATCACCCCTTTTTTGCGGATAGGGTCCCATCATAGATACTGTCATTCTGTAGACATAAAGCCTAAGACCAACTTTATGCAAATAACATTTATAAATTCCATACCTAGGTCTGTTTTGAAGTTATGGAATATAAGATGTGGGAACTGTTCACTCATGGGCCCGATGTCTGGTATGTCGTGACGCATCACTACGCCTGACAGCGTGAACGATGCGGTGGGGCCGTAGGGCAGATGGCAGATTACCTGAAAAAAACCGCATATGTTTACACTATTAATACAATAATTAGTATTTTTTATTGGGTACTTTATAGTACAGATTTAAATGGATGCTTCAAGGGTCTCGAATTGTCGGGATTTGAAATGTCGTCAATTTGCGCAAGAAAATCTGTAAAATTGTTGTTTCGATAATGTGTTTCTATTTTACAGTAAAGTACTTATCCTACATTTGTTTAGAACTCAAACTAGTACATTTCAATAATTTTTGTGTCTAGTGTATATCAGTAACATCAAAGTGTGATTTTGCTAGACAATTATAAATATTTAATATTGTTACCTGTTTTATCCGTGTTTCTGTATGAAGGGCAGTAAAGTGTAATTTTACAAAGATTATGAAATAGTTTAGTTTAAAATGCAACTTACCAAACTGTCGGGTACACCTCTATGCTCATGCACTACAATAAAGTCGGTGACTTCATTAGCTCGGCACGCGTGTATCAGCTGAGACATCTCGTAGCCACCACGGTTCATACGCTGACTATTTGGGAATATTAACCTGAAATTTACAGAAAACAAATTAGAACTATATTTTTACTAAATCTTGCATTCAAATTCCACCAAGAATATTGAAAAAGAAATATATATTTGTTGATTATTGTCTTTAGAATTTCTCTACTATTCATTATAACAATAAGGTAGTGATTAAGCTCTTAAAAAATCTAATAATCATATAAAAACACCAAACCAATGATTAAATATAGCCTGAAATTCACAAAAACTAGGCAATGGTCTGGCCAAAAGTCAGCTTTATAGATTTTAGCATAAGAATAAAAAGCTGGGTCAGGAAGGGGGTTATGCTATAGTGTATTGTTGCACAGTTGAGTGGTAGACTATCACTAGCCACTGAATAACTCAGCAGAATTAAGTAATGTTGAGTTTATTAAGTAAAGTAATGCTGAGTAAGATTATCAACAAGCACCAACCTAAGTTCCTTAACAAACATCTTGAGCCTGGCACTAGGTTCACGTGATGTTGTGATCATGATCTTAGGGTCCTCCACACCAGCATATCTGTATTCATCATCTTGAGAGCTCTGTGTGTTTGCTCCTCCGCTAAAACCACCTATTACTGCAGCTCTTTCTGGGCCTAAAATGAAGGAATTAAATTAATTAAGATAGTAAAGCGTGTATTTGAGCATTAGCAAGCATTGAAATTGTGTTGACTTAACCAGGTAATTATATAGGTTATAAATGCCTTCTATAAACAATTTTCGACACAAATCTCATGAAAATATTGAAAGAACTTACCTTTGTCTTCATAATCTATCCTCTTCTGAAGAGCTAGGGCCTCCTTCCTCAAATCTCCATGTATAGGAATGTTTTCTTCTAAAGATCGTTTCAACTGATCTTTTTTCGCTTGAATATTCTTTTGCTTGTCTTCCACAGACTTTCTGTACAAGTACTCGCGGCGCAAACGCGCTTGCCGTCGCAGCATTGTAAGTTTTTATTGAATAAAAAATTATGTAGTAAATAAACTTAGTTTTGTGAACAAAACATAACGCACATAACTCGACTAAGCGTGTGAATTGACACTGACAGTTCCGCACGTGTTTATAACGACATTGACAGTTCGCGTTTAGTTATGTATAATAATTATAAACGTGTAAGAAATGTTACTAGGTGAATCGAGCACTAAATAAACTAGGAGTTATTATTGTTTTCGATATAAAACATAATTTATTTTGTTATATAATGATATTACAAAATTTTGGTAATTATTTTTTTTATATATTTAAATTAATTAAAATATGTTTTACTACTTTACCTTAATTGATTTGTTTACATACTCTAAAGATAAAATAGAAAAAAGTTTAATTAAAAGTTGCTTTAATATTTGACTTATTAGTAGGTAAATAAGTTATTAGTGTTTATAAGTTTTAACAAAACTTACCATGATGATATTCCTCTACTACTAAGTTGTAATGCGGTTCTATATTAATGTGATGCTCTCTGAAAATGCTAAATAAATCCTCTACTTCCTCCTTGGAGTTACGAGGACGTATGTTGAAGATATCTCCAGGCTTATAATTTAATTTAGTTTCATCTGTTGTTTTTAGAGTTAGTAATCTTACATCCTAAAAAAAATACTACTGTATTACGCTGTCAAAACAATATTTTTCTTTATCAGTTCCAATCATTTTTATCTACAAGATGGTACCAACAACTTTGTATGAGTATTTTGATTGATAAAAATATACAGCTTAAAATCATAGCGAATGTATAATTAACAAGTTGGTCATATACAATTAAGTACGTACATAATAATAAAAAAAAATATACATATTATATTCATTATGCGTATATAGAAGCTCAGAGTTCAAAATACCATAAAACTTACTTGGAAGTGAGTTGTGTGTGTAGTCCGCACATTATCAACAACTTCTAAGAGAGTAGCATCAACAAAAGTGTCCTTGACACCTTTAGAAAAATATATGTCTTCCGATAAACCATGACTAATAGGACTTCCTTCCCATTTCTCTAGAGACACCTTCCATCGGGGTATAAAAGTGGTTTTGATGTTGTCTGTTTGTATATTTGGATAGTATTGTTTTAATATTGCTAAGTAGTCTTTGAGCCAAGGAGCCATTACTGCATCATGGCCTAAGTCATGCTGGTAGTCACAGAGACCTGAAAAATAAAAAAAAGGTATCAAAACCTACTTGGAAGACATGGGCCTTTTTAATATCAATATGAAGTATTCAAATCTATAGAATTGTTTACTGTCTACTTTGCAAAAATATAGTCTTACAATTTTAATTTATGATAATTTCTCCTTAGCTAAAATTTTTAGTTATAGAATAATAATAATTTAATTGAACTATTATTGAGTTGTAAATTGTAGTAATTCTAGCAATCATATTTTATATTTAAGCATTAATTACTTAAATTGATAAATCATACATTTACACGTCTTTTCTGTAACTTTATATTCAGAAAACAACTCAAAGAAGAGATGCATGCCTAACTGTTGGATATTAAATGGATTGATGATTTTAATATAATAATATATTAATGGTACAATATTAACAAAACTAACATACTATCTATACTACACTTCAAAATGACTACATACAAGCTTAGATTGTTAGTATTTATATTATTTCCTGTCCCACTATATCTCCTAATATTATTATCTAAAATGCACATTACTGATCTGATAAAACGCAATGTGTCGTCGTTGTATCGATCACGATTACTAAACAATACTCAAGATAAGAAATAGGTCCCATTTCTAACACCAATTCCTTATATAATAGAATATTTAATTATAAGTTACAATCATAAATCTTACCTATATCGAGCAATGGTGTGGCACCTAACTGCATTAGTCGTTTGTGTAGCTTTTTCCCGGCAAAATTGAACTTCAAATATGACGAGTCGCCTAAACCGAGTACTCCAAACTTTAACCTTTCTAAAGAGTTAGAAGGCAAGTTTTTTCGCAGAAGAAATTTCCAGAACCTCTTCATATTATCCGGCTCATCGCCCTGACCAGATGTGGCACACACAAAGATCGCAAATTCCTCTTTTATAAGCCGGGATATTGGATATTCGTCCATTGCTTGAACTGGCCCCCGAAACCCCAAAACTTTCGTCGTTCGCCATATTCTTTCTGCTATTTCTTGAGCCGTATACGTTTGGCTGCCATATAGCACTAGAAGTCTGGGCGCTTCACTCATTTTATAAGATAGTAATAATTTAAATTCAAATCACAAAAGGACAATAAGGCTAAACACAGATATCAGCTGTTTATTGTCATTTAATGACATTAGTTTGACAGATCCAACTTCAAGTTATATTGCGATATAGATAAAATATTGTGTAACTATCACAATGCTTGTACGCATTACCGGTACATACAGTGTAGTAGTAGTTTTAGTTAAAAATAGAAATAAACGCAACCAGTAGACATCTTAAGTGGTTTTATTTATTTATTTATTTTTAAGATATCTCACCTTAATTTAGATACCTAAAATCTATATATGTATGTAGTATCTTTGGTTTAACAATATTACACCGTGTTGTGTGTGTGTGTTATAGATACGTGCTAACCCAACACCTTTTCAAAAAAATCAAATTTTCTGGACTAAAGTTTAAGATCAGGTACAAACATCTAAGTAAAATAATAAACTATGGAGCGTATAAGTCCTACTCCAAACTAGTATGTTACCTAGTACTAGAAGAGATGAAAATCAAGGTATCGAATATCCACAGAATCATATGATAGTAGGGAGATGTAGGGAGACTACTTATTTTTATAAATCTCCAACCCCATTGCAACCCCCGTTCAATACTATATACTTTTCTCTATTGCACTTACCGAAAGTGACCTTCTGTCTCTTTCATATTTGGCGCACGGCAGTCTCGCGGCCCGAGTTGGCGGGCTAAGTCGCTCCGGCAGAAAAACGCGGGAAATCGTTGTAGTGAAGTGATTCTAAATTAAAAAATACTTAAAGTGAATTGAATAAAAAAAAAAGGAAAAGGAAAATGTGAGTATACGTTATATTATGTAATGTTAATTGATAACTATTGAACAATATCGTATGAATTGAATAAAAAATAAAGTGTAATTTTTTAAATTAACCTTTGGCATTTTAAACAAAATAAAAATTGGAGATGGTTTTCTCGATTTTTGATATGAAAATAGTACCCCAGTTATAGAAGACCTAATTCAAAATTGATTTAAAAAATGTTTTAAGTAAACATTGGCTAAATCTAAATTAGTATCTCACTATAAATTAAAAATTAAATGAAAAGTAACAGAAAAGGACTAGTGAACGTTACAAAAATTATAAAGTTACAAAACAATTTATGATGTTAATGTGTTATTATATAAAAACAGGCTTTTTATATAAATTTCTAATGTTTCTGACCTTACAATGTGATAGACATGACGAACATAAAATAATTATTTAGATAGCAATTATTTCCAACATTATCATTGCCTGGGTTATCACGAAAAAAAAATCATAAATGATAATGCACGTCACAATGAAATAAAATTGATAAGCTAACTTCGAAAGCTTGAGCGAATCATTAGTACAAACATTCAGTACAACAATAATTTTCCCGAGCGTTATGAAAAGTACATTTTTGCGGCTCGTTTTTCTCGTATACATTCCTATTTCAAATATTTAATTAAAAAGAAAGAATTCCCGCGCTAATAATATCGGTTCTTGCGTCAGTCGAAGCACGTGGCGTCATCGATCTGACGCCCTCTCCCCCTCCCCCCACCCTCGCTAGGAGAACAGAGTATAACCCCCAAAATGTCTTTTACCTTTGACCTCAAGTACCCCGGACTATCTGCGCCGAGAATAATCTATTTAAATTATATTTACTTATTTGAAGATAAGTTATTTTTGGAGATAGCGTTGATAGATGAGACCTTAGTTTAAATTCTTAATTAATGACATTAAAATGTATTATTGTTTTAATATTGCTATTATTTTTCTACATTTAATTAAAGCGATCACATTAATTAACGCAGACTTATAACACATTTTCTAACACAGATTTGAACCTACCTACCTTTGATTTAATACTTCTAGCAGTACCTACCCTGCCACGTTTCGCTGTGGCAAATTCCTGATCTCTATTAGCAGCTCCTGTAATCCAGGATCAACAATAGTTACCAGTCAGAAAATCATCGTTACAATAAACTCCGACGTGTCCCAGGGGAATGATTTAAACTGTCTTGGAACCCGCCAAGAAATTAATCAGGAAATCGGAGGAATAAGGAAGCTTTGGCTTCTAGATTGATCAGTGTGGTCCCCTTCCCGTCTACCGCTTAACTCAGGCCTCCCCCAAAAAGCGCCAACCATCCCGGTGTTGGGCAGCTCGCATCCATCCTATGCCAGCCACCTTGTACGGGTCATGGACCGTATATTGGACGAATTTGTAACCTTTATAAATCAGTTCACTTTCAGCAAGCGTATCGTGTACTCATTAGCATATTATTTTAAATATCATTTATTCAAGTTTGTCATCTTAGTTTGTGAATTGATAAAAGTATCTATCATTAATAGCATATATCAAGCAAGTGTACGCAACCCGTACACACCTTCTTCAAATCGTCGGTCCATCGTGTCGCAGGGCGCTCCACACTACGTTTGCCCAAACGGTATATTTGTGACGTAAATACCGATGAAAACCAAACTCCGACTTGTTACTGAGAATTTCACAAGAAAAGCTCACTTTATTGGCATTGTTGTAAATACCTTTTGTTTTAAGGAGTGCCTTTGTAGTTTCTTGCCTCATTCACCTCCAATAGATCAACTTCTTGGAACCTTGCAACTAGAATAATGTGTCTTGAATAAGTTTATTTGACATGAAAGCCTTTTACTATTAATTGGATTTCTCCATTCTCTGAATCGAACGGAATACCTTACGTTTAGTATCTGCACTTGTGAACACTAAATTAATGTGGCATTCAACTTAGAACAACGTACTTACTCATAGCCTACGCTATTAAAAATACAGATTTTAATCGACGATTTTATCAATTCCTATCAATTTCGTATCAATATTAAACATTTTTGGCGTTAATATTCAATCAGGTTATTCTTAAAATCGTTCGGTTTATTTATCGTGCGTAAAGGAGTAAAACTAACTAAAGATCTAAAATATAAAAAACATGCAGACTTCTTACGTACGCAAATATTAATTAAAACCGTTACATATAAGTATTTTCTAATAAAAAAAATCAATGAAATTTGCCTGATTTCATCCCTAGATTGATATAAATTTACCAATACCTTGCGACCTTGGATACTGTCATAAACTCCGGAATTAAACTCAATCCGTAAAAAGTAGATTTATGTTAAAATCCAATCAGCATCTTCTTTTAAACCGCATGGATAACAAATCTATGGACGCCATAATACCACAGCGACTCTATAAATACCGTCAATGTGAATAAAGTACTTTGTGCTAAACGATTTCGCCAAACGGTTTGCACACTGGAGCAATTGACATTGATTGGTAATGAAATATCTATTAATTATTACATAAGCCCGCGACACTGTTACCGTTTAGATCAATTGTGAGCTGACGACATAATAGACACAGATTCATCTTCATACCATTTATTGTCCCACTGCTGGGCACGGGTTTTCTTTCATTTGAGCAGGATTAGGCTATAGTCCTCCATACGCTATTGAGAAAATTTCTCATGATGATTGTCCCCGTTTGAGCACGCAATAACATACCATCACGTCTGTCGTCCCCGAAGGGTTAGGTAAAGGTGTACTGTACATGTATGTACACCCACTATCCACCGATATGTTTTAGGTCCCATATAATAGGGGGCGGACCTATTGCCATCAATTGGGTACGCATCTAAACTCCGAGCTGCTTTTTATAGAAAAACCCAATAACACTTTGCTCTACCTGGGAATCAAACCCTCTTGCTCAACAATTCTACTGACGACCTCTAGACCAACGAGGCAGCAAGTGATAAATAAGAACATATCTTTCGAAAAGGCGTTAGCACGTGCCTTGGCATTGAATTCAAGACCTTTAAATTCACAGTCTACTGGTCACACCACTAGGCTATCTCAGCTTATAGATACAATCACGTAATAGACACAGGATGCTGTAAGGTTAAGATTAGTGACGTACGATCATTTTATAAGAGCTGTCGAGATTAAACTACTAGAAAGCGGAAACAACATACCGACATGCCTATATCCTCGAGAGGCCAGAGGTCATAATAATATACATATTTTTATATACTGATCTACGTAGCTACATCGAGAGTCTCCTTTATATTTATAACCTGTCACCTTTTTTTCGACTGTATTTTTTTTATGTTTGTTACCTCAGTACTTTCGGCGAGGTGAGCCGATTTTGATGATTATTTTTGATGTGAAACATCTATAGCCGCACGTAAAACCGATTTCTGGCGTGGCGAAAGCGTCGCCACGAAATTTAAATTTGATTTTAGTTCTATTTTCAAGTTTACCTTTTTTTTTTCGAATTGTGAATTGTATTAAACCTCTTTGAGTTTGTGTTAATATGTTTCTTTTAACACTTATATATTTTTGATGTGGAAAAATATCGTAATATTTTATTTTATCATTATGACATATTTAGTTCCTATCACAATATGTTCTTTTCTACATATTACTTTTACAAAATAATGTCGATGTTTCACATCTGGCAGGCGTCCCGTGACGGCTCACTGTTTTTTTTTTATTTGAAAACAGGGGCTTTCCGTGTGGTCCTAATTTGCTCCAGTTCTGACATTTAACGTTGGTCTTTGATGAGAGAATTATAAGGTTATAGAATAGGTGGTGAGTGTGGCCATTCCACACCTATTGCAGTCCACTGCTGGACATAGGCCTCTCCCAAATTGCGCTCTAACACTCTATCTTCCGCCTTCCGCATCCAGTCTATCCCCGCTACCTTTTTTTGGCCATTAAACAGATACTAATCGAAATTCCAAGCGCTGCTACTGGGAATTTTATAGGCAATAACTCAACTTAACGTTTTACGTGGGAATTTAACCCTTGGACCTCACGTCCACCAGTTAAGCTTTACGATTAAAGAACATGAAGTAGTTAACAAGAGATGTATGCGGTCTGTAGTTAACCGGAACTGGCGGCAACATAGCACTTGACCGAGCCACTAAAATTGATATGACGTTTATCGGCTTACAACGTATATTTTAGATATTTTTCTCCTGAGAAAAGAGGGAACTCTTTTCTCAGCCTGATGCATATATTATTTACTCCTACAAGAGAGGCACGAACCGTCTCTAATTTTTTATTAATGTTTTATCACTCTGAGTTGTTCTTATATCTCTTGTGTTTAGTATCATTGTTATCCTATTCCTGACCGTATACCATTGTTTACCTACTTACTTCCTTTTTATATACGTATGTACTTATATAATTTTTCAGACAAATCATCAATCATTTCTTAGCTCCCGCTCTTCTCATATCACGAACTTACTATTAACGTACATTTTTATATTAAAAAAGGCTATAAAGTTCTCAATGGCTAACAGCTATCCCCCAAGCCTTTTCCTGTCTTCCTATCCATTATTCAAATGACTTAATAAGTGTTCATGACTTGCCAAAAAGATTAGCCAGTTAGCGCGTTGGTATCGAGGTTGTTGACCTCTGATATCAGCTTCGTGCTTACAGCTTACAGTCATTTGTGTAAGCTATTTACCATTTTTCGTCTTCCCAACTATGGATCCCATAAGCCTTTTTTTTTGTTTAAGTGTAGAAATATCCTTTTCTTTACTTTTACGGCGATGGGACGGTCCCATCGCCTGGGGAGGCGACGGGGTGTGTGTGTCAGACTTCGCCTAAGCGTTTACCGACTAAAAAACCGCACCCGTCAACGCCACCAACCCTATTGCCGGGGCCATGGGATTCGCAAAAGCATGCACCACAACCCCAGCGGGGATCCCATAAGCAAGCCTGAAATAAATAACAGCAACGTATGGCTAAGTGTGTATATACATATATATAAAGTAATATTAGACGAATTGCATCGATCCGGGTCTATAAGTGA
The DNA here is from genome assembly GCA_905163465.1 of Craniophora ligustri. Taxonomy (NCBI): domain Eukaryota; kingdom Metazoa; phylum Arthropoda; class Insecta; order Lepidoptera; family Noctuidae; genus Craniophora; species Craniophora ligustri. Next base: position 9,095,510 of record LR990978.1, on the reverse strand, counting down.
AGTTTTCTATAAACTATGTGTGATGTAGGAACTTACCGGTGCGCTGATGACGACCCAGTGACCTAGCATTGTAGGTACTATCGATTGAAGCCGCTAGCCAAACAGACTAGACAATTTGGAAGCCTATCAAATCAACGAAATATCTGCTACACAAGGTTTATTAAAACAATAATATACCGATGCAAACATATGAGAGCTTAGAAGTGTTAAGTGTTTAGAAGCAATTCGATTTTTTATTTCTATTTTATTTAATAGCCTAAAGCTAAATTATCATTTTGGGGTGATGTAATAATAAATACTTACCTACAACGAAAATTCTATGATACAAATTTCTAAAATAGCACATAAATGTCTAAAATACATACCTACTTATAATAATCATACCGATCATTACAAAAAATTGTAGGAAAGATTAAAAAGTTTTAATACACGAAACCTTTTAATTCTAATTTTACGAATAGAAACCAAATTTTTTAGGTATTTTTCTGTAAAAGCAATAAATATCGTTTCTTTGCGTCTTGGGAGATTAGAAGTGGATACTTCATGATTAATTTGTTTGATGTTTCTTAATAAGATAAGTAAGTAAGTAGTTGGTAATGTTTCAATTGACCGGAGTTCAGTCCAAATTATAGTAGAGCTAAATAGTCTTTACAAAATTAAGGGCATTTATTTTTACAAAATAACTGCATTGATATTTTAAGGTTTTACCTTTTTGGACGAGTAACAAGAAGGCAGTCGGGAAGTAATATAGCGTTATTAAATTTAAACAAAAAAAACCTTCCTTTCTTTAGGTATTATATTTGTTTTCTGTGAGTCAAGGACAATCGGAACTGGGAAAGGAAAGATATAATTAAAGGTTAATTTACAGTTTTATCAAGCGTACAAGGTCGTATCGTTGATGAATCAATAGTTCAACCAATCAGACTGCTGAGCGTACTACAGCATACAGGGTGGATTAAACAAGTAGGTATACAAAATAATTAAGACTATTCTAATAATAAATCGATGTTTATTTTGTAATTCTTCTGCTCTCTTTTCTCTTTGCCTCTCTCACCAAACCACCATTGGGCACGGGTCGTCTCTCATTTGAGAGGGATGACACCCCATTGATTATATCTCTTAAGGTAACTGCGGTAGTTAGTGACGCATGCCTTGCGATCCAATTTAACCTTTAACTTCACAGACCACCAGTCACACCACCAGCCTATCTCTGCCACTGTCTAGCAGTGCATACTAATGTGAAAAACGAGGCTCGCAAATACTTATGACACACGGGGTGTTATAAGTGTTATATGACGACCCAGTTAGTGCAGCGGTAGTTAACACTGCCTTCTGGGCTATGGGTCCCGGGTTCGAATCCCGGTAGGGACAAATGTTTGTGTGATGAGCATGAACATTTGTATCCGAGTCATGGATGTATCTATCTATAATATGTATGTATTTACAAAAAAAAGTAAATATGTAGTATATCAACCAACTAGTATCCGTAACACAAGCCTCGTTGCTTAGCACGTAACTAGATGGCGCTGTGTGCCATAATGTCGAGGAATATTTATTTATTTATTTTATATTTATATGTGCTGCGTTTTTGCATTTGTTTTGTTTTGATTGTTTGTCATTGTATGCATACCATCACTATTGCCGCCCTCATTTTGCTGGTATGTTTTAAGTCCCATGTAATAGGGGGTGAGCCTGTTGCCATAAACCGGGCACGCAACTGAACTTTGTAGATTCGCAATTCTCGGGCAGCTATTGAGAATCTTGTTCTTCTTCTTCTTTCCTTTGCCTTATCCCTTTATCTGGAGTCGGCTCTCCTTGCCTGTCTTCTCCATTTGGTTCTTCATTTGGGCAGCTACTGAGAATACCATATAAAATTTGTCTACCACGCTAGCCTACTGCGGGTTGGCAGACTTCACATGCCATCAAGACAAATCTCTCAAGCATGCAGGTTTCCTAACGATGTTTTTCTTCACCGATTGAGCTTGTGATAAATACGTACTTAACTTCCGAAAAGTCAGTGGTGCGTGCCTTGGGTTCGAACTCGAGACCTTTGACGTCTCAGTCCACTGGTCACAACGCTAGGCTACCACAGACAATAGTTATCTTATTATAATCTTAGATTAGAGATTATTTGTTCGCCATTTCGTTACTATTTGAACTAAACAGATGTTGAATACTTATTATATTATTTTATTTAGTTTTTCGCAACGTGATACGTAGTGTACGTATGTTTTCCGTAGTTACTGCCGAGTTTTTCAAATTGGGTTAAGTAATTAACGCAGTCAAGCGTAAACGCGTGGTTGTAGATCTTTATTAGAGAACTCCTTTTAGCTCGTGATTTATTTTCAAATTAAATTCAGCTTTTGATTAATCACTTGGCCTGATTAGGAAGTTCTTTTAATGATGATGTTATAAAAATTGTGGGACAGTTGTGAGGGCATTCAAACTCTTAGGGTTTGCATTTGAATTGACTTAAGCTTATACACACTGGCGACACGTTGCCAACTGCAGCCGTCGACGAAAGCAATATCAGTTTTTTTTATTATTAGAGAGGTCAGAGTTTGACCACAATCCCACTTGGTGGCATTGGCGTATCTAGATTTTCCTTTACCACAATAGTGATATTTCCGAGACAAGTTTTCCTTAAGCCCATCCGGCACCCACGATTCCATTACCTAGCTCCTACGCAACTAAATTCCGATAGATGTGGGATAAGAATTTCTGTTTTTAACTCTCAACATCCTAGCGTGGGCACTGGACCATTCTGGGGCGTGCACGCCCTCCCTAGACGCCAATGCCTGATGCACGCTTACCTAGAAGATACGTATTCACTAGTGACTTGAAGACCCCTATATAAGTAGGAGGTACTCGTCGGTATTTATTCCATTCGTTGTGCGGATAAAAAAGGACGAAGTGAAGTGCAAACCCGCATGGCTTGGGGGATTTCCACCATGCAACGGTTCCGCTTATCAGTCTGTCTTGTGGTCCGACGGTAAAAGGGAAAAGTTTTAATGTCGATAGCTGCAGGCAACGGCGGCGCCCGTGTGTATGACTTCTTAGCGGGCTGCCATTCTACTAACATAAATTCTCCTCTACTTATGCCATTTTACTAACTGCCTCGTTGGTCTAGTGGTCGTACAGTGCGACTGCTGAGCTGGAGGTCCTGGGTTCGATTCCCAGGTCGAGCAAAGTGTTATTGGGTTTTTCTGTAAAATTCTCAGTAGCAGCTCGGAGTTTGGATTCGTGCCCGGATAATGGCAATAGGCTCGCCCCCTATTACATGGGACCTAAAACATACCGGCGAAACGTGGGTGTATATTAGTACACCTCTGCCTAACCTTTCGGGGACGATAGGCGTGATGGTGTGTTATGTTATGTATGTTATATCTCATATAAAAAAAGAACACTGAGACCCGGTCATTAGGTCATTTTGCATTTGCGCTAGAGCTGAAGGAAAAGAAAAAAGGTAATCCCACTTAAATTATTTAGCCCCAGCAGCACCCTTAATCACCGAGTTACGACACTGATTCCGATCGATGCGATGGTGGGATATTTTTTAGTAATTCAATAGGAAGTTTGCTAATCATTTCGAATCGGTACCCAAGGTCCTAGGGTGAGCACAATACCATTCTGCCCTCCCTTCTCTCCTATATGGACCTATGGACCCTACCCGTAGGTCAATAATTTGTTTGGGGATTGTCCTCAAAACCTGTTGTAAGGAAGCTGATTCCATGCCGTCAATACCAATATAACGTGTCAAAGGAATTATAAGCGAACGTCTTGTAAGATCTACATATTCGTGTTGTTGGTCTATAGGTCGTTAGTGCAACGTGTTACAATTAAATTCTCAGATGGGAAAGGCTCCTTTATTATTACATGGGACTAAAAAACCATACCGGCGAAATGTGTGCATTAGTACCTCTCTGCCTAACTCTGCGGGACGACAGGCGTGATAGTACGTTATCATTTAAGAGGATGATAAATAAGATCTATATTGGCATACGTTTCCAGTTCAGTGGTTTTCCGATTAACGTCCGTCACATTGGGGGCGACAAATGACGTCATTACTCCCCTATCTCTACGTAGTCTGTGCACCGTACAATATAATAGTGTGTTGAATACTACTTATGTACAGTTTGGCGCCTTCGGGGCTTACGACACGGACAAGGACAAGTATTAGCATTGTTTTATTAAGAGTAATGGGGACCGATAGGGCTGTAGAAGGCGATGAAGGGTGGGTGTTAAGTGGCATGGGGGGCACTGATGTGCTGGTGCCGATGATGTGGTGGTTTTAACCACTCCGCTCAAGGTCACTCGCGGTAAATGTATTTACTATTACGTTTGGCTTGGCACCGACTTCATACCTTTAAAACTAAAAAACTAAAAAAAGGTGAAACTGTATGAAGTTATTTTTTGCTTTTTAGTTTTTGCAGTTGGTTTTTCTTTTTTTTTAAAGTTAATTTCCTTCACTTTGCAGAGATTGATACGCACGTTGAAAAATCTAAGATACCTTCAATCTAGCTTTCAGATATTATTACATAGGGTGCTCTAAGTACCTATTGCTTAAAATTACAACCACTACAAATCCATGGCAGTGTATTCCAGATGTTTTATACAATGCATATGTATTGAATCACCCCTAAATTTGCAAACAAGGGTTTACAAAACAACCCCAATATCCCCATAGAAAATGCTCTGAAATAGGGTTCCAGTTAGGGACACGAAAAAGTATCGATACTTTGTGGTATCGAGTACCTTTCCATTCGATACCGATACTTTTGTACTCGATACTTTTACTGAATGAGTACTTTTTGGCAGGTATCGTATCGAATAAAAAAATAAGTTTTAAATGGGTAATCTTAGAAATTATTCATTTAAAATTTGCGACCTTACAACTTATCTTTATGGTTATGGCAACGTCATTTAATTTACTATGAGTTTTTTAAACTCGCTCCAACGGTCAACAATGATACACTACTAACCATGGTATAGTGGCATCTATCCTTAGATACGGAATATTTTTCTGGAGTAACTCCACGAATAAGGAGTTTTTAAAATGCAAAAAAGATGTATTCGATCCATGTTTGGACTAAAAATCACGGAAACCACTTTTCATAAAGCATAAAATCCTAACATTCGTCTCTATATATATCTTGAAAAAACAAACCCTCATTAGTTCCCGCGGCTATCAGATGTTGTCAAACGAGATAGACGTGATTTATTTTATCATTATATGTCAGCGTTTGACCACTATCTCACCTGATGGAAAGTGACGATGTGGTCTAAGATGAAGCACGCTTACCTAGAAGATACCTATTCACTCGTGACTTGATAATAATAAACTTTGTTTACACACCGCCAAAACTGCGCATATGGGGAAACGTATGTTTTGTATGGCACCTAAAATATACAATAAAATACCAAAAGAAATGAAAACAATGAACGTAAAGTTATTTAAATTTAAATCTAAGGAACAATTATTAAATAAATGTTATATTTAAGATAAGACCGCCAATTGTACTTCATACTTTCTGTATATTCCATATTGTTGTATTTTTGGTGTATGTACAATAAAGAGTACTCTATCTATATGTATATTTCCTAAATGACACTCCTAACTGAAGGACTATTGTTATTAATATGTTTTTGTAATATTTTCCGTTTGTTTTGTTTCTTAGAGATTTATTTATTATTATTATTTTAATGCATACCTATCTAGCAAAAAATTTGTACGCCATGTTGGTACCAAAACATTTATGCTACAACATCTCTGTAAACACATGTTTTAAGCAAATAAATTTATCTTTATCTTTACTCGTTCTGAACTTTCTAAAACATTGAAATCGTTCCTTCCATTTACAGCTAAATTTCGAACCTTTCCTTCATTCATTTATTACACTAATCAATCACTTATTAACTCACTCCGTTCACCGCTGTCATTTAATTTTATCGTATTCGTTTCGCGCTTTGTTTTCTGCTATACTAATACGGTTTACCATTATTTTGCTTGACTATTATTTGATTTATATTCAAGTGTAATCAAAAAGTACTCACTTTTATTCTGTGCTGTGTAACTTCAATTTTAAGTGATTGTGCGGAGGTGGAATGGGAACTTTAATTTATATGCCTAAAGTACTAAATAATTTAATTTTGTTTGTTTTTTTTTTTTGAAGTTACTGTTGTCTTTTTCTATTATTGTATTAAATTTGTGTATCAATTCAACTCAAATGATTTATTTCAATTAGACCAATATTACAGGTACTTTTGAATTGTCAAAAACTAGTTGCACGGTTCCAAAAGGTAGGTCTTACAATACCGTTTGTTTTTGTATGCCGTTCTCCACTGAAGTTAAACTGATGTTATTTACTGACTGATATTGCTATGCTCCATGTGCATTAAGCCCTAGGTAAAGTACTCGATACCTTGAAGTATCGATACTTTTATGAGTACGTAATTTTTTTTCGATATTACTCATGAGTACAGTATCGATACTTTCTATTTGACACCGTGTCCAGTCCCTTTTCATTAATCTAGGCCAAGGACATCATTAGGCAGCTGTGCTGATATTTTACTGAGAGTTTTGGGGAGAATGAAAGTCGTAATAAAAGAAGGCGGTTTTTTACTGGGCCTAGGTAGAGAAAGAAATAAATTACCTCTAACCCGCCAAACTAAATATTGCTTAATTGTCAAACTAGATTTTTTATTTGCAACAATTTTCAAAAAGAGATGGCCCTTTTGGAGGGTTTAGTTTACGTGTATAAAATCTTAAAAAAAGTGGGTCTGTTCTCTAACTGTTAAAGCATAATATGCTAAGTATATACAGTATGTTTATAAATGACCTGAATAGTATTTTAACAATAAATCTATCAACCTTATTAGATACATGGCAAGGTTATCGAAATAATTGTGTAATTATAAATGGCACTAACCTCGTTTGCTGAAATCAATAGGTACCTACAAATGTTTTATTGCATTGAATGCGGTTCTGTAGTATCCTTTTGTTATAAATAACAACCTCATATAAAATCATTGGTTTTATTCGCACATAAGTAGGTTGAGGAGAAAATCTTAGAATGTCGTCATAAAATAAAACGGGTATTTTATCGCGAAATATTGATATTATTTTAATCCTGATCCTTTATATCATGCGTGACCAACATACCGCGATAAAATCTGTGTTAAACTATTTAATTTCTAATGTTCGCTTAAGTGAAAGAAATTACATTATTAATTATGGGATAATTAAATATTACTGTTGATAATATTCAAAGTTGTTCCACTTCAAATAATTGTAAACAGAAAATTATGATACCAGTGAAAAAACACATCACAACTGTTTTATACTTTTTTTCATATCACAAGGGTGGCAAACCAGCTTACGACTCGTCTAATGGTAAGCGGGCACCGTAGCCAATAGACGTTTGCAACACGGAGGGTGTTGCTCACGCGTTGCTGACTCTGTAGAAACCGTTTAGGTTTCTTAAGATAGGGGAGTTACTAAACTGACAGCAAACTGAATTCGCTGTAAGAATAGTCACTCCCATAACGAGCCTTTGTAACCTTACTCACTGGCAGAAAGACGACTATTGTTGTGTCACTGCAGTTTACTGTAAGGCTACTATAATCGCTAGACTCTTCGGAGCCTCAGTTTGCCTTCTCCCGAGATTCGAAGCTATATATGTATCAGGCTATACCTGTTATGCTCCCTGAGAAACAATGGCGTGAGGTTATGACGATGTGTTTGCACGGGATGTCAAATTTTAGATACGGATGAGTAAAATTTAAGATTTGTTTCCTTGAAAGTAGTTACGTGAAAGATAAATATCCGAACTTTGATCCTAAATGAAGTAAATATGTAGCTACATATGTCTGTTTGACCTCATTACGGTCGTGTCAGCTGTATCTGGAATTTATAAGCGTATTCATATTGTAGTTTATCAAATATCACTGCAAAACTGACCCATATAAACTAATTTTGAATTTTATTAACTAGGTACTATGTAGCCTAGATATAATTATGTTAATCATTTTTATCTATAGTATAAATAAAAATGAATGTTGCTAAGTGCATAACTCGATAATGGCTCAACGAATTCGGATATTTTTTTTGTATTTTCCTATATGAGGTCACGGAACACAACGAAGTCTGTCCGGGCACCTATTTTTAAATAAAAAACAGTGGGAATAATGCCATAAAATATGCAATCTATAAGAAAACTGCATTCAATGTCATGACTGGTGGTAGCCTAGTGGCGAGGTCTCGAGTTCAAACCCAAGGCACGCACCACTGACTTTTCGGAAGCTATGTGCGTATTTATCACATGCTCAATCGGTGAAGGAAAACATCGAGAGGAAACCTATTTCGAGAGATCGAGAGGAAATTTTGTCGATGGCATGTGAAGTCTACCAACCAGCAGTAGGCTAGCGTGGTGCCCGTGACAGGACAGGACTATAGCCTAATCCCTCTCCCTGTTGGCTCTTATTTATTGTTATTTATTTATTAGTTATTCTTTGCGAGTATAGTGCTGAGCGGTATTGTAATCTATTATGTAGGTAAGACACAAAACAATTCACATTATTTTTGTTTATTTTTTTCTAGATCATAGAACTTTTCAAAATAGTTTTGATCTATGTCTGAAATTGATTTAATTTAATGTTGATATTTTGACAAAACATACACCGAAATTAAATCGAAAAAGTTGCGTCTGTTAGGTACATCTTTCTGAACAATAAAACAGTTAAACAGTCTGGTAAACACAAACACTTGTTATCTTATATGTCTCCGGGTCACAAACCTGATTTTTTCTGTTCCTCGGTATGCCACATCTCAAATGTTAATTATAAACATAGTTTACAATAATATGTTAATTAGCAATATCAAAATTATGCAAATATAACGATTACGTAAAAATCGCGCTTTTAACTTTGAACTGGTTTTAATTAAGTTTTATTATGTAGCAAAACCTGTAACTCGTTTGACGTAAAAATGTAACGGTAAAAATTGGCATTGAACTATGTTAATTAATAATCTTATAGGACAGCTAACAATATTATATATTTATGTTACATAACATACCATCACGCCTGTCGGTGTGTACAAGCTGATGTGTCATCATCATCAACCCATTATTGTCCCACTGCTGGGCTCGGGTCTCCTCTCATTTGAGAGGGATTAGGCTATAGTCAGCCACGCTAGCCTACTGCGGGTTGGTAGACTTTACATGCCATCGAGAAAATCTCTCAAGCATGCAGGTTTCCTCTCTATGTTTCTCTTCACCGATTGAGCCTGTGATAAATACGCACATAACTTCCGAAAAGTCAGTGGCGCACCCCTGACATCTCAGTCCACTGGTCACACCGCTAGGCTACCACCAGCTGATTTGTTCCTACCCACTTTTCGCTTTAGGTCCAATGTAACAGGGGGGGGGGGAGCTTATTGCCATCAATCGGGCACGAATCCAAACTCCGAATGTAAGACATTGAAATAAAACTACTACTTACCGATTCCTGCCCAGTACATTCGCGTGACTATTGAAATTAAGACACTCATATTTCAATAGGGAATAATAGGGATGATGGCCATATACTACCACCTATTTAAATCCTATTACAGGTTCTATTAAATCTAAATCCAAGTATAAAACTGCATGACCTAAGGAATCAGTGAGCTCGTTCTGTGTAACTTTTCCAACACTGCTCAAGTTAATCAAAGGCTTCCGAAAAAACTAGAACACAGAAGTGGTCCAAGTGTATGTCCTTGTGGGACCCCAACGGTTAGTTTCTTTCACAAGCTCTCTTTGTGCGTAATCGTTCCTTTGACCGCGCACAAAAGACGTCTGGGAATATTGTACAGTGATATTCTCATGAACTGTGCAGATTTTAATTCAATGCTTTTGAATGGACAGTTTTACGTTGTACTTACCGATAACTAAAACGGTTATGTATACATTGAAGTTCAATAACTCTTATCGGTGTGTGTGACCTCAGTTTGATTAAATTTAAAGATTATACTTAGTTACCATCGAACTTTCAAATCATCGAACACTAAGAAGTATGAAAATATCTGTACAAATTCATTTAATTTAAATTTTAAGTCCATTACAAAATGATCTGAAACCATTTTTGGTTTATGGCGTAGTTACTGAACTTTCGTTTTATTGACTTCATGAATCTTCAAGGTGCTTTCGATCTACACAGGCGAAATAAATAAAATTTGAATTCGGTTGACACAAGCGGCTTAATGTAGTCACTGGATTCACAATTGTCTTAATCGAATTACATCTGGCCGGACGAACTGTAACGCGAGTGCGGAAGACACAATTTAACACATCTTGTTAGACAGTCGGCGTGCTTTAATAGAGACTGACCTTGACTTTTATAAATAGTTATTTTGCATTTAAAACGGTTATTCTCATTGATAAAATCTACTGAATACGAAAGTCTCAAGTAGTGATAGCCTAGTGACCCTGAACTGCCAAGTCACATGACTCGAGTTCTAATTCAAGCCACACCTCTGATTTTTCGAAATCATCCATATTAATATCGTAAATAAATAATCAATTAAATTATCTCTAGCTATAACGGTGACGGAAGTTCGGAATAAATCTGCAAGATAGAGAAGAGAGATGTTCTTAAAGATAAACATTAGATCTAATAACATGAGATCTAGTCGAACCACTATGTGGTAGACTTATGCTGTACTTAAGAATGAAAGAGACTTATTCAGAGAGAAATAAATGAAATGGATCAATATCAATCATCACATCATCTACAACTATTCATGTCAGCCTATCGCAGTCCACTGCTGAAGATAGGCCTCTCCCAACCTACGCCATAACACTCTGTCCTCCGCCTTCCTCATCCAGTCTATCCCCGCCACCTTTTTTAGGTCGTCAGTTCAACTACAATTATTAATCTCTGTATTCTTTTCAGGTCACCGAAAGTCAAAGAAGATTGCGAAAGCGAAACCCTGAAATCAGATGCAGAAGCAGATCCCGAAGCAAAAGATGAAGGCGAAGGAGCGCTGGAAGCGAAGATGTCTTTGATGAACGGCATCACCGTCATCGTGGGGTCTATCATCGGTAGTGGGATCTTCGTGTCCCCTACTGGAGTGTTGAAATACACTGGATCAGTGAATGCTAGCTTATTGGTGTGGGTGGCGTCAGGCGTTTTTAGTATGGTAAGCATTTTGGAATTGGAGATTTAATTTTTCATTTAATGCACATGAGAACATATACATACCGGATTTGGTGGAACTACATAATTTATAGTAGAATTTGACTGTACCTATACTTTTTTAGTGAGAAAACATAACAGTAAATCTAGATATCACATGACATTTTTGGTATTCTCATTTCACCGCTCGTACAAAGATCTATACGGGGTTTATGTAAAATATCAGATAGTACTAATATCATAGGTGCAAACCCACGCACTCACACACCCTCACACACACGCGCACACAGTACATTATGTTATTATTACTTTTATTTTGTCTACCAGTTTTTTATTTCTATTTTTACTAGTGTCTCTTAAGAATCGAAAGAGACTAGACCCCGCGACACTGGGAATCCTAGAGTGTTATACAATGTACCACAAAGAATTATTATCAGAAGGAAACAAAAAAAGCAGTTGCCTTAATCATTTTTGAGACATCCTTACAATAACAATAATAAGAAATATTTTACATAATATTAGAGGAAAAGCTCTACAAATAACTTATTACGGTATACCCCAAGGGGCTCATTAGGCCCTGCTTATTTTCAAATCAGTATAATAAGCTTTCTAGGAAATTAAATCGCTATTTTCTCTGAGACCATTTCCTTCAATCCTCCAAGGGACTTATTAAAAATGGTTAACAATATTTCTTGCCTTGTTTTCAATTTTTAAAGTTGTTTTGATTGGTTTCTTGTGTAAGGATTTATTTCAATTACGCAAATGGTACCTACGCAATGGCGCTAAAACAGCGCATTAACGGATAGATTGCTTGTATTCATGGGGTCTGTAAAGAATAAAAAAACGTCGGAATTGAATAATTAACATTCCGCGATGAAATCCGTAAATAGTAGTTTAATTTCAATGAGTAATCCTATCAGGGCAACAGCAAATTATATCATAAACACATTGCATCCAGTCGTGATTGATATTGCATTACGCATTACATAAGATAAACTCCTTATCAGAGCACTGCACACAACTATTCCAAACGCCACGTGTACACTAGTTAGGTACAAAAACATACAATATTGATTAAATCATGTATACAATAAACAAAGTTCTGTCTGTCCTGCGTCCGACACTGCCGATAATGAGTATGTCAGTGGTTGTAAACACTTCCCGTCAAGATCGATAATAATTGCTTAAAATACTGTAGGTCTTGAAAAACGATTATGGGCCATATAAAAGTATGAATTGACTTTATAAGGCTTCGTGTGTTTTTTTCTTTGGATTCTCTATAAGGTAATTAGAGATTTAAGAATAATTTTTTTTTGTGAATGTTCTAAATGAATATGTGATAATATAATAAATGAATATATATAAAATAACAACTAGAAACTGGAAACAAAGTTGGATAAATCTTTCTAGTTAAAAATATTATTGTAAGCCATTGCGATTAGAAAATTTACTACCCCTGCCTCATATCGGTAATGATGGTGACGACATTAATTTACTTACAATTACCTCCTCCCAATTATGTATATAACTGCTGGTTTAATCAGCATATAAACCAGCAGTTCAGGACGAAATATCTGATATTTTACATGGAGCTATGCCAGTAGACCTTCTGCTTTACAATTCGCAGGACAGTCGTTGAGTTAAATTGTTGATGCTTTTCGTTAGGGATCAGACTTGAAAATTTACCGCAGTCTATCGGGGTCGTGGCGAAAAGAAAACATTACGAAAACATAATAAGGAAATCTGCATGCTTGAGAGATTTTCTCGATAGCGTGTCAAGCCTGCCAAGTGTAATCGCCAACCCATTCACTGTCCCACTGCTGGGTATGGATCTAATCTCGATTTGGCTATAGCCCACCATACTACGCTAGTGTGGATTGGCAAAAGCGTAACATACAATTATCAAAATAGACTAATCGATAATCCATTAAAGTTTATTTAATTTAGCAGAATTGGTCCTCAGGTCAATGACAAATTTAGAGCAACGTTCTGATTTATAGCATTTCGCAGGATATGAAGGCCAAACTATACAAGCTAGTATTTAGTTGGAGGTAAAATGACATGTTAATGAATCAATCAGTTTGTGGTTATAAAAGTAGGATATGTCCGACCACAAGTTCGTGCATTAATTGGTCCTGCAAACCGACCTAAATACCACCTGAGTTACCTACTTACAAAGTTAAAGCATAACTTAATATTGAAAATGCGGAAGTAAATGGATGTGGGCGGCATATAATATTGGTCTTTATAGAGTATGGGGAAGGCCCTTGTTCAGCAATGGACGTCAGTCAATGCGTCATTTCACTTTTAAAATGTACGAAACTGGTTCCACAGTTCCAAAAAGTAGGTAGTATGGGGAAGAGCCGGCAAGAAACTCCGTCGATACACTTTTAAACAATTAAACATTACAAAATTAAGTGGATTCGTTCATAATTGTTGTTATACCAATATGAGAATAGTACAGTTTTTACGTATTTTGACTGATGCGATGAATTAACTGAGATAGCCTAGTGGTGTGTTCAATGAACCATGAAATCAAAGGTCACTTCAATCCAAAGACTAGATACTCGTTGCTTCAATCCCATGGCACGCACCACTAAATTTTCGAAGTTTACGTGCGTTTTTATCACATGCTCAAACGGTGTAGGAAAACACTGGGAGGAAACACCTGAATTTCTCGATGCTAGGAGACCAGTGGCCAGTAGTTGGGCGGTAAATGGCTTGATAGAGAGTTTGTTGCGCCGCTTCTTCCCAGCAAAAACGTTTAATATAACTACTAGGATATCCTGTAATACAATTGAACTATATTCTTCGTACATACATTATAAATCTCTTCAAAAACAAATTCGAAGTGTTACTTACTTGTTATGGAAGGGCGTTTTTGGAGGCTTTCTTTATTGTCGAGGTTCAAAAACAACCTATTAAGTTTGGCTTACTTTGAATAGATTATATTTTGACTTTGATGATAATGATTTTATTCACAAACACACACACACACACACCATTGGCATCCGTGGAAGCACTATTGTGGCTCCATATGAAAACCAGCGTCATGCACCCTGTTGCACAGAGCTGCATGACATCATGCTGACCTGGAGACCCATTTGGTCCGGCCGTGAGACACATTTGAATAGACTTTTTAAATTAAATTATTGTTATTTATTTTTGTATATAACATTTTATTTTTTTTATATTCTTCTTTTTTATATTATTTTACTATTGTTCTTATTTTTTTTGTAACCTACCTGATCAAATCAAATCAAATGAAAAGGTTTTTATTTCATATGAACTTTTTCAAGCATTTATAAAACTCTAGTTGCACGGTTCCAAGAAGTTGATCTCATGGAGAAGAACCGACAAGAAACTCCATATGTATCTGTAGTGTTGTGTCTCATTGTTGCACCGAATAAATTGTATTTACTTTACTTTACTTTACTACTTTATTATTTTCTGTCTTTAGATAGGTGCATACTGCTATGCTGAGCTGGGAACTATGATCCGGCTGAGCGGTGCTGATTATGCGTACATCATGGAGACGTTCGGACCCTTCGCTGCCTTCATCAGACTGTGGATAGAGTGTATGATTGTCAGACCTTGTTCACAGGTAACTACTTCAGAATCTTTATTATTATTATTGATTGAACTGCCTCGTTGGTCTAGTGTTTGTAAGGTGTGACCACTGAGCAAGAGGTCTTGGGTTCGATACCCAGGTCGAGTAAAGTGTTAGTAGGGTTTTTCGATGATATTCTCAGTATTTCTCAGAAGCAGCTTGGATTTTGGATTCGTGCCCGGTTGATGGCAATAGGCTCACCGTATATTAAATTGGATATAAAACATACCTACCAAAACCTAATAATCTGCTCTAACTGGGAATCAAACCTGGACACTTACATTTAGCAGCCAGGCATGCGACCACTACACTAGTTAGCCCGTGAATTTTACTGTACAAAAATTTTACAGTTCTAAATATTTAAAACACTGACATACTTAATGTGCCCATTCAATTAACTTTAAATGCCTAACTTATTACAAGTAAAATTTAAACTACATATTTACTCTGTATACTACATTGTTTGAACAACAAAGTTAAATAGGCTGACATATTTTCACATAAAAAAATAATTAACTTTTAAAAGTTAATGATGTCGGTTACCTGTTAAACTGTTTGGTTTAAATAAAGCGGTTACGAGATAATTATTGTAGAAGGACGTCATATTGAGAGTAACATATATTTTTCAGTAACGTAGTAAGATTTGAATGTGGGGTGGTGTGTCTCAAAGAACTCCTAATTTCTGCACCAAAACGTATAGACATTACATGTCGCTTTCCGAGTTAAAATCATACATATAATATGTTTACATAATTATATATTCACTAGCGTTTGCACGCGACTTCGTCAGCGTAAAAATTGTATTTTATTTCCACCCTTCTCCCCCTTTTAAGGTATGAAATCCCGGGGAAGGCCCCGGGACTCAAAATATCTCTATACCAAATTTCATCTAAATCGGTTCAGCGTTATAGCGTGAAAAGGTAACAGACAGACAGACACACTTTCGCATTTATATTTCTAAATATTATTTAAAGTAAGGATGGAAATACAGATTTTAATTATTATAGACTGCGGGTCTAGCTCGGTACCTAGTTATTTGAGGTATAAATACCTTTTTAAAAAAGGTATAAAAATCGTGTAACCTTAAAATCATTAATCAATCTACTTCTAGATATAAATTAGACTAAAATATTATTTTGTTTATTATTATTTATTTTGTTTAGAAATAAGGATTATTTAATTATTACTAGCGGCTCACTCCGACTTCACAGTGGTAGATACATCTACATATTGTACCATTTTAATTCCGAAAGAAATATTCAGATCGGTCTTCTCAAACTATCACCATGCCAAATTTCATCTAAATCGATAATATTGTACTATTGTAAGTATGGATACGCAGTTAGGAGATTGATACCCAAAATTATCGGTTCGAGTATCGTTGTCCGGTTCGGAATTAATATACTCTTTCTCGAGGTTCGTAAAAACTACCCCCAATGCTATTCTCAGAATGGAATTTCACGGAGGTTTAATTCCATATTTGAATTCCTGACGCAACCTTGACATATCGTGTTCCCCATACGTTTACGACCTTCCATAAGTTTTATTTTCTTTTACAAACCAATGTTTCATAGTCTTTATAGACTACACTTATCTTTTAACATCGCTACCCAAGCGATTCGATATTTAAATATTCTTATGACGCAATAGCTTTAGCTCAGTATTTCATCAGGCGCCAGGGGGTAATGACGTTAGTAGGGCATTCTTATTGCGTAGGATAGACGAGAATGGAATACGAATTACAGTTTTCAGCGGCTCGGACAGTAATCCGATTAGATATGCCACACCATTCAGCGTTTAATGTCGTGTCATTATTTGACTGAATTTTATTGTTGGCGTTATAATCTTAATGGACGATAAGAATCTGAAATTACTATAGGATTTGTAAGGCTCATTGAAGATGTACAAGGTACATAAGTATATAGAATCAAAGAAAGTAATATATATAGAAGTTCTGTTTCAAAATATAAGGCACAATTGGCTTGTTTTCCATAATAGCTTGATTTTAAATTAGGTTCAGAGAGTATTTGATATTAATTTCAGCTTGATGCCTTGACATAACCCTAAAAAGTATCGATTTGCAACCTATTTCATGAATACAATATTGGTTCGGAGATTTGTTTTACTACTACACTGAGATTTTCCCCTATTGGCGCCCAACGTGGGATTTATTTAAATGGAGTTTGCAATGTATACCCGTTACTGTGAGAAAATATTGGTCTTTATTCGCTCATAAAGTTTATTGTACATTGAACGTTTATTGAACGGTATTTACTTTTACTAGTATGTAACAGAAAAAACATTCGTGTAACGCACGTAACGTACTGTTTGGTTTTTATGGCGCCCAACATGGGACTCGGGAAAATAAAAGTATTTATTAGATTCGTTTTGCTATCTATACTGATGCAATAAAGAGGAAATTTTTGATTCTTTGTTTGTTTTGAACGTTACCCATCTGAAAAATTCTTTCACCATTAGAATGGCACATTATCCGTGATGAACTATAAGTTAAATTTTATTTTCAAAAACAATTAGGGATTAAATACCAACACCTACCCGTTCGGAGCCGGGGAGGGCGGCTAGTATCTTATATAGTACATATTTAACTATCAATGACGTTACAAATGCGATTAACACTTGCAGCGATCTTAAAGCTGACTTTCGCCGTCGTTTAATTCTTTATAACTTCCAAATCTGACGTAATATTTGATTACAGGCGATAGTAGCACTAACGTTTAGTGTGTACGTGCTGAAGCCTATATTCCCGGAGTGCGACCCGCCTGAAGACGCCACCAGGCTACTGGCCGCCTGTTGCATATGTGAGTATGTTTCACATCTTTTTAAACCCGGACGTAAAAACGACAGGCTATAAGTTTGACCTGGCGGTGTGTGTGTGTTGTATGTGTGTGTGAGTGTTGTGTGTGAAACGGATGAACCGACTTTCATTTTGTATTCTTTGTTTGATAAATGTTTGTTAGTCGGGAGTGTTCTTAGCTATGTTTGCTGGAAACCGGGGTTCGGAGGTTATTTAAATTTATTATTTAATTTTTATTGATTGGTGAGATAGAAGGGAGATATAATATCTTAATATTCAAGAGGTAGGGCATAGGGTTCTTGAAAACTAAAACCTAATTTAAAAAAATATGTAAATCGTCATCGAATATTAGGTAGAAACGTAGTTTGTACCAATTTCATATTTTACAACAGGAAAATTAATACAATGATTTTGACCTTAATATATTTCTTGGTAGCATGAGGAATTGCTACCGAGAAATTTCGTATCGTATCGTATTGCTGTCGTAGTGATCAAATGTGCAAGATAAAATGAGACTTTTTATGTCTTTCTAAAAAAAATTCGTTCTCGAACTTTCGAGGATTTTGGTATATTTAAACTTTTTATTCGTTACTTTTTAGAGTTTATCGCGATATATGTACATATTGTTATTATTTAATCCCGACGTTTCTGGTAATTTACAACGTCAAGTTACAGACAGTCTAAAGTATTGGGTGTCTTGATATTATAATATCTAACAGCTAACCTACATTTTTGTTAATAATTTACAGCCCAATTTTCACAGAACGAACTCACCGTATCATTTGATCGTGCAGTTGTATGCTTAGATTTCGATTTAATTTAATAGAAGGAATTATTCGCTAATACCTATTTTAGAATCTGCGTATTGACTCTACTTGAGACTAAACTTTGATTTACATTGATACTAATATTATAAACGCGAAAGTTTGTAAGGATGTATAGATGTTTGTTACTCTTTCACGCAAAAACCGCTAAACAGATTTGAATTAAATTTAGCATAGGTACATATAGTTTATTACCTGGATTAACGCATAGGCTACGTTTTATCTATATACCATGCGGGCAAAGCCGCGGGAGGCAGCTAGTGAAAGATATTCAAACTATTATTGCTTCTTCCCCAGTGCTGCTTACGTTTGTCAACTGCTGGTCGGTGCGCGCCGCGACGAGGGTACAGGACTGGTTCACGTACGCCAAGCTGTTGGCGCTGTTCATCATCATCGCCGCCGGCATCTACCAGCTGTGTAGAGGTAGGTGTCCTTCTGTCATAGCAGACCTAGGCTCCCTAGCCAAGCTGCAATTAAAGTTTAGAAACGACTATGAAATTAAACAACATTCCTTCAAGAAGATAGCATATTCTTTCCTGAAAGGCCGGCAACGCATTTGCAAGTCCTCTGGAGTTGTTGATGTCCATGTGTGGTGCTGATCACTTACCAATAGGTGAGCCTCCTACCCGTTTGCCCCCTTATTTCAACAAATAAATTGGATGGGCAATGATACAAATAAGCCTACTAAAATACGGTATTTGACTACAATCAAAACACACAAGATAACTTATACTATAAGGTTATGTTATTAAAAAGATAAAGTGATGTTATACCAATATGTGA
The DNA here is from genome assembly GCA_905163465.1 of Craniophora ligustri. Lineage (NCBI taxonomy): Eukaryota > Metazoa > Arthropoda > Insecta > Lepidoptera > Noctuidae > Craniophora > Craniophora ligustri. The sequence goes on along the minus strand of LR990978.1, from coordinate 9,076,303 downwards.
TAAATGATTAAATCTATAAATAATAATTCTCATGAAAAAAAAACCGACTAGAAATATCAGAACTTGCGCAAATTGAAATGTGATCACCACACTAGAAGCACTAGCTTCAAATAAAAAAAGAATTATCAAAATCGGTACACCCAGTCGAAAGTTCTGAGGTAACAAACAAAAAAAATAGTGTCGAATTGATAACCACCTCGTTATTTGAATCCGGTTAAAAATATATTATTTTAAGCAATTAATGGATAATGAATGCTCGTGATCTTTTTCCTTGACCGTTTGTGCATGTGATAAATACGACATCGAAAAGTCAGTCTCTGTTCGACTTTGGACCTAGACTTCACAGTCCACTGGTCACACCACTAGGCTTTTAAAGCTTTTTCTTTTTTAGTTCAATGGCCATTCATATCATAATATACCCATTCAGGTTATAACAATTACAAAAGAACAAAGCAAACAATTTGAACGACCTTGGGAATTCATAAAACCATTTGTTTAAACAAATGTCACTATAAGTGTTTAAACAATATACGGATAGTGTTACGTAAAAGAGAATGTGTAATTAAATCTATGACCCAGATGTCTTATAACTGTCGCAATGCTCAAGGGCACGGGGAGGCTTCCGATATTACCGAATGTGGCTTGCGAGCCAAACAGCTTGAGGACATTCAATAATGTGAAATTCGTCAAATCTATCAATACCTATAGAGGAGCTGTGGTGGCCCAGTGGACTGACATTTCAAAGGTCTCGAGTTCACACCTGGGCACGCACCACTGACTTTTCGGTCCTTTTGTGCGTATTTATCACATGCATGCTTGAGAGCTTTTCTCGATAGCATGTGAAGTCTACCAACCCGCAGTAGGCTAGCGTGGTGGACTATAGCCTCATCATCATCATCATCAACCCATTATTGTCCCACTGCTGGGCACGGGTCTCCTCTCAATTGAGTGGGATTAGACTTAGACTATAGTCTAAACCCCCTCACATGAGAGGAAACCCGTGCCCAGCAGTGGGACAATAATGGGTTGACGATGATTAATGCCAATTGATTTGCTATTTGTGAGTAGGTACTAGATTTCATAGGCGCAGACGCAAGACGCAGCGTGGATAGGCCCCCGGCAAGGTGGACCGACGACCTGGTAAAGGTCGCTAGAATCCGCTGAATGCGGGCGGCGCAGGACCAGTCGCCGATGCGATCATAGGAGGAGACCTATGTCCAGCATTGGACGTCTAGCGGTTGATATGATGATGATGATGAGAGTTCATTACACCCTGTCACCTTTTTATCGTGTAAGATGTTTTTGAAAGCACAGATACCTGAAGCTTTCTAGCTGTGTATCTCATGTTCAAATGAATGCATACTAGTAGGAGGTGAAAGCCCAAAGTTTGGTCCCTCTCTCCACTTTTTTGTTTTGTGCAGGATTCATTATATTATTGCCATTGGATAATATTTTTGTTTTTGGAGGCGGTTTGAAAAACAGCTAAGAATAAGTTGTACAATATTATATCCTCTCTATTCGCTGTGATTAGATTGTCGACAGCAGCAGCATCCAAAAATAATAGGATACAAATCCCACTTCAAATGGCAATGAATGAAAAACGTCGAATGATTCAAGTATACCTATAACCCGCCAGGGTTGTGGTGCATACTTTTGCGAATACCATTGCTCCGGCAACAGGGTTGGTGGCGTTGACGGGTCCGGTTTTTAGCCGGTAAACGCTCAAGCGGAGTCCGACACACCCCGTAGCCTCCCCAGGCGAAAAAAAAACTATACGTATTTATCGCGGAACTTTGGTGAGTTTCAAATAACTTTTTTGGACCTGAGACAGTTCAGATAAATTCAAGATTGCCATAAACCTAAACATAAACACCAATGAATATGAACTGTAACTCCAAAGTCTAACTTAATGAATTATATTCATAGAAAGTAAGTACTTTAACCAAATTTAACTGGCTCTTTTTGAACGTCGATAATGAAGGCAGCCCTCTAAAACGTCCTTCCTTCACAAGTACATTTCCAATTTGTTTATGAGGAGATCTACAAGGCATGGCCAAAGAACATAGTTCAATACTATTACGAGATTTCCTAATAGTTATATATATTAAACGCAAAACAAAAAGAATCATTCAAATCTGATTACAGTTGGCGAAAATATCGCGTTAAAGTTGGTTAAACAAGAGCAAATAACTTTGTGACGTTGGCATTACACAATCGCGTTCACGACACAAGTTTTAAACTTGACCGTGATCCACTATCCAGTTTATGCAGATCTGACGAATAGAAAACAGATATTGATGTCACATTGTAATATTTAATTGCGGTTTCATGATAATCGGTCGAGACGAGGGGGGTCGTGGCTTGAAGGCCATTGCCGATTGATAACCGAGGTTGATGGCGGGGTTAGTCATCGTACTTAGGCTGTGTCAGTGGTCTATTTGTCTCAAGTTCAACTGCTGAGGGTCAGGATCTGGATTCGATGACTGTTGTCCGAGTTTTTCTAATGAAACTTTAGTGTATGTGAAGCTCTATCAGTAGGTGCGTATAGTAACGGCTAGCTCCCTTAGTATAATAGAAAATATATAATAGAACATAAAAATCTTTCCCATTCGCCCTTGGGTACACAACAAAACGCAGCAAATCCCGTAATAAGATCTATTTTTTAAAAAGGCAGTTAAGGTAATATCCTTATTTGGCCATTAATATTGCATAAATATATATTTCTACTGACATGTATATACAATAAACATATTTCTAACATTATTTATCTAGTTTTGATGGTCAACAACGTTTGACATTGACTGGCTTCGTCTTGTCAATGGGAAGTATCTGGAGAAGCGACCTATTCACTGATAGACTTCTCAGATGTATGGGATAATAAAGCCATTGTTTAATTTAGGCCATGGTCCAATAGAAACTATGTTGAGGTATGAGTCTGATCCGATCGCCTGACCGTTACAATGAATCTATAATTATTACTAAACGTCTATACTGTATTACTTAAAGTAGAATGGGATGCCGGTCCGGGCAATACAAACCCGCCAAGACTAAATCGCCCATTCAATACAAATAAACAAAAAAACATTTCCTCTTTATATTAGGAGTATAGATATGTTTTCAAATCATCAACATTAAGCCATTATTGTCCCACTGCTGGACACGGGTTGCCTCTCATTTGAGAGGGATTACGCTGTGTCCACGCTAGCCTACTTCAGGTTGGCAGACTTCACATGTCATCGAGAAAATTACTCAAGCATGCAGGTTTCCTTCCCACATTGAGTCTTTAAATACAACAACAATAAACCAAATTGTCTATCAACAAATCAGATCGTGAACAGGTCGCCTTTGATAATAATGATGTCAGTCGCAAAAACCAGCCCATAATGAGTTCAAGGCGTTTGATAAAAGAGCGGTTGATAACATGCGCAGAGCAATCTCCTAGCAAATTGAGTATACAATTGGAGATTGGATGGTGATCGCTCCGGGAAATATTATTTGGAAAGGAAATTAATTTATTGGGTTGAGTATTGAGATCAAGAATATTGGTTCTGATAATTTTTATACTTAGAGGTACTTTCTCTAACTGTTTCCCGCTGTTTCGTGATTTAATGCCTAGAAATAGGTTATCTGATAATTTTTTATCATTTGGCAACACTGGCTTAACAATAATTTAAAACATTAGCAATACTTTTTGACTTATCAATGTTTGATAGGGTTCCTTAAAACTTCTGTTTACGTCACAAGAATATCGTTTTCCAATAAGAAACTTTGCCTAAGTGAAAATCTAGTCAATAATTAATTGTATGCGAGAGGTGATTCTACGCGAAAGTTCATTCTTTGCTTAACGAGCCTCTATCTTGCAAGTATATATATTGACCAATCACTCAATCGCAGCGTTGACGTTTAATTGGCAATGTAACAAATGAACATAATAACACGATAAATATTTAAATCTTATGGACCTTCTGTGACCATGGTTCTTTTATGTTGCTTTATAATTTAAAACTATTTAAACGAAAAGTTTCTTCTATACTATACCTACTTTATATCTATACTAATATTATAAAGCTAAAAAAATCATTTGTTGGCTCATTTATCGAGGAGGACTACAGGTTATATAACATCTCACTATGACCAATAGGAATGGAGCTTCAATAAAAATTGTTGCAAAAACGGGGAAAATTTATCCCACGCTCTCTTACGAGTATGTGACACAGATGAAATTGCGCAGGTTAGTTTGTTTGTATTGTGGTTAAGATTGAAGGATAATTTAACCAGTGAAATTAAATTGGACAAATGAGATAACAATAATACTGATATCTCAGGGTGAGACTATTTGCGATGTTGCTAGCGTTCAAACCTATGTTAAGTAAAAGTACTTTTAGACAACATATTTGACGAAGACTTTAGTTAAAGTTGCCACAAACCCCTGAGCTTCGGGAACTATCCATTTAGTGATTCCAGACAGTGTAATGACAGTGCACAATGCACAAATAAGATCAATTCTCACTTCCTTCAGCCCGTAGGCGGTATAAAGAGATTGTTATTAAATGATTGCCGCAATCCGCCGCGCCGCCAGCGGCCGGCGTGTGAAACGACATAAGAGGACATTGCTAGACGTCTGCGGGGGGTAACTACATACATCTTGTATGCTAAATTTACTGCAGAAGTGTAGAAAACTGGTGGTCTGACCTGATTGTGATGTCAAAGGCCTCGAGATTTTAAGGAAACACTGACTTTTAGAAAGTTTACGTAATTATCATATTATGCTCAAATGATTAAGGAAAATGTCGTGGGGAAACCTCAAACTCCACACAGCCAGTTTTGTATTAATAGTAAAACCAGATAAAACTACATAATTATTTGATAGATAATGTTATTTAATAACGATCATAATGATTTTATCGCGGTATATTGATTTGATTTTAATCCCAACGAAACAGATCCTTTACACCATCGCGTCACGGACAGACAAAACTGGATACAGATAACAATATCCATATACCTAAATACCGCGATAAGATATTTAAAAATAATTTTGAGTATAATGTTGAGCAGGAGTTATACCGAGGTATTTATATATGGTATTATATACTTACTCAAATTAAAAACGTATGGCCCATGATGATTGAATTAAATTTAAGGCTTACAGAGCTGAATGAATAACAAATAAGGGGCACCAAACCAAAAATTAATTGAAACTAGGACAAGAATATCATGAATTGAAATAAATAAATATATCTGGACATTATGACACGCCATCTAGTTACGAGCTAAGCAACGAGGCTTGTGTTACAGATACGTACGTGTGGTGGTTGATACACTACATAAATATATTTATTTATTTACGTTTTTTGTTAATACATACATTATACTTATAGATATCAATGACTCAGTTGAATCGTTCATGCTCATCACACAAACATTTGCCCCTCTTGGGATTCGAACCCGCGACCCACAGCACAGAAGGCAGCGTTAACTACCGCTGGGCTAATTGTGTCGTCAAATGTAACTACATATATAAAGTATGTGTTGCTATTTTGTTATCGCTTAATTCCGAATTCTCTCAAGTGTACCATCAATCTATTTATTTTGCACGGAACACTGCGTTTGTAGGCCGGTATTTCCAAACGCAGTAACCTTACAGATTGATTGATCTACGAGATTAATATCTACGATTCGTTTCGTACCTACGTAATTAACCCTTATTAAAAGTTATTAGTTGTAATGATAGGCTCGTGGCGTGACCAGTAGACTGTAAATTATTTTTTTTTCTCCTGTGTCTAGGGTGCGTTTGCAAACACAAATTTTCACATACACAAACGCCCAGATCCGGATAACTACCTGTAGAACGTACAAATACGAACCCGCAACCTGTGACGCACAAACCGATCGCTCAGCTACTGCCCCACCGAGTCGTCAAAGGTTTCGCTTGTCGTAGTTTCGTGCGCATTTATCACATGCTCAAACGGCGAAGGAAAATATCGTGAGGAAATCTGCATTAAAGGCGCATTTTCATTAGTCATCGGGAGTACGGGAGTAACTGTGGTGTGAGCAGCCCCAAGTTAACAGATGACGTCTAATGACTGAGTCCCCGCATGCGCATCGACCGATGAATTTCATTGGTCGCTATCCCGACTGCGAGGAGCACCCGCACGCTTATAATCGACCAAGTTGTCGACTGATGACACTCATTGGGCGTTAGCCCGCACGCGGCGGACCGAACGACGTAACGACTAATGAAAATGCGTCAATGACGTGTAAAGTCTACCAACCCATACTAAGCTAGCATGGTGGATTATAGCCTAATTTTTCTCAAATGGGAGGATACTCGTTGTGCAATGTGGGACAGTATGACATAGACATAGTATGATGATGAATAGTCCTAAGTAGACCGGTCTTCTCTTTGTTCTTGCAGGTGAGGTTCAGCACTTCTCGTTCGAGGGTACCACAAGCGATGTCACTTCCATCGCACTCTCCTTTTACTCTGGATTGTTCGCCTATAACGGATGGTAAGGGACTCTCTCTTTTCCTCATTACCTGCTTTTGCTAACTGCATGATTGGATTATTGATATCATGGTGAGACTGCTGAGAGTGAGGCTTTGGTTTCGATTCCCATCTTCAGGAATTCCAACGAATTGTGGGTAAATTTCGATACGTTTTGAGTGCTTTTATTAAAAGTACCTACATAATTACCCACCTTTGGAAGTTGGGTTTGTTAAATCTAGTATTATGTACATATTTAGGGTATACTTTATTTTCATGCAAAATCTCTACGAAGCAGTGAAGCTAGATCATTTTAGAAGCTATGTTTAAAAAGAGAAAAATCAATTTAGCCTATAGGTATCCGAGAAGGGGTTCCAATCAATGATAATGATAACAGCAACGAAAACGTCTAACGAAGCAAATAAATTTATATATTTTTTAATTTTAATTCATTTACATATTATTATAATTAATATCAATATCATTGAAAATATTTTTTTCTTATAGATTGGAAATAAACGGGCTTTATTATTATACGAGTACGTGCTTAAAATTTCTTGACACCCTCCAGGAACTACTTGAACTTCATAATCGAAGAGTTGAAGGACCCCGTGCGGAACCTGCCGCGTGCCATCGCCATCTCCTGTACCCTCGTCACCGTGGTGTACACCTTCACCAATGTCGCCTTCTACACCACACTGTCGCCTACAGAGGTGAGCAGCGTAGATAGAAAATAATTATGTAAAAAAAAATTGACTTCAACTGGACCAAATTGAAATGGGACAAGGGGAGCATAAACTTTTTTATACATAAAAAAAAATCATCGAATTCGATTCACCCAGTCGAGAGTTCTGAGGTAACAAAAAATATAGTCGAATTGAGAACCTCCTCCTTTTTAGAAGTCGATTCTCATCAAACATACATATGTAGCTAATTGAACACTCCCGACTAATTCACCTTTCAAAGAAAGAAAACAAAATCATAATCGGTTCATTCGTTCGGGAGCTACGATGTCCCGGACACACACATGACCCCTGGATCCGCTCTTGGATCCACCATCACCAGGATCTGTGTCGTAATACAATTGTATTATGTATTATATTTTACTGACTGTTCTTATTAAATCGCTTTGTAATGAAAAAAATATAAGTAAGTATATAAATAAATCCTAATAATATTATAAACGCGAAAGTTTGTAAGTATGGATGTATTGGATGTTTGTTACTCTTTCACGCTAAAACCGCTTAACAGATAGGCTATTTTTTATCTATATACCATGCGGGCAAAGCCGCGGGAGGCAGCTAGTGATTAATAATTCGGAAATAAGATAAAAAATTAATTCCTCAATTCTAATTGTAACCTTATTAATAATTAATATCAATAGCTTTAATCATCGACCACTGTAAAACGACTTCAATTTTAATAAAACGTTCATACCTGTTACTTTAAAATCAGATATTACAGGATATGATACGATCTACTTATTTTCTGTTCGATTGAAGGTTAGCCACTCAATAGCTGGTGTAATTATAACAATCATTTTTAATAAACGAAATATTTAGATTATGTCTATGAGACCGCATAAAAAATAAACATACAATTACAACAAAATCTTAAAATGTAATAACACCAGAAGTCCATATATCGGTATTTAAAAAAAGCAAGGTAAACAACGTATAGCTACTTCGTGGTTGCTGTATGAAGTTTAATATCCAAGTGTGTATCTCAGATGTAGCGGTATTTTTGTTTTATAAAAAAACATGGTTTTTTATGTATGTATATTATATCTCGTAAATTTTGTTGAAATACATAATTATGTGCCATTCCTTAGAGATTGACAATTGATTGAGAACAACTTCAAGAAGATTTCATGTGGGTTCTACAAATTAAATTCTGTATCATCTAGTATTTAATATTTAGTGTATCTGGATAACCACGCTCAAACACAATTTCCTTGAGATACATAATGTCCCAATCAAATAGGTGAGCAGCTACGATTTTAAACCTCAATTTTTAATCTGTGTGTGGTTGGAACGACTTCTTGGAAGTTGCACTGGGCTACATTCAATAATACTGCTTGTGGACTAATGCAACATAACAAATAGAAACATACGTGGCAGTCTTTGGGGACTGAAAACGCACGGAGGTGTATCTATGTACATATATACTCTGTATATATATAGCTTATGGGAAGCATGGGGTAACAATCACGCGAGTTCCATGCTTAAAGTGCTCAACGCGCCTAAAGAAGTTTACACTTCAATATCTAGAGGTTCTGTGGTCGTTGGAACCACAGAACCTCTTCCTCTTTTTAAAGTCTCTTATAAACAATTAGCTATAGGATTGTATTTGCCCTCAGGTACTTGGTTCAGCTGCAGTGGCAGTCACCTTCGCGGAGAGACTGTTCGGATGGTTCGCTCTCTCTATTCCGCTCTTCGTGGCAGCTTCCACCTTCGGAGCTGTCAACGGAGTCCTGTTAACTTCTTCACGGTAAGTCTTAGAAGTAGAAAATAAACTATATTGTTTTATTTATCCTGGAAAACTGGATAACTGAGATAACAGAGTAATATAAAGATGATGATAGCGTTTGTGTTTTCGAATTTAATTTGAGCCTATAGTTTTTAGCCAGTTAGTTTTTAATTTCTTGTTAATTTCTTTAAATGATCTAGCACTACTTATGCCGTTTCTTCGCAATAAAAAACAAATAAATTCTAAATTCTAACGCGTTCGATTTTGTTTTCTACGTATTGTTTTGACTGATTTATCTCTGATGACAATTAATCATGCTTAAAATATTTTGGTATATCATATATGAATATTTGAATGCAGACCCTATTCATGAAGGTTATGTACGAAATGCAAACGAGATACATATCAAATATAGATAATATTTTAATACCGCCTGACTGATGTTAAGTAGCGTAAGAGTAGATTAAGTAATTAACAGTAGGTTTACTTTCATATATTTTTATCTTATCATATTTTGATTTTAATCCATTAAAGTACAGATCAGAATTCATGGTGAAAGAAACGGCTTAAAACCTGCATAGCTGAGATGTACTCAATAACGTGATGGATTATAACCTAACCACTCGCATAGTAACAGGAGACGCACTCTCGTCGGTAATGAGAAATAGATTAAATTAGATGGTTAATTTAGTATTATGTTCAGACTTATAAATTATAGGATTTTAGCGAATTACTTTTCTACTCCTCTCTTCGGTTAGGTTCCCTCAAGATGTTTTCTTAATACGCTATAGTGCACAGTTGGTGCAGTGGTCGAGTAATCGGCTTTTGCGCTGTGAGTTTGATCCCTGCACGGAACAAATATATGTTATGGCGTACAGGTAGTTGTTCCGGGTAAATGCACCCACGACACAAGAGAAAATCCTAGTGTTGCGCGACGGTTAAAAAATGTATGAAGCTTTTGCTTGATAGTCTGTGGGCATATCTCTAAGGAATCCTTACAGTTATTACAGTTTTTGTAACAAAGCTCTTGTTGGCAGGCTATTCTACGCTGGGGCAGCTCAAGGCCAGATGCCTGAAATGCTGACGATGGTGAGCTCGAGGGCCACGCCGGCGGCGGCCGTGCTGGCTGTGGCCCTGCTGAGCCTGGTCTACCTCACCGTCTCCGACATATACGCGCTCATCAACTACGTCGGCTTCGCTACATGGGTGAGTGCAGTCGACCTCAGGGGGGTCCATCAAAGATTGACGAATGAGGTTCAGGAGGAACCAAGGTTACTTATGACCTCTCATTGAGCTATTCACACTCACACGTAGGGATATGACTAATGAGCTATAGAGATGTAGGCGTAGCGAAATTTCTCGCTGAAATTGAACTGCCCGACTGGGGAAGTACCTACCGCCGTATTAAAGACCGCAGTGAATCAACAATAGTTGTGTTCCTGCGAGTGAGTAAAATACCAAAGCTCGTTAGGGGAGTGACTATTCTGACAGCAAGGTAATTCCGTTTGCTGTCAATTTAGTAACTCCCTATTCTAATTTAGAAAACCGGAAAAGTTTGCAGGGTCGGCAACGCGCGAGCGATACCTCAGGTGTTGCAAACGTCTATCAGCTACGGTAACCGCTTACTATCAGGCGGGAAATCATTAAAATAATAAATAATCTCGATTCAAACACCACTCCTGGCATAGATGGAATTAAAACCAAAATGATCAAATCCATAAAACACCTTATTGCTAATAAGCTAAAATCATGTTTTAACAAATTATTATCGAATGGGGAATTTCCTGACACTCTTAAAATAGCAAAAGTTACTCCGATCCACAAATCAGGCCCAAAACATGACCCCGGAAATTACAGACCGATCTCAGTTCTTCCAGTATTCTCTAAAATTCTAGAAAAGCACAAACGTCTGGAGAATTATCTAAATTCTATCAACTTTATTTTTGAACGCCAGTATGGTTTCCGACCCAAAAGTAATATACTTGCTGCCTCTGTAGATCTAGTCACCAAAATTAAATCCAACATAGACACAAAAAATATTGTACTTGGCGTCTATAGCCACAAAGTGCTTATAAAAAAATTAGAAAGCATTAATATCAAAGGCTCAGCCCTAGACATGTTTCGATCATACTTGTCAAACAGATCTCAAGTAGTTAAAATAGAAAATGCTCAAAGTCAAGCAGCACTTATTGAATGTGGTGTACCACAAGGTTCCTTACTAGCTCCGTTACTTTTTACAATATATATTAATAACATTCATGAGCTAGGACTACATGGCCACATAGCCTTATACGCAGACGACACTTCCCTTTTCTACTTTGGGTCAAACATAAAAGATCTCATTTACAAAGCTCAAGTAGATCTAGACACTCTGCACACTTGGTTTCAGTACAACCTTCAGACTATTAACACTTCAAAAACATGCTACGTAATATTTAAGTCAAAAAATAAAATAATCACTCCCCACGAACCACTAAAAATAAACAATATAGTAATACAAGAAAAAGCACACGACAAATATCTCGGTCTCCGAATGGATAGTGGTTTGACGTGGAATGCACAGATAGAATATACTAGATCTAAACTCACATCTTTATTAGGGTCATTTAGACATATCGTAAGGTGTATCCCGCGTTGAATCCGCCGCTCGATTTATAACTCCCTTGTCAAACCCCACCTTCAATACCTTATAGAAATCTGGGGCGCTGCCGCCAAAACTAAGTTGGCCGACCTTCAAATCGCACAAAATAAAATTATTAACTCTTAAAATTATTAACTCTTTTCCACTATCACTATTTAACTCCTATAGCCAAAATATATAAAGAAACCAAACTAATGAACATAAAACAATTATATACTTATAACATTTGCATCCTTATCAAAAAAAAATTAAATAGCTCACTCCATACTAACTTATCCTTCACACGGTTGAAGCAAACGACCAAGCGCAGTACCCGTCGAGCTAGTTTTTTAGTTCTACCCAAGATAAGAACAAACTACGGCAAAACTATGTTAACCTACGAAGGCGCACAGCTGTTTAACAAATTACCCTCAACAATTAAAAATGTAAGCTCCTTCAACACTTTCAAAGCTAAACTTGCTCAATACATTATCGAAAAATACTAACTGATATGATACATTGTTAGTATGATATCAGTTAGTACTTTGTTATAATGACTATCGAAATGTGTTGGAAGAGTACGAACAAAATTTTATAAATGTATACTTATATGTTAATATTGTTCTCATGTAAGTGACTGAAGTCTTTAATGAGAATAAATGTCTTTAAACCCGATTAAATTAGAATTTAGCAAGCTCAAACGACCAGATAGATTTAACAAAATCATATTTAAAAATTACATTCATTTATCTGTTCAACACAGAAAACATCAAATATAGGAACTGTTACTTGCAATTAAGATTTCCTTATGACTTCATTGTTCAATTAAGCAAACAGAGTCGTGACTTTTATATTTTAGTTTACTCTGAGTCTGACGTCAAAGCGACATCAATAACCGGTCGATTTCGCAAGCTATCGATATAGAGAGAATATACTTAAAATACAGTGTAATAAATTACGGCCCACTTAATAAAAAAAAACATAAATTTTAAGATATACATTCTTATACATATGTATCTTCATCCACAGCTGAGTATCGGCGCGGCAGTTCTGTGCCTACCAGTGCTGAGGTACACCCAGCCCAATCTGGAGAGACCCATCAAAGTCAACCTTTTCTTCCCAGGTAATAGGACCAACTTCGTTTGGCGTATTTAAGCAAGTTGCTACTGTGTCTGATGCTTATTGCTCCGTATGTATTGATATTTGAGCTGTGGTAGCCATGGGCATACCTAGAGGGGGGGCCGGGTGGACTGTGCCCACCCCGGAATGGTCCAGTGCCCCTCCCTAGGATGTTGTGCTACCGATTCGAAATTCTCATAAGGTGGACTGTGCTCCCAAAAGGGGCCAAACCCCCGCTGAAGTAATATGATAGATGGGTTACCACCCAACATTTTCCTTCATAGGCTACTACAGCCTAGTGGCGTCACCAGTGGATTGAGATGGCAAAGGTTTAGTTCAAACCCAAGGCACGCAACACTGACTTTTCGGAAGTTATGTGCGTATTTATCACAAGCTCAAACGATGAAGGAAAACATCGTGAGGAAACCTACAGGCTTGAGAGATTTTCTCGATGTCGTGTGTAATCTGCCAACCCGCAGGCTAGCGTGGTAAACTATAGCTTTCAAATAAGAGGAGAACTGTGCCCAGCAGCGGGACAATACAATTAAATATTGACGTGATTGCTTATTCTAGAGTTTGTCGTTGACCCGACGTCCTTATTCCAGTGATCTACATAATCTGCACGATCCTGGTGGTGGCGTTCCCCGCGTTCGCGTCGCCGGCGGAGACAGGCGTGGGCTGCCTCATGATCCTCACGGCTGTACCGGTCTACCTCCTCCTGCTGCATCCCAGGACCAGGATCCACTGGCTCAGCTCTATCACCAGTACGTACATTGCTGTGTACCTTTTAATTGAACCATATAGCGCAGCGGTAGTCTGTGGTAAGGTTTCGAATTCAAATCCCGTATATTTTATGTTTGTGTGAACATAATCATTTGACCAGAGTCATGGATGTTTCTATGTATAATATGTATTTAGTTGGTCTAGTGGTTGTAAATACAACTGCTGCAGAAGAGGTTTTAGGCTCGATTCCCAGGTCGAGCCCAAAGTGTTATTGCGATTTTTTTTATTAAATTCTCAATAGCAGCTTGGAGATTCGTGCCTGGTTGCTGTTACATGGGGCCTAAGACATACCCGCGAAATGTAGATGTACTACAATAGTAGGTACACCTCTACCTAACCCTTTAGGGATGACAGGTGTGATGGTATATTATTTGAAGTGATACCTAGCTATGCAGATGATTTCAAAATACGGAAAACTTTTCCCTTCCATATTTTTTACATGCATTCCGAGAAAACGGATTCGATATAAAATAAAGTTGACATGATGTATGGATGTGGACGAGGCAAAAGTGATATGCAGGGATCGTAGCGCGCGGCATTCTGTAGTTTCTGCCTACCCCCATTGGAAAAAAGGGCGTGAGTGTATATATGTGTGTAAATAAAGTTTTGACTATAACTAACTGATTGTTACAGATTTCGCAACACTTCTTGTGCAAAAGTTAACGTTGTCAGCGCGTCCTAAAACGAAGGTAAGTTATTTATTAATACAGATTTTGATAATTGGCGACTCTCTCGGCGCAGTTACTCAGCTTGTGCCCCACAGGTTGCAGGTTCGATCCCCGCACAGAGCAAATATTTATACAATCAACACGTAGTTGTTCCGGGTCTGGGCGTTTGTGAATGTGAAAATTGTGTTTGTTAACGCATCCACGATTACTATATCAGAGAGAGAGAGCCGATATTAAAAAAACATATTGAATTGTGATATTTTGAATCTGAATGTTATCTATATATATATGTTATTTTTATATTTCCAGTGAACGTATCCGCCGATTAAAGCTTCCGACAACATATCCGACCACATCGGTAACTCCATTTTATATTTGTCTGTTGTACTATGAGAAAAATATACGTAAAAAGAAGATCTTAACAGATATAATAAACACTAAGAACTATAAAAAATAGTCGCAGTACAAAATGAACAAATCATATAAAAACTAGATTGAGGAGGCGTTTCCGCAAACTTGTCGGGTGCACTACTCTTAAAAGTTTCCTATACTAAAACAAACAAGTGTAAGAGAGATAGAAAACAACTGTTATACTATTCACTGTATATTATAGGCACAGATGGCTTACATGTTTAGGATTTGTACGGCACATTCAACGAGATGTCGGTTAGGATTCAAACAAATACATTGGCTATCGGTCTGTTGCCGCTTCACGCTTAAACTGCTGAACCAGTGTAGGTTATTTTGTTTCAAATATATAAAAATAGTTTGAATCCCGAGGAAGGACTAAACATAGTTTTTTTATCCCGGAAATCATCCTTTAAGCGGGCGAATTTAACGTGCCCAAATTATCAATTCTAATCAGACAAAATCGCGGGCGAAAGTTAGCCGATGGTTTTCCAAACTGTTATTCGCCGACCAAGATCTTTTTAAGTAGAAAATTAATTACACAGCGTTTAGTATAATCGTCAATCAATAGGCTCGACCTATTCCATGGGACCTAAAAACATACCGGTAAAATATGCTAACCTCTGCTTAAACTTCCTTCGGGGACGACTGGCGTGATGGTATGTATGTTTATGCGTAGAGTTTTTACTAGCGACATGTCATCTCATTGCTCATACATAAATATGTAAGCCACCTTATTGTTGTATGTTTGAAATAGGACAATTATTAAATGTACTCAAATACCAAATTTGTATAAAATTAGGTATTGTATATTACATATAGAGATTAATCGTTCTCAAGCCGTTGATCATCAAATCATCTATCGATAGCTTTTTTTTCTATACACGGCATTTTCATTAACAGCAGTGATGCAATAAATATGGTTATTTTTTCATCAATCTATTCATTGTCCCACTGCTGGACAAAGGATTCGTCTCACTTTAGAGAGGTTAGACTATAATAGCCCGCCATGCCATGCCTAGTGCAGATTAGCAGGCATCACTCGCTATCAACAAAATCTCTCAGGCATACACGTTCCCTCATGATGTGTGATGTCCTTAGTGCTTGCCATGAGACCGAACTAGAGACCACTGACTTCGCAGTCTACTGGCCACACCACCAGGCTCTCACAGCGCATGAGGCTATCAAGATCAATTAGTTACTTTTATAAAGAAGCTTTACTGCTTAATCAGTAGCCAACATAACTAATTTATTGAAAATATAATATACATAGCGTGATAATTCAGGGAGAAATTAGGAGATCTGAGATTGTAAGACATAATGAGATTTAGACATAATATGATTTTCAATAGAACAATGCATAATTTATTAAGTAGTCAAATATTTTTTATTGAATTTCAAAAAACGAACTTGGCGGTGTCCCCTTTCGTGCATCCACTTTGTACATTAACTTTAAAGGTACGTAAGTAGGTTTTCTATGAAAACATATTTCCTTTTTTATAATTTATTCCAGATTATAAAATAGATCACTAATTATGTTGTTCTATCATTAGCGTTATTAATTTATTGAACACCATCTACCTTCAAATGCAGTCCTTTGCTATTAGGGACCATTCTTGAACATTCCATCAGCATTTTGAGTGCATCTTATTATCGACAATACATTAGATGTCTAATTATAAATGTTAGCTATAGCTTTTGTATGCCCGCAACTTGAATATATCTAAATAGTATATAAGCGTCTCAATTTTAATAAAAAAATTGCCATGATATTAATAGGTAATCATTTTGATTTTAAATGTATTAATATGTTGTATAGCAATTATGAAATTATTTTTATTATAATTATAATAGGGTTAAAATTTGATGTTTAATCTATGAGTTCATTTTACCTTTTTATTTAATATAATTCAACTATAAAATTATTATAGATACGAAATCTGGGAAAATTAATAATTATTCTCAATAGCTAAAAATGTTCTTAATAAACGTATAGTTTTTAATACATAAAAAATCTTATTAATTTGTCAGTATGGCTGTGCTAAACTAAGATCAAAGTGTTGCCTGTGTTGCCACTTCCAAAGAACAGTTTTTAGTACACTTTATGAGTTTTCATAGAAATAAGTTCTCCATTAATTTGTAAATTTGAACTAGCTTCGGTACGTTTTATATTCGTACAAAAACATTAAGTACAATATTTTTGTTGGTTTTTGCTTTGGTCGTACATATGTATAAATAATCTCCATTACTTTTAATTAGAGCAATTTGGCTGTAAGCGTGTTGTGTGAACTTGTGTGTGTTTTTGGCATAATATTAAGTTATAATGTGTTTTTATTATAATGAACTTTATTTATATCGCGGCTTTTAGATAAATTTATGAAACTCGACCAGGATGCAAGAAAGCAATTTTTCATTACAAAATGGTTAAATAACATAGGAGCAATGATTCAATAGTGAGAGCATTTTTCACACAAGTGCTTACCTATATGTCCTATATCAAAAGGGTAGATCAGCATTTGAAGAGAATTAAATGTTGTTTACAAGTTATTACATATTTTTACATTTTGGTTCAAACATGACCCTGTTAGGGCACAGCAACATTTTCTTACGAGCTAAAAGATTTAAATCTCATACATATAATAAAAAATATTAGAACACTTGCACAGGAATTATACAAATTTCAGGAGTTAAGTATAATAAAAAAAGATTAGATACATTCTTATTATTGATTATAACATTATTATGTACATATTATATCTTATAATTTTTCCTTTTACTTATTATATTTCTTAATTTTAATTATAGCTATGTCGAAATAGGTTATTTGAATTTATTTATTTGATGATTACTTGAGCTAACTAATGTAACTGAAATATGAGATGTCTATGGCAGAAATATAAAGCAAGGCTTAATAGTAACGTGGAGTCAGTTTTACTAGTGTTTCGAGAGTCTTCAAGCAATCTCTTAATTTTTTTTATGGAGAAATATCGTGTTGAATTTTCAACCAGTTGAATTTAATACAGCCTTGTTTCTAATAAACTATTAACACATCTCAGCTTGTTTGTTCTAGTCGGGTAATTTAGTTTTTAAATAAGTGTAAAAGTTTGAAACATACTCAAAACATTCCAATGCGAATTGCAACTACCAAAATGTGGTAGATAACTAGATATGTTAGCGTGTAAATTGTATTGCGGTTCTAAATACAATGGTTTACCTTAACTCTATTATCATCTACCCCTTATTGTCCCACTGCTGCGTAAAGAGTCTGTTCTCATTTGGGAGGGGTTAGGCTATAGTCATATAGTTGACTCAAGCTGACTAAAGAGGAAAATATAAGAAAATTCTATTCTATTAAGCCTAGTCAGACGTTAGTCATATATGGCTGACATATCCAGATGTTATTTCATGTTTTATATTTTATTATGTGTCAACTTATTGTATATAATTAGTTAACACAAATCAGTTTATATGACTATCGTATAAACCATTGTATTTAGAACCTTTAGTTTGTACTAGTTGTTATATGTATAATATGTAAAGTTTTGTAAACAACTATACATAAACTGCCCCGTATATCCGGTCTCAGTAATTGACTAGCTTAAACAAGCTGCTTACTGTAGAAGAACAATGCTTCGAATAATTCCGACAGGTAACTATCATTCCAATTAGTCAGTATTTAGATGTACCTACTGGGTCTAAAATGTTAAATAACGAACCAGTGTGCTTAGCGACACGAACAAACATCTAGAATCTTACAACGTAAGGTGATTCACACACTGCCCAGCTCTACGCTGAGGGATGCGTGGCGCTGGCGACCGCAATAAGGCCATTGAATACGTATTCTGTTTCATTACGCATGTTTTATATGCAAAAAGAGATACTTTCAAGAAACGTAAGAACAGGCGCTTCCGGTCTACGCTGCGTAATGCGGTGCCGCATGCCGTTGCAGTGTGCAAATCGCCTAAATCTAATAAGAACTTTATACGAACAATATCTCTTTAACAGAATCTCAAAACCGTATAATACATACATACCATTTTTGTAATGGCAACATTTTCTACTTCTATTTTAGCCTTAGTTAGAAGTTATAATTTAATTCTAGTTTATTACTAAGCGCGAATAATATAATTAATTACAGAAATATTGATGCAATTTACAATGCATTTATTTTGCTCATTTTTGTTTTTTTTTTAAATATTTATATGTTTAGATTAGTGTTTTTGACTTAGGATAATCATGTATTTGTACCTATATCAATGTTACTTGTGTCGATGTTTCTGTTAAGCGCTATGTCTTATGGAGACGATATGACAATAATAAATTATCGAAGAATGTTTTTTGTTTTATTTTTATCTTTCATTGGGGCCATTGGTTTGATAAGTAAGACCGTATATGAGGGGACCATGCTAAAGTCCCCATGGTGGACCAAGTCTTATGTTTCCTTACAAGGAGGTGGAAGGAAGTCTTAATAGTTCGCACGTAAGCTCACAAAATTATCAAAGATATAGGTACTTTGGGAGAAATTGCGGGCATCCATGCGAGTGCCGAGGTGCATTCGGATGGACATAGGTAAATGATTTCAATTAACTCTTCCTTTAGATTCTTATACAAGATATATTAAACTATTAAACAGGGATGTAGGTCGGTCTATTCTTATTTTTTCTTATATATAAATAAATAAATAAAAAACTAATAATAAAGAATGGCGCTGCTAATCTTAGTCAAAGATTTGTAATTATTATTAATATAATATTCCTCACATTTTGCAGTTACTCGTCAAGAAATATTTCGGTTTATCGATTGAGTGAGAAGGGGTAAGAATTAAATAAGTAGTTAATATGTTGATGAAAGCAGATTGGATAAAAATTAATTCTAGTAAAGTCGCGGCAAAAGCTAGTGTCTACAACAAAACGTAGTTGACAGACTTTAACAGAGGCTAATGGCACCGCACCGAGCACCGACAAATGACAGCCACACTGTCACTCTCACTGTCACTGTAATTATGGTGTCACTAATGTCACTCAGTCGACAGTCACTTACATGTGGAAATTTTTTAACACATTGTTTTGTTTCACTCATTAAACTAATGCTTTTTATTATAATTACTATTACAAGAAAACAATGGTGAAATTCGGCAAGAACAAGTTTAAAGCACTTAACAAAATTGCAAAAGGGCAGAAAAGTGCAATAAACAGTCCAGGCGCATCAAACAAGATCTTGAAGAAGAAAATAAACGCAGAGAAGAAAGTTTCTTTCCAGAAAGAAGTTTTACTGAAAGAAGCAGTTGCTGGTGGTGATAATACACTCGTAAAGAACATCAAAGCTACTGAATTGATATTAAATGAATCAAAGAAAGTGGGAAGGAAAAATGGTAACCGAAAAATTGAGCTGACTAAACCAAAAGTCAAACCTGTAGAAAAACGTAAGAAGCGCCAAAAAACTCAAATCAGTGACACTAAATTGATGTTAAGTTTAATGAAAAAAAAGTAGGTTTAGCATGTTAGGTGTAAGTTAATAAATACATAGGATATATATTAATTAAATTGTATTATTACTATGCAACTCTTCTAGTGTACCCCTTCTGTTGTCATAGCATGCAATATTATGTTCTCTATAATAATCCTGGAGTACTGGAGACAACATTGATTAACTATGGTAACTAATAACCTATATATGAAAAAAAACTGCATACTATAGGGGAGGTCATAAACTTGTTTGCAACCTTTGTGTTATAACCGTTCTTAAGTTATATTTTTAAACAATTTCAAATCAAATCATTTCCTTGTAATAATTTCTTCCTGTAAAATTTTCCAATTAATTCACATAAACTAAGACTAGTGGCTGTTCCAAGTAATTCATCCCAACAAGTAACAACTAGATACATTTTTATCATTTCAGAAAGAATGTTAGCTTTAAAATTTAAATATTTAAAAGATAAACATTAGGCTATCAACTACGGCATAAATAGTTTTGGCTTGGTAAGGCAGGTATTATTGTACAGAATAAAACATGATTTTCACTGATTTTATTTTTATTTGGATAAAAGTCACATTACATTACAACTAATATTCGAATCATAAAAAAAGACAGCAAACAAAAAGGTGCTAACATTTTCAGAGCTACCTACCAGGGCTCAGTGGTTTGCATAGCACACCATCAATACCCCGTAGTTATTTTATAATGATACCTTGTATATTAACAGATATTCACATACACAAACAAAATAACAATATTTGTGTTGTTTTATTAACACGTTCCCTGTCCCAGTACCAAAATGCAAAATTGACCGACAAGTCCAATAGGATTTTCTTAATTATTTGTTTTTTTATAGTCATAGGGTAGCCCTAGTAATTTTTTTTTTTTTTTTTTTAAACTGATGTAGGCTTTACTTACCTGAAACACATACGGTTCATGAGCGTAGGGAGACATTTTTGCTTCTGCACGTTCATGAAACACATGTGGTTCAGGGAACTTTTTTTAGATTTTCAAAAGTATTTGTATGTGTAAATACTTTAATATTATTATTTATGTATTTTCACGACATTTACGAACTTTGAACATAATATTCCATAGATAATCTACTTCCATAGACCTGTCAGTGTCAATTATTTTACGTCACTGACATATTTTTGAATTCTGTTCATGAAATCGTTTCAAATGCAAAAATTGTTTGAAGGTTATAATATCGTATGAGATATTTTTGTTGAAAATGCCGCGCAGATTATCAACTGAGGAATTGCGACGTGTACTGGAAGAAAGTGACTTTGAATTGAGTGATGATGACACAGATTCGAACGGCGGTAATAGCGATGTACATAACGAGCCAGATTCTGATATTTCGGATCAAGAACCGAGTATTTTTGCTGATGACGATGTCAATGATCCTGATTTTGATCCAGGTGAGATTTCCCGTTCAAACATTGTAACCGAGAACTTTGGTAGAGACTCACCAGCTGATAATTCATCCGATATCGTCATAAATTCACCTCGGCCAGAAACTAGCAGAAGGCGGACTGCTGGTGAGATTATGCGGCTTACTCCGCAAGAAATAAATAATATAGATAGAGAAAATGGCTGGAGTCAGGAAATACTACCACTATCACGTCAACCTTATAACAGCAGCCCAACACTTCATATTCAAGGCGAACAATCTGTTGTATCCATTTATCGACGTATATTGACCAATGAAGTGTTAGATCTTATGGTCACTGAAACAAATCTGTACGCTTCTCAACTGAAGCAAAACGTCAACATCTCAGTTCATAGCCGCATGACTCGGTGGACAGACGTTACACGCGAAGAAATGATGAAATTTATTGCCTTGTACATGTTGATGGGTATTGTGAAATTTCCGACGTTTGAATCATATTGGAAACTAGACGCGATTTACTACCATCCAATATTTCACAACGTAAACATGTCGTATAATCGCTTCTCATCAATATTACGTTGCTGGCACTTTACTGATAATGAAGCTCCGAGGGATCGAAACGAACGTCTGTACAAAATAAAACCACTTTTGGACCTTGTTATCAACAACTGGAAGAGCTTACTAACACCTGATGAATGTATCGTCATTGACGAGTCGATGATGCCGTTTAGAGGGAGGATATCTTTCCGTCAATACAACCCATCAAAAGCTCACAAATACGGCTTGAAAATCTATAAACTCTGCACAGAAGAGGGTTTTGTCTGGAACTATGATATTTACGTAGGTCGCGACCCCGAGATTGCTGATTTGGATAAGCCAGGGAGTGTCGTAGTTCAGTTATGTGATGGTCTTCTGGAAGCTGGACGGATAATTGTGTGTGACAACTATTACAATACCGTAGGATTAGCAAAATATTTACAGCAGCGTAAGACAGACTTATGCGGTACTCTTCGGGTAAATAGAAAAGAACTTCCATGGGCAATAAGATCGAAAAAAATGGGCCCTAAAAAAGGTGAAGTAGTTGCTCGTCAGAAGGACAATATAACAGTGATGAAATGGAGAGACAAACGCGACGTTGCAATGATTTCAACATGCCATGACGCTAGTATGCAAATGTCTTCGGGATATCAACCAAAATTGAAGCCGAAAGCCGTGCTCTATTACAACGAGCGAAAGAAGGGCATAGATGTATCTGATCAGCTTTCAAGTTATTATGACCCTAAAAGAAAGTCTCTGGCATGGTACAAAAAGATCGCTTTAGATGTTTTGATTTGTGCATCAGTAACAAACGCTACGCTTTTGTATCAGAAACTACATTCAACTACTAACAGAAAATTACGTAAAACCGTACTACAGACGCAGCAAGAAATTATTAGAGAGTTCTTGCAATTGAACAATGCATCCGATGCGAGTGCAAATACATTGACTAATAGTCCAAGACCGTCTACTAGCTCGATCGCAAGTCAGCACTTTCTAACTAAAATTCCGCGGAAAGAGGACAATAAAATTGTCCGAAAACGATGCCATGGATGCTACGAAGACTTGCGAAAAGAAGGTACAAACTGGCAAATTGCTGCAAAAAGAGTAAAACGAGTGGATACTGAGTGTTTGCAATGCAAAAAATCGTTTTGTTTATGCTGTTTCCAAAACAAACATAATAAGACATAGTTCAGAAATAATTTGTAATTTCTTAGAAAAATAAAAATATTTTTTCGTACGTCCCAGCGTTTTTCTTTACTTTATGATCGTACCAGTACGTCCAATGCAGAAACAGTAAAGTTCCACCACGTCCAGTGGAATTATTCGCTTTAGAAGTTGTATATGTCTCCTGACGCACATATGGCTCAGGAACGTATTAGTGCTTTTCAAGTGCACGTTTCCTGAACCATATGTGGCTCAGTGGACAGTGAACGTGTTAAGGAGAAACCAATTTTTTGATGTGATGTTAATTATTTATCAATCAGTACAATTTTTTCAATCAATCATTCATTATTGAAGTGTTTTCATAAGTAAACTACATCTTATGTTGCCTAAGGTAAGTATGTGGGTGTAAATAAATATATTTTCTAAACTGCAACAAACCTATTTGACCTCTGAATAAAGTCTGTTAAAAAAGCAAGTCTACACTAATTTTATTTAAATAACTATGATATCCAAAAGTAGTATCTAAGTAATAATTAAAGAATTTTGAGATACAAGTAAAGTAAGATGTGTAAACCTGTAACATAAGAATGTTTAAACTTGTGCTAAAGTTTAGAAATCTATATATAATTTAGTATGTTATTTACCATGTCTTATTTTATAGCAGTGCAATATATGCACAAAAACAAGAGTTTATTTTAGCAGTCACACACTTATTCAATATTTAAGATAATTATATCTTCGTATATTAAATCAATAAATTCATATAATAAGAAAACTATCAAGTTTTCAGGAATTAATTCACGTTTAAATTGTGATAAAAAATATTATCGTCACGGGTATCGGCGATAGATATAAAGCAGAAACAAATTTATTTTGACATGATTTGTATATGCCAAAATTAATTTGGACTATCACTACAAGTGTAATAATAATATAACTTATTAGGATTCAGTCCTAAAGAATACTAGAAACTATTAGTTTATAGACAAAGGCGAAAGATTAGTAATTTACTAGTACTTTTACAGTTTTATAAGTAATAAATCGAATATCCCTACATTAAATATGCTTGCTTTGGATCCACACAAGTCTTTCAAAAATCATTTATTATTCTATGATAATTATTTTATATTTTTAATTTAGCCCTTTGAAAGTCACAGTCGGGTATATACTGCAAATGAACTGTAGACGACCATCATCATCCAGAATCGGCAGATGACGTCCTTGTGCATAATCAGACAATAATAATGAATTATTTTGTGCAAATATAAATTTGTATGAATTCAAAACGCCAACTATTAAACGGCTTCTAAACCTTGGCTTGCTTGGCTATGCTTTACTGTTATAAATTCACATGTTAACAATTGATTAATAAGTAAAGTAGTTGATGCACTATACAATATTATTTTAAGACTGTAAAATTAGATAGGGTTGTAAGAAGTTTCGGATGTATACATATTTATGTCCGTACGACATGAAGCTTATGTGATCTGGCGATAGTTTTTGTAGCTAGTAGAGTTAATACCGTCCGCGCGCGCGGCCCCGGCCGCGGCCGCGGCTGCGCGGGGAGGCGCGCGGTTTGTCGTCCAGCTGGGCGGCGGCCGCGGCGGAGGCAGGCGGGGACTTCGCCTTCTCAGACTCTTGAGGTTTCGACGTCTCGGAATCTTGAGACTTCGACGTCTCGGAATCTTGAGACTTCGATTTCACAGAGTCTTGAGACTTGGCATCCTCTTCTAACAATGATTCTTCTTCCGCAACAGTTTCCGTTGGTTGCTCATCTTTTACATCTGTGCAAATGTTTTTATGGTTAGTTCTGTAATGTTTTAAATCTCTGTAGTGGTATAGATTACAGAACATACCACCAAGCCTGTCATCCACGTGGTTTACTCATGTACATCCAGATTTCACCAGTATATTTTAGGTCCCATTTTAATAGAGGGCGAGACTATAGCCATCAAATGCGATTTTAAAGATAAATCTAATAACACTGCGCGACCCGGGAATCGAACCCAAAACCTCTAGCTCACCAGACGTACTTACATAAATTACTTCAAGTTTTCATGATATAAGTTTTTATGTGTGAATACTAGTTTTGTTTATATTTACAAACAAAATCAGCCACCTCAACATGATATCAATGGAGGTGAAATTTTGAACAAGATTTAACTACAAAGTAACATTAAATCTTTGCCAATCTTTATATGGCCGTATCAACTCACTGCTGGGCAAAAGCCTCTTCAGCCAAACATATGTAAAAACAAAATAATGGTATTTAATGTAGGTATTTGGGGTACAGTACCCTGAATTTAAATATTACCAGGTACAGTCTTCTCATCTTCCAGTATCTCATCTACAGTCTGCTCCCAATCGTCTAGATTATCGCCACCGGCTCCATTGTCTCCATCCTCCTTATTCAAAGCCTCATCCTCGGCCGCAGCTTCCAGTGCTTCATCATCTGTGATGAATACAATTGTTTGTTAATGAATCTTTTTTTACTTGACAAACGATAGGTTAAATTCTCGTTATCAAGGGCGATGTTTTGGTAATCTAAGTGGGACGAGCCAGTGGCGTAGCGTGGGTATTTGCCTCCCGGGGCCGTCTGAAAATTTGCCGCCCCCTTTTTTAGTACTATAAAAAGACGTGGCACTTGATGCAACCCCCTTTCATATGCCGCCCCGGGCCATGCCCCCCCCCCCCCACGCTACGCTACTGGGATGAGCTTTTGTTATAACCCCAGCACTCTCTATTTTGTTTTAGAGCATCCAGTTACTTTAATCCAGCACTGGTGGGCCGTAAGATAGTACGTAAGTAGTATGTTGGCACCTTTGTGGTATTAAAAAAAAACTGTTTTCCTACATTTATGCCACATGATGATTACTAAAATTATTAGTATTGATAAGATAAACCTTACCTTTAGCCTCCTCGTGTCCATTCTGCTCTGTCTCCTGGCTGTCATCGACCTTGCGTTTCTTGGCTTCAGTTGAGTCCTCAGAGTTTAGTGGCCGCTTGTTGCTATCCTGACCCTGCAGACAATTTAAGATTTGTTTAGGTTTGGGTATTTACTTAACAAAAGTTGAAGAGGTAATTGAATAAGTATAATAGGAACCTACGGTAGACATTTTAAAATAAATATTCAGTCAAATATTCATTTTGTTTTTTTCAAATATAGTTCAATACCCAATTAATTTGAAGTATGAGCTTTTTTTATCTAGAGATAATTATGTCATTGTACTAAAGTATATATTATATATTTCGGGTAGTTTTTTTATAGTTGTGCAGTGGTACTGCATGTGCCATGTGGCTTGGGGCGTGCAGAGAGGGTGATCCTTTTTATTATTGGCAAGATATTTTCGTCATGGTTAAATTAACAACTTCAGTTTTTGAGAACGGCCAGGGCGCCGGACAGCGTAAGGCCGGCCATATTTTATTTGTGTTTACGTACAATTTTAATTCATGAAACAAGTGTGCTTGTTGGGTATTAGTACTATTGAGTCAAATTCGTACGAAACACATTCAAAATACGCCCAGCGTTACGGAGTATGATGTATGTTTTTATTGTGTGACCACAACATAATTGGATATAACATTTATAAAGTTTTCATGCATTGAACATCGAAAAATAGTCTCTACACAGGAATAGAAGATAGTGTTGTCATGCAAAATAAATGGAAGACAACATCAAGTTTGAAGGATCATACGATCTTTGTTGCTATCCATACCGTTCTCCCTCGTATCGGGTATGGGTGCGGCTAAAAATACAAAGATTATCTGGTAAACTATTGACGTTTTGAGTGTGAAAATGGATATTCTGAATGAAGAGTATTAATTAGTCAATCTATTTTAAAGTCACCACAGTTTATGGTGTAAGTAAAAACCCCATATGCTGACGAATGATCTACTGTGTTGTACTTGGTACTATAAGTCTATAAATAGGCAATCGGTATATTGAAACCTGCTTTCTTTCTTACTACCTGATTTCGAATAGATACAAATACTTATGACAATCAATGATTGTTAGTAAAATATAACTGTAAATTAGTGTTAGAGTAGCCCAAGAGTTAGACACAATTAATCATAATGAGTTTAACCTAAGGATTACAGTTTTGTGTGTAAAATACTGATAATAATCAGCAAGGAAAACCCTTGAGAATGCTAATCTCAGGGATTACCCAGTCAATTTGAAAAATTCTTTCACCATTAGAATTGTACATTATCCCTGAGTAACATAGGCTACATTTATTGCTAGAAAGTTTATCCTAAAATGTTTAAAAAACAAATATCCACCCGTGAGAATACGGGATGGGCCGCTAGTAAAATAGAAAGTGGTACATACGATTTGCGTGCCGCTCTTCTCGGCAATTAGGCGCGTGAACAGCTGGTGGTGGCGCCAGGTGCGCAGGTGCACCTGGGCGGTGTCCTCGCTGTCCAGCAGCTTGCGGCACAGGCGGCACTGCACGCAGCGGAACTCCGACAGGAACGACGAGCCCACGCCGCGCTCCGTGCTGCCGACAATACCAAATGTTTAGAATTATTTTTATAGTGGCAAGCACGTTCACCGCCCGACTGATGGTAAGCGGTTACCGTAGCTTATAGACAGTCTGCAACACCGGTGTCGCCCGCTCGTTGCCGACCCTGTAGAAATCGGTTCATCATCATCCCATTATTGCTCCACTCATTTCATCACTCTCATTTGAGTAGAATTATGCTATAGTCTACCACGCTAGCCTACTTCGGATAGGTAGACTACACATATCATTGAAAAAACCTCTTAAGTGTGCAGGTTTTTTCACCATATCCTTCACCATTTGTGGTGCGCATTGTGGCTTGAATATGAACTCAAGACCTTTGACATCTCAGTCCACTGGTCACATCATTAGACTAGCAATTCTTCACAACACATTTAACAGTCATCAAACATGGTGCCTAGCAGAGGGACAAGAATTTGCTTGATAACAATGAATTTAATTTTAATTAACTTACATTTAATAATCAAAGGATGAGCTTTATGACACTCCATAAAGATATATGTAGTTTCATACCTATAAGCTGGGAACATATCTTGAGTGAGTCCCTTCAGGTCGTCTCCCTCCTTGTAATCCAGGACAGTGTTCTCTTGGTCAATGGAGTTCTTCTTCTCCTCCGGTTCAGCTTTGGCTTCAGCTTCACCATCAGCTTCCACTTCCTTCTTTACTGCTTCCTCCTGATATAAAAAGTAATACATTATAACCCATGCTTTCTTTTATCCTCAAATTAAATAAGGTTTCAAAAGCCTTAAAGAGTCAAAAAATATTAAGTAGGGAATGGTGTCAATGTTAAAATAGTAAAGTAGTTTTATAGCATTGGAGTGGTTGCAAGTTTTTAGAACCAAGTAGCATGTAAATGGTCACTTCACACTTTCTATGTATTTTTTTTTCCGCAATGTCAGTCACTAAAACTGCATGCTACGCTGCCAACCTGATTTTCAGCATCAGCCTCCTTGATCTCGACGTCTTCAGCATCTTTATCAACCCCCTGCTTCTCATTGTCATTGCGGCGCCGGCGCTGACGATCCTCGCGCAAGTACAGTTGCTCCATGTTCAGAGTCGAAATGACCATCACTGGAAACAATATAATAAGATAGATTATTTTAGACAACTTTTTGTGTATTTTGTAATGTAACTATTAAAATACCTAGTAATATAAATGAGCTTGACTGATCACATAGTTGAACTTTCACTCCGTAGACACACTAGATCTTATAGTCAAATATAGGTAATTAGTATGCAAACAAAAAAATAAAACATTATACAAATGAACATTTTTACTTTTAAAATTCCTAATTATACAAATGGTTTATTTATAGGTGTTTTCCACAAATGATAGAAAATACATAGGAGATCTTAAAACCAGAATACAATACATCTTATAAGATCCGCAACTTACCTTCAGGCTTCGGTTTAGTAATAATCTCCTGCTTATCCTGCATATTCCTGAGATGTTCTGCAGTGAGGCGGTGCTCGTCGAGCTCGATCCTGGTGGGCATCTCCTTGTGGCAGGAGGTGCAGGTGGGGTGCAGGTACTTCTTGAGCTTGCGATGCCCGACGGTGGTGCGGTGGATGGCACCGTCGGCCGCGTACATGTCGCACATGGCGCAGTAGAAGTCGCGCGCCGGCTGCTGACCCGCCTTGCGTGTTCGCTTCATCTCGCGAATCTGTTATTGGTGAGCTGTTTTTAGTATAATGCGAAGGCAGACATTCCTAAAAGACCTGAGAGAAGTGTTCATCTCAAGTTTTACATTGAATTCTCAATTAAATGACTAGATTTTGAGATAACTGGACTTATATTTAGGCTCCATTTCACATCTGATTGTTTGGCAACTGATAATGGCACTCGACCAAGGCTTGGAACCAGTATATTTCAATAATTGTAATTTAAATGTGAACTGATGACATGTAATATGTATGATTAACTTAAATCCATGCCAACCAAAGTAAAATAGACCATTTTAAAGCAAATGTTTATATGTATTTCAGTAAATCTCACCTTGAATTCCTGCCTCATGGTGTCAGCAGTGAGAGCATAGCTCTCCGCAGTCTTTGTCATCATAATAGCATGGGCCCTGCCACTGAGATGGTTCTCAAAAGACCTTCCATCCCACATGCTCTTGTTGCAAATGTGACACTTCAACAACTGAGGGTTGATGTCATCATATCTGGTCTTGGGAGCTTCCTTCTTTGGCTCCTCATCTTTGACCTTATGCTGATGTTCAGTAGACTCCGCATCATTGGTCTCTTCAGTCTCACTGCGGGACGCTTTGCTGGTAAATAAAGGCGATTATACAGAATATGCTTTTGCTATTTTTGCACTGGGGTATAGGAGTGGGTTTCATAAAGACTGGACTATACGTAATGTTTTTGCCAATAACTAGGTGAAAGCAACACTTACACTTATTTTATGAGGCTGTTATGTTATAATAACAAAGTAATAGTCAGTGTATGTATATTTTTGTCATAATTAACATAATTATGTGTTGATTTCTATACAATGAAGTTGAATAATAAATGTAAATTTAATTGAATGATGAAATTATATTTCTGTCGCTAGTAAATTGAATAGTAGTGCATTTGAATTATATATTTGTTGCTGAAGTAAAATAATAACTGCCATGCAATGTAATTTAAATTAGAAGGACTTTGAAGTACTTATTTTCTACAATACACAGACGTGAAGACCGCTAGGTTAACAAAACTGGCAGCATTAAATAAGTTCATTTCAAAATTCATCTAATACACACTTACCAATATCACAAATATTTAAAAATTTCCATTACGATCCATAGAAGCAAGCATTAAACATGAGGTTTAAATGAGTGCATGAACCAGTGATGGGACGTGCACCCTGTGTTATGAAGTTCCAAGTGTTGGGACACTGATAGAACAACTCTCAGTATAGACAGATAACCATCGTTTACCTGTCTATGGTGAAGACAATTTTCACAGAAACATAAAAACAAACAGTCGAGATTTATTGTTGAAATGTATTCACACCTCAAAGAGGCAGACACTAATATAATGCCAATTCGGCTAAAGTTCAGAGGCCGGTGAACGTAAGGTGTTAACAGAAACTTATTCACAGCAAGGCTGGGGCCCAGCAGAGGCGCAAGAAATTCGGTGTCACCACCGGAAGGAAACATTCAGGGTTCCTTACCTCTCCTTAACAGGTTTAGCCTTTGAATCGGCCTCCTTTTTCGGGGAACTCTTGTTTTGTTGCCTTTGCCCATCATTGGGCCTATACGGTTTACGATTGTTGTTGACACGCTCACCGGAGCGATTGTAAGTTCCCGTACGCCGGAAATTACCTTGATTGCCCATCTAAAGGGAATTGATCAGAACAGGTTTGTTAGTACGAAAACTGCAGGGCTCAACGAGCCACGAAGAAGCGCTGAAATTTGAAATGCTTCAGAATTTTCATTAAAAACGTAATTATGAACATTATGTGAATTATATATTGAAGATTCTGAAATCCAATGTAACGGGACTTCCAGTAGATTATATATTTTTTCATGCATGAAAATGATGATGTGCTTACTTCATAAAGTTTAACACTGATTTAGGAGATATCATATTTGCATAGAATCATCATCAAAACATTTTATTTATGAAATAGTATTATAATACTAGACAGTAAAATTTGGGTGAACAGGTTATAGAAACTGTAAAACTACATTTATATTCACTTCAAACTGTTATTTGGTTTTTGTGAATACTGGCTCGGACTTACCCTGCTGGGCCCATAACCCCGATCATACCGACCCATGTTGGGACCAAAGTCCCGTCGAATAGGCATGTCGAGAAGTGAGGGGACAGGGTTCTGTCGCGGCTGCAGCAGGTTGATGATGTTGCTGGCTAGAGCCAAGGTGGCTTCGGTGGAGCCCCCAGACAGCGGAAGCAGGTTGGGCATGCCGCCGCCTGGGCCGCCTCCCTGCCACGGCGATACTCCGCTGCGCCCGAATGTCTTGCCGCGGTCGTTGCGCTGGAAACTGTCCATACGACGACCGCTGTTATTCTGAGGTCTACGGTTCGCCATTTTTTATCTAACAAAGAAAATGTCACTGGCATTTAAAATATAATAATAAAAGATAAATAAATTATACATTATTTAACTTATTATTTTCTTTAAAATTGATATCCTATTCAATATTGGTGTTCTTTGACTGTTAATGATTTTAGAATAAAGTTGAATTTAGTCAAAAAACAAAGCATAGCTTAAATCCGTAATTCATTTTATAATATTTCTTTTAAACATGCAAATTTATTGAATGATTGAATGATTGATTGAATGATTGTTTATTTCTGTAAATAGATCTTTTTAAAGACACTTTTACAAGTCATGTACATTTTTTTTTAAAATATCTAGTTGACATCGGCATTTCCTAACTGACGACCTCTGAGAAGAAATGCCGAAACAAACTCAGAGAATCATGGTCTCTTTTAAAGTCCAAACATTTTGGATATAATATGTGAGCCTGACTATGTAGGTTAAAGTCTGAGATGGCCTTTTGAAGAAAGCACCAGTGCAGCTTTGAGTTGACCTGTCCATACTGACAGCACGCATACGTCAGCCATCGTTTAGCTCAACCATTATTGAGGGAGCTTAACGACCCGGCGCACGTCTATGCAAGATCAGCGGGACATTTGCGTAGGCCATTTCAAAAACCCAAAGCCGCCAGACATTAGTTTGTAAGCGTATGTTAAATAAATGAATTTCTTTTGAGAAATATCCTTGACCAGAAACCAAGCAACACAAGTTTGTATGTAATGAATGTACTCCCTAAGTAACAATGCAAATCCCACAGTTCTTGTATTTACACAAAGGATAGATAAAAAATATACCTTTAGAAGAAAAGTGACCAGATTCATACAGTTAATTTAAAGTAAAGAATACAATTATAATTGTGCATTGTTTTCCAGAGAAATGCAAATAATAAAATTAAATTTTAGGAGAAACCCATTGCCAATTAGGCTTATAGTCAACTAGTCATTAAGCATAATATTATAAATACAAAATTAGGTAAAATAATAATCAGAAGAAAATATAAATAATTTTGTACAGAGAAAAGAATACTCAAGATTGAAATGTTATCTTTAAACAGCAAAATTTGTGATAGTAGTGTGGTGTTCAATCCCAACGCAGGCACACAACACAACACTGACTTTTAAAAGTAATGTTCATACTTCTTTCTTTACTTATCACATGCTCTAACTTAGAAGGACAACATTGTAAAGCAACCTGCATGCACAAGAGAACTTCTTGATGGTGTGTAAAGTCAGTTTCGTGGCTAGAGCAGTGGACTATAGCCTTATCATTTCTAAATGAGAGAAGACCAGAGGAAATGAGTTGATGATGATGAAACAAAATGTAATTTCACATTATGTAATGATCATGTTTGAGTGAAATCAGCTTTGTTACTGTTGTGGCAAATAAAATGGACAGCCTTATTTATGAAGCACTTCATTCATATAAATATAAAAAATAAAATGATAAAAAAACATGTTTTGTAAAATACCCATAGATACTATGTTTGAAAACAAATATATTAATAAATCAAAGTATGGAGAGAAACTGCATATTTTTTTTATTGCTACTTACTGTGGTTTCCTGTACTGTGGGTGTTACTGAAGACCATACAAATATTATTTACTTGGTACGGTGGTAAAGCTATGATAGCCTAGTTGTAACCTAGCCAAGAGCAATATACTGGACTGTATACCATTTTGTTTAATTCCAAGGCATGCACCACTGACTTGAAGGTAGTTGTAAGCAGGGCAGAGCTATTGCTTTATATTATTTTTCATAAATGACATTGTTCAGTATAACAATGGCATTATTATGATAAACAGAAGGAAATAGCTTATTTTATTAACTATAAAGATATTTACATATAACTCATGTACACTTAGTGTGCAATACTTTGACTATATTATAAGTATGTTTTGTCTGGATATGTCTAAAAACCAACTTTTACTTTCTTCAACACTGTTTCATAATAATGTTCAATAGGAATACCACCATCACTATGTCACCTTTTAGATAGCCAGGAACCACCAAACCAAAAAGCAAATAAGTAGAATTATGAACACACATACTCATTTCAATTGCAATTACATATCAGGAGTATTAATAACCAGACATATGCACAAACATACGTATTTATACCTGCCCAACTAATTAAAATGCAAATTCATTGAAATCTTAGAAGTGGTTAGAAGCCTGGTAAATCAAATTGGCCCTTTCACAACAAATGTCATAGGTCAGCTACACCTACCTTATATTTTATGGCAGATACGACTCCTTGGCCAACATTCATCGCAAACAATACGCGACTTACACTGACGTCAGTCGTAAGTTCTTTAGATTACCATTTCATTATCATTCCAGCAACCAAAATATATACAGTATGAGGCATCGCTTGATATCAAACGATTTTCTACGTCGAACACAAATTCCTGATATTAACAATCAATATCTAATAGAAAACTCTTTATTTTTCTTGACGAAACAAAAGAATCATTGTGCGTAATAGAAGGTTAGCGTGGCATTTAATTAACCAGAAATGTTGTAAGATAGAAAGTTGACTGCCGGCCGGCGGAAAATAGTAAGATACGCAAAACCTAATTATCGATTTTTCTTCGCACTGCGTAACGCAAATGCTGATATTAATAGAAATGCTGTATCATAAAAGAAATCATATAAATAGCACTGCTATTCTTTAAAAATCATAATAACTAATAGAAATCTAAAGCTATGCTTACGTAGCTTGTTTCAGGGTGGATTTTTAAATAATACATAGACGACTGAAAATATATATAAAAGTTAATAAAATATCTATTATACTTACTACTCAATAAAGATCTTGATATTACTTATAAGCACTAAATAGTGGAACACGAAATAGCGGAAAGAATTAAATCCGACGAACGATGCTAGCCCACAAGCAAGCAAGGCGAAACGTAAGAAACTTAGAAAACGTCAAACATAAGAAATATGGCGGCGCTGGCTTGGCTTGTTGTCGATGTCTTTCTTTGCAGGCTATCCCCTTCACTTTTATTTAACTGTGGTAACACCTTTATTTTAGAAACAAGGCTGAGCGTTGCCGACTCGACGTTGCGTCGCTGTCCATCTTATTGATTTTTATCTCATCATAGATTCATTCTATCCGTCCATTGGTTGGTTCAGTTGATTGATTTCTTATCTACCAAACTTATTGTCTCATTGGATCTTCGCAGTCACAAATTACTTGGATGAGAAAATACTTTGACCGTTGTCGGGTTGGTCTTGAAATGCAATGGTGTACCCAACTCACAATATTTGTGAAATATGCAACAAACAATATTTGATGTATGTGTCGAGATCAAATGCTGACGGTCATAGTATTCCCAAAATTGTCCCTATTGAATTAGATGAAGATTGATGATGATTATTTAAGAATGCTGAGTATATATTGAGCCATACATACATACCATCACGCCTGTCGTCCCCGAAGTTTTAGGTAGAGGTGTACTAATATGTACACTCACATTTCGCCGGTATGTTTAAGGTCCAATGTAAGGCGAGCCTATTGCCATCAACCGGGCACGAATCCAAACTCCGAGCTGCTACTGAGAATTTATAACACTTTGCTCGACCTGGGAATCGAACACACGATCTCTTGCTCGACAGTCGCACTGTATGACCACTCGACCAACGAAGCAGATCCAGTATATTGTATACATAACGATTTTGATTAACATTAAAATTACACGAGGGTAGTTTAGAACGCTTCATATTCCCTGTTATTATATGCCTAGTCGAAAGACACAGCGTTTATGTGAAGAAGCTGTCTATGATCTTGCCATCAAGGAGCATATTTAGTTAAAAACATACCTGTTTGTCTCTGTTTACTGAAGTTACCATGAATTCCATCCGGCAGGGGCGCTGCGTCCTTCCCGCGCGTCCGTTGATTCACTTCATAGCGTTTGTGATTTTCGTCGCGTAAGGAGCGAAAATTTTCCAAAGTTGTAAAAGTGAGAACTAAGTGTTCCTACTTTGATTTTTTATTTATTTAGCTGAAATAAGTGCTTATCGCATAAGTTTAATGTAGTGTGTGTGGGTGTCGTCGTTAGCGGCAGTTAGGTGAGTACCTACTTATACTTATGAATCAGTCGGAGGCTTCCGATGCGCAAGTCGTCGCTCCCGAGGGAGGGCGAAGTGCTAGGAGCTCTAGCTCAATAGAAAGCAGCAGCTCTTCCTCATCTTCAGAAGATGAGGAGGGTTTTGCGGACCCACCACCAAACAATAGATCCAGGCGGATGTCGAAGCAGGTCGAATCCTGTTAAGACTCGCCAATAAATCAAGTCGATTTCCTTTCAGAGTGCGTAGCTCAGATTCCATCATACCTAAATGCATTAAATAGTAACAAAACTCATAATAGTTCAGATAATGCCGGCCATTCCAAGATGTCCGAAACAATTTTTTCTTTTATACCTACTACTAATATGTCATTAGGAAAGTTAATAATAACTTTATACCTAGTGCTGACCCAAGTAAATTAGCGGAAATCAGTAATTTACAACAGTCTAACTCGCAAGCTTGGAAAGGCATAAGATATAAAAAAGCATTACAGGCTCACTTCGCTACCCGGAGTAGCGATGTGATTGTGAGATTTACAGGTCTGAAATTAGATGAGGAGCTCTGTCATTTAAATAAGGGAACAGATTATTAACTAATACTGAACATTTACTAGCGGGATTATCGAATGCAGTCTTACATAGTCGACAACTATTTAAGTAAATGGTTTACAGGACGTCATAGATTAGGCTTCTAATGCAGGTACGGAACTTAATGCAAACTCGGGTAAATTTACAGAAATATTTGGTCTGTTATCTCCATCATATAAAAATATGGAGTCATGTATGCAGGTTAATTGCGCAAAATAGGCAGAATGTATTGAAGTTATATGTGACCGTATTCTAAAAGAAATAAACAATGTCAATTTAAAAATTGCGTTTCAAAACATTCCACCCAGTTTGAAACACCTAATTAATAGGGATGCTCGTATTCCGCTGGTATACTCTTTGGGGAGATCCCAGGTGTGGCTAAACATGCCAAGTTATTTAAAGAATAAAAATAAATTTAGTGACAGTAATAATACTAACTTAAATAAAAAAAAAAAAAAAAAAAAATGGTCCTCTAAATCAAGAAAATTTGATAAGGAAAATAAATCAAAAGTTGAGAAAAATTACTATAATAACTATCATATAAAATATTCCCCTGTCTCACAGACTCCCATGACAACTCCAACATTAATAAAGACAAGTGACTATCAAAGCAGGATATTCAAGGGGGGTACCATGTTCAGATATGAGCACAGCTGAGGGTGAGCAAATATGTTCAAAATTTTATAGCCAGGGGCTGTATACCCTTTTTTAACAAAACCTCCCGTGCAATATCCTTGCAAGAAAATAATAACCAGATTTGCTACAAAGCAATCAGCAAAAATGACACAAGTCATAAGCGAACTCAAGGAAGTGGGCATTTTAGAGAAACTAAAATTAACCGCACCGGGTTTTCATTCAAAGATGATTTTGATAAAAACCCAGACGAGGAGTACAATTCATATTCAATTTAAGAAAACTGAATATGCATGTCTCAACTCGTCATTTCCAACTCATTTCTCGAGTGGATATTATTCTGTTCCTTCAAGATCAGGACTGGATGATAAAAATCGACCTCTACCAAGCCTACTTCCATTTATGCATAAAGGAAACCCACAGGTGTTTTCTACGTATAATATATGGAGGCGAGATATTGCAGTAAACAGCCCTAACCTTCGGTCTTTCATCAGCCCCTCACTCTTTCGCTTCTGTTACCAATTGGATTGCGGAAATCCTTCAGAGACAGGGCATAAGGATAAAAATTAATTTTCATTTATTAATTATTAATAGTTTATTTAACCAATCAAAACCAAGCAAAGCTTGTAGAACCCTGATAAAGTTGGGTTGGCAAGTGAATTATCAATAATCACTTTTCACCCCAACTCAGTAACTAGAATACTTAGGCATGACATGGAACACAAAATCCAATTTAATATCTCTTCCTGTCAAAAAAGTACTGAATATAACAGAAATGTCAACCAATTTATTGTAAAAGAAAATGGCCTGTCTCCGGAAGGTACAGAAATGGCTGGGTATAATAAACTTTACCAATTTAGCGACACTGAATGGTCACCTGCACTATCGCAGAACACCGATTTTACTAAAATCATTCAGAGGAGGCAGACCAAGGCAAGAGAGGATGTTACCTCCTCTAGTAGACTCTTGAGTAGAGTTACTAAAGTGGCTTAAAAATGCAAGGTTAAAAGTGCAACCACAGACGCGGCGGACGCGGGCTGGGGAGCACACCTGAACAACACAATGTTGTCGGGCAATTGGAGTCCTCGCCAGCTAAAGTGGCACTCCAATGTGAAGGAGATGTATGCCGTGTATGCAGCCTTATCACAACAAGGTGCAGACATGAGGGGTGCACACGTACTGGTACACTCAGACAATCGCACCCTGATAGCCTACATAAGGAACGAAGGGAGTACCCGTTCCTTACCCCTGTTGGGCCTAACAGACAAACTCCTTCACTTGACCGAGCAGCTCAACATAACGCTGTCGGCTTCTTACCTCTTAGGGAGGTTAAACAGGATTGCAGACCACCTCTCAAGAGGAAAGCCTGTGCCCAAGTGGCATCTGCAAATCCAAGCCAGGGTGGCAATATTCAAAAAATAGGGCGTGCCAGACATATACTTGTTTGCATCAAAAGAAACCGCAGTCGTCCCGCGGTACGTAACCTGGGACTCGACAGATGGGTCAGCAGTTTTCTGCGACGCCTCCAGTCAAAATTGGAACTGTCAGTTGGGCTGGGTTTTCCCCCACCCAATCTAGTCCCTTGGGTACTGGCACATTTGAACAAAGCCAAGGGAATGTTCACCTTAATAGTCCCACATTGGGACCAGTACTTTGGGTTAACCGACCTCAAAGCCAGAGCCCTAGCAGATCCATTGCCAACATTGGATCTGCAGCAGAATCTAATCGATCAAACAACAGGTCTAGGTCCCCCACAGGTGGACAAATTGTCCTTCCAAACCTGAATCAAACCTCCCAAAATGGGGGGGGGGGGGGGGTCAGCTCTCAAACTGGAATAGAGAGGAAATACAATTATTGAGTAGCAGTTGGCGAACTAGCACTCTAAACACATACAAAACCCCTATAAACAGGTGGTTAGCATTTTCCACCACAAATAATGTTAATAATAAAAATCCAGATGGCAGAGATGTTGCAAGGTTTTGTAACAAATCTTTATTTAGAACTATTTTATAGTGTATATGTATATATAATATACACTATATACAATAATATTGTGTTATATATACTATAACACAATATTATTACATAAATCTGCTATTTCTACTTATTGTGTTTCAACAGTAGAAAACCTTTCCAAAAAATTTCCTTTGTTAACAAGTAATAAAAGCCATTGCATTGATTAAACTCAAACCTACAAAATCGCCTTTATGGCATATCCCTTTATTATTTAATTGGTTAGAAACCACTGTTTATAGCACCAATTCGCTTTTTGATATATACATATAGAAGAACTGCATTAATTTTGCTCTTAGCATCAGGTCCAAGAATACATGACCTTACCTTACTAGACATATCTCAAAACAACTGCATAGAAGAAGAGGACATCATTGTGCTGTGGTCCAGGTTTGGATAATAACAGATTCAAGCCATTACAGGCAGTCAGGATGGTCATTGGTGAAACACCCAAATGCCCTGTACATATATGTCCTGTAAGACATATCAAACAATTAATTTAGACTTCGCAGCATAGTCGGGTAAATAGTAATATATCCAGTTTATTTATTTATTCCTCTTAAAGGGTAAGTTAAGCCAACTACTAGAACCCTAATTGCAGGATGGGTTAAATTTGTTTTTAAAGCAGTAGGCATAAGTGCACCACCAGGGAGTATTAGAGCTGCAGTAGCATTCAAAGGCTGGTGGAAAAATGTACATTGTAATTGAAGAAAGACTAAAAACAGGCAATTGGAAAAGTGATAAAACTTTAAGAAGATTTTATTTCATTGCAGGGAAATCATTCAGAAAGATAAAAATGAGGATTTACTTAGATCAAATTTCTCATGTGTCTAGAGTTTATATTTTAATTGATAATTACAAATATAGAATTGATCTTAATTAGCATCTACTGTAGATGCACCTTTTTTTATAATATTGATTGTTAATGATCATGAGACTGAGTGCCAAATTATTATAATATCTTAATTAATAACTTTTTGTTTATTGTAGTAGTAGATAACCATACTACATAATAATATATAACTATATAAATGAGTCGTTTATAATTCTTACTTATATTTTGTTATATAATGTTAGAAAAAATAATAATTGATTATTAATAAGAATAAATGTTTAAAGTATGAGAAACAATTCTTGGTATTTTACACATTTATATCCAATTCACATAGCGTTTGCAGTTACCATCACCAGCAGATATCAAACAAGTCTTCACATAAACGCTGTGTCTTTCGACTAGGCATATTCATGGTAACTTCAGTAAACAGAGACAAACAGGTATGTTTTTAACTAAATATGCTCCTTGATGGCAAGATCATAGACAGCTTCTTCACATAAACGCTGTGTCTTTCTTTCGGCACATAATAACTGTTTTATTTTAATGTAAAACAGTCCTATTTTCCATTTCGCAAGAATTATTTTGGAAACGTTCGGGGTTGAAACCTGGTTACCTGGCGTTTCTTGCATGCATGGGATTCGAGTGCATTCCAAATTTGACAGTTTCTCGTGACCCAAAGTCTACGCAATATTATGTTTTGGTAATAAATTTAAGTGGGATGTGACCTTTTTTTTAAAGGGCCGACACCCAAGATGTCTGGTATCCAGTTACCTTAATCCGGCACTGCCACCCAGTCTTCTGAGGACTTTACCCTCTAATGTGACGCCGCTGCCGGCGAATTATTGCGTCCTTAGAATTGTAGATATTTTTGATTTAATTTAGTTTTAAGACTCAATAATTATTATAATATAATATTATTATATAATAAAATGTAATGTGACAAAATGCGGGACCGTAGCGCGTGGCATTCTGTAGTTTCTGCTCATGGGAAAAGGCGTGAGTGTATGTCAGAGACATGATACTTATAACTATCATGTTTGTCTATGTTAAGTATCATATCTCTGGTGTATGTATGTATGTGACAATTTTTTTTAAAATTTCCTTTGTCATCTTTCTGTCAGTGTCACTAAACTTCATATCAAAATGTCACTGATTGTCGATGTCAGTTCTGACTATGACTACTGTCAAACATCTGTTCCTGTCTGTGATTGCGAGTACCTAGTCTCGATTAGATTAGACAATATTTGTTGTTGAAAGTAATAATCACATTTGACTCCCACGTTAAATAAAATATTGTTCGTGTTGAAGGCGTGTGCCTTCCTGTTGTGTAACATAGTTAATCCAGGTGGTGAAATATTTACGAAATGGAAGACGTAGAATCTGAAATTCAGAAGCGTACTAAGGTAAAGAAATATTCTAGAAATTTTGGTTAGTTTACTAATCCATTTAGCGGAGACTGTTTTTTTCTTATTGATTGAATTAAATAAATATTTTTCAGTGTAGAATCTAACAAAACTATCATATCAGTTATAGCACTAGGATTTTTATTTAAGTAATGTTTGGTCAAATGAAGGTAATTTTAGATTTGATGGGTTTTCAGTAGGTTTGGCCAGAATAATAAAAACACTGCTGTAAACAATAATATTGTTTTTATAGGTATTACTCTCAGCATTCTTTAATATTTGAAAAAAAAATTATTTAACTTTGATTGTGTAAAACAGAACAGATACCGAGTGTGCAATAAATTCGCTTTCTCTACAATTTTCATCCTAGTTTGACTCAACGGACCCCTATTTTATTTAATGTAGTATAAAAACATCATCGTCATCCACAGTGTTATTGATCCCACTGTTGCACACTACTCAATGCGTGCTATTCGCTTCCCGCCTATGCTAATCTATCCAGCCCTGACCCAAAACCTGAGTGATTTTATCTATAAGGATTTTGTATAAATACTGCCATAATAGCTAATAGTACTGTACTGCCGTGCTAAGCGCAACAGCGGTATCTTAATAAATGCGAGTTTGGAGAAAACCACTAATTCTCTGTGTAAGTTTGGGTAAAACTGAGGTAGAGATTTTTTTTAAAGGTTTTTTTATGTTTTAAATGAGATACCGCTACTTGACTTAGTTCATCAAATGAGTATTTTTATAAGCTATCCGATGGCATAAAAAAATTTTTTTCGTTTTTTTTGAGATACCGCTTTTGCGCTTAGCACGGCAGTGTATGTCTACTACAAATGTATTACAAGAAATTATTTTTTCTGATAAACCTATACATATATTTGATATGTGTTATAGCAGTATTTATGCAAAATCTTGTTTATTATAATGTCCTTGGATAGATCAATAAAACATATTTTATTTGCATTTCATGCACTGGATTATGTACACAAATTTGCATGTCTGAAGTGTAATTTTCACATTGGAACTGTTGATTTATGTAATAAACATGTTTTAAAGAAGTACAGTTCTGTTGTCTGATTTTATGAGGTGATATACTATATCAAGATATATATGTATATATTATGGATTTCCCATACAAACTACCAGCTCCATTTTTGCCCCTTATGGGATAAAAACTATTATATGTCCTTGCCTAGCAGTCTCCACGCCAAATGTTATCTAGTCTGGTTCAGCAGTTAAAGTGTAAAAGACATACTTTTGTGTCTATAATAAAACTGCGAGTGGAAGCTAGTTAATACTAATATTAACTAGCTTCCACTTGCAGTTTTGCTTGCATGGTATATACCATGAATACAGATAGTTTATTACTTGGATTAACACATAGGCTTTTTATCTATATAGATAAAAAGCCTATGTGTTAATCCAAGTGGATGGAATTTGGCATACAGATAGTTTATTATACTCAATACTCAATTTTTTATTGCATTCCATGGTAATTTTACAGATGGACTTAAATTAAAAACAGATCATCATGGACCCTGTCGGGCACAGCAAAGTAAAAACATTTTAGGAGAGAGGAAGAGGGCTATTTTATTCTATATACAAGTATTTGTTTATTTAATGTTTATGTTATAATATTTTATGTAATGT
Organism: Craniophora ligustri; assembly: GCA_905163465.1. NCBI lineage: Eukaryota > Metazoa > Arthropoda > Insecta > Lepidoptera > Noctuidae > Craniophora > Craniophora ligustri. The sequence continues at coordinate 9,033,405 of LR990978.1, read as the reverse complement.
GTATATATAACATATATACCTATATATATGTACTTTTGCATATATATATATATATACTTGGATTAACACATAGGCTTTTTATCTATATAGATAAAAAGCCTATGTGTTAATCCAAGTAATAAACTATCTGTATGCCAAATTCCATCCAAATCCTTTTAGCGGTTATTTATTTATTTATTTATTTATTTATTTACGCACATACAATATCCTTACAGGCTAACCCAATGCGATATTGCAGCATATTTACATATTCCTTATTACTAAAGTCTCTTCATAGCATAAATTATACATAGTTATCCTAGTGAGTTCACTCAGAGTACAACAGAATATGTCTACGTCAATAGCTACGAGGTTGAGAGTGCGGAGTGCGCGCGTCAGTGGTGCCTCGTGCAGTAAGGTAGTGCGCGCGCGCGGCACCGCTAGCAACCTCGGTCGACGACGCCGAAACACGTACCTATTTGGGACATATAAGCCCAACCTCGCCAGTACGTCTGTGTTGTGTATCTTTCCTCTTATTACCTTGAAGATATATATTACGAGTGCGAGTTGCCTCCTGACTCTCAGTTCATAATAACCAACCATCCCCAAGATAAAAAGAGTCGGATACATCAACGGATAATATGGGTAAACCCCGTAGCGTCTCATATACATATACCTAACAAACTTATTTTGTATCCGCTCCAACATGAGACTATACTTAGCTTCATGCGGAGCCCAGATAACTGCATTACATTCCAAATGGCTCCGTACTAAAGCATTATATAATGCCATAATAGCTTGCATGTTCGTAAAGCCTTTAACCATGCGGAGCACAAAACCTAAGTTTCTGTATGCTCTTTTGCAGACTTTAATTATATGATCCCGAAACGTTAGCTCAGTGCTAAACCGAACGCCCAAATCCATTACTTCTGCGACCCTAACCATTGGTACCCCATCTAGCATGTAACTATGTTGTATGGGTGTGCGTTTCCGCGAGAATGTGATTGCCGCACACTTAGATGTGTTAAACTGTAGGAGATTGTTGTTGCTCCAATCAAGCACTCTATGTGTGAAAGAATAACAAACATCAACACATACAGCCATCCAAACTTTTGCGTTTATAATATTAGTAAGATTATATTAATTTACTTGTCCTGAAGTATACTAAAACAGCTATATTGGTTCCAGAGTCGCAGTCCCTCTCCAGGAATTAAATCCACAGCTGTGGTCAAATATACCGCATTCCAGAGTCCAGTGGGCTATGCTCGGCTGCAATGTAATACAGACTTAAATATGCCCCCGTCCAACTGGGGTGCAGCCATAGACTCATATGGACTGAAGCAGATTCTTACAAGGGGTACTGGACTGTCAAGGTAGGACTATTCAACCATTCTGTAAATCCCATCTATTTATCTTAGGTCCCATGTAATAGGTGGCAAGCCGGGCGAGTCTATTGCAATCAATCGGACGCGAATCCACATACCAAGGCTGCTACAGAGAATTTAATAGAAAATCCTATAACACTTTGCGAGAGCTGGAAAACGAACCTCTTGCTCAGCAGTCGCATTTCCCAACCACTCCAACCAATTAGGGAGTTCAGAAATTAATACTTAAAAAAAAAACTAAACCACAACCATACATATGTACTCATTTAAAAGTATTTCCACACAGCTTCAGGATGGCTCATATGTTTCCTGATTGCGTGGGAGAGGTCGACGTAATATCTGGTGCCGAATGCATTAAGAAACTTCTCAAACTGCCGTACCAGCCTAATGGAACTGTAAGTAACATAGAACAGGTTTCTTTTTCATACCAAAATGGCGGCCAACAAGCTTACAGCCCGTCTAATGGTACCGCAGCCTATAGACGCTAGCAACACCGGAGCTGGCTCTCGCAAGGTACACCGAGTAGAAGCGGTTTAGGTTTCTTAAAATAGGCCTTTGAGAAGAGTCTGCCCATGACCACGGATGCTGTAAAGGATAAAAAGTCGGGTTAAAAATAATTTCAATATATCGCGATAAAGTCAGCAAAAAGTAGTTTTATTTCAACCTCTTTCAAATCAAAGCTATCGAAAAACGGCTCGGACTATCAATGAGATTTGCGAACCCTGATATATTCAATCTTTTCTCTAGGTAAGTATGATGGTACATCGCGTTGAGAACACTCTCCTTTTGGATGACTTCGATGTGTACGACTACCTCATGAAGTCGGAATGGTCTTGGCTGAAAGACTTTTTCTACGAGAACATACTGAAGACCATGTCAGAACAGGTTGGTGACATTACATTACTAAGGATATATTAAATAATGTATTCATATAATTATTATAAAAATAAGTTTAGTATTATAAAAGAAAGTTCAATATATTATAGTTACACTAAAAAACTAACTAAAAGAAAAATTGAAATTTTCAAATACTGATGTCAAGCGGCATGAGTGTCAGCGTCCATTTTCAATCGAATAAAAGTGTTTATCCCCACCTTTACCTGAAGTTTCGTCAACATAGCGGAAAATCCGCTATATCATTGCCAAAATTTCCAATGATATCAGTGAGTGGTGTGCCGTAGGAGCGCATGACGCTGATGCTGGCGCCGGCGCCGAGCTCGGCGCTGCAGCTGACGCACAAGTTCCTGTCGCACAGCGTGGCCGAGCGCCCGCCGCCGCCGCAGCCGCTGCCCGACATAGCCACCATGTGCCTCACTGACAAACGTACGTAATGTACACATACTCCCCTTGCAAAGGTTTCTATCAACACTAGCTTCAACTAAATCACTATTTTCGTTTACGATTCGACTGCTAAACTTCCAATTAAATATGAATGTACCCTCAACCTATCTAGCTTCATCATCACTGTGTCCAATTGCCCCCAGGTCCATTTCTCCCCGAACCAGAAACAAAACCTGAAGAGCCACCAAACGAGCATCTATACAACCGCAACGTCCTCTGGACGTTTGAGGATATCCACATGCTTATCGGCAGCGATCTTCCAATCTTCGGCGACAAAGACCGGCCTTGCGTCAGTCTCCGTCTCCGGGACGCACGGGAACCGATCAACGTGCTCACAGGAATAGACTATTGGCTCGACAACTTAATGTGTAACGTCCCCGAAGTGCTGATGTGCTACCATTTAGACGGAATAGTCCAGAAATACGAGCCGATGAAGACCGAAGATCTGCCGAACATGGAAAACTCGAAATTTTCGCCCAAAGTTATAAGAAACGTCGCGCAAAATATATTGTCGTTCCTAAAATCGAATGCGACGAAAGCGGGGCATACATATTGGCTTTTCAAAGGCCCGCATGATGATGTGGTCAAGTTATACGATTTGACGTCTCTCTGTCCTGATAGTCTGGACAATCCCTTCACTACGCCTGTAGCGATGCTGCTGTACAGAGTGGCTAGGAACATGAGGATGACGAACAGGTCCAAACATGTCAAGCAGTTGTTGGAGCACGTCATAGAGTTGCTCAAAGTGGAGAGGTATCCGCAGATAATAGCGTCGTCTCATTACATGCTGGCAGATTTGTATGTACCGGCCACTACCAATCCTGCTAATCCGGATTTCAAAGGTAGGTTTTTATAATTTTATACATAGAAAGAAAGAAAGAAAAGAAAACCAATTTTATTGCCACAAAAATGACGTACAAAAACTTAACTAAAACCACCTTAAATAAAAAAATAATAATAATAGTAACAATATAAAAACATAGAATATAAAAATGGAATAAATTATAAGTAGCACGTCGCAGTTGTGACAAATAGGTTCTCACTCAGCATGATGCTGTGTTAAGGCAAGCCTCAACACAGCGCTGGTTTTCAGTGAGGACCTTTAGTGACGTGAGGACGCGGAACTGGAAAGTAATAAATGTAAGAAAAGTGATAAAATAGATATATACAAAAGTAAGAAATTGATAGATTACATATATGTATAACAAATACAGGTAATAAGACATTATTTATTTCTGAAATAAACGGGGCCCGTGTTACGGATACCAGATGGTTGATATACTAAATGTATGTGGGTACATCACCCACATACATTGATACATCCATAATTCGGATACAAATGTTGATGTTCATTACACAAACATTTGTCCCCACCGGAATCCGAACCCGGGACCCGTCGCATCGAAGGTAGCCGACTAATCGGGTCGTTAAATTTGTCTCGCTAACGCGCACTGCGAGAACGAACATAAACAAACTAGTTATAGCTAGCTAGTCCCACAAACTATGGCCCGCGCTCCGTCAAAGACGCCACTTTGCCGGCGCACGAGCCACGTGCAGTCGCGTGACCAACTCACTGCTATATAAATATAATAATATATCCTATATATATATTTAAGAGACAGTCCTGATTATATTAATATATGTTGACAACGATAAATAAAATAGTGATAACCTTAACTAGCAAATATAGTAGGTATGGGACGCCTCGACTACTACCTACAACGCCACGGCCGTGTGATTTTGTGTTTTTTTTTTATGGTGCGTCGCCGCTGTCCATCTTTTGGATTCAACGATGCAGCCGTTGCTTCGCCTGTTGGTTAAAACCGAGATGTAGGTACCTACTTTCTTTGTGTGGTATTCACTTTTTGCTCCGATAAAAGATATTTTTTAAGTTTAAGTTTAAAATTATTTTTTGTTTTTAGAGACCACAATGGTGGCGGCAAATCGTTCCAACAACGTGTGGCGGCATATTTGAAACATCCTCTAAAGGCTGTGGTCTTATGTCGAGGCATCGAGAGTGGAAGCGAGGTGGAACGTGCTGTGTAGCTGTAATGATCCTTTCTCCAACAAATTTTTTTATAGAGGTATTCTGGCTTGTGCGTACTAATGATTCCGAATAATAAGGTTGCCAAATGCAACTTCCTTCGTGCGGCCATTTTTAATATATTGTTTTCGTTTAAAAACGGTGTGACATGACTTCTTCGCGGTATAGTGAAACAAAAACGAGCACACGCATTTTGCACGCGCTGAATTAAACGTTCTGTTCGCGACAGCAGACATGGACCATAAACTACATCACAGTAATTCATTTTAGAAAGTACCAAACTGTCGACTAGCTTCTTTCTCATTTCAACACTAAGAAATTGTCTTACCCTGTACAGTACTTTTAATCTGTAGAAACAGCTCCTAACCACCTCATTGATGTGAGCCTCAAATCGGAGCCAAGGATCAGTGACCAAACCTAGATTACGTGCTACTTCTACTCTATCTATGTCATTCCCCAGTATTCTTACTTTGGGCTTAGCGGAGATAACAGTGTTTATTTGGTCTTTACTACCCATGACCATAAATTTAGATTTTTTGGGATTCAATACCAAAGAGTTATTTCCTGACCACAATGCAACCCTGTCGAGATCTGCGTTTATAGCTTGTACAGCGAATGCGGTGTCATTAGCATTGAAGGAATAATATAGCTGGGTATCATCCGCATATATGTGATATTTACACGCCTGGAAACACTGGGTAATATCGGCACTGTATAATATGAATAGCAAAGGTCCTAGCAGCGATCCTTGCGGGATACCTCTTGTTATTATTTGTGGCGAAGAGGATAAAATAGAACCATTTTTACTGCGTATCTGAACATGCTGTGACCTATTTATGAGATAGCTGTCAAACCATTTTACCGTCCCCTCGTCAAATCCATAATATGACAGCTTTGACAACAACAGTGTTATATTAATTGAATCAAACGCCCTCGAGAAGTCAAGCAGTGTCAAAATGGTACCCTCTCCCCTGTCGCGAGCCTCTATGATATTACCCACCACATCCGCTAAGGCAGAGACAGTACCCCGTCCCTGTCTGAAGCCGGATTGTAAGTCCGGAAGAATACCACTACTTTCTAGGAAATCAGTAATTTGTAGATAAACTACTCGCTCTAGTACCTTAGATAAACAAGGCAGTATGCTAATGGGTCGTAGATCCTTATAATTTTGTGGGTTACTAGTTTTTGGCAGTGGCCGAACAATAGCCCTTCGCCATAGATCAGGGAATGAGCTTGTTCTTAGAGAACAATTCACAATTGATGTAATTGCAGCAAGTGATTGTGGCAGGGTAAGTGTTAACATATCCTTAGAAATTCCATCAATACCTTCAGCGTTAGATGTAATGCTTTTTATTATTTTTAAAATAGTATCCTGACTGGTTGGCTTTAGTGAAAAAGTTTCTGTCCCAAACCGATTGAACTCAAAGTATGTTAGCTGGGAGATAGTTACACTTGCATCGCCAGGAATGTCAAGAAACGCTGAATTTATTTGATTTGGATTATCAAACGTCCCCATGAGCACATCACCATTATCTACCGGAAGAACATACTTTTTTAAATTGCACCATAAATTTTTTGAGTCCTGTATGTTGTCGTTGATATACTGAGTGAAGAATGCCTTTTTCTCGCTGTGTAACGCAGATGACGCTAGGTGTTTTAAATCTAGATAAGTTTTTTTATGTTCGTCTAGTTTGGAAGAGCGATAACGTGCGCGGGCATTATTACGTAACTTGAACATTAAATTAATGTTATCGGTTATCCAGGGTGTTGGTTGACTTTTGAATGTTTTTGTCTTGACTGGCGCATGAACATTAAAAAGCCATGTTACGTAAGTATTAAAAGAGTGTACCTTGTCATTAACATTTGGTAACTCGCTTATGTAATCCCATGGAATCGCCTGTAAATCGGTCATAAAGTAGTCAAACAATATATTCTTGATTGGACGATAATTAATAGTTATTTTATTTGCTTTCTCCTTTTTAAAGACAATTTCACATGTAACTAGGGAGTGATTACCCAACTCACAAATATGGTCTACTATTACTCGCTTAAATTGAGCATCCGTACATATCACATCAATAAGAGTCGCACTGTTTCCAACAAAATGCGTGGGCGCAGTAACAATCTGGTCCATGCCGCTGTAGTCTATAAATTCCTTTAGCAATTTTGCCTTATGACTGTTAATTTCTAACATATTAACGTTGAAATCCCCCAGAACAATCAAATTATCATAAGGGGCCAGGGCACATATGCTAGCTGTCAGTGCATCTAAAAAAATGTTTAAGTCTAGCCAAGGAGGTCTGTATGCTGTTCCAATTAATATTTTTTTAGAGTTGGCTTTCAAGCTCAACCACATTTGTTCTACTGTAGGATGGTGTGGGTGAGTTTTTACCCGAATACATATACCAGATTTTATATAAAACCCCACGCCTCCCCCGCGCCCTCCACGGACAGTAGTGGGACGCGGTATATGACGCAACTGGTATCCTGGCACCGAAGGTGCCCGGCCCTCCTCCCCTGTACGCAGCCACGTTTCATTTATAGCTATAATATCCACGGAATGGTTGTTGATGGCTATAAGAAACTCATCATGATTAGACGCTAGGGAACCGGCATTCAGTAGTCCAAACTTAATTAATTTATTTCGCGACATGTTTGTACTGGCTTAACAACATCTATAGGTAAACACATATAATAAATAAATAAACACAAATAGCCTCCGATTTCAGAATTTGCACTCAGATATAACAAAATATATATGATCAATATAATAAAAATTAACTTAATAATATGAAATAAATATAATATTACGTGATTGTATAAAATTGTAAATAATATAATTGGATAAATGTATAAATTTATAAATAATGTAATAGTACTATAAATTTGAAATACGATGCAACCCATTTGCCATCTGCGAAATGCTACAACAGTAAAAAAAGGAATTAAATCTAGAAATAACATTGTATATATAAAAATAGTAATACTTATTATAAAAATGGAACAAATATTTACCTGTCCACATGATGTAAAGATTATATACAAAAAAATAAAATAAAAAATACAAAGTAGAATATATGTTATTGTAGTCCAGTTGTTAAGTGCTAATGTCCTTAACGGGCCCGAATAGGCGCGGTAAATCCGCTTCTGTGTGTATGACACTAGGCATGTCATCTGGCTTACGGCGGGCGAGAATACGGCCGTGTTTAGACCACACGAACCGCCAACCATATTATCTTCCAACCTCACGGGCCTGGCGAAATAACTGGCGGTTTACCTTAGTCAGGCGTTCATTTGAATAGAAACGCCTGTTGGGCTCGTAACATTGATATGCCTGCCCCCTGAGCGATGCACACTAACAATGTCGCGCTCCTCAATAGAGACACCTAGCTTGGTGGCTATTAGTTTGATGGTGTGTGCGAGGTTTTCACCAGATTCTTCAGGCAGGTTTGATATTTCCATATCGTTCGCTAACAGCTGCTGATCTCGATCATTAAGGTCCCTTCTCAATCCAGCCACTGCCTCATCTATATCTGAATTACACTTGGCTTGTTGTTCAAGCGCACTGAGTCTGGAGTCCACTCCGTCCATTCTAGCATTACAGACCTTAACTGAGTCCAGCAGGTGGTCTCTGTCAGCACGGAGCTGAGCTACTTCTGATCGAAGCCTGTCAAACTCCTCCTGGAAAGCCTTGCGCAACGTCAGCAGCTCCTCTCTAATAATCGTGCGCAGTTCTGAATGAATTTCCTCCTTAAAGGAGGTCGGCACAGTCAGTATGTCGGGGGAGATCTGCTGAGGCACCACCATAACTTTTTTAGCTGTTGCAGGGGTATCTAAGTATTGCTTCCGAGCCAATTTTTTCTTACAATCCGTACAACACCAATCAACCAGTATACCGGCTGATGGCAGGGCAACGCACGCTCGGTGAAATAGTGCGCCACAATTGTTGCATTTAGCGCCTTCTAGTGGTGACAGGAATTTGGCACAGGTGCCACACTTATGTGAAGGCATTATACACTGTACTAAGATATCGATCCTGCCAACAGCCACCGTCCAGCGTCAATAGGGGGCGCTATTTTTAGAAATAAATAATAATTATAATAACGGATTGTATGTGTTCTTATGGTGTAGAAACACCCTAAGTGTACTTCTCGCGTTCGTCTCAAAGTACGCACACCCCGGATCACTTCAGAAATATAGTGTTATTAGAGTTGTAAATAGTGTTTACTTTATTTTTAATAGTTTAAGGTAGATGTAAGTTCACTTTTAGTTTTAAGATTTTTAATTCTTGTTTTATCCCGTTAATCTTTACACTGTAGCACTGATAACGTTTTCACACGTTCATTGAACTGTACTTTAACTTCTAATAATAAAGACTGTCACTTATATGCTATCTATTTATTTTTAATAGTCTTAGAACAACTAACACTGTTACACCAGCTTCGCGTCCGTGACGTCACTCGTTCGTTTAACAGGAATGATTGATTAGCGTAGGCTTATCTTGTAAATTTTAGAATTCACCGAAGTTATCATAAAATACTTAAAATATTTAAAAGAGAGGAGGTTAGATTTAAGGAGTTTCATAGAAAAAAAAGCGACCTGCTCTGTCGAGAAAAGAATGTCAATTCAATTTCCTTGCGAAGGATCTGGTATGGTAATCGGGCACATGCCATCACCTTGAACTGTTATTGAGAAATTTTATAGAACTCAATAATATCTTACATACGAAGGATCTCAAATTGGACCCACTAATTTTCAGTTCAGTCTCATTTTGGCTAAGCAGATATAAAAAATGGAAGACTTTTTAATATTTTAAAAATAATGAGGGTCAAAGTTTAATGTTGTATTTTAAATAATTTATGTCAATTAAGACTCATTTTTAATTCTGTCCTCCATTGTTTGGTTTTGTGATTGCAGAAGACCAGAATACAGATTCTGATTGCGAGGATTCAGACTTCGTTAACAGTGAGTATCCTCCCGAAGCGGAGGACATCAGCGAGGAGAACGCGGTGGACGTGACGGAGAGGGTGCAGAGGTCGGACAGCGAGGGGGACTCCGCCCTCGCGCTGCAGATACAGGGCCTCGCGCTTAGGGACATCGGGGATCGAGTACGAGGGAGTATGGGGGTGAGGTTATATAAAAATACTAGTTTTTGCCTACGGCTCCGCCTACGTGGTAGGTTCAAAGACTTCGTCTTTATCCATACTAAAATTGATCAAATACGGTTCTCTTACGCGTGATGACCAAGAGAAATAGGGATTTATTTTTATGTATATAGATAAATATACTAGTTCAGGTGTTATATGCGATATTGCACCCCCAATTCCCGCTCATAAAAGATGAAATTTGCAAAAATCCGTTCTTAGATAGTGTCTCCTACCAAATACTGCATATTGCCCAAATTTCTGTTTCATAGGTGAATTTTCAAAATTTTGTGTTTTGTGAGTGAGTGACCTTGAGTTAACAAAGTTACAATAGTATTGTCTGTTTGCTTATTCGGTTTGTTTGTATAGGAGAGGAAATCAGCTGCGGGCGCCAGCGGAGCCCTAGGGTCTGCGGCGCCGGACCGCTGCGGCCGCGCCCTCTCGCACGCGCTCAAAGGGCTGCTGGCGCTACATCATGTCACCATCAACAAGTGTAAGGTACGTCGTGTTATGTAGGAGCTCCCAACTTTGCTCCCAAGGTCAATAAACGTAAATGAAGCAAAATGTGTTTGCCAGGTTAGTTGCAGGTGGAAATCTATACTCTCTGCATACTCTCACGGGCGTGATTGTGCGTATGGATGAATTACTGGATGAGGGTTGAGATTGGAGCTGCACGGTCGTTTCTTACAGACAGTTTTCTCAGAAACCCGTAGTAACCAGTAAACCAGTAGTGGTACAAAAAAAATATTTCTTACTGTACTAACTGAATATTCAAAGTACGGCTTTTTATTAGTATTTGTCAAGCAGAATAATGGTCTTGTGAATAATAATCTTCGCACAACACGTTTTGATTTCTTTCTAGATGATGCAAACGTAGGTAGTAGGTACTAATGTGCATGTGTTTTTTTACATACATCCTCAGAAACCTCCAAACAAACAGTAATTAATTATATTCTTAACAGGAAGAAGAGCGCGAGCGCATCAAACAACAAATAATCGTTGAAGAACAGCATCCCAAAATGGCAAACCCTTTCGAGCCGATTAAGATGAGCTATGAGCCCATAACTAAGACCAAAGCCGAGTCCAAAGAACACTCTTCGCGCAGCCGAAGACGAAAACGGGAGCGGAAGACCAGCGACAAAACCGGGAACTGCTTAATAGAGTCTAAATCGAACATAGACAAAAACGCAATACAAGTATTAAAAGAGAAAAAAGTCTATCCATCGTGGCACGAACCCAATAGAGACGATAATTTCGCCTGGAAATTGCACCTTAAGACCTTATTATACGAGAAAATCTGCCTTGCATATGCCACTTTAGCAGAATACAGTTATGCAAACGAGCAGTATGGCTTCTCACTAAAATACATAGATATGGCGAGTAAATGTCAGAATTTGCTGTCAAATATGATAATAAAGAGTAAAGTCGTTGATGCAGGGTGCCTGATAGGTCGAGTAGGTGATAATTACTTCCAAATGAGCAAGAATTGGCATCGGTTGGAGCAGTTCAAGAAACAGTTTGAGACGGACCATGATGTTGACAGTAAGATCAAAATGGAACTCGACAATGACATGACTGAGGAAGTCGATCATGCTATCGTTGATGAGTTTGAGCTTGGTGAGTCAATAATGTTTGAATATTATTATGTGATTATATGTTTGATATAAACGGAACTATAATTAAAGTAGAACCAAAGAAGAAACGCACGTACAACTCTCTCGAAGTGTGTATGCGACAGTCCAACCGGGCCTTGACATTCAGCTTTAAATACTTGTTGAGAAGATGAATGATAGGCGATTGATGAAAGGAATTTATAAGCTGGATGTCAGTGGAATCGCCAGTGGTCTTAGATAGACATACTCCGACCTAATTGGAGAACTCCTTCAAAAAAGTGCGCAGTACTCGTAACCAGGGCGCGTGCATGACGAGATGCATGAATGTGGACGAGGCAAAAGTGGTATGCAGGGACCGTAGCGCGTGGCGTTCTGTAGTTTCTTTTTTATGTCATACTACTGGCAAACAAGCATACGGCCTGCCTGATCGTAAGCGGTTACCGTAGCCTACAGGCGTCTATAACACTCGCGCGTTGCTGACCTTGAAGAAAACGTCTAGGTTCCTGAAACTAGCAAACGGAATTCCCATGCTGTCTGATGAGTCACTCCTCCAACAAGTTCTGGAGCCTGACTCACTCGCCGAAACTCAACTATTTTTTAATCCGCGGTGTTCTGTATGGCGGAGGTAGGTATTTCCCCAGTCGGGCAGCTCAATTTGATCGAGGAGTCTCGCTATACCCTACTTCTTGAAACCTTTTTGCCTGCCGACGTGGAGTTAAGGTGGAAACTTCACGGTAGCCCGCGAAATTCAAATTTTCGTACGTTTTATGCAATTTGCCGGTCATTGTCAGACTGAACATTAAACAAAATATGATTTGCACCTGTAATAGGTATTTCGTTACAGAATTATAATTATTTAAATCAATAAAACAGCCCTCAAAGTGCATATAACTGCATTGATTGTCTATTTAATGAAAAAGTCAAATTTGAATTTTGCGGGCTAGCGTGGAGCTTCCCCCTTAAGTACTCGTTGTGTTGTCAGACATATCGCTGCCGCCGAGCGAGGTGACGGCCATGCTGTGGTCGTGCGGCGCGTACCGGCGCGCGGCGGGCGCGGCCGCCGAGCGCCGCGCCGAGCTGCTGCGCCGCCTGGCTTCTGTCGGGAATGAACTCGCCGTCAGGCACATGAACGATGCGCAACGTGAGTCAAACACCTATTCTTCTCTTCGCTAATCGATATTCATCATAATCATCAACCCATATCACCAATTATCCCACATATCCATAAATCTCCCATATATTGTCCCACTGCTGGGCACATATTGTTTTGCTACATATCAAAACTTAATATTCTCCAAAAACTCATATATTAGACCAATCTAAACCCTAATTTCTTGCAGAAATCTACATGAAGTACATAGAAGAGCCGGATCAAAAGGACCCTAAAGCGAAGCTGCTTCTGAAGCAGTTCACGATCACGTCCCGCAAGTCGCTGGAGTGTCTCGACGAGGCCACCGAGATCTTCAAACAAGTCAACGACATACCCAACCTGGCGCTACTCTACTGCAATAAGGGCAGATACTTGAGGTTCAAAGCGCACTGCGACCAAGGAGGATTTAGGTAAGCTATTATTTTCGCAATCTTCGCCCCATATTTAGTTCTTGCATATTTTGTCATAATCTCGTCCCATTTCAAAATAACATCCGTAATAAATAGTTTTTTTTTTCAAACGTTGATCCACTCAAGCGTTTTCTTCTTTGACGTTGGTGTGTTTAGGAATACAATTTTTCACATATAGGAACGGTTAGAACTGGAACAACTACCTGTAGATCGTACAAATATTTGCTCCGTGCAGGAATCGACCTCGCAACGCACAAACCGATCGGTCTGCCACTGTAAACTTCTGACGTCATTGGTTTGTTTTTGAAACGTTTATTATAGAGATAATGTTGCATTAGCAATGTTTGTGTTCTTGTAGCAGCGAGAAGCGTCGGCTGTACAATGAAGCTGAGGAGCTGTACCAGTCGGCACTCTCACTGCTGGGACCTCGCGAGAGCTGCGGCGCGGTTGCTGTTTGGGAGCTGGTCGCCTGGGAGCTGTCCTGCCACCTGTACACCCGCGCCGTGCTGCTGCAGGACGCGCCCGACATACACTACGTCAGTATAGCTAACTAGCTGGTCGCCTGGGAGCTGTCCTGCCACCTGTACACCCGCGCCGTGCTGCTGCAGGACGCGCCCGACATACACTACGTCAGTATAGCTAACTAGCTGGTCGTCTGGGAGCTGTCCTGCCACCTGTACACCCGCGCCGTGCTGCTGCAGGATGCGCCCGACATACACTACGTCAGTATAGCTAACTAGCTGGTCGTCTGGGAGCTGTCCTGCCACCTGTACACCCGCACCGTGCTGCTGCAGGGCGCGCCCGACATACACTACGTCAGTATAGCTAACTAGCTGGTCGTCTGGGAGCTGTCCTGCCACCTGTACACCCGCGCCGTGCTGCTGCAGGACGCGCCCGACATACACTACGTCAGTATAGCTAACTAGCTGGTCGCCTGGGAGCTGTCCTGCCACCTGTACACCCGCGCCTTGCTGCTGCAGGACGTGCCCGACATACACTACGTCAGTATAGCTAACTAGCTGGTCGCCTGGGAGCTATCCTGCCACCTGTACACCCGCGCCGTGCTGCTGCAGGACGCGCCCGACATACACTACGTCAGTATAGCTAACTAGCTGGTCGCCTGGGAGCTATCCTGCCACCTGTACACCCGCGCCGTGCTGCTGCAGGACGTGCCCGGCATACACTACGTCAGTATAGCTAACTAGCTGGACGCCTGGGAGCTGTCCTGCCACCTGTACACCCGCGCCGTGTTGCTGCAGGGCGCGCCCGACCTACACTACGTCAGTATAGCTAACTAGCTGGTCGCCTGGGAGCTGTCCTGCCACCTGTACACCCGCGCCGTGCTGCTGCAGGGCGCGCCCGACATACACTACGTCAGTATAGCTAACTAGCTGGTCGCCTGGGAGCTGTCCTGCCACCTGTACACCCGCGCCGTGCTGCTGCAGGGCGCGCCCGACATACACTACGTCAGTATAGCTAACTAGCTGGTCGCCTGGGAGCTGTCCTGCCACCTGTACACCCGCGCCGTGCTGCTGCAGGACGCGCCCGACATACACTACGTCAGTATAGCTAACTAGCTGGTCGCCTGGGAGCTGTCCTGCCACCTGTACACCCGCGCCGTGCTGCTGCAGGGCGCGCCCGACATACACTACGTCAGTATAGCTAACTAGCTGGTCGCCTGGGAGCTGTCCTGCCACCTGTACACCCGCGCCGTCCTGCTGCAGGGCGCGCCCGACATACACTACGTCAGTATAGCTAACTAGCTGGTCGCCTGGGAGCTGTCCTGCCACCTGTACACCCGCGCCGTGCTGCTGCAGGGCGCGCCCGACATACACTACGTCAGTATAGCTAACTAGCTGGTCGCCTGGGAGCTGTCCTGCCACCTGTACACCCGCGCCGTGCTTCTTTTTTTAGCAAGGCGTGTAGTGTGAGGCCAAATTAATAGTTTTATTGTATGCTATCTTTGGGCAGTAATAAAGTGTATCTCAACTCAGTACAACGTTTCTTTACTCCTCAATACCGTACCCCTCTACAGTGATGATGATGATGGATGATTACAGGAGGTGACAGAGGTGGCGGAGGCGTTGAAGCATGCCCTTAAACACTGCCTGCTGAGCCCCGGGCCGCGGCAGTACCTGTACCAGTTCAGAGCCGCCATGATATACCACAGGCTCGGCTCTTTATACCATTCGCAGTACAGGTAAGTTTATTATAAAAACGCTAACTAACCAAGCATACGTTGTTTTGCGACTTTAAATTTGTTGGTGGTAGAAGAGTGAAAATGTAGGGTTATAAGTATTTTTAATGCCAAATTATAAAAAAATACAAAAAAATTTTTCGTAAAAAAAATTTAAAAAAATGGTGAGTGACATCCTTATCATCTAGGGGTATAAAAATAGCCTACGACCGATTCTCAGACCTAACAAATTAATATACAAACAAAATTTCATAATAATCAGTTTAGCCGTTCCGGAAGAGTTCAGCGACAAACACGGTGACACGAGATTTTTATATATAAGATTAAAACCCTGCCAAAAAGTCCAATATTTATAATCACACTAGTGCCTCTTTTTCAGTTACAAAGGAGACAATTTAATATGGGGAACAGGCCCACCACAATTTGTAGCACAAACTAATGAAATATATATCATTTTTCCACATAATCTCTAGATAACGTTGTTAACATTTGTTTACTTAATGTCTAAAGGAAATATTGAGTAATACATTAAAAAAGAAATAAAATAACCCACAAAAACGTCAGATTTCGAACAAAAAATGACGTTCTAAGTCATTGTTTTTTTTTTCTTTTCTTTCCTTTCGGGATAAAGCAAAGGTAGATTCCTTTGCTTTAATAAATTGATAAAGCAAAGGAATCTAGTCCATACAGCCTAGTCTGCAGTATTTTTTCATTTTATATAAGATGGATGACAGGATGATACATGATAATGGTTGATGATTTGGTGCATTAATGGTTTATGAAGGATGATAAATGACTCTTTTCCCCTAGTTTCTCTAAAAGTGGTTTTTTACTTAAACTTAATTCGGCCTTTTTGGGAGAATTTGAAAATCACGTTACATTGCGTGCCAGTTACATTCAAATTGTCGAAGTCAAAGCAATGACATGACCGGTCCGTTCTACGGTGATTATAACATAACAAAAACACTGATAAATATTATTGTAGTTTCCAAAATATTTATAGATCTTATACATTTAAATATTAATAAACAATAATAATATCATAAATAATAATGATCAATATTCTCACTTTATTTATTTACTCTATTCGTAGGTACTGTATTTGAATGTGATAGTTTTTACGTTCATTTACACGAATTACGGTTTCTTAATAATAATTGCGGTTTCATTTTTACTTCGCATTTCGTATTTTTCGTCTTGAAAAATAAGAATCTTTTAGAATATAATGTGATCGTCCTGTGATACCGTTCGTAGTGGGCCTGGAAAAAACTTTCTCCTTTCTCTATTTTATTTCTATCTCTTTCTAGCTTCTATCTGTCAAACACACTGAAATAGTCCAGTCAAATTACTCCTTAAAACTATAGTGAAGCTACAAAAAATCGCAGAGTTTAAAATTGGTATGAATGTCTTATAGCGGCAACAGAATTACAGAAATACATAATCTGTGAAAATTTCAACTGTCTAGCTATCGCGGTTCTTGAGATTCAGCCTGGTGACAGACAGACGGATGGACAGACGGACGGACAGACGGACGGAAAGACGACGGACAGACGGGCGGATAGACAGCGAAGTCTTAGTAATAGGGTTCCGTTTTTACCCTTTGGGTACGGAACCCTAAAAAGGAGGAGGTTCTTAATATTAATTATATGGAATTCTAGAATAACTCAAGACGAGGGGCCGAAGCGCCGCACGTTGCTGAACGCGACGCGCACCAACTACGAGCAGGCGGCCAACATGTTCGCGCTGCTGGAGGACGCCGGCATGTTCCTCACCGTGCAGCTGGAACACGTCGCCGTGCTGGAGACACAGGCTGCAGGTACTTACATTACGAGCAGGCGGCCAACATGTTCGCGCTGCTGGAGGACGCCGGCATGTTCCTCACCGTGCAGCTGGAACACGTCGCCGTGCTGGAGACACAGGCTGCAGGTACTTACATTACGAGCAGGCGGCCAACATGTTCGCGCTGCTGGAGGACGCCGGCATGTTCCTCACCGTGCAGCTGGAACACGTCGCCGTGCTGGAGACACAGGCTGCAGGTACTTACATTACGAGCAGGCGGCCAACATGTTCGCGCTGCTGGAGGACGCCGGCATGTTCCTCACCGTGCAGCTGGAACACGTCGCCGTGCTGGAGACACAGGCTGCAGGTACTTACATTACGAGCAGGCGGCCAACATGTTCGCGCTGCTGGAGGACGCCGGCATGTTCCTCACCGTGCAGCTGGAACACGTCGCCGTGCTGGAGACACAGGCTGCAGGTACTTACATTATATATGGCACAAGGGTACATAGCTGTGGTAGCCTAGTGGTGAAACCAGTGGACTGAGATGTCAAAGGTCTCGAGTCCCGCGCACGAACCACTGACTTTTCGGAAGTTATGGGCGTATTTATCACATGCTTAAACGGTGAAGGAAAACATCGTGAGGAAACCTGCATGCTTAAGAGATTTCTCGATAGCATGTGAAGTCTGCCAACCCACAGTAGGTTAGCGTGGTAGACTATAGCCTAATCCCTCTCAAATATTCCTGGACTTTATGACACAAAGCGCCATCCAGTTCCATGCTAAGCAACTAGGCTTGTGTTACGGATACTAGTTGGTTGATATACTACATATATACTTTTTTCTTTTGTAAATACATGCATATTATAGATAGATACATCCATGACTCGCATACAAATGTTCATGCTCATCACACAAACATTTGTCCCTACCGGGATTCGAACCCGGGACCCATAGCACAGAAGGCAGTGTTAACTACCGCTGGACTAATTGGGTCGTCAATTGAGAGGAGACCCGTGCCCAGCAGTGGGACAGTAATGGGTTGATGATGATGGTGATATGACACAAGGGTGGCAACCAAGCTTGACCCGCCTGATGGTAAACGGTTACCGTAGCTTATAGACGTTTGCAACACTGGAAATGTCGCTACCGCGTTACCGACCCTGTATAAACCGTTTGTTTCTTAAACAATGAACGGAAACAGAATATCAAACGGAATTTGCATGTGTTACAATAGTCAATCCCCTGATGAGCTCTGGTAACCTTACTCACTCGCAGATACACAACTATTGTTATTTCAGTGAGGCGGAGCTATCTACTTACCCAGTTGGTCAGCTCAGTTGGAGCGAGGAATCTCGCTATGCCCTACCTCTTTTTAATCTACATGGTTTAAAAATATACTATCACACTTATTGTCAGTGTTTGATGGACTGACTTCAGCTGCACGAGTGTCAATTAAATTCCCACATAGAATACTAATATACTTAAATAATTATGATATTAGTGTATGTGACCAATTTCTTTATATAACGCACCCATTATACAGAACAACATTTCTTCAACAGTATCACCGAATCTCAAACTCAAATCCCTGCAGTCAGCCATCCAACTCCTACGCCAGTGCCACTCAATCATGAAACTACTCAAGGACAAAGACCCAGAGGAAAAGGAGCCGATCAAACCAGAAGACACTGACGAGAAGACCATGAAAAACGAACACAGTCTTCTGTCACTGTTTGAGAATAGACTGCATTACATATTAAAGAGTATTATACAATATTGTAGATCGAAGCCCAATAAGGATTATGAGAAAATAACCGATTTTCATAAAAAGCTGTACTGCGCTAGTCTGAAAATTAAGAAGGATGAAGATATAAGGTTGTATGCGTCGAGTGTATGTGATGTTCTAGTAGCTATGGATGTGATAAGTAAAGAGTTTGAATAGTGTGTTAAGTGAAATTGGTAAGCTGAGCGATCGGCTTGTGCGTCATTGGTTTGGTTCCCGCACGGTGCAAATATTTGATCTACATGTAGTTGTCCCGGCTCTGGAAGTTTGCGTGTGAGAAAATGTGTGTTTTGTTAACGCACGCCCCCACGACACAGGAGAAAACCATAGTGTGAGGTAACGCTTTTTTTTAACAGAAAACCGAATATTGTCAGACATTTCTTTGCAGATGTCGACATTATAAAATTGTCTAACAAAGATGTAATAAAGATCTGTCTACAAAAATAACTAAAATATAATGAAATAAATATATATATTATCTAGAAAATCAGAAGTAGTTATATAACTGCTTCGGTCAACGCGAACATCACTTTTAACTTAATATTTAATAATAAAGCCTTTATTTCCGAATTTTACAATCTTTCTTTCTACTAATTAAACATCATAGCACTAATCATAATAAGTCTCTAAGTTCGGTGTGCCTTACGGCATAGGCCTCCTCCAACATCTTCCACTGTTTTCTGTCTGTTGCAATTCTTAGCCAAAGGGGACCTAGAGTCAACTTTAGATCATCCTCCCATCTTCTCATTTTGCGACCTCGGCTCCTTGACCCGTCTCTAGGATACCAGACCGTTACCTGTTTGCTCCATTTTTCGTGTTTGCAACGGAGCATATGCCCGGTCCATCTCCATTTTAGTTGGTCGATATGTGTTAGGATGTCCGTTAATTTAGTTTTGCATCTGATATCTACATTCCTGACTCTATCTTTTAATTTTAGTCCCAGTATGCTCCTTTCCATGGCTCGTTGACATTTCGCAAGTTTCTCCCTTTGATTTTTTGTCAAAGCCCAGGTTTCACATCCGTATGTAATGCAAGGAAGAATGCATGTATCAAAAGTTTTTTTCTTGATCTTGATGCCAAGTTCTTTGCTTTTCATTATTTCTTTCAAAGCCCAAAATTTTTTCCACCCGGTAGCGATTCTTTTATCGATTTCTTTGGACATTTGGTCACTTGGAGATATGATCTGGCCCAGATATACATATTCCTCAACATATTCAAGTTTTTGTCCGTTGACACTTATGTCTACAGCTGTTGCATTTGTCATCATTTTTGTTTTGCTTGAGTTCATTTCTAAACCTAATTCTCGGCTTCTGTCTGCTAGCATTTGTATCATGGATTCCAGTAGTCTTGGGTTCTCCTCCAGTATGACCAGGTCATCAGCGAATCTGAGATGGTTTAGTCGCGATCCGTTAATGTTTAGCCCTAAATGCTTCCAATCCAATTTTCTAAACATTTGTTCTAGTACTGCTGAAAATAACTTTGGTGAGAGAGGGTCACCTTGCCTGACTCCCCTGTCGATCGGAAAAGTGTCCCCCAGAGATTCCAACTTGATGCTAGCTTTACTCTCGCTGTAGATATTTCTGATGACATTTACGTAAGCATACTGTACTCCCTGCTTCATGAGACTTTGCCATACAAACCTATGTTTAAGGCTGTCGAAGGCTTTTGAATAATCTATGAAGGCTAGATAGATAGGTTTGTTGTACTCGTTGTATTTTTGTAAAAGCTGTTTAATGGTATGTATATGGTCGATTGTGCTAAAGTTTTTCCTGAACCCTGCCTGTTCCACGGGTTGGTTTTCGTCAAGAGTGTTCGATATTCTGTTCAGTATCACTTTCGCAAAAACCTTATACACATTTGAGATGAGAGATATGGGTCTGTAATTTCCAATATCCTCCTTTGAACCTTTCTTATATAGAAGTATAATGTGTGATTCTGCCCATTGGCTTGGGATATTGCCAGTAAATAGTATCTCATTGAACATCTTTGTTAGTATCGGACTTAACTCGTTGACTGTTCCTCGCATCAGTTCATTTGGAATTCTATCAGGGCCAGGAGATTTTTCCATCTTTTGACTATTTATAGCTTTTACTACTTCTGATTTTAGTATTTCTGGTACTTCTGCGGTATTTTTTATTGCGTTTTCCAGTCTAGGTTCTCTATTGGGTGACTCTATATTAGGCTGAATAGAATATAACCGACGATAGTAGTCTGTTGCAATGTTTAGAATCGTACTGCGTGTTGAGGTTAGTCTATGTTTGTCTCTTAATTTTGGTATCCATTCTTTTCCCTTTTCTCGGAGTTCCTTGAGAGCTTTGCGTGTGCCTCCCGTTGTGATAATATGTTTTTCTAGGGTTTTGATTCTTCTATTTTTCCTATCTTTCCTCATGTTTAAACGAATGCATTTGCTTAAGTGCGAAATATCTTTAATGTTTTCTTCCTTCTTCTTTTTTGCTATTAAATTCCTTCTATCTTCAATTAATTTTAGAGTTTCTTGGCTTAGATGGGATCCTTTGTTCTTTTCTGTTCTTGTTTTTATCTGTTCTTGGAGCTTATTTTCTACTCTGGCATATTTTTCATTTAGTTTCTTGTTGGAAGTAACAATTTCCATCAGGTTCTCCGTAGAATCTTCTGGAACCTTCACATTGCTGAGCGTTTGTATGTGGTTAGCTTGAAATGCTTTCGGCCTAGGTTTCCTTGGAGTCTGCTCAGAAAGACAACATCGTACCATACGATGGTTAGTATTGAAGTTCAGGTATTGTATTACACTCGTGTCACTGAACAGTCTTGTTTTGTTACACAGGATGTAGTCTATCTCGTTTTTAACCTTTCCATCTGGAGATATCCAAGTCCATTTAGATTTTTGTTTTTTGCGGAATATGGAGTTTAGCAGCGTTAAGTTATGTTCGAGCAGGAATTCTACTAGTTTTTTACCATTATTGCTTCGTTTGCCTCTTCCAAATTTTCCTATTACATGTTCTTCTCCAGGTGTTTGAACACCTACTTGAGCATTAAAATCTCCCATGATTACTATATTATTGTCCGAGTATTTTTCAGTAACTTCACTAAGACCGTTGTAAAAATATTCTATATCTTGTGCAGCAGCTTGTTCCGTCGGTGAATATACTTGAATAATGGTCCACTGTTTTGTATGTTTCGGTATGTTCATGTGAACTATTGCTATTCGGTCCGATATGCCTTCAAACCCAATAATTAGTTTTTTTAGTTTTGACTTTATCATGAAGCCTACTCCTCTGTGTCCAGCCACTTCACCTTTGTAGAACATAACATAGTGGGTCCTTTCTTCTATTCCTTCACCCAGTCTCCGCATCTCGCTTATACCCAGGATGTCCCATTTAATATTTTCAACGGCCAACTCTAGCTCTTGTAAGCTTTCTGGTGTTCTCAGCGTTCGTGTGTTCAACGTACATAAATATAGATTATATTCAGTTCGATTCTGTTTTGTTTTATTTGTTGGAGGGTAGCGGTCTTCTTCCCCCACGGTGACCAGCCGGCTTGGGGTGTGTTTTTCCGTTGTTTGTTTTGATAAAGTTGTGGTTTGTGATTTGGTTTGATTTCGGTTGCCGGTGGTCATCACAGGTTTTTTGGGTTATCAGACAAAGATGATGTTCTGCCTCGTGCAGCATATTTTAGAATATTGGGTATAATTTCCTTTGAAGTTCCCTGGGTAGTTTGGGGTGTCTGAGTGTCTTTACTGTTAATTTTTTTCTGAGTTGATGAGTTGGGTGAGCCCGACTCCTCCCTTTTTCTTTTATCCCTGGATTTGTCTGTAGGCTGTTTCACTATTATTTTATCATATTTTAGATAGGCTACATTTCCCTTCTTCTTTTCTTCCATAACATGGGTTTGAAGCTGCTTCCTCTTTTCAAGAATTTCTTTAGGGAAATCTTCTTTGATGTATATTCCTGGCGGTAATTCTCTCTTGTTCTTTAGTATGATATGTTTTTTCCACATGGATGTAATTGACACAATAACAGGCCGATTTTTGTTGGTATCTTTCTTGCCAATTCTGTATATGTTACTGATTTCTTGGCTATCCAGATGTGTTCCTGTACCTATTACTGTTTCCTTAATGTAGTCCACCAGCTCTGCTTCTGATTTTTCTATTTCTTCTACTCCAAAAAACACTAGGTTGTATTTCCGTTTTTCCTTATCCATTACGCTGATTTTCTGTTCGAGTAAAGATACTTTCGCTTTAAGTTGAGTATTTTCTTCTGTTATTGTTTTGAGTCTTTCGTCTAACGCTTCCATAACGCATTTTGTCACTGATGCAGTGATTATTTTTGTTTGTTGTTTTAATTTTTCGTCTAGTTTTGACAACAATAACTCCATGCTCTTTTCCATTTTTCGTAAGTGGCAACTCTGTTTTGTCTATCGGCGTATAGTCTGTAGCTGTCAGTGCCAAATTAACGTTAAAGTGACAGTTGACACTTTGTTGGTTAGGTTGGTATCACTGCTGGCTGATTTGAATAGCACTTTTAGGTTATGTCTTTTTATGGAGAAAACTACAGTTTTTACGACAATATATATGTTTCTTACTGTGATCCTTTTCTAATCGTGTTTTCCGATGGCTTATCCAGCGGATCTTATGAAGCAAGACGTTCACAAAGCACTCTTTACACTGTTTACAATTAATATTTACGGAGCACGGTAACGTATGTATTCACTCTATGATCGCCGGAACCGGAACCCGTAATATTTATTTAAGTTTAATATCATTCATTTATTTTAGAATTTATTCTTAAAGAAATAGGCAATTCTCACAGTTGTTTTTCAGTCTGGTTTGTTATACAACAGGCACTGTTAATTTAAATTGAACCATATGCTTTTCAGATTGAGTTAAAAGTTGAGTGCAAGAAGCACTCAATCCATGTATAAGATAGATATGTAATTTTAACACATTGCTTTCTTAATTTAATTGTATAAGCGTCAACTAAAGTGCTATTTATAATTTTATACACTAACAGTTATTTAAAACGATACTAACTCTGTGATTAAACAGCTTATATACGATTTTTTAAGCTAGGTAAATATATAGCTTACTGATTTCTTACACTTACGGCGAATATTAGACATTGAAATAAAACTACTTTACTTTTTACCCGACTGCGTCAGGAGGAGGATCATGTTTTTACGGATTATATTCGTAGTATACCGATATAGTTTGAATCCCGAAGTTTCGGATCATTTACAGCATCCATGGTCACGGATCACATACTAATCAGAAACTGGTATTGGTACTTCTTGCTATGGTTATCTTATTTTAAGTAACCCTTACTTAGAACTTAGAACATGGAATTGTTAATCTTCTTTTTGTAGATTAATTTGAACATCTTACTTTACTTTGTGATAAGTTGAAAATCTGTCAAAGAAATTTGACAGATTGTGGTAGTTTGATGTGCTAGCCACCGTCCACTTAAGCGGAATGGAGCAGAGCAGAGAAAAGTAAACTAATAGAATAGGCTATAAATTTTATGCAGGAGAAGTATTAACATTGGTTTTCTTGAGTAGTATTAGTAATATTTATCCGAAATTTTGGTTCCTATTCATAAGTAAGCATGTTTTCGAATAAACCTGAAACCGCCATGACGTTAGTAATGTGACTTCATTATTGCATTAGTTAAAAAAACTGATTGTGACATATTTCCCGCAAAAACTTTAAGAATATTTTTATTATTATTATTATTTCATTTATTTCGACCAACTAAGGATCATATTCATAATTAACATAATTAAATTAATAACAGTGTAACAAAACAAAAACAATGCATTCAAATTGAATTTTCAAAAAAAAGAATTCACAATAAATATTATCAAATTAATAATTTAGAGATATTAAATTGAATTGTATTGATTTAAATTAATTTCCAAATAAAAATACACAATAAATAACATCAAATTAATAATTTATAAGTACATTCAACTAAAATAATATTCTAACAGAAGTCAGTACATGAACCATACTGCAATGATTCAAGTACTGACAGTCGAACCGTTCTGCGAATAAAATCGTTCACATAATGACAGTTAATTTTTTCACATTGGAATTCAAATTAGAAGCAAAAATGCTAGTGAATTGTTGTCCCCTAAATACCAATTTGAGTCACTTACCAATATATTTTTTTATAATATGTACCACTAAATATACCTTCCTACTCCACACTACCACATTTAAGTATTTGTGCATTTTCATTGAAAAATTGAAAATATTTCTCCACTCCGCGCCCATAAATATAAATAAACTGCCTATTGTTATATCTTCTGCAAATTCTTTATGAGAATTCATATTTTATATAAGTCTAGAATGCTTTGTATAAAAGCGACTGCAATATTTGAATGCAAGACTGAAGTGATTAACTATATGTGTACTGTTTATTGTAAAATAAAGAATTTTGTATGTTTATAGTGTTTCTTTTGATAAGATCTAAAATTGCAGCACTATTATAGTGATGTAATTGTATATACTGGATAGTGTGTGCATTGATAGAAATATAATACCTAGAATGATATGCATCATACATATTTTTGCAAAAGCTGTTTTTTTTTGTTTATTGCTGGTGTGGCTGTGGTCTGTCAAACATCAAATTTGTTTTTATTTTTACTGGCTGCGGCAAAAGTTTATCATGCACGTAGTAAAAACGTACGTGATCATTACTTATATAGAAGACAGCTTGCGATTAAAATATATTTGAATAAATAAAACACGGAAATTAACACGTAGTATAAAACAATTTATTCGTAACAAAATATGGTTAGGCGTTAAAAATAATTACCTATGTACAAATACGTATAACAATTAACTATTATCACAAATAGTTGCCGCCTCGGGTCCTAACTTCCACTAATTTGTACTTAAGTGATGTGAATGGAACCTTATTACCTATCAATATAAGGGGCTAGCCATCTTGTGGATCATATTTGACCCTAAGGGTCAAGGAACATAAAGGATAAGGGCCAAACTTCATCAGACCTTAATTAAAAATAAAATTATCAAAATTACATTACAAAATTGGTCCTAATTTTTAAATATTAATCTTTACAAAATGCTTAATTGGAGACCAACAATTTTTATAAAAAACCAAGCCTTTAAATATTTGATTTAAAAATACATCTCACTGGAATAAATAAATAGTTATTCTGATCTCCATTCTACGGTTACAATAACGATGCGCCCAATCTCAAGAGGATAGTAGGGATTCATCTGAGGAACTGAATCGTCACACGCAGCAAAACAATTAAGTATCAAGCCAACAAATAGCCAACGTTCGCTTCTTTCAAATGCCAATAACATTTTTTTTTCATAAACAGAATAGCGTCAGTCAATATAATATCGTTGCACTTTTGAAAAACTGACTCAGAGCCTTTCAAGTACGTTGAGTATTTTTTACGACTTATAATTATGACGACTTTGTTCATGCGTTTCACCACTCTATAGCTTTCACTCTTGTTAACTTTTGGCCCCATTCATGTATTACGTAATCCGATATAGGGGAAAAGGGGTGTTCTGGTAAATAGTTCTTATCTATGATATCGTATTAAAAATCTACCTTGGCAATGGTCATGACTTTAAACAGACATGACAAAATTCGTTTTACGTAATATATGGATAGTGCTTTTTTTCGTATCTTATTTTTTTGGCTTTCCCTCCCTAGTAATCCACTTGTGAGAGGGGTATGCCCCAGTAGAACAACACTTTAAATATCTAATGATTATCGTATAAACATTAACATACACTATTCATTCGATTTAATTTATCGTTTTATGCCTTCTCGGGCTTGGAGGTCCTGTGAAAAAAAAAAACAATTTTTAGTCAATGTAGGAATTTCTGAAAAGCCGCGACTCTTAAAACCTACTTGGTCACATTGCTATGTTAGTACGCGAAAAAGACATTTTAAATAATTATTAGGTATTTATGTAAATATGGATGAAAAAAAAATATGCTAGACATTTTTGAGTTGACTTCTAATTTTAAGAACATATTTAATGTACAGGAGAGATCTGGAAACTCGGTTTGTGTCACCCTGTTGTGTGGTACCTGTTATCGTTAATCTTTTTGTTGGTCCACAGCTGGTCTATTGCTATTGCGGTTAGTATATTCCAATACCACCGAGAATATCACTCAACCACTGGCATGCAGATTATATTATGATATTTAATTTGACTATAAAAGCGACTGATAGGTAATTATATATATAAAGGTACCTCCCATCTATCCTCCTACTAATTCGAAGTATAGAATGATACTAACCTTCCAGCCAAGATGTCTTGGATCTCCTGGAAGCTCTTGCCCTTAGTCTCTGGTACGAGGAACAGAGTGAAGAAGAACGCGGCCACGCAGCACGCGCCGAAAATGAAGAAAGTCACGCCCATACCCGTCGCTGCGGCAACAGCGCTGAAGTACCTGTGGGAACGGAATTAATAATGTAACATACCATCATGTGAGCCTAACAGGGCATAGATCCAAACTGAGCTGCTACTGACAATTTCCTAATAAAAAGAAAATACCAGAAAATCGAAACCTTCCCGATCAATACTCGGACTTACTCTATATGTACTTTGCAATTTTTCCTTTTCTGAACTCATTACAGTTTTTTCGACTGGTTTAGACTGTTAGAAAAGTTGTAATGCAGAACTTCCATATAAAAATATTACCTGGTGATCAAGAAAGACAGGACCCAGCAGAAGGCGGTGGCAATAGGCGAGGCGATGGCTTTCACTTCTATGGGGAACAGCTCCGACATGACTGCCCAGGGCAGAGGGCCCAGACCCCAGCAGTAGGTGATGATGAACAGCACCAGCGACAGAATGGGCAGGAACCTGATGCTCTCAACCACTGGGCTGTGGTTGGAATCCAGGATGAAGTACATACCCAAAAGACCCTGGAAAAACAAATTGAATGAAATAGATACAGACTTGACTAATTGGTTATATTTGTTCTGCAAAAATTTTCGGACCCAGAGTGAGAAGGAAAAATATAATTATAAAAAATATATATTCTGAGTTAGAGAGCGAGAAGACAAAATTAAAATTAAAAGTTTGCTATTAAATTGGACTATATGGAAATTAATTAACAAGTTGCATTACATGTCGAAAGTATTCAACAAAGTGTACTTACAAGACCGATAGCAGTTCCGCAAGACGAGATGAGAAGTAGGATCCTGCGACCCAGTCTGTCCACCACAAATGGAGTGATACACGATGCGATCACCTGTAAGAAGATATACATCATCATCGACTGTCATTACTATATTGTAAAATGCCTTATGGGTTTGGTGATCAGAGCTACAGCTGAGCCTGAGTCTTGATTCAAGAGTTCAAGGTGTTTTCAGTAGGTGGGGAGCAGTTAATGCCTATAGGCTCGCCATTTATTACATACTTATGACCTAAAAATAAACTGGTGGATTGTAGATGCATGTTCATTACTACTTTGTCTAACTCTTTGGAGCCACAAACATGATGATACGGAGGGAGAGCTGAATTGATGTAAAAACAATCAACAGTATTTATGAGGATAGGGTCCTAACATTACTGATAGTCACCTACAGTTCACTAGGCAATTGAAGTTCTTCACTGTAAAAAAATACCTGAACAACACCAATGATGATGGTAGCAATGCCGGCGTCGAGTCCGGAGCCAGCAGCGTTGAAGATGTCTGTCATGTAGAAGAGTACGGCGTTAATGCCGCAGAACTGCTGGAAGAATACCAGCGCACAGGAAATGTAGAACGCCTTGAAGTTGCTGCCTCGGAAGACATCAGCTACCTGAAATGGAGAAAAGTCGTTTAGTATGCAACATTGATTAATGGACATTGGGTTGTCTTTCCAATATAACTCTCGCACTTAGCTCACTGGTTGAGACGGTAACTAGGCGAGCCTGATGTTGGAAGATAGTGGCAGACATCAAATGCTGTTTAAAAATACCTCTGGCACTAAAGATTATTCAAATGAATTCGATTTATATGCAGATTGGATTATTTATTGATATCGGGTAGATGACTAATTATACAGCTTTGGTGCCCTAAGGCAGATCGCCAGAAACGCGTCAGACTATAATGGCATCATCCCGGCGAGATCCACGTACCATGGATTCTTGGAAATTGGCGTTACGGAACGGTATAACGAGACTAGTCGAAGACCCTTTGGTCAGGATTGAGATAAAAATAAACTATGTACCGTAGCAGTCTTTTCCATAGAAGCATTGACGTCAGCAGCCATAATGTCGAGCTCAGCCTGGACGCCCGCGTGTGAGCGACCTCGAATCTTCGCCAGGCAATCTGCAGCGGCTTCCCTGTCACCTGTAATATTATTATGTAACTATGATAAAATTGAGTTGATAAATGAGCCACATAAGTCTCAATTAAAAAAAAGATTTTTTACTTTAAAAGAGACCCTGATTAACTTGGTTTGTTTCGGTGTTTTGTTCTTAGGGATCGTCAGTAAGGAAATGAAAACTAGTAGAATGATATTCTGCTAAGTCCAATAAAGCAAAATTCGGAATTAGCTATTTCCAAACTGAGTTCGGTAGACACGTAGACTCCGTATAATATCCATAAAACGTATTTGCAAAGCGTAAATGTATGCCGAGGACGTCACATCCGTATCCTGTTGAATAGTACCTATTAAGTATAAAACTTAAAGGTAGTCTACAGGAATAAATGTATATTTGTAACGTCACTCACCTTTGCCCAGATGGTAGAAGGGTGTTTCGGGCATGAAGAAGAAGCCCACCACGAAAGCGGCGGTGAAGATGACACCGACGTAGGCAATGATGGTGTAGGACACGAACGGACCGATACCGTACACCAGCAGGTAACCCAGCGTGATGAACGCCTGGAGAAACGATCCCAGCGCGCCACGAGAGTCGTCCTGCAAAGAAGAAAGAAGAATAAGTTCCTGTTTCACTAACTCCAGTCAAATAGTCATAATCTACCAGGAACCCAATTTGTAGTCATTTATTTATTTGTCAAATATATTAATCGGATTTTTGTAGGGAGTGTAACATAGGAGAAGTAACATAGAAAGAAAACTCGTCGCAGCCCGCTCAATTGTGTAAATCTTGGTGAATACATCATAAAATGCTTTTTTTGCATGATAGTGAGCACTCCATTTGCCTAACCGGACAAGATGGGCGAAGTTTTTAAAGTACCTCTACCTCCGGCCCCTAATAAAGCACGGACCTTGGCTAAAGAAGACGCTAGGGGAACAGATAATACTGGATCTAACCTGGCATTATTTAGAGCTGAATTGGTAACTGGCCCGGCAAGGCTCGCTAATTTGCACAGATCCACTGATAAAATATGCCTTAAAATCTTACCGTAGCAATTTCAGCACAGTACATCGGAGAGATTGTAAACAACATTCCAACGGCTAAACCCCAGAAGATTCTGCCAGCGTAGATCATGCCCACGTTCGTGGCTGCTGCGATCAGGATCCAACCAATGAACAGCGGGATCGAAGTCGTGATGAGACCCCATTTGCGACCGATCTTGGATGCGACGAAACCACCAATGAAAGGACCTGAAACAAGTCACGACCTGGTGAGTTCAGAGAAATCTTGCTATACATACATGTGTTAAAATTACACGTTTGTTTGGTTTGAAGGTAAGAAAAGGAAATTTTAAGTATACCAATAAAATTGGATGGCTAGTAATTATCTATTTATACATAACATACCATCACACCTGTCGTCTCCGAAGGGTTAGATGGAGGTGTACTAATGTACTCCCACATTTCGCCGGTATGTCCCGTATAATAGGGTGCGAGCTTATTACCATTTAACTAGACGTGAATTCAAACTCCCGAGCCACTATCTACGTTATTTACGTGTTTAGTTTCCAAACACTCATAGTTACCAAAGATAGCACCGACGGTGAGCAGGGAGCCGATCCATGCCACCTCATCTGTGGTGACGACGGTGTCCAGAGGACTCGTGGTGACATTCGCTAACTTGACGTTCACGGGAGACGTCCAGCCCATGGAGTATCCAGTGGACGCGATCGCGATGTTCGCTGCAAAAGAAAGGTTTAATTTATTAGCATAATTTAATCTATTACATTGCTAAGGGTGACTGTAGCCCTTAATAATCCCTAATATATCTAGGGGCTTCGCAACAGTAGCTGATGCTATCAATCAGCCTTCTGCAGATTGACTGGTTGTAGTATAATTACGATCCCTCGCACGAATCAAATTGAGACAGTTGTTCCGGGAATGGGTGTATGTGCTTGTAAAAATGTTTGTTAGTAATTAAACCTATGACACAGGAGCAAGTCGTAGTGTGCGACAAAAGTTTAATTTTATTTACTTATCTACACGATGCTCCTAGCTTTATATGAAAATCTGTTAATTGGTTATCGTCAAAAACTTCATATTTATTTTGAAGCTATGCAAACCGCGGGAAACTGATCCATGGCATCATCCGTTACAGAGTTTTCTTAGCTCTTCGTAAATTAGCATCATAACGAGTATAGTATTGCGAAACATCTTGGTGACAATAATATCAGGCTTTCTAAGACCAGATAAAGTAAATATCTATGTGTATATCATCATAATATCTACAAATTAATTAAATCTACTAGTTAAACATATAGGTAATATGCTACTGCAGAGAATCCACGTCAAAACCTCCACGTCGATATTTACCTGATTTTGTAAACATTATAAACGTTATCATGTATATTACTTAACTTTTATCTCCATATCAAAATACTAGAATGAATTCTTAATTATATTTGTTATGTTACAACAATTAACGAACTACTAAAGTAAATCTGTAGTTAAATAATGCGTTGCTAAAGATTGTCTTCATCACTTACTTAGTTGATACTTACTTATATTTGTTTTCAGATAAATGCGCTTTATTTTTGCTCTTAAAATAATTCAAGGGCGGAATAATTAGTTTTTCCGGGGTACAGAAGAAACTTCCAATGTTCCGACACATTGAAGCAACATGTTTTCTTTAAAAAAAGTGAAGAATGAGTTTCAGTCAGATGCATAACTGATTTTACACATTTACTCGCATTGAAATAAAACTATTTTTTACGGATTTTATTGAGGTATATTGATATTATTTAATCCCGAAGTTTCGGATTATTTTCAGATCCTTATGTAACGAGTATTCAAAATAAAGATATTTGGCTGCAAAGGGTAATGCAAATTGCTAGGCAATTGTTATTGTGATCCTAAAGTGGCAAGACCTGCTTACCGTCAGATGGACTAAAGGTAATATTATAAAAAAAAACTTTTTAACAGATGGAAAGTTTAACTAACCTTGGAACTACCCTCGATGGAAAGTTTACGTCCAGGCACTAAACTTAGCACGAATGGAAAGGGCTTGGCTTCGTAAACTCCTAACTTTACGAGCATATTTGTAAACATGATCGCTGACCTACAGTGTAATCACAATACGAAGTCTTATGTATTTTTTACATAGGTATTTTACGGAGTTTTATGTATTTTTGACGTAGGTATTAAGTCATTTAGTATTAATATCATAGTGTCGAAAATTGTTTATTTATTACGAAATTACAGTATTACTTTCTAATAACTAGCGATGGGAGAACTTATTCGTGATAAAAATGTTTTCAGGTTCTCTTACTGTATTTGACATGTTTGTCCATGTGATAAACACGATCGTAACTTTGAAAAGTCAGTGGTGTGTGCTTTCAGATCACGCCACTAGGCAATCACAGCTGTTTGCCTCTTAATTTACATGGTGAGTTCATATTCAGTCAGTTCTTTCTTTATACTATACTTTCTGGGTACCTATTTTGTTGTGTTTGAGGGAATCCACAATTGCCCTTTTTATTATTAGTTATCGTAGAATATAAAGTATATTTTTATGTAAGATTTGACATTAGATAGCTATATTATCGCATTGGGTTTAACTGTGCGTATAATAAATAAATCTATATACTACCATGATGAATAGATGTATGATAAATACCCACTTAAATATAGTGTATTAATCATAAAGTTTTACAATTGTTATTACAGCCCTTGTGTGTGTTCATTGTCGATTTATCTTTTGCGGTCAGATGATAGTACTAGTATAGCTATTATTTTATTATCTGTGGTCCGCTATCCTGTAATGAATAAACCTTATTTGTTTTAGACTATTCTTCAATCTGTATTGTGGGCACGTACGCATTGATATTGAATGGTTTCATTGTTATCATAAACAATTCATTTTATTTCACGACCCGATTGCGCAATGGCGTTAAAGGCTGCCTCCTGAGGTAACTCCTATTCAGCGGGTTCAAGTTCTGGTAGGGGCAAATGTTTGTGTGATGAGTGTGGACATTTGATCTGAGTCATGGATATTACTTTTTAATAAATATGTATTAACAAAAAATAACTATGTAAGTAGTTTATCAACCATCTTGTATCCGTAACACAAGTCTCGTTGCTTAGCTCGGAATTGCATGACGCTTTGTCGTATTGTCCGCATATATTTAGCGCAGCGGCGGTAGTTAACGCTGCCTTCTGTGTTACGGGTCCTGGGTTCGAATCCCGATAAGGACAAATGTTTGTGTGATGAGCACGAACATTTGTATCCGGGTCATGGATGTTTCTATGTATAATATGTATTTATTGACAAAATAAAGAGTATATATGTAATATATCAACCTACTAGTATCCGTAACACAAGCCTCGTTGCTTATCACGGAACTAGATGGCGCTGTGTCATAATCTCCAGATATATTTATATTTATTTATTTATTAAATAACGCACAGTGATTTGTATATTTACTGAGATAGTTTTCTCTAATTGCACATAGGTAATTATGCCCTAGAGTGCCTACCGTGGGTACATTACATACACATAATTTTAACTATTCCTAGCACCTAGACAAACATTTAAGTCTTAAAATATTTGTATCAAGTGGGAATTGAAACCTCAACCTTTGGTACAACAGCCGAGTCATAGTCGAGTCATAGTAACCAAATGTAACCTTGTCTATAAATAGAATAATTTTCTCACAATACTAGACCGATTCATAATCCTTTAGGCATTATTAGTTGAGTAAAAAAATACTCGTGTTATAAGTATTTTATAAACATGCTCATCAAACACATAACAATGGATTTATTATTAAATAATTTACGAGTTATGTTTTGTAATCTTCTCACGGTCCGCTTGAATAAAAAAAACAACTATTATCTATTACAAATGTGTCTATTTAGACAATATTCTTTGTCAAGGTAACATCGTGTAATGGTAACACCCGACCAATCTGTCGTTTTAGGTATAGTTCGGCTGCATTCGGTTTCAAAGGAGGGAGCAAGTAATTAATGTTTCATTGCTTTTACAATGAGTTCATGGACGTCTTCATCATCCTCAACCTATCAACCCTTTTATCAACCTCTGGTGTTGTAAACGTCTATAGGCTTACGGTAACCGTTTCCATCAGGCGGGCCGTAAGGGTATTTGTCACCGTTATGGAATAAAAAAAAATTCAACATAGAGTTCGGCCAGAAATATAAGGAAAATGTGCACGACTTATTTTCAAATACTAATCTGATTTACATAGGATTGGAATATTTTATAAATATATTGTAGCTTTATAATGTTTTTTTAAAGTTGAATCATTATGTACCCTTCTTTGATCCGTGAGTTTGCAAGTATTCTCGCGAACTCGCAGACTGTACAAATAATTTATGAATAGGTGGCACACGGCAGTAAACGGCACAATCATTATCCAATAGAGTATACACCTCCTCTCATCCGCCAGCCCCATTCAATCTGTGATACATTTAGACAAGACTGACTGACTAAGTGCTAGCTCAATGTGTAATATGAATCTTTGATTTTAATCGACTTAAGATTGAATTCTGGAAATTTCACGAAATAATATTATCATATCACACTATGTGTATCCGTGGATCCGGTGGATCCGAACATAGAATGCTCCAATCGAATAATATATCGAAACGAATAATTAATAATCGCGATATTTAGAGGAGGAAAAAGATAATTTGACGATCAGATTACCGCAGCATTATTAAAGATTGCCTGTGGTAAGGGTAAGGTGGTAGGTTCAAAACTGGTAGGGGCAAATGTTTTTGTGATGAGCATGGTCATTTGTACCGGAGTCATGAATGTTTCTATGCATAATAAGTATCTATGTATTAACAAAAATAATCTAGTATCGTTGCTTAGCTCGGAACTAGATGGCGCGGTGTCATTTGATTAAGAAGATTGATTAAGTAGTTAGACAAATCTTACGTCGTCTAATATAACAGTGCGAAGTACATTTAGATTTTATTGTACACTTATGAATGACGGATGACAATAGCGCAATTAGGGCGGTTATTGTTTATACATACACATATATATATACGTATGTTATAGCCAACTTCCGTAATTATTTATCTGCGTAGCCATCGACTACGTAACAATAATGTGGTTCTCCTATCTTAGATATCTTAAACAGTATGTGAATTTGTTTAGTGTTTGGTAAAACCAATAACAGGTCAATTGAGATACTATACAATTTTAAGTTTAATGTTTAATCATCATCAACCCTTTTACTTGTCCACTGCTGGGCACGGGTCTCCTCTAATTTGAGAGGGGTTATTATTCCATTGTGCTAATATCATAGACAAAAAACTTTTTCTTTTTATTTGCTATATATAAACTAAGGAATTCTTTTTATTCCTAGTTATAGATTTATAACCTTCATTCAAAAAAACTTTACAGTAGGTACATATGGATTTTATCTATGTTTGTAAACATACATTTAAAATACGAGGACTGTGAAAATTGCTGTACCTACAATCTAAATACCTGGAGGTAGTTACAGACAACTGTTCTGACAATCATTGTAATGACTAATTTCCCTGTTTGACTGTAAACACTTCCACAAAGATTTGCTTGATGCAAAACATAATTATTTTACTATCGAGATGAAACCTTTTTGCAATTATTTAGAATTTATTTAGACTACATCATATCAGTCAATTCTAAAAAGGTTAGTGATGCGCGCCTTAGGATCAAACAGGAAGATATATTTTTTTATAAACGTCCTAGTGTTGGGCATCCTACACTAGGACTTTTCTCCTGGATCGTGCGAGCGTTTACAAACACGAATGTTCACACACACAAATCCGGAACAACTACCTACTACTACGATTGTACAAAAATTTGCTTCGCACGGAGATCCGAAATCCGTTCGCTCAGCCACTGCGCGTCGAACGCAATCGAGTCGGGATATTCACAGTCCGCTAGTCACACACACCACTAGGCTATCACAGTTTCATTATCCTCTAAAAGTAGTTTAATACCACTTTTATCACCTACTTCCCTATAGTTATTGACGTAGTTCTGGTCAGTTTCAATCAACACATAGTAAGTAGTTATTACTTTACCGTGTTTGTGTGTACAGAAGAGCACATGTAATTTGGACAAACATATCTGTTGAAACATTCGTAAAAAGTAGTTTATATAACTACTTTTTACGAATGTTTCAAAGGATCGGAATCCGATGGCGGGATGAAAAGATCAATGTACCGCGATAAAATCCGTAAAAAAGTAGTTTCATTTCAATATTCCCGTAACTTTAAGAAAACGTAATTGAATAGCTTAATCATTTTTATAACTGTTGGATATAAAATCCCAAAAAAATATGTTGTCAATATTACTAATTACGATATTATTAATTACAAGGTCGGGCTAAATGTTTGTTGAGAGAACATTCTCAGTCAGTCACAATCACAACCTCAATGCCCACCTACCACTGGGACAGTAGGTAAATGGGTTGATGACAACTTTAGATAGTCCATCAAAGATAAATAAATAAAAAAACTACGTGTATACACCAGCACATCTCTGCCGAAGACTCTAAGGAATTATAGGCGTAATAGTTAACATAACAATAGAGGTATTTATTCTCACTTTTCTGTCCAAGATGACCCATCATTTAACGAGACTCCTTAGAGCTGTAGTAGCCTTATACCTAGATGACTTTACTAAATTACTCATTGTTTGCATCAGTTTTTCTAGTTCGATGTTCCAGTTTTAATTATTCTATTGACATAATTTAACATTGATAACATAGTATTTGTTACAACATTTTATGTACATACATATATTTTAGGTCGAATTAATTTGAATACAATTTACATTTTTCTCTTTAACTATAAGAAATTAAAAACGTTTAGTGTGATTTGACGCGCTTTGGTATGTTATATTGAGATGAATTTTAATAACATTAGTTATATTTTGTTAGTAGAGACCTGTGATGTCATAGCTTAGAGGTATGACCAGTGGACTGTGTATGGTATCAAAATTCTGGAGTTCAATCCCAAAGATACCGACTTTTTGAACTTACGTGTGTATTTATCAATTGGTGAAGGAAAACATAATGATGAAACCTGTATGTTTGAGAGATTTTCTTGACAGCGTGTGAAGTCTGCCAACCTTACATTTACCTTTTTTGACAGATGTCAAATACAGTACGGGGTATGAACTTACAAAAACATCTCTCCTGACTGATATAAATATCGCTATTTATATCACTTTTCGCGTTAGCAAACAGACCGCTATTCCGCCCTTATTTCTTAACTTCGAGTTTGTATATCACTGTCATGTACATTACAATCTTATGGTGTACAAAAAAAGCATATTCTATCTAAGTCTATAGAGCTGAAATTCGTTAAGAAAGTTTAATTGTTACTTTGAAGATTTAGGCACGGGTTAATGATTTATAATGTTATAATATATAGGTAAAAGTTACGTGAATGTAAACTAATAAGTACTATCTCAGTCTCAGGGTCGTAGTACGTGTGTTTATATGGTTATGCGCTAAATAACTCTATATTTATTCAATTTATTAATAATAAACCACATTTATTGAAACATTTGTTTAAATAAATGTGATGACTGATTTATTTTACATTGACGCCAATATCAGACACTGGTATAAAACCACACTTTTTAATAAAATAATATCGATGTTCGGCATATTGATATTTTTTTTTTTTTTAAAGTTTCCGACGAATTGAGAGCCTCCTTTTTGAAGTCGGTTAAAAGTGTTGTTATAATAACAACATTTAAACTTGTTTTATTTAAATCTACAGGATGACTATGTTTTTGTGTCTTCAGATAAAATGCGGATAAAAGTATGGGCATTGCAAATATATGAAAATATGGAATGTAGTAATAAATTCAAAAGTATAACTGCTTTCGTAATATTATAAAACCCGATTACGAGTCGTCAGCAGCATATTTACTCGAACACGTGAAGTGTAACAAACATACTGATAAAATATTACTTTTATTACTTTATATGACACGCAGATAAAGATTAGGCAGCCATAAAAACATTTTAGAATATGTTAAAAAAATTGTGACATTTGTGTAAATATATTACTTAGCTAAGCAAATATTGAAATAATAAAATATTCTGGACAACTGTGGCAGTTTAGCAGTATGCCTTGGTCTAAGTTTTGGCGGAATTACCAGTGTTGTCAGTAAAAATATTCTTTTTGATGGCTCGATTGGCGCAATAGCTGAGTGATCGACATTGATCGTCATTTGCGAGCTCGATATCCGTACGGAGTAAATGTTTGTACGATCTACGGGTAGTTGTACCGGGTCGGGAGTTTGTGTATGTGATTAAATTGAGTTTGTGAACCTTGCACCGTTTGCAACCACGACACAGAAGAAAATCATAGTATGGGGCTAGGATGACAATAAAAAAACGAAGCAAAATTTATTATTATTATTTTCTGCAGAACTTCTTCTGCGTAGAATTAATAATTTTATGTTCTATTTATTA
This sequence comes from Craniophora ligustri, assembly GCA_905163465.1. Taxonomy (NCBI): domain Eukaryota; kingdom Metazoa; phylum Arthropoda; class Insecta; order Lepidoptera; family Noctuidae; genus Craniophora; species Craniophora ligustri. The sequence goes on along the minus strand of LR990978.1, from coordinate 8,994,780 downwards.
TTTCTTATTTATTTATTACCCGCCTTTTCAGCTTTTAAGGAATGATTACCGTGATAAAATCTTAAATCTCGTTATCTTAAATCCTTTCCTAGGACTTAAACTATGTTCATACCAAATTTTATAAAAACAGTTCAGCCGTTAAAGCGTGAAGAGGTAACAGGGATACAGACAAATACACCTACCTACTTTCGCATTTATAATATTCAGATATAACTTGTAGCTTATGTTTTCCTCATACATTTTCCTACTTTAAGTAGGTAACCTATTTATTATATTATTAGATCATAATTGTGACCACAACACAATATAACAACTTGTAATAATAGGTTTTTTGACCATAATATAAGGTTTATTTCTTTGATAAAATACCATTTTTTTAAATTGTAAATGTATCGTTAAATTCCAAATAATTATACAAGTTATTTTGTGGCTAAAGCAACGGTTGCCATTCAAAAACAAAAAAATTACAAAATAAAAAAATTCAACCTATAAAAAAGTCTGTCAAAATTATTGATTTTCTGTTTTGACGTTTATATTTTTTTTTTCGATCCCGTCTTTAGTAATAAAATTATTATTCCAAGTAGCACATAATATTATGACTATTTTATTATTGAAAATAACTGTTTGGATAACCTTTTTTATTACGGAGTATCTGAATACGATAATCTTTGGTGCCCCTTTGTTATCAATACTTTACTGGAGGTCAAAATTATATAATAATATAATTAGTAAGGAATCTTACTACACTTATGACGTAAAAATTTTATGTTTGTTTTCCTGATACAATATATTTTTAATAAATATTATATGTAATTATTTTAATAATCAATAGATTATAAAAATTTAAGATTTTCTTAATTATGTTGACTATTGATTTAAAGAATACTGCTAGATAAATGTTTAATCTTAAAAAATAAATGGAGATACACAGATCTATTGATATTTAATTTAAGACCATTACAATTATGACAGTATTTAACTTCATAGAAGATTAAAAGTTAATTAAAACTTTTTGTGACAGGTAAATCTAATTACATTCGAGCGCACAGCTTCGTCAGATGGATCTGCCAGTAGACAGTTTTTAGAAGCTATCGGATCATTAACAAGAATACGGATTACAATTCCATTGCCCTTTAAAAATCTGAGAGGACTTTTTTTCCTGTTTTAGATTTTGAAAATAAATGGATAGGTACTATTTATTTATTAGTAATTTGGTTATATTTTCGTTGCACAGATTTGCTATGTCTACTGATTTATTATGTGTGATAATAGTTGTATGTTTGTGAATAAATAAATAAATAAATTATTTATAGATCTCGAAAATAATTTTACTTCAAGGTATGTTATTTAAAAAAATAATACATATTATCACATAATATTTGTCAACAACATATAGGTACCTACCTAATTAATAAAAAATATAATTTTATGCTATCGAGATCGTTGTAAAATGTTGTGTCATCTTTTAAAACGTAGAAGAAAAATAATTATTTCAGCAGCGTAAACCTAATTATGTATGTAGGTATGATTTTAACAACGGGTAGAGACTGGTTCTCTAACGTCAGCCTTGTAAAACACTGACAGTAAAATCTGTTAGAAAATATCTATCTGACGCTGAAAATTCCGAGGACCCAATTAGTCCAACGGTAGTTAACACTGCCTGCTTTGCTATGGGTCCCGGGAATCCTGGTAGGGACAAATGTTTGTGTGATGAGCATCAACATTTGTATCCGAGTCATGGATGTATCTATGTGTAATCCAGGAATATTTATTTACTATTCCTGTAATGTTACCTAGTAATATAACAAACCGTGTCTTTAAATTGAGATATTAAGAAGAAAATCGAATATCAAACAGCAAACGTAACTTTTGAATTGTTAAAACTAGTTGCACGGTTCCAAGAAGTAGGTCTTCTCCTTCTAAGAAGAAGGTATATAGTCTGACCTTACAAACGAAATGATCTTTTCAGGTAGGTACAGATTTATCCCTGATATTAATTATAGTTAATTTGGAATCGACACAACAATTACTAAATCGATTTAAAATAAATGAACCTATGTGGTCCCCCCCCCCTTCACAACTTTATAATATTTATTTGCCACACCAGAACACAATTCTGGATTATCTTTATTATTGAAATTAGTTATCGGCGACTAAGATATGATAATTTTGTTTGAATAAATAATGCGATTATAATTCAATTCGATTACATTGATACCTATGAGTATATTGTGAATCGAATATTGAAACAATTAGGTATTTTAATATATGAATTTCCGCTGACAAAATGCGTCATAGACATATCAATATATTTTTTAGATTAACACCGAAAAAATGTTAATTTAAATGTAATAATACAGCTCTTTTATATATTGAAAATGAGAAAATAAATTATCATTTTTTAAGTGAATGAAAAAATGTAGCTAATTCTAAAGTAAATAGATTAAGTACTTTACACTCCTACATAATATTTCAATCTTAAGAAGACACGTTAAAAAAAACAATTGTGTGTATTTTTTTTCATAATTTGATAAATTTATCAAACATCAAACAGTTTCAACCTCTTTAACTTCATCTCTTCTTTATTTAATTCCATCTGAATAGCTGATATGCTATACAACAAAGTTAGATAGTAAAACTGTTTTTATTGCTCGGGACATGTCTGTTTATAATAATAACACTAGCAGTGCCGGTAACTTGTCGGCGTAAAGCCTAAAATTAAATCTACCTTATCTCACCAAAGTTAGATCAAACTGTATTGTCAATTAATTCAGAAGTTCGTTGCGGATAAATTTTCAGAAATATAAAGAAAATATTCATATATAGTTTTCAGTTGTTTTAATGTTGTTATGGCTACATAGTATCTTCGCTTTATTAGCTAGGCAATAAACTATTGTGTTTGAATATATGGTTAAAACAAACAATAAAAACAATGCGAAGTTATGATAGATTGCTCTTGACGCTATCGGAAGTCAAATAGTCGCTCATATTATTTATTTAAATTACATAGTTTACATAGAAACTATTACATTAACTAATTTTGTATTTACAATGGCGTATCACGTGTTTGATTTGAAAGAATTAGGCATATTTTGTTGAACTCCACGTATTATGTAGGTACCTATGTAGCCGTGAAAAGTTTAAAAGATAAACATAAACACAGTAAAGTTCTGCTTGATATAATTCACAGGTAATAAAAAAACTATACTTCTTGAAGGTCTTTTTTACAAACACTGAATTTGGAGAGAAACATGTAGAGTTTGGATCCGCACTCTTATTTAATCCGATCTGATCTTTTTTGTAAATATTAGTAAATCAGATTAGAACAACTGGAAATTAAATAGACATTAAATTCGGAGAAAGAGAAAGAGTAATAATTAGAAAGAAACAGGTGTTTAAAATCAGCTCTCTGTTTTCATCCGATCTGTTTTTTTTGTTGTAAATATTAAAGTAAATCACGGTATGGTAACTAAGACAACTAAGTACATAATTATGTATATAAATATTTAACAGATTTATCCAAAATTTATTTTATAGGTAATAATTTAGGTTATGTTGCAAAAATAAAGCCAAAAATGCCGCCATTAAAACGAGAAAACCGCGGAAAATCGACCAATCCATAAGTTATGACATTATTTTTTATACGGCGGACACACACTGACATTCATTGTGTTGTTACTCCATTGACCCGGCGTTTACATTTCATACATATTTTATTTATAAAACAATGTCAGTCATCATGCATTTTCTTTACCTTATCACTACTATTTACCTATTCAATATGAGCGTAAAACAATATTCGTATAATCCGACCAAATTTAATAGATTTAACGTGTTCTAGAAATATTATAAGTTGCGCAGCCTCTTAGAAATGGTTGTGTTAATCTCTAGCGGGATTTTTATAGTTACTTAAATCTCAAATCGTGATTTGTTATGCGGTAAAAGTATTTAAGATGCCTAATTTCGTATTGTTCTTAAATCTGTAGCATTTGACAAATAATTGGGTATATAATGGAGATTCTGTTTTATTAATACAAGTTTTTTTCCGCAATGTAATTACAAGTTGCACGTTGAAAACAAGAAATCTTGTAAACACATTATGTCATTATATAGTGATTATTTACTATTCATTTAAGTCGTAATGTCGTCCATTTCGCTGTACTTTAACCACCTCATCGTATGAACAATAGCTAATCATTTAGTAATATCACTTCACATGTTGCTTCAAAGATTATCACTTATTTTATTTTATTTAAATTATCACTATTTTATTCACACATAAATTAATATTTTTTTTAAACAAACACACTCGATCAGCGAACAGAAACACAATTCGAAATTCAAAAATAGCGCGCGTAAAATTTTTAGTTTAACTTTTTTTTGTTTTTGCAATAACGAAAACTTATACAGCCACTGTTTTCAAACTTAACTGAAAAAAAAATATCAGACGTACCGATTCCGGCGATGACATATTGCCGCCACAGTTGTCCTGCCTCCATTCTGTACGGTTGCTGGTTGACTGTCGCAACGGTCTGGCCAACCGGGTCATAAGCGTAATTTCTATCTGCCATACGTCACGCGACGTCACCCGGCGTGTGCTACGTTGCTACGTTTACGTTGAGCAGGAGCCGAGGGTGGATGTCTCGCAAACACCCGGTGCTTTGTCGCCAAAACTGTGGACAAAGAAAATGGTCATCATTATACCTTTTACTAGAAAAAAAGGAAAATCCCAACCATTAATAAAGTGTTATAGGAAGATTTCACTAGGAAATTTATTAGAGGAGCTCTAACTTTGGATTAGCTTCTCTTAAAAACCAGAGGAGACCCGTGCTATACAGTGGGACCGTAGATAGTTTTATGGTTAAAGGTGTAGTTTAAAAAAAAATTAGTGCGTAGCCGCGGCGTAGCCCCTACGCATCCTCTGACTACGTCTAAATACTGCGTTAACGTTGCGTAGACGTCTCTATCTAACATGAAAGAACCCTTAGTCTGGGGGAACTTCAGATGTTTTTCGTACGAACAAATAGAGTTACGACTATTTCGCACCTAGTGTGCTAGGGTACATATTGCTAAGATCGTGCGTGTTCGTACGAAAACGCAAACAAATTGCGGGCGGCCTAAGCTACCCTGGATCAATTCCTTGCTGCTGTGGTAGCCTAGTGGTGTGACCAATGAACTGAGCCACTGACTTTTAGGGAGTTATGTGCGGATTTATCACATAATATGCTCAAACGGTGAAGGAAAACATCGCGAGCTGCATGCTTGAGAGATTTTCTCGATGGCATGTGAAGTCTGCCAACCCGCAGTGGGTTAGCGTGGCAGACTATAGACTATGGCCCAGCAGTGGGACAATAATGGGTTGATGATGAGACCCATTCTTTGAACCTTGTATGGACATAACGTATATTAAATAAGACACCGCTATAAAATAAGTAAAAAGTAGTTTTATTTCAATGTATTCGCTATTGTAGATTTTTGTTTCGAACAAGTTAAAACAAGAGTATTCTATTTAGATGTGAATATGTTACGATGTATTGGGCGAATTCCTTTAGCCTTTTGAAGTGCAAGGTGCATTTGTAACAATTAATTTACATAATCACGACTATTCTATTGTATACATGGAGAGTAATCATAGAAAATATGTTACGTATAGGTTTTACATTGGGTTTCCTATATAGAAGACAAGCAAAATGACAGTACTTATTTCGTATTCTGTATTTTATGATATTATAATATCTAGTGCCGTCTCACTTTATCAACCTCAAACTGACAAGGACAGATACATATTTGAATCTCATTCGTCAATAAGAAATTACTGGTACATAGTGTAGGATTCGCAGGGATACCAAAGGCGAATGGCAGGCTTGTATGAGAATCTCGTACACCTAATAAAATTTCGTGTTTTGGGATACTTTTTGTTTTAATTGGTAGTTAATATGATAGACAAGCCTTTTTTATTCTTAGATTTTTAGAACTTGGGACGTAAAAGTTATAACCAGTTCTATTTTTTGAGGTTATGTACTAGTGTACCGATGTAAATTGTTACTTATAGGTACATAAACATTGTTTTGGTGGTAAAGTAAATGTCTTAGATTGCTTGTCGCTATCCTTGTAGTGTTTTACTTACTTAAGTAGGTAGATTGTGAAGAGGATTCGGTGTATTAGGAGATAGGTACCTATGTCCAGCAGCGGACTGCAGCAGTTTGATCATGATGAATTTCTGATGGGGTTTTGAGTGTCGGTAAATAAAACAATACTTTTTTTTGTAAGTACAATTATTATACCTACTTATATTAAAAAAAAACTTAATATTACTTTATCCAACAATTATGCGTTTGTACGTATAATATATGAGTATTTATTTATATTTAATGTTATTTCTATTTCTAAATAATTAATTATCATTTCGATATTTGTGTTATTTTACATATGGCAACTTCTAAAAACATAACTGCGTTTAGTTTACGATTGTATTACGTTTCTTTATTAAAATCTTTTTATTGATATTATTAATTAATGCAAAGTTCTAAAAATAGTACACTTACATGAAAATAAATGGCTTAGTTGCCTTATCAAGTGGTGCAAGTTCTATAACAGAACAACAAAAAAAATATGCGGTACCAAATCTGCCGTTCGCCTTTATTCAGGAATACGGTCGAAAGGGCCAAAAATTTTTTTTTTTATAACTCCACAATAGATTTCATCTTAGTCGGTTCAGCGGTTTAAGCATAAAGAGTCTATTAACTCTTCACGCTTAAAACGCTATATATAATACTAGCTGCGCGCCCCAGCTTCGCACGGGTAGATATTTATTAGTATTTAATAAATATTAAAAAATCTAATGATGAAAGAATTATTCAAATCGGTCCAGCAGTTTTGGAGCCTATTCAATGCAAACAAACAAACAATCAAATCTTTACTCTTTATAATATTAGTATGGACTTTTTTATAAGAAGATCAGACTTCCTCCCTCCTCCCTTATAAGTCATTGAAGAAAAAATACAAAAATATTTAATTTTATATTTCCCTTAAAGCAAGATAAACTTAGTTATGTTATTTCTAAAAAGTTTCCATATCTGTACATCTATTATTTGTATATATTTATCTATTATATATATTCTGATTGCAATGCAAAATTAATTTTATCACAAAACTGCATACGGCACACACGTTCGTGTACCACAGATTGTTCACAACGGGTGCAAACGTGGCCACATATCGACAAGATAAATTATCTGTATATGATTACCTACATGTTTTTATTACGATAAATGTAGATATATTAATCTGCTGTGATAAGGGATATGAAATTATTACTATACGAGACCCGATGTGGTAGATATCGATTATCTTATTACTTTTATCATCATGTTAAATAGGAATTTAAAATTGTAATATTTCTGTCACACGCAAATTCGACTACAGTATGGGGTTCCTTCTTCTTTTTCCAGGGTTGGCAACGCCCGTGCGACTTAGTTGGCGTTGCAAACGTTGATAGGCTACGGTAACAGCTTACCATCAGGCGGTCCGTTAACTCGTTTGCCACCCTCTAGGTATACAATAAACGGCTATTTGAGGCATAAACAAAAACAAGAGCAGCTACCAATGAATATAAATATGAGTAGGTAATCATTACCGCAACCATTAATGCAACCAAATTAATGTCCCACTGTTGAGCACGGGTCTTGTCTCTCAATTGAGAAGGAGTACGCTATAGTCCGCCACGCTAGCCTAATGTGGGTTGGCAGACTTTGCACGAAATCGAGAAAATCTCTCAAGTATGCAGGTTTCCTCATGATATACTCCTTCACCGTTTGAGCATGTGATAAATACGCACATAACTCCCGAATAGTGGTGCGAGTTTCGAACTATGATTTCACAGTCCACTATTCACACAACTCGGCTATTATATAGCTTTTTACTAAGCTATACAGTATTATCATGAAGTAAGATGCATGCAGAGATGAAGGTTCTCGAGGGGCGACCACGTACTGCTAGACGCAGCGTGGGTAGGCCCCCGGCAAGGTGGACTGACGACCTGGTTAAGGTCGCTGGAATCCACTGGGTGCGGGTGGCGCAGGACCGGTCGTCGTGGCGATCCTTGGGGGAGACCTATGTCCAGCAGTCGACGTCTAACGGTTGATATGATGATGATGATGAAGATGCATGCTGAGATTATTGGAAGATGTATTTTTTGTTTCATTCTTTCACCCAGATATAATAACCAGCGGTAGTTAATAAAAGTAAAACGATGTAAACCATAAAGCTGTAATGTTATTCGTCATAAAAATACAATGTGTTTATCGGAACAAGAAGTGATAATTAATCGGAATATCGTGCAATGTAACCTATATGTAATGTTATATGTTTGTTTAAAAAGCGTTGCCCCGTTGCTAGGAAACGTCCTGAGTTTATTGACAAGCAAAAATATTCACAATCTAGTATATTATTCTACTCTTTGTTCACAATGCACAAACATCTGGACCCGGAACAACTACCCGTAGATAAATATCTGTTCAGTGTGGAGATGGAAGCTGCGACACGCGGTGCAGAAGCCGATAGAGCTTGCCCACTGCACCGACATTACTGTCTAATTATGTTACTATAAAATATGAAGTAGGTAATTTATAAAAACTTCTTCAAAGAATGTACACTGGAAATGATATCAATCATATATCATAAACATTAATCAATCAGTTATATCATTCATCTTGATTAATCACATTTTTAACAACAAATTATTAAGTCAATTTAGATATGTAGTATGATTTTCATTAAATTAGATTCGAAATTATCATTGATTAATTTGCGTATCCTCATTAGACTATTTAGGATTGGCACAATAGATGTGCGATCGGCTTCAGAGCCGCGGATCGCTGTTCGATATCCACGTAAACAATATTCGCATGCCCTGCATAATTGTTACGAGTGTTGTTCGTGTATGTGAGAATTTGTGCCTGTAAAAGCATCCACATACACAAAAGAAAACCTTGCAGTAAAATAAAGTGTTAATAATTCAATAAACTCAATAGGCTCACCCCCTATTATATGGAATCTAAAACATACCGCCAATAAGTATGTGGGACAATGTGGATGTACGTTAGTACACCTCTGCCTAACCTTCAGACGATGACAGGAGTGATGGTATGATAGGTTAATACAGTAAAGATTCATTCTCACACCTTGGAACCAATATTATAGAGTACAGTGCGGTTCTAATGGAACTTCATACCACGAACAATCAGGCTGTGGAATGAACTACCTACCGATGTTTTCGCAAACGACTAAAGAATTCTTCAAAAAAAAATTGTGAAAAGTTTTTACATGGTCGGCAACGCGCGATCTACACTACTGGTGGGCTATAGGTTACTATAGGCTATGTTAACCGCTTATCATCAGGCGGGCCGAAAGCTTGTTTGGCACCCTTGTGGTATAATAAGATAATAGTACCTATGAAGTTAGGAATTTTCTGATTATGTAATTCTTCGACAACCGTTACGTGTTATTAGGAAAACAACTGCAATCGCAAAGATACTGATTGATAAGATAGAAAAGAAAGATATGACGTTTGTCTATGCTAATTCTACTATGGTATTTTTTCAACAACTGAGATAACAGACGGCATGGTAAGCGGTTCTTAATATCCGCAAAACCAGTGTAATTGGTAACTTGTCATAGTAGCATACTGAGTCTTTTTCGATAAATAAAGAGATAAGTTTATATGTCTGAATAAAACTGTATTTTTTCCTGATATTTTCGTCTTTCAATCCGTACTACGAGGGAATAGAATCAGCTGTTTAAATCTGTATTTTCAGACGAGGCAATTTAGGGGTCTTCAAGACACGAGAGAATGCTCGTGTAACACGCTAAACTAGAAGATACATTCTTCTAGTTTAGCGTGTTACACTTTAGACCCTATAGTCACTTACCAACAAGTGAAATTGTGGCCAAACGCCAACCTATCTAATATAAAAAATATATAGGTACATACCTAACATACCTATAGTTTTTAAACATTAGATATTAATCACTTATCATTTTAATCAGTATAATTAATTGCTATAGATGTTCAAGGACTATTGTGCCCTGATAACAGGTAAATTTGCTAGTGATAGCGATTTATGGAAAAGACCCATCAATAGAGTATGTAATACCAATTTGTATTTTATTGATTACCAGTGGCCCATCTCGGCTTCGCACGTGTGGACACATATTTTTAAAACATTCACCCTTGTGGTATTGTTATAGCTTGTTGTTATGTTACTCAGGGATAATGTAGCATTATAGTGGTAAAAGAATTTCTAAAATCGGTCCTGTAGTTTTTGAGTTTATGCGTCACAAACATAAAAAGATATAAATCTTTCCTCTTAATAATATTAGTATGAGAATAATGAGATCAAACAGAGATTAAATCAATATAAATACAAACATGATAATGAGAAACAATTAGAAAAAAACTTAGAAATATGAATTTGTGTTTCCTAATATAAAAAAAACAACATGGCCTTATTCAATTTCTTTTTATCGAAACAACAAACTAAAATAATCGAGTCAAAATCGATACAATTAATCGATGTTGAACAACAAACAATAGATCACTAATGTCATAATTAAGGACCTATTAGACAATCAGTATTCCGTCCACAGACTTATAGAGGTGCAGGTATTATTCGCGCGCACCGGAAGGCGAGTGCGAGATGAATAATGGGTGACAAACTGACTTCCGCTTCCCTACTTCCTCAGTATCTGACACTAATTTGACTCGCGAATCACGTTATTCTCTATATTGTATATGTTTTCCTCTGAATCTTATATTGGTCAAACAATTACTTACCTTAAGGAAAAGATAAGAGCAGTATTTTAAAGACTAGGTAGCTTCTGCCCGCGATTTTGTCTGCACGGGATTACCAGATTACAACCCGATTAGTCCAGCGGTAGTTAACGCTGCTTTCTGTGCTCGGGTCCTAGGTTCGAATCCCGGTAGGGACAAATGTTTGTGTGATGAGCATCAACATTTGTTTCCGAGTCGTACGTATGTATTTACAAAAAAAATGTATCTATGTATTGTATCAACTATCTAGTATCCGTAACACAAGCCTCGATGCTTAGCTCGGAGCTAGATGGCGCTGTGTCATAATGTCCGAGGCATATTATTATTATAGGATTAGTCATTTGGATTTTTGGATAGGTTTTTTTTAACCATCTGCTTTTTATTTCTTACAATATACCTAAGTATTATGATAGTTTTTTGAGAAATTATTAGTTTCCCCCTTTTTCGCTCCTTTAAGGCATTATTTCCGGGATAAAAACTATCTTAGCCGGTTCCCGGGACCTAAACTATCTCCATATCAAAATTTTACCTAAACCAACAGACAGACACACTTTCGCATTTATATTATAGTATGGATGGATAGATTGGCAACTTGCTTGCATCTGTAACATGGTCAGAGTTTAAAATAACTTTATCCTTGAGGAAAAATAGAAATTGTTATAGTAATGACACTTGTTATTAAAGATATAAAACTTAATAGTAACAAGGAAGTTTAACCTTATTTAGTACGTTACACAACTAATACTCGGTAGCTCCTGATCTATAAAGTGAGTGACGCGTAAATGTGCGAATTGCTAAGAGAAAATTTGTAGGCGTTTTGAGGATTTCCCGACAATCTTTATTATGTTAATTGATTGTAATTAATATAATATAATATAATTAACGTATATAAAATAAATATAATATTTGATACTGAAAGCAACGTGGCCTTCAACCGATCCTTTGCTGAACATAAGATCGCGTTACTCCAATGTCAAATATAATAGTTTTATATACTACTTTAAGTTCTATATCTCTAAAAATGATTTTATTTATATGTTTTTTATACCACATGGGTTGGTAACAAGCAAGGCCCGCTTGATGGTAAGTGGTTACCATAGCCTATAGAGGTTTGCAACACCGAAGGTATCGCTCGGACCCGGTAAAATCCGTTTAGGTTTACCTAGTTCGAATATTTAAAAATAAATAAATATTATTGTTTGCTAGAAGTTGTGCCAAAGTGCCAGATAATTTAAGAAATTATTTGAGTATGTACTAATTGTAGACTATCAGATAATTTTACTAGTTTAATAAGGAAACATTGTACGAAATCAAAAGTGTAAAACAAGCTTCAAGTTGCTTATAATAATGTAAACATTTGTATTCATTGCGTTGACATCGTTATATTCATGAGTTCTGTCACGGTGGAGTAAAATACTAAACGCTTAACAACTTGAGAGCTAACTTCTATTTATTTATTCATATTTACATACAGGAAAGTTTTCCTGTATGTTTGTTAGTATTTACTCAAAACTATGTTAGGTTTATACATACAAGACATACATACACTCACGCCCTTTTCTATGAACTACAGAACTTCACGCGCTACGATCCCTGCATACCTACCCCTTTGATACGTCCACATTCATTTATTAATTCATGTTATCATGCATGCTAGCCGGCTATGAGTTCTACTGCGTACCTGACCTTCTTGAAGGACTTTACCAATTAGATCGGTGTATGTCTTTCTACACACTACTCACACGCCCTCTCCTGGCATTACAAGTAATTTTATCTCAACATATTAATATCGCTATGAGCTTTCCATAAACCTACTTAATGTCTCCCACAATAAGGGTGATTATTAAAAAGCTACCTGTCTCTTATAGATAGCACGTGTCTATATAGCTTTACATTCTCTACAACAAGACACGTGCAGTAAAATAGATTATGCGTATATTTCCACACAAACTAGGTAGTTAGTGAGTATGTAAATAGGTATATTAGATATGTACTTTTGTAATTATAATGAAGTCCATTTAGATAGAATAAGAGTACATTATAAATTATCTAGTTCTATTGTGGAGTGCGTCTGGCTTTTCATATTAATATGTATCATTTCAACAGCACTTGTGTCAAGTGTTTGTTTTTCAATATGAGTGATATTGTGAAATCTAGGTAACCGGGAAATGTGTGATAGTGAATGACGACTACTGTGATGAGTGGTGGGAACGTCGCCTGCCGTGTGCAATGGTATGAGTTCGATTACAGTGTCCCTGACCATGCATAACCACGGATCAGAGGTTGATTAACACAGTAACACTTACTAAACTAAATAAATAATAAATAGAAATATATCTGGACATTATGACACAACGCCATCTAGTTACAAACTAAGCATCGTGTTACGGATGATAGTACTACTTCTACCATCTCTGATAATTTCATAGAGAACGCAATAACATATTATCGAAGCGAGGACACCACACACCCAACATTCAAGCTTGCAATCACTATGGCAAAGAAAAATGCTTTTTATATATTCTTGTTTTGATAAATAAGGTATCATACGGTATCATCATTCAGTAAGGTCTTATATAAGTATGTTATGTATAACCGACCTTCTGATATCACTATCAATAAAATTCAAATCAAAATTTATATCAAATTCGATAAAATATATTACAATAATTGTTTATCAAGATGAATCGTTCTCTAACTAAAATCACCTTTACCTAAATAACGAATTAGATTGAATACTAGGAAAATTTCTAATATCTTCGATCTAAGATTAGACTAATTACTGTTTCTGGTATTGCAAGATATTATATAGAAGCAAATAACAAAAACGAATATACATATATATTTCCTTTTGACTACTACTCTGATATAGTTACAGAAAGCCACCTAAACAATGACATATTATTATATGTACATATAGACACGCCATGCACGAACATTACGGGTATGAAAAATGGCGATAGCGACTAATTTGTGCATTAAAAAAGGGAAAGACACATTTTTATCTTTCACCGTTGTAGTGTAATTTGTAAACACATGAAGGCATCTTGTTCTCAGGAATTATAAACTATTAAGCACGAATTATTTTTACGGAACGTACCGTCGCAACGCTGATTGGTGCGTCACTAAGCGCGATCCCGGCAATTGCCTTGATTTCTTGTTGCCATTTTGGAGGGCGGGTAACGTATCTATAGTTTATATATCATTGCACCTAAATATCAAATCCACCAAACAAAACTCAAAACTATAGTATATTATTTCAAATAAGCTCAAAAACAAGGATTTATGAAACGTTTTCTCTTAAGTAGTTGAAGTGTAGAGAAGAATTCAGCCCAAAACTTAAGCTCAAACACAAAACTCAAAATTAATTAGACACTTAGCCACAATAAAAATTTTCTAAGGATGGAGGACATTTCAACAAGTCAATATTTCAGATTCAGACAAACGGACACATTGATTTGTATTATTTTTATACATGGAGAACAAACAAACGGTCTAATATTTAAATACTTATATGTTTCTTGTTTGTAAAGGATATTTGTTTGCTAATTACAGAACATAGTAAAGCAATTTATATGAACATAAACAATATTTGATCTGTGTTACGGATACAGTGCAAAGTCAAGTGAGTATTTAAAATATCATCAGAATATACATGTTAGATTTTCGTGTTTTGGGCTCGAACTCGAGGCGTAAGAATTGGTAGTTCGCGATTTTCATTAGGCTATCATTCTACTTGTTACATAGATGAATCAAACGTTTAGAAAAGCGTCGGATAGTAATTAAAGTGCATGTATTTTAAAGAATTTATTTTTATTATTATTGCTAGCTACATCCCGCGGCTTTGCCCGCATGGTATATAGATAAAAAGTAGCGTATGTGTTAATCCAGGTAATAAACTATCATCATCAACCCATTAACGTCCCACTGCTGGGCACAGGTCTCCTCTCACTTGAGAGGGATCAGGCTATAGTCCACCACGCTAGCCTACTAAAGGTAATAAACTATGTACTCTAAATCTGTTAAGCGATTTTTGCGTGTAAGAATAACAAACATCCATCCATCTATCCATCCACACTTACAGACTTTTGCGTTTATAATATTAGTAGGATACTACTATCCTACTAAAAATATCAACAAACCTTCGGTTGTTGATATTTTTATAATGTAAGAGATGATAAACAATCAATTCTCTGTAATGGACAGAGCTTATTGCTACAATATTTTTAATTATTAATAACCTTAACTTAAATTAAAATAAATAATAGTAGTGAGTATTTACCTGATATATTTTGCCATGATTAAATGAAGCAATATACACTATAAACAGTAAACATACTACAAAGTAAACAATATAAGGCATAACCAAACAAATTAGTAGAACATTGACGTTTATAAATTTTGACAATATAATGACTTTACATAAAATAGGTTTCAACAAAAAGTTTTGTCTATCTAGCGATAATACCGACATTGATCCCTTATTTCTTAAGTAATAAATAAATTATATCGGTCTAAAGGACTGAAATGGTTTTAACAAGGTCGGCAACGCGTGAGCGACATCTCTGGTGTTGCAAACGTTCTTAAGCTATAGTAACGGCATCACGCGGGCCACGTAAGCTCGTTTGCCGCCTCCGTGGTATATAAAATTGGTAAATTGATTAAAAAAAAATATTTAAATACAAAAATTTACGGATTTTGTGTAATATTGAATGAACCGCAGTCTTACGTGCGACCGTCAACCTTGCCCTACTTTTAAAATGGTGTAAGTATTATTAAAAATTAAAGCCTTGATCCGCTTAAATTTTTGGTGGTACCATATTGTTAGAGATAACGAAATAATATCTAGTAATTTTAGTGATTGTATTTAAAATACATATACCAGATGAATCTGCAACATATAATATATGTATGTACGCGCTCAGTCCACTCCATAAATAGTAAAAACATAGGAATATTAATTATTCTAACTGGTTATCATAAACAGACAAGAATGTCGATATATTTACATAGAATAAAAATATCATGTGTCTATGGTTTGATGTTTTCGTCATTATGCTAAATACAGATAAGCCGGAATTACCCACATTACGAAACTAGGTGCCTGAAGGTAGGTCAGTGGCGTAGCGTGGGTAATTGCCGCCCGGGGCCGTCTGAAAATTTACCGCCCCCTTTTCTAGTAGTATAAAAATGACGTGGCACTTGATGCCGCCCCCTTTCAAATGCCGCCCAGGGCCATGGCCCCCTTTGCCCCCCCCCCCCCCCACGCTACGCTGGTGAATACACATAAAGATACGACTCATGCATTGCAAACGTCAAGTTTTACATAGTTTAAGTCGTATCTTTATGTGTACTTGTGTATACTTTCATGCAACTAGTATCGTAATGTATGGTTTAACAAAATATAAATATGGTTGGACAAAATTCTCACGACATAAGAGAAAATACTAGTGTGGGGCAACGTTTGCTTAGTTTTTTTCCCGGTATCGTAATTGCATATATATTGAGGTTTTCCCTATTTACGTGGGGTTGATAACTAATATTTTCATTAAAAATAATCCTTTAATTATCTGGTATTAGCAAAGGTATTAAATATTTATTCGATTGTGTTAGCGATTGTGTAGGTATCGATTTGATAGCGGTCAAGTTTACCGATTATTGAGTTGAGGACATTTGAACTTGAAAAATATTAGGTCTAAAAACTCAGATCTACCCGAATATTAGATCATTGAAATAAATCAAGTTTTTACAGATGTTATCGCTCAATGTTTCATATCCTTTACAGCATGTTTATGTTCAACTTTGAATGTGCATATATATGTATGTTAGTATATCTCTGCCTAACCCTACCTGATCAGGTGTAATGGTATATCAATGAAAGCACGTGAGAATAACTATGGTGAAATTGACGCATAATTATTCGTGAGTGACGCGGTCGACGCGAAATATCGTAGCACCTTCACCTGACCGACTTGTACGACAAATGCTACGAGCCTACGACAATATCGAGGTGAACAAAACCGGTTGCCGAATTTTTTCGTAGTGAAGCCTACGCCGTAGCCGAGTCAAAAAAGACGTAGCGTTGCTACCGTAACCTCACGGTGTCTTAATTTTTTTTTATAATATTAACAAAATAACTAATATAAATTACTGTTCTCTCATCCTTTGTGACATTTTGCAGTACCAGAATTGTATAAAATTAATCAGTAGAATAACCTTGATCTCTAACAGTCAACATCACTATTTGAAATGAAGGTGAAAATTCTAAAAAAAACTCAATAACCAAACTCAAAAACTTTCATAATACAGACACTTATTTTCAACCTAAGAAAATCGCTCGGTATTTTTGACCCTGTACCTGTAAGGTCAGATCTATATCAATGCGCAGGCGCATACTATCAATACAGGTAGATAGTCCCGGTAGGGACAAATGTTTGTGTGATGAGCATCAATCATCATCCGAGTCTCATCATCATCATCATCAACCCATTAACGTCCCACTGCTGGGCACGGGTCTCCTCTCATTTGAGAGGGATTAGGCTATAGTCCACCACGCTAGCCTACTGCGGGTTGGCAGACTTCACACGCCATCGAAACAATTCTCTCAAGCATGCAGGTTTCCTCACGATGTTTTACTTCACCGTTTGAGCTTGTGATAAAAATAAAAAAATATGTATGTATTTACAAACAAAAAGTATATATATGTAGTATATCAACTATCTAGTATCCGTAACACAAGCCTCACTAGATGGCGCTGTGTAATAATGTCCGGAAAATATTTCATATTGATATACCGACATTTTTTTTAAATCACACGTGTATTATATAAAGGCAAATAAGACTTATGATAGTTGCTGATAACATCCCAAATTATGGCGCGATACAATATCAGTTATCAATTTATCTTTGTTTTGCTATGCTGTGATTTTGATTAGGCAAATAGAGGATTTAGAATAGAAACCGTTTTCTTATCACAATGATGGGTATATTAGATACCAGATCATAGAAATCATACGTTTCACATCGAACTGCACCAGTCTCATATTGATATTACATACATAAATCATTGTAAAACAAAACCAACAATTTTGTATTTAATTTAAAAAGAGTATCTATGGAGTTTCTTGCCGGTTCTTCTCCATAAGACCCTACCCTTCGGTTCCAACGTGCAACTAAATTCAATTAAATTCGACAATTCAAAAGCACCTGTATTGGTCTAATTGAAATAAATGATTTGATTTGATTTGATTAGATATTTGTACTATTTGTCTGTTTTTTGCTACTCACGATTACGATTAGTTTCAGTGTTGCCACTTACTCCACATCTGACAAGTACATTTCTGCACAAGTAGGCACATTTCTGCGCTTACCACCTTGTATTTACCGCCCTTTCGGGTAGAAGTACACCTGAATGTACTCGCGGGAGGCAGATGCATGCATTAAAAAAACATTATCATAATTGGAAAATTCAGTCCTCAAAGACAATTACACATTAGTGTTATAATTAACAATCTTATCTTAATGAGCCTTAAAAGATTATATTTTGCAAAACGATTTAGTCGTTTAATTTGTTTAGCTTATCAACAGTTGATGGCCATGTAGGCGTATGCCAGTAAAAAACTAGCCGTGTCATGGACTTAATGAAAAAAATGTAAGAAATATTAGATTGATCTATCTGCACTTGAAATATTATTTAAATTCCTAGCATTCCTAGTCCACAGCGAATTTATTCTCACACCTTGAAATTAAATGAAATTATTGATATAATTTTTTATTTCTGTAAATAGATCTTTTGAAGACACTTTTACAAGTCATGTTTATGATTATTTTAGAATCTAGATGGCATCCGTATTTCCTATTTGACGACCTCTGAGAAGAAATGTCGAAACGAACTCAGAGAATCATGGATTTTTTTTAAAGGCCAAACCTCTTTGTATACTATATGTGAGCCTGACGATGTAGATTAAAGTCTGAGATGGCCTTTTGATGACTTGGAACCAACCGTGTACTGTAAGGTTCCAGAGGAACTTCACCAAGCATGGAATGAGCTACCTTCCGAGACTTCCCAAAAGATAACAGCATGGGGTTCGTCAAAAAAGGAGCAAAAAGCCTATTGGAGTGTCGGCATTGCGAGAGTAAGCCTTCTTGTGTTACAAACTTCTATAGGCTGTGGAAAATTACAGCCGGGCCGTAAGCTTGGGTGTCAGGTACAAAAACAAGTTCGTATTACTATTTGCTGGGCATGTATTAGTCTTAATGCACATTTGTTTTCTTCACCAACAACAATTAACTGTTTTAATTAAGTATCGTTTTGTCTCCTAACAATGTACTATAGGGACATCTGTGTTTACTTTATATATGTATAATTATTATATGTATCCATATTTTTACTAGCAGACGTGGCCACGTGTTGCTGTAGCTAAGTTATTCATCGGTTCACAATAAAAAACAATCAATTATAAATAGAGATAAAAAACTATCCTATCTCATGTTTTCACCTCGCAAAATTTTATTAAAATCGGCTCTTTAGTTAAGAATTTCATCGCGGATAAACGTGACACGAATTTTTTATATGTGGATATATCTAGTAATTAGGTAAATACAGTACAGTAAGGACAGCAGTGGGCAAATGAAATTATAGGTATTTATTTCTATAAATATATCTTTCTAAACTATTTTACATGATGATATGAAATAATTTTTGTAGTTTACAATTCTTCAAAAAACTAAACGTTATTCAAATAAATAAAACGTCATCATCAATCTTATTATTGTCCCACTGAGGGACGTTTCATTTGGGAGGGATAAATGGAACAAAATGTATTAATTATATACACATTGTAATACGAAACAATCATTAATTTCTAGTTAGTCATAGCTCTCGCGGTGACAGTGTTTTGACCCAGAATCTACTACCTACAGAAACTACTCATTCATATTTTATAGTCAGGCATAGTTAATTTAAAAAATACTAGTGGTCCGCCCCTACTTTGCACGGGTGATGAACTTCGAGAGACATTCTTAAGTAAGTAAGGAATTTCTTCGGTAAAATTTTCACACCTTGGGTTACATTATTGAAATCTTCATACGTATTCCTAATTGCATTTTAAATATAATATAGCTTAGCATTTTAATGGTCAAAGAATTCAAATGGGTCAAGTAGTTTCGGAGCCTATTCAATACAAACAAACTAAAAACAAATCAAATCTTTCCTCTTTATAATATTACTATCAACGAGCTTTAGAGCACAGCATTATACGGAAACGCCCCCTTTCTCCCCGGATCTTTTTAAAGAAATTTGTAAATGCTCACTGAAATTTTCTACAGTTTATAAATACATTAACTACCTACCTGTCAAGTTTTTGATTAATGACATTGTGTTTATGTACAAATTACTAGCTTAACCCTGCCACGCTAAGCTGTGTTACATAATAGTTGAATTGACGCGATAAATAGATAAAAACAATCTGTAAAAAGGCTTGTATAACGTGTCAAAATTTGAGCTCAATCGGTGTAGAGCTTTTTGAGTTTGTGAAGCTTCTAAAACCAAACGGAACATTTTTTTATATTTACCTATAGGTATTATTAAAAACGAAGTATTATATATTTTTGTTCAAAACCGACTTGTTAATTAGTAAACTTAGGAACTACAAACTTAGCCCTGAAAAATGTTAATTTTGTAAAACAATACTCACATATCTCGGCAATCCTGGCCCCAATAAAGTTAAATATTCATATAAATAAGTTCAGCAGTATATTTTTTAGCGACAGTGGGTAACTGTAGCGGCGTTTGCGACCAAATGATATCACTATCGTCACCGACAGACTCCAATGGCGATTGATAAATAAATATACTCATATAGGTATATCAATGCACTACACACATATAGCTTACGTTGTGATTTACAGATAAGCGTAAACAATATACAATATATTTGGGGGTCAACAGTTTTTATAAATAATGTTTATGTGAAAAATGGCATGTTTTTTGAGAGATTTTCTCGATGGTGTGTGAACTCTGCCAGCCCGCACTAGGCTAGCGTGGTAGACTATAGCTTGGTCTTCCTCAAATGAGACCCGTGCTCAGACTGGATAGTAGATAGGTAGGATAGGTAGGATAATGACATCAAGGTCGCATCATAGACTATTAGGATTACCGACGATTAGGGTACGGACTTAGAAGCTAGGCTTAGAGGTCTCAAGTTCGAATCCAGAGAAAGCTCTAACTTTTCGAATTCTTGTGCAAAATTATAACTTTAACAGTAAGCGAAATATCATGCGAGATTTTCACTACGAGTAATTAATATTTGACAACTCGATTAGCGCAGTGGCTGAGCAATCAGCTTGAGCCTCACAGGGTACGAGTTTGATCCACGCACGGAGCAAATGCATATTTGAACGATCAACAAACTAGTTGTTCCGGGTCTAGGCGTTTGTGTATAAGAAAATTAGAGATCATAAACACATCCACGATACTTAAAAAAAAGAAGAGAAGATCCTAGTGAGGGCAAAAGCTTTATAAAATCGCTAAAATAATCTTACAACCAAATACAATTACTTCGTTCGGATCATTATTATATAAGTACAAATGTTAAAAAAAAATAACACAAAACATTTATAAGTACAGAAATTAAATTTCAGCACAGAACAAAATATTTTTGAAGCGTATGGAGGATTAATAAGGAGAATTTAATCGCACTCATAAACCAAGACAAAAACCCAATTTAGGACAATGATTAAAAAAATACTAAAATAGTTCAAGCCCTAACATAAAAACCGCGGCAAATTGTACTATTTTAAATATTCTTCTAAAAGCTTTAAGTTATAATTTATTCTATATTTCGCACCACGGATTAAAGAAAATTATTTAGACACTCACCTCCTTTATTGAGCACCTGCCACTGTAAGGAGTTCGAACACAACTAATGGAAATTCAGTAATATACAACTAATTATTGATATGAAGGGTTCTGTGACACGTCAGAGTCAACACTCCTTCAAGGGGTTCCGTATAATATTTACCCGTGTGCAAAAGATATAAAAAAATGGACAAGCTAGTTAGTCACTCGCTCAGTTCCGTATTAAAAAAAAACTTATCTATATATGTAGGTATGTTGTACTACATGTAATTCTAGAGAATGAAATGCCAATGTACCCTTATTTCGTAAACAACCATATAATGGAATGTATATTTTAAAATACTATACATATAGTGTACAATAAAGCATATTCTATCTACGAATCTAAAATAAAAGTTTCCCAACAAATAAAACAATAAGTTTTATTTACTAATTAATTGTAAACGTAAGTTGAAATTAATTGTTCGGTGTTCCAGACTTATGGGTAAGTTTATAATTTAAGTATTACTAAAATTGGTATTACAAAGGACATTCGCCATTTACATTTCTTAAAATAGTTACTAGTTGTTAGTAACAAAAACATCAAGACAACCAACACCTCAGCCTGCCCGTGACCATGGATGCTGTAAAGGATCCGAAACGTCGGGATAAAATAAAAATCAATATACCGCGATAAAATTGGTAAAAACGTTTTATTCACTCAATATTTCCATATATATTTTTTATCAAGGAATCCTAATTATGAAGTGATATTTATCATGTTTTAATAAACAACATACCCCTTGAGCAAATGATAAATGTCACCAGTTTTCTTATGAAACGTGGGCACGTGATTGAGGCCACTCCACCTAATTCATCGTGACCCTCGGTGATTAATTCCTGAAACACTCATCATGATACTATGTGGTAAGAAATTATGACTTATGTATTTGATATTTAAATTTGAGAAGGAGTTCTGTTAGTCAAGTGTGACGTACGAGCATTGACCGCCAGATACTTCAGACTTTTCAAATTCTTAGAGGAATACTAGTAGGTTGGGGATGGTAGTTACTTCAAGTTCGCCAACCCGTAGTTGAGAGGAGATGTGTGTCGTACTGTGGAACAGTAAAATATTCACTGAAAACCACTTTTGTTTTGTAGAAGGACTAATAGTGATACTCGTTTGTATGTTAATAATAATAATAATAATATGTTTATTTCTCACCACAATATTATACAATATTGGATAAGTAAAGAATAAACCGTCGTGTATCTAAACCTTTTTAACTGACTTTCTAACTATATTTTTTTTTATCTACCAACCAACTATACTATCTGTAGATCTGTGGGTTTATGGCTGATGCATGCGTGCCGTCGGCAGGAATGGATCAACTCAATCGTGTTTTCTTCAAGTCATTTCAGATATTGACGATATTTGTTAGAAATATCTGCACCTTAAAAGAGACCATAATTCTCTGTAAGCTGTGATAGCCTAATGATGTGACCAGTCGATTGTGAAGTCCAAGTCTCTCAGTGCCTACTGACTTTCTGAAATAACTTTCGTATTTATCACATGCTCAAACAGTCGGAAAAACGTCGAGAGGAAACCAGCATGCCTGACAGATTTCTCGATGGCGTGTGAAGTCTGCCAATCCGCACTAAGCTAGCCTGGTGGATTATAGCCACATCCTTCTGAAGAACGAGAGGAGACCCGTGCCCAGCAGAGGGATAGGGAATTGGTGGTTGATGATGATGGTTCTCTAAGTTTATATCGGAATTTATTCTAAGAGCCTGTCACTTACGAAATGCCAGCGCGGTCTAGATAATTATGTATTTTATAAGAGTACCTATTTTAAAGATCTATTTATAGGAATAAGTATCATTAATTATTTATCAAGGCTGTTCTTTTGTTAATTAATAATCAAAATTAACTTTTGCGTTAGGGGTTAAGCGTATCGTGTTATTGATTGCATGTAAATAAAATGTCGCGAAAGTATAATGACCGGCCATTGATACACTGACTCTTTGTTATCATTTATCACATCTTTATTTAGAATATTTATTTAAGTATCGTAGATGTACACAAATGTATGTTAACTATTAGTTTGAGATATTCATGTTTCATTGAACTTATCATTGTCACTGTCACGCAAAACATTAACTGGGTACAAATAGCATTTTGTTTCAACTGGAAATCAACCGAGGACTTCACGCTTATAAACCACTTGACCACCAAGATAGAATTTAGTTAAAGTTAAAATAACAATTATTCAAAGAAGGCCAAATTTAATTGGCCTTTTTTAACATCGACAATATTGACAATAAACCCAGCGGAATGACAACTAGTGTAGTAAAATCTGAGTTGAGAAAAAAATTTGCGCGTGTCCAGAAATAAAGAAAATAATTTTGAAAATGAACTTTAAATTTAGCTTGAATTACTTAGGGTAACTTTATTAAGTGACATTTTCTGATTATTAATGGAATTTTGATTGATTTTGTGATTTTCACAATAATTGCATTTTGTTCACCCAATCTCCAATTTCTGATGTTATATAGTATCTTTATCTTTAGTATATTAAGTTGATTATCGTAATCTTTATGAACTCAAAATGTTCAACACCTATTGTGCTCAATTTTTGACCCGATATGCAACCCGTTTCAAATATTGTTTTTATCTCTAACTACAATGAATTCATTCTTTGGAGTATCAAGGGTTATTTTTAAGGGGGACCTAGCCCCTAATAGGCCATAGCTGATGGGAATACGTAACGTATTTTCGCGTCCATCATAAAATTCGAATCGGTAGCCAAAGATCCTGGAGTAGGCACTGGCGGGCACTGGATCATTCTGGGGTGGGTACTGGACCATTTTGGGGTGGCCACTGTACTGTTCTGAGGTGGGCACGGCCCACCCGGCTCCCTCTTTATATAACCTAAGACCACAGTGAAACAAGACACGATTCAGCTAATATTTACTATAAAAAATCATATGAATACATAGAAATGTATTCTTGTTAGTCCACTTACAAAAAAATGTGTCATGTTAGATAAGTTAGGTGTAGGAAAATTACAATTATCGGAGTACTGACGATAACTACTCAGGATTGTGTGCTGATGGAGTGATTGATAAGTGGAGTGCTTGATTATCACATCAGGAATTTTCATTACCTATGTCAGTAGTTATTATCTGTTGATGTAATTGTTGTTTAAGCGCCACACCGAATTCACGAAGTTTTTGAAGGTACGGCAGCCTTGATGAACCGCCATAATGAGGAGAGGTAGGGCATAGCGAGATTCCTCGATAAAATTCAGCTGCCCGGCTAGGGAAGTGCCTCCGCTTTACAGAAGATCGCAGTGAAATAGCAATAGTTATGTTTCTGCTATGACTACGGTTGCCAGAGCTCGCTAGGGGAGTGACTATTCTGACAGCAAGGGAATTCCGTTTGCTGTTAGTGTAGTACCTCTTAAATTTTTTTTCTTAAAGCGGTTTGTACAAGTTTGGCCATGCGCGAGCGACACCTTTGGTTTTACAAACGTCTATAGGCTATGGTAACTGTACCACCAGGCAGGCCGTAAGCTCGTTTGCAACCGTAGTGGTATAAAAAAAAATATCAGAGAGTGCCAACTCATAGGTCCTGAGTTCAAACCCAAGTCTAATAGTTTTATTTCATTGTCTAGTATTCGCAAGTATAAAGTAAATAAATAAATGTATGCGGACATTATGATACAGCGCCATCTAGTCCCGACCCAAGCAACTAGACTTGTATTAAATGGTCAGCTAAATAGTTGATATAATACATACATATTTATACTATACTATTCTTCTTCCCAGCCGATTTCGGCTATGGTGACTGCTATAAATTACATAGAACTAGGCTGATCAGTTCTCTCATGTGCCCTACATATATGTATATTTATATAAGAAATCTGTATTAATATCTTAGCTAATTTAATAATATTACATACATACACTCACGCCTTCTTCCCATGGGGGTAGGCAGAAACTACAGAATGCCACGCGCTACGGTCCCTGCACACCACTTTTGCCTCGTCCACATTCATACATCTCGTCATGCACGCGCGCCGGTTATGAGTACTGTGCACCTGACCTTTTTGAAGGAGTTCACCAATTAGGTCGGTGTATGTCCTTCTAGGGCGCCCCCTCCCGGCGTTTCCACTAACATCCGCTTTATAAATTCCTTTCGTCAATCGCCTATCCTTCATCCTTTCAACATAATATTACTTAATAGGATTACACTTTACTCTAGTTATTTTGAAAACTCTTCGCCAGGCCTCTTTAAATCTTACGCAAATTGCAACAACGATTACTAATATTACTATTGATGTTACGTAAACAGTTTATCATTATCCATAATTTACTTTCTCTAATCTCTACGTTATCTTAGTTTGTAATAGGAATTAATCTCTATCCCGTAGAATCTAAGCGAACCATGTCGGGTCATCTAATCTGCAGTTGATTAGGAATATTGAATAAGGTTGGTTACATCTTAGTAACGAAATATATTTGCCTACTTTTTTTTTATGGTGATAAGGGGGCAAACGAGCAAACAGCTCACCTAATGGTAAGTGATCACCGCCGCCCATGGACATTTGCAATACCAGAAGTCTTACATATGCATTGCCAACCCCTGCAGAAACCGTTTAGGTTTCTTAAAATAGGCATTTACTAAACTGACAGCAAACGGAATGCCTATGCTGTCAGAATAGTAATTCCCCAATGAGCTCTGGTAACCTTACTCACTCGCAGAAATACAACTATTGTTGATTCACTGCGGTTTTCTGTAAGGCGGAGGAACTTCCCCAGTCGGGCAGCTCAATGTGAGCGAGGAATCTCGCCATGCCCTACCTCCTTAGTTCTAATTATTTAACAACTTGAAGTTTTGATAGCCTAAGTAGTGTAACCAGTAGACTGTGAAGTTATTGGTATCAAGTAGTAAGTATAGTATTATAAATTATGCGTATTTATCACATATATAGGATATTCTTTAAAAAGTCTGCCAACACTTACAGCTGGCTAGCGTGATGGGCTGTAGCTTAATCCCGCGCAAATTATGGAAAACACCAAACTATTTTATTACCCCACAGTGTAACATAAAATAGCTTGGTGATGATGATATAGTTGTAGCCTAGTGATCTGAACTGCTTAACCATAACGTTATAATTTAAATTCAAGACACTTAAAATAGTGAAGGAAAAAATTAGGAAAGAAACCTTCATGTTTGATATTTCCTCGAACGATTGCATGTGAAGTCTGTCAGTAGACGGCGTGGTACCTAGAGTCTTAGATCTTATTCCTTCTCAATATGTAAACGGACTTTTGGTCAACTGTGTAACAGTAACTAAATGAAGGCTTGATGGTGAAATAACCTTAAGATTTTGCGCATTACATATCGAGTTGATAATATCGACTTAACGAATGACCGAAAAAGTAAAAAAAACAATATTTTCCTATGTAAGTTAGCTTACAGGGGCGTGTTTACTTCACAGACTGCAATTTTTGCGGACTCGCATTAGTGATAATAATATTATATTAAATAGATGCGTTGAGCCATTGTGTTGAAGGGATTGTTCAGCCTAGACACTGCGTTACCGTGCCCAGCTGCTTCCAGGGTGCGCCGCGGGGAGGCTACTTTCATGCACCCATGTTTAGGCCATTGACACGATAAGAAGAAGAAGATTAAATAGATGGGTAAATTTCTAACGGATTTCTGCCCTAACCTACTTACCTAATGTTTACATCGACTTAACACTTTTACTACTGACCTTTGACTTTGTTAGAAATTATCACTCTATCTTATCACGGCGTCCTCTAGCCTATGTCGTAAGCAGATCATTACAACGGTGCAGCGGGATATATCAAAGACTCATGCATAAATAACGTAGGTAACAGCAGTCCTGTGGTCTTTTCCTTTTGTTTTGTGCAAGCCTTACCTATATTTTTAAGTCTTTTGTGTTTATACTGGCACTATGGGTCTGTTTGTTGTCCAATTAATATTTATATTAATCGGATATATATTAATCGGTTATATTTAGAGTAATCGGACCTGGTGGTGCAAATAATTGCCCCATTAGCAACAACACTGCCAGAACAAGATGACGGTGATCATTCATACAGAAGCCTAAATTTATTGCTTCTTAATCTCTGCGTGCAGTTATCAATTGACAAATAGAGGAACCAGCCAATTATTGTTTTAATAATGGCAAAAGAGTTATGGAGAAGCGTGCGTCTTAAATAAAAAAGAGGTGGCTTAATATTTTGTAGCGGAGTTTTCTGAAAAATTTGCTGACATTGGTACATAAACAGAACTAACAAACGTAAAAACAAATAATTATAAAACTTAAATCAAATAAATACAAAACACTGAAGATAATAATAGGATAAATCATAGTTTGATATTATTAGTCCGTAAAAAAGACATAACCAACTCACGGAGTTCTAGGGAAGGATAGGTTAGGAGGGAATGGAAGAGGAACCAGGCAAGATATTATTGATAAAATTAAAATTTTCCTTTTACTCATTCTGTCAATGACCACGACGCCTACCGAAATGAAAAGAGTATGCATATCGATAGAATCGTAAGACAACCTTAGAAAGTTTGACAGGCACTAAACCAGTTAGTATTTTTATGAATAAATAACTAAACGTCACACCGTGACCTGATTCTATTTTTTGCTACATTTCAACGACTTGCAAAAATGCACATCACTCTCGAAAATATTAAATTATTCCGTGTCAACATACCAAAAGATTTATAAAATGGCTTGTCACACGAAAATCGCCAGGAAAATGGAGGAAGATTTGGCTATAAAGGGGGCCCATCTTTTGGGCCCCAGTATTGAATCAAAATTTGATGAGCTGAAGTACGAAGTCATAGACAAAATAGACAAGGAGTTGACTGATTCCCATAACGCCAGGGAATATATATCACAAAAGTATGACGAGCTTTGCAGCAAAATACAGTATTTGACAGAGTTGGATGCCACTGTCACTGGTTTCAGGAGTGACGTGAAAGCTATTGAGAAGCAGATAACCGAACTCTCGATGAGGGTCGATGACATCGAGAAGAGAACCATCTGCAGAGAATGCCCATCACTTACGTCTTCCAAGTTTTAACATTGTTATTAATAATAAAAATTGTGTTGGTGTTGTTTTCAATGTTATTTTCTGTTGTGTATCTGCTATCCGCCCTTCTCTAAAATAGTTATAATTTTTTTATTCGGTTAATAGGTTTAGTTTGAATTTTGATACCAATACGATCCCTGTAACGTGTACCTATATATTATAAGTTACAAAGGGACCGGAATTTGTCTGAGGGCCCATCTTAAAGCCTTATCTCTCATTTTTTTACAATTTCTGGGATTGACGTCTAAGACTCTTTAGAACTTCTACTAACTCCTGAGATACTTTTTATTCATTTCTGTGTCCTTGGCCCTCACACCACACGCACATAAAAACTATATCTTTTATTTATTTATTACAAATTCTAGGATTGTCGTCTACGACTCAAATTACAAATGAGATACCGTTGTATGGTTGAATGTTTTAATGATGAATGTATTGAATTAAATCTATTTAAAGTAGGTAGGTGAGTAGGTATACAGTGATTTGGACAGCTTAAGCCCAAGAGGTTTAAGGACCATGTCGACTATACTATCGCACCATCCAATATAGTCTTGCACCTAACCACTCCAATAAAAAATGTTTGATACCCAACTCCCCCACAAATAATCAACATGGTGTTGGAATAAACAGATTTTTGCGTAGAGTACTTGAGCATTTATGGAGAGAATAACAAACAACAAAATTAATTAGTAGATGCTTCTCAAGACAGAAAATTTTCATCCGGTGCCTACTATTAGCTATTCTTTGGTACACAAGTGGTTTTATTTTCAACCCTAAAATATTTTTTTATGAAAAGATAGAAAGTGCCTACTGCATATATCGCAAAGTACAAGTGAGTTAGGAAGGAGTGGTATTGTTTGTCCGCCACTTTGTCAGTATGATTTATTGGGCACAAGTAAGTATTTAGTTTTCTGCTTTTCTCGATTTTAATTTTTCAGCCTTGTTAATTTGTGTTATTAGTTGATTAAAATCAAGGGCCCCGTATCATATATGGGATGGTGCGAAAAAATTAGAGTCCAAAACCTGCCTATTGGTACAAATAAAACAAAATAAGGCATTTTTTTCTAAAATAAATTTATTTCGTATTAACAATTTATCAAATAACATTATACATACATTAACAACGATCACTGTATAAAAATACCTATAAAAGATATCGCAAACATTTGGCACACTTCGCCTTACTTTTAATACCTACCTATCGTCATTATTATAAGTCCTCTCCTTAGAACCTAGCAGAATATACAGGCTTGAATTTTCGCCTAGGCCAATAATGCTCATTCTTGGGGCCCAGCTAGGGCCCAAAACTAAGAAAGGCACACTGCTGACTACGACCCAATGTACTTGTTTATTATGACAAAATAGTTATAAATACAATTGTTTTTGCACAATTTAGTTTTTTTTATTACGCCAGTGGGGCCCACATTCACATTGCTGTGGCACCCTGATACTCTAAATCCGACCTTAGGAATGTCGGTTTATGTTATACTGAATAGTTATTACGTAATATAAATGTTATAATGAAGTTATTGTTTTAACATTTTATTGGCAAGTTTCTCTTTTAATTGATAACGAAAAAACATATTTACAAAAAAAAATACGTATAGAATTTGATCGTTTGAAGTTTTAATAAGTCTCACTATAGATATTATATGAGTATTATATCACATTACAATCTTATTTCTCTACTTAAAGAGGCTGGTGGTGACTAAATTCCATACAATACTAATAATCGTAAAAATGGATGATCAAGTAAAGTGATATGATCATAATATTTATGAATTTCATAAAAGATATTAAATAAAAAAACTGTACCAAAACCTGAGAATGAGTCTTAATAATATTATAAATAACATATAAGTATTTTTGATTTACCATGTATTATATTTGTATGGCATTGGGTCCCCCCTCTTTTAGTATTTTTTTAATAATTACTGTATAATGTAGAAATCGTTAACATTTTTAACCAATCATTTGTATATGTTTTAACGTACTTTGGCATTAAGAATGGCGTTTCTTTATGTAATTACAATAGATTTAACTCACAATATATGCACATTCAATCCAGTAAATATGGCTATAAAAATGGTGATTGACGATAATTCTTCATTAACAATTAAATGTTTTCGTCCACAAATTAAAATTGTATAACTAACAAAATAAATTTTAATTACAACACTATCTAAACTATTAGGCCAGCTAAAAGTCTAAAAAAAATAAATGTCTAAAAAACTAATAATAAATAAAATAATTTGTATTAATAATCCAATTTACAATTATATAAATTCTTTGATCGACTATATATTTATGAAGCGTTTCTCTAATGATTTAAAAATGTGCAAAATATTTTTTATTCATCACAAATATTTTTTGTTGCGTCCTACTTACTGCTTATAATACATATAATATATTGTAATATAAATATCGGTGGAACTACAACATATTGCATTAAATTATTATTTTTATACACATCATAATATATTTTATTATATACATCTATTACAATTATACCAGTGACATAACGGATCCTAGTATTAAGAAGGTACAAATAGAAAGTTGGCAACGCCGCAAATAACTGTCAAATATTCCGCCATTTTGATTATAGCAAAAATGTGGACACGAAAAATTATTCGTATCTGATTTGTTCAATTGGTATTAACTGTTGGTACTTCAAATATAAATTAGTATATAGACTTAAACATAAAGTTTAAACATTTTTCTTAAAACAAAATCAATAGGTTAGATATTAATTTGTTTTTTGTTATTTGACAGATATGTGCGAGATTGCCATCTTTCTTACACCCTTTACATAAAATATATAATTTTAAAAACAAATATATTATACCGACTTAACATTGAATCTACTGAACTTGACGCAAAAATATGAAACATAGAAATAAACGGTCGAATTAAAACATTCTCCTTTTCGCGGAAGTCGTAGAAGAGGTACTTATTCCATTCTTTGATCATAGAGGCGTTAGCTCACCAAAAAAAGTATGCTGGAAGCACGATAATCGTATTTTATTCTATTTATAATTACATTACGTTTTATTCAAATGTGAACGCAGAGTGGTG
Organism: Craniophora ligustri; assembly: GCA_905163465.1. Classification (NCBI taxonomy): domain Eukaryota; kingdom Metazoa; phylum Arthropoda; class Insecta; order Lepidoptera; family Noctuidae; genus Craniophora; species Craniophora ligustri. The sequence goes on along the minus strand of LR990978.1, from coordinate 8,962,894 downwards.
CGGCCACGTTCGTGCGTGCCCTTCTCGTGTCGTGTTTCATATAACTATGACGTCACACGTAAAGCGTCAGAATGGCGGACCACTATAAATTAACATAACATTAGAGTACTTTTATTATACATATGTTATTAGGAGTACCGGCTTATCTTAGTCCAGCGATTCTGACACTTAGTGTTCCTTGCCTCGTGCCGCTTTCAACCAGCACTAGTCCTCACAAACTTTTTGATTGGAGACGCCTACTCGTACTGAATACTCGGTTCCGTTATATCAATAAAAAAATGTTATTTACAACCCACCAGTATTCTTTACATTTATTCAGTTAATTATCCTCAATAATCATTCTTAACATATCACAACATTTGGTGGGGCCACCATGTTTTAATTACAGACATTCACTATGTATTTTCCACGCTTTATAAACAATTTATGACCAGCTTATCGATAGCCCCATTCAGTTCTAAACTTAAGACTTGTTACCTCCCAGAATAGCCTGGATTTGCGAGACAGTCTTGCCCTTAGTCTCAGGGATCAAGAAGAATACGAAGAACGTGCAAATGATCATGAAAGCGGCGAAGAACCAGAAACAGCTGTAGATACCAATGGCATCCTTCATGATCGGGAAGCAGAGAGTCACCACAAACACCAAAATCCAGTTAGTGATGACTGTAACACCAGTAGCAGCGCCTCGGAACTCGACAGGGAACAACTCCGCCATCATCATCCAGGGTATAGGACCGAAGCCCATGGAGAACGATATGATGAACAAGACCAAACACACTAAGGGAATCCAGCCAACGGCAGAAACATCAGTACCATCCTGTTGAAGTTTGAAGTAGATCCCGAGGATGATCAAACAGATGCCCATGATAACAGAACTTTGGAGGAGGAGCAGTCTGCGACCAGCTTTGTCGACGAAGACAGAGGATAGGTAGGTGGCGATGGTTTGGACGACACCGACGATTATGGTGGCGATGACTGGGGGGATGTCGGAGCCGGCGGATTGGAAGATGTTGTTGGTGTAGAAGATGACGGCGTTGATGCCGCTGAACTGCTGGAAGAACATGAGGCCCAGGCCGCAGATGAGGGCCATGCGGGAGGCGCGGTTGGTGACCATGCTCATCATGCCGGAGCGCTGGCGGGCTGCATCATCCACCTGCAATACATCGAACATGAAAATTCACGATCTCATTGGTCTATTTATGCATCAAAACGTATTAGTTGTCAAGTGCATTTGAAGAAGTGGTTACAAATGGTACGTTAAAGATGAATTCATAACTTATTGGTTGTATTACTTGTGCTACTAAAAATACTAAAATAATAAATAAATAATAATAATAAAATAGGTTAGATTCTAGGTTAACATGGCGTACGACATTTATGCAGTCGGTCCAAGAGATAGTTTATTAAAATCAACAATGAGCAAGCAATAAAAGTCTTACATCTTTCTGCATTTCCTCAAGCTCTGAAGTCAAGTCGGCTTCGGGTCCTCGCAGCCAGCGCAGGGACTTCTCCGCATCACGCCTTCGGTTCTTTCCAAGCAGGTACTGAGGGGTTTCGGGCATCCACCTACAAAACGTAACACATTTTTAGGACTTGCTCTGACATCCAACTAGTTTCTACTGGTCTTATGAAATTTCCAGTAATTCCGGTGACCACCAAGGTATAAACATTAACAGTCATTGGTCTTGACTCTGAATTCAAGACATGCATGCATTAATATTTAGTACTCGCATGAATGGTACTGACACATATCGTAATTTGTTACCCTGCATATTTGAAGAGTATACAGCCTACACGCATTGAGCCAACGTAGTGGATTATAGGTAGAATCCACTTAGTAAACATGTGTCCAGCAGTGGGACAGTGGGGCAGTCCCCCATAGGTAGGGGGGGGGGGGATCGGGTCTGGTCTAGTGCCCATCGCAAGATCTTGGGTACCGAAATTATTCGCAAAGTTCTTATTGAATATTGAGGAGAAGACAGATAGGTAGGTATTTATTTTTAGAAGATTATTTGTTATTTGTTTGGTTGTTGGATAAACTATTTTTATAGCATTTATTGTATTAAGTACAACAATAATTTATTTACATAAAGCAAATATCATTTTATGTTTCTCAATGCAGGGAAAAATTTAACTAAATGTATTTTTAGTTCAACAACAATGAAACTGAACTTTGCAACTGTGTTATCATAAATTATCATAAATATCGTTTGTTTAAATCCTCAATTTATATACAGTTTTACGTTTAATTGGAAACCGTATTTTGAGAGGTAACTTAATAATAAGAACAACAGTTTTTTTTTAACTTACGCTTTTAATTAATTTTTTTGAACGAACGAATTCTTACACTTATTCAAATACTAGATAGACGTTGAAGTAAATATGGTTTTAAAGGATTTTATCGCGGTATATTGACATTATTATAATACTGACATTTTGGATCCCTTACAACATCCATAGTCACGAGCAGACTGACATGTTGGATGTGGGTTTTATAATCACTAACAACTACCCTACATGATTTAATTACTGAAATTCTAATTTACACAATACGAGCTCATCAAATCCTTCCACTTACCAGAAAACTGCAACGAGGAGAACAGGGAAGATTGCACAAATGATAGACAGGGTTTTCCAGTGCGTCCACCCGCCCACCACGAAGGTGAACAGAATGCCAACGGTGAGGAAAAGCTGGAAGAAGGCGCCCAATGACCCTCGGATGGAGGTCTCCGCTATCTCGCCGATGTACATAGGAGCTGCTACACAGACACCACCTGAAGATACGGAGAGTTAGGTTAAATGATTGATTAAAATGAATATAGTGCTTGCGCAAGAGGTCTAGGGTTCGATCGGATGTTATAGGGTTTTTCTAGAAAATTTTCTGTTCAGCTTAGAGATGAGACTCGTGCTCAGTGATGGCAATAGGCTCCCTTCTGTTACATTGGACCTAAGTAGACCTAGTACATCTTAACGCGTGATGGCGTGATGGTATGCTATATGTTTGTGACAATATTACAAGATCTTTTGATGGTCAAGTAGTCAATGTTTAGTCCAAAAAGTGGTTCTTATGGAGATGATAAAACTTGGTAGCGTTTTTTTAGAATAGTTCTGTGAGTTCTGTAATAAAAACTCATTTAGACCATAGGTATAGTGCTAACGTGGATCCAGAGGCGTGTAAAGATCCCGAACTTGGATCCGCATCTTTATAAAAACCGTCGCCATCGTAAGCCTGAAAAGATACAGGCCAATGGTTTGTATACATAAGAAGCCATAGGAACTTCTCTACCAAACCCTTAAAAGTTCAGGCACGATAGTATGTGATATGTTGAAGTCTTACCAGTCGCCAGTCCAGCGAAGAACCGAGCAGCGATGAGCATGCCAGCACCAGTAGCAAAGATCGTTAGGAGCCAGTTAATCAGGAATGGTATAGCGAGGATCAGTACAGTGGGCCGTCTGCCCACCTTCTGAGCGAGGACACCAACGGGAAGAGCGCTGATGGCCGCTCCAATGGCCAGGATCGCAGATACCAGGGAACCTGAAAATCAGAAAGAGGTAAATCAACTAAGAACATTGTTGGTTAAGCCTTGAACAGCTTTGCGAATTAAGTTTTGACTCTAAAATGATGCATACTTTTTGGTTCTCGGACTTTCGGTGGAAGCACAGTCCCACAGACCAAAAAGGTCTTTATATATCTCACAATATTTTTTTACAAAGTCCAAAAGATACCTAAACAAATGTTTTAGAATTCCTACTTAAACCTAGATTAGGTAATGTATTCCTATTTAATCTATTAGCTAGCTAGGTCATGGATCCACACCTAATCGATATACGACAAACGTACAAGCTGTGTTACCAACCTCATGTAATTTGGGATTTGTATAATATGTTTACTCTTTATTTTTACAACAGATCGAGGTGACGTGATCTATCGTCAGAAATACGTACGTAAACACGTACACACGCCCACATTCAATAGATCACGGTCACAATCATCACATTACATCAAGAAAGTACGATATAATCATAATTTGTTCTGCCGGGTAGATAGAGTATTATTTATTGTCCAAAAAAACAGCAATATAGAATACACAGAGTGTTATGAGCTTAAAGCAATTTCTTCCAGACAACCATTGGATGGACAAGAGTTGAGAGAAGGGAAAAACGAATAGTAGTACCCCGATGTACCTACATAGTAATAGTCAGTTGTTTTGTTTTTATCACAGGATGGATAGCAGAAATTTTTTTATGCATTTTCTCGCGGCTGGTAATGTGATTTTAATCCCTAAAGTGTCGAGTTCTTTATTTTTTATGCTATGAGCGTTTACAACACTTGAGGAGTCGCTCGCGTGTTACCGATCCTGTAAAACCGTTTCAGGTTTCCTAAAATAGGGGGAGTTACTACACTGACAACAAACGACAAATCATATGCTGTCAAAATAGTCACTCCCAACTCTATAGCTACTGACTTTTTCTGCATACCTGACAAAATTTCTTGATGGCATATGATCCTTGGGGGAGACATATGTCCAGCAGTGGACGTCTAACGGTTGATATGATGATATGAAGTCTACCAACCCGTACTAGGCTAGCGTGGTGGACTATAGATAGCCTAATACTTTGCTGGAGACGAGGCAGTAGTACAATAAATGGGTTGGTGATGATGATTATTGGTGAACTCCTTCAAAAAGGTCAGGTGCGCAGTACTCGTAACCGGCGCGCGTGTATGACGAGATGTATGCAATGAAATGAATGTGGACGAGGCAAAAGTGGTATGCAAGGACCGTAGCGCGTGGCATTCTGTTGTTTCTACCTACCCCCATGGGAAAAAAGCGTTACTCACGCCTTTTTCCTTCCCCTTATTTGTATGTATGATGACGATTGTTCCTGTTGAAAAAAAACCGCTCTTTTGACCCTGTAAATAGGTATTAACCGAATTCAAATAATATGACTATGTTATTCAAATATGTTTGAGTTACTATTGAAGTCCAATTGTCTGTGTTGATACGGAACCCCATATCCGGTGCTCTGCGATAAGAGCTGTTACATCAACTTTTTAGGTTCAAGACTAGAACGTTCTTATTCCAAATTAAGTAGACGTGACGTCATAACGTAACATTTCGGAAAGTGATGACTGATATCGTACCGGGCAGATGTATACTAATATATACGTACCCACATCTCACACACACATCTCACAGTTAACCTCCTGTTTTAGGTCCTAAACTTGGAGTTAAAAACCCTGAGCCAAACCCAGTAACACTAGCTCGACCTGGTAATCGAACCCAAGACTCCTTGCTCAGTATTCACACTTAGGACCACTAGACCAACCAACGAGGCAGTCAAAGTGATATCTTTTGTCCAAATTCCAAATGACTACGTGATAACATGACCACGTTCAAATATTTGATAAAAACTCTTGGGTATGTGAATATTTTGTTTCCCTGTTCTAAAAATATTACTGTATTCTGTGTGTGAACGTGAAGTGACCGTGAATACCTATTGTGGAATTTCCTGGCTAAAAATATCATCCATGGCTTACGTTAAAGAGTTTACCTACCTAATTTTATATTTAAGACATTTAAACCACTTGGTGACACTGTTTAACGGGTTTGGTGTAGTTTGAAGTGGTATGTTTAAATATTAGTAGGTTGGACTTCTCATCATCATAAACCCATTATTGTCCCACTGCTGGGCACGGGTCTCCTCTCATTTGAGAGGGATAAGGCTATAGTCCACCACGCTAGCCTACTGTGGGTTACTGGACTTCCAGGTTGAGCAAAATGTGCTTGTACTTTTAAATGAAATTATTGGTAATAGTGAGACCTATGACTTGGACTAACAGTGATAGTCTATGGATGTGACTGGACTGAGTAGTCACGTCAGCCTTGCAGGTTGGGAGACTTCACATGTAATCGAGAAAATCTCTCAGATATACAGTTTTCCTCACGATGTTTTCCTTCTCCGTTTGAGCATGTGATAAATACGCACATAACTTTAAAAAATCTGTGGTATTTTAGTTCAGCCGTTTGAGGTCGAGACATATTAATGGTTGCTAATGTTTATTTCTCAACTCTTTGCAAGATTAAATAAATAGATTAGTTCAAATAAACTTCTATATTTATATGAGCGAAATTATATTATATTTATGTATGTAATGTAATATATACTAATATTACATTACATACATAAATCTTTGTAAAACAAAACCAACAATTTTGTATTTAATTTAAAAAGAGTATCTATGGAGTTTCTTGCCGGTTCTTCTCCATAAGACCTACCTTTTGGAACCGTGCAACTAAATTCAATTAAATATGACAATTCAAAAGCACCTGTATGATGTGATTTGATTTGATTTGATGGGTCAAAGCTAGTAACTGATATAAATAAAATAAAGATAATAACTATTCTTGGACATTATGACACAGCGCCATCTAGTTCCGAGCTAAGCATCGAGGCTTGTGTTACGGATACTAGTTGGTTGATATACTACATAATATACTTTTTCTTTGTAAATACATACATATTATACATAGATACTCAATGTAATGTATACTCGTAAAAGCTAAGTTTATTTTCTTTCCGCAGAGGCGTGTCTTAAAAAAGTCTCGTGATTGTATACGTCACTTCAACATCTGCCAAGAAAAATGTTGTTTTTGTGTCTGCGTTGAACATATTTATCGATGATTTGAACTAAATAATGTCTTTGATATTTTTATCGATAAACAACCAACGAATTTATATTATAACACCTTCCCCAATATAACTAGTTAATATATGTATTTTTAATACAATGTTATCGCGAATAAATGAGATTGTCAATAGGTAATTAAGGAAGCCTTTCCAGCAGTGAAGGAATATGTGCTGATGATGATGATGATGATGATAGTAATTGTCAAAACAAGACACCCAATACCTAAATCTTCCCGTGATCAGATGACATGATCGGGTTACAGTAATATCAATGTACCGCAAACTATCGTATTTCAGTTTAAAAATCCGAAATAAATTTCTCAGTAAAGAAATAAATAACAAATCCGTAGATATTTTATCCCAGCGTTTCGGATCCTTTACAGCATCCATGACGAGCCACGACGACCGACGGTCAGTCGACTCAAGACATCATTAAATAATTAAAATAATATGTACCGCGATGAGATACGTTAAAAGTAGACTTTTATTCTAGTATTCGCGAAGTGTAAGAAATCAATAGAATATATGAATATAAATCTGTATATTACTGCTTTATAACCGAATTACATGTTACCTCTATTTACAAAACATTGATACTACTCTGTTCATCCCAACTTGTTTACAAGTATTAATATACGTCAGTTAATGGGAGGCGTGTGCGCTTTGTTTAACACGCAAAAATAGAACGTTGGTGGTGTGCCAAATGTTGAGGTAATATGTACAAGAGATGACGCCTCGAAGTTGTTGCTGCGCGAGTTGTGGAGCAGATGCAACAACTCAGTTAAAACTTTGGCAACACGTGACCTTGCAGCGGCGCCGCGCCCCAGGTGATTTCATATTATATTAGTCAATAGGCTCGCCCCCTATTACATGGGACCTAAAAACATACCGGCGAAATGTGGGTGTACATATTAGTACACCTCTGCCTAACCCTTCGGGAACGACAGGGTTGATGGTATGTATGATTTCATCATCATTTTCATTGTCTTATTATAGTGAACTAGAAGCTCATCGCGACAACGAAATTCTTTCTTTCTCATGAAATAGGTAACTATAATGTTCGCAACGCGCGAGTGACTCCCCTGGTGTTGCAAACGTCTATAGGCTACGGTAACCGCTTAGGCGGTTCGTTGGATCCGTTAGCTTGTTTTTGGTATTAGAGGTATAGTTAGTTCGCCAGTACGTTAGACAAACTGCAACAGTTTTATAAACATTATAACAAAGTATAATAAATTCAGATACCAATGGAACGAATCCACTAAAATAAGAAGTTTTACTGTTTACAGCATTATAAAACGTCTGCTTTAATACTATAAAACCTCAATGGTGACGTCTACCCACACACCCACTAAACGCCAGGCCTTTTAGTCCAAGATCCCAGGGCCGCCAGACGTCACGTATTTTCTAACGAAAGAAATGTGGACGAAGTAAGAACGCAAGCCTACCAGATAGCTCGCTTAGGGGGCGACTTATTCTTAAAGATATCGCCTATAATATACTTACGTAAAAATCAGCTTGGAATTTACGTGAAGTAAGTCATGTTTTTACCTCGAAATTGGCCCACTTCATCAATCGTCCACATTTCCTTCGTCAGAAAATACGTGACTTCTGGCGGCCCTGGGATCTTATTCTATTTTAAATATACATACATACGTTTACATGTTTTTGAAAACACTTCGTCCACATGTAACCAGATGAAACTGGATTTCGCGAACTATTTAGAGCATGACTAGTTTAAATAATGTGGGCTGATAAACAGAAATATCTTCACGTTTTCATAATAACACGGCGTATTTTGAATTTTGATTTCAAATATTGTGTGTATTTGTAATATACAAAATACACCATGTATGATGAAAATAACACAAAATATAGGACAAAAGTCCTATATTTTCATCATCAACGCATTTACAGTCCCACTGCTGACACTGGTCTTGCATTTGACAGAGATTAGACTATAGTCCACCACGCTAGCCTAGTGCTGGTTGGCAGACTTCACACGTCATTGAGAGAGTCTCTCAGACATGCAGGTTTCCTCACAATGTTTTCCTCCACCGTTTGAGCATGTGATACACATGTACACACGTAACTTCGAAACGTCAGTGATGCGTGGCTTGGGACCGAAGTTTAATTGCACATTCCTCTGGTCACACCGCTAGGCTATCGCTGCTAGTCGGTTCATTAACAAAACAAATAGTTAAATACACAAACACTGACGCGAAACAATATAATAGAATTAAATAGGCTAAACAAATATTTATTCCGTAATCGAACAAGCAATTATATTTTAGCAATAGGAAATTAGACCCTATCAGTGTATTTTGTTACATATTTTTTAATTATAACCGGCTGATTAATTTATAAACCAAATTGATTCGGTTTTTCCTTAAACTGTTTATAGTCATTCTTGAAAGTTGTGTAGTTTGAAAATAACATATTGATAGGTACATATAAGGGAATACCTATGGCTAAGTATAAATAATAATAATAATAATATACCCAGACATAATGATACTAAGTGCCATCTAGTTCCTAGATAAGTAACGAGGCTTGTGATACGAATACGTATAGACGTTGTATGTATATACATATTATGATATTATACATAGAAACTTCCCTGACTCAGGTGCAAATGCCTATACTTATCGCACAAACATTGGCCCCTACCGGGATTCAAACCTTATTTCAGAAGGCAGCCAATAAAACCGAATTCAAATGTTAGAACTGGACCAAATTGAAATGGGACCACATGGAAAGCACAAGCATCAAAATCAGTTGAGCCTGTCGAAAGTTCTGGTCACAAACATAAAAAAATTCATTCGAATTGAGAATCTCCTTCTTTTTTGAAGACAGTTAAAAAGTCATATATTTTTTTCTATCAAATCAAATCAAAAAGGTTTTTATTTCAAATAAACTTTTTCAAGCACTTTTTAAACGTTATGATTCTATAATTGCAGTTATCGATACTATCAACTTACTTTCTTTGGTATCCAGTAGGAACTCGGCGGGCTGTCCCAGGGAATTGATGAAGCTGGAGTTGAGGATAGATGTCGAGTTGACAGCCGTCACGTTGAGACCAGTGCCGTTGACGACAAGCACCTCCTTCAGCGGTTCCAGCTGAGGCAGGGCTGGTGACGTCCACGCGAGGATTGTGCCACCTGCCACTGCGCCGATGGCCGCTGTGAAAAACATAGCGTTTATTTATCGTAAAATAAACATTCCATCTGTGTACAAGCTGTGGTAGTCTAGCGGTGTGACTAGTGGACTGAGATATCAGAGGTCTCGATTTCAAACCCAAGGCAGGCAGTATTGACTTTTCGGAAGTTATATGCGTATTTATCACATGCTCAAACGGTGAAGGAAAACATCGTGAGGAAACTTGCATGCTTCAAAAATTTTCTCGATGGCATGTAATGTCTGCCAACCCGCAGTAGGGTAGCGTGGTAGACTATAGCTTAATCCCTCTCAGATGAGAGGAGATGATGATGATGGTGATGAAATTTTCAACCCTCTTATAAGAAATTATCGATTCCAAACTATCTCTATACCAAATTTCATATAAATCAGTTCAGCGGTTTAAGCGTGAAGAGGCAATAGACAGACAGATAAACACACGATCGCATTTTATAATATTAGGTATTAATATAGTTTAGATATTAGTTTAGGAATTATGGAGTACATACTATTTATTGTAAATATAATACACTAGCTTTTACTTTGTCAGCATAGAATTAGTAAATGTATGCAATCTGCTTTTTTATATCTTCCCTCTTTTAAGAAATTATCGGAATCTGTAATTTCTTTAAATACAAACTTGCAGCCCCGTTTTCGCCCTCTTAAAGGATGATTTCCGGAGCGAAAATTATCCTATGTCCTTTCTCGGGACTCAAACTATTTCCACATAAAATTTTACTTATATCGGGTTAGTGGTTTAAGCGTGAAGAGGTAACAGACGGACAGACACATTCACTTTTATAATATTAGTGAGAATAAGAATAAGAATATTCTTGTTTTTGATATCTTTAGGGTTACCTATTATGTTTTAGGAGCAGATGTGCGTTGCTTTCACGTAAATATACTGTTTAGCTTTTTTTCTTGTTTCTTTTAATTTAAAAGTTAATGACAGACTCAAAATGAAATCAATGTTTAAGTCGAATTTCGACTTCTACTACATAGTTATCAATCAATGACAAACTGTTGACGTTATCCTAAGCGTTATATTTGTGGTGCCAAGTTCCTTAGAGCTTAGAACATTATTAGCTCTATATAAATAGCTTGACAGTTGTATTCCATCGCCGCTAATAGATTCGTCAATGTTATACTTATTTCTGGTAATGACGCCACGCCATCTTTGAATCGATATTGACATCATCATATTCAAACTTCGAACAGATACGGATAATTAAATCAGACAGCCAGTAAAAGGAGTAATATAATTATAAACAGGAATAATGATATGAGGTATTATTTATTTGTTTTAGTTATATTAGTCATAATTTAGGTACCACTAAATTATGTTTATTCCTAGTATTCATGTGTAATGATAGTCACAATTAATGTTAATATTGAGTGAAAATACTGTTTCTCGTTTTTATTTTTTTGAAAATTTGTAGACGCTTCCCCCACCACTAAAAGTGGAAATATTATAGGACCATTTTTTCTTTCTATTAACTAATCTACCAATTGTAATAGACGCTAGGGGGCGCCTCTACATTTGCTGGGTTTTCGGAATTAGTAGATATTATTATTAATAATAACACAAAAATCAATCTAAGAATCGAACTGAAGACACTCTCGACAAGACAAGACAGTCACACTTGCGATGATTAAACCGATAAATCATTCAATTAAGTTTGCCACGTCATCCAAAAAACGATAGTCGAAGCCAATTACCAATTATTTGAACTGTTGAAGAGTTCAACGTGCCGATAAGGTGCCCCGGGGAAAGCAGAGGTCATACTGCACTCAACAACTGATTGTATGCCACACAACAGTAAACCTAATGAACAATAATTACACCGACAAATAAAACAATAGGTGCTGTTTACATATGCACATTCATTTGCTCATGACGTCACTGCGTACTGTAGTTTTAGCCTAAACATACATTGATCAATATTTCTGTCAGATAAAGACCGGCCACGTGTGATTCAGACTCGCGCACGAATGGTTCCGTCCCATTTACTGTCTTCCCGTCGACGTTATAAATACAGAGCAAAAAATGGCAAAAAACACGTTTGTTGTATTAGAGCCCCGTTTAAATATTTATTTTATTCTATTCTTATTATTTGTTATAGCGGCAACAGAAATACATAATCTTTGAAAATGTCGACTGTCTAGCTATCACGGGTCTGCAGTCTAGTGACAGACTGACAAACATACATAGGGTTCCGTTGGCACCCTTTTGGCACGGAACCCTAAAAAGCTTGGCTGGTAATGGCAGTGGCTTGGCTTTAGTCTCAAGAACCTTTAAATCTTAAGGAGGTTCTCCAGAATCAGACCATTTTTGCCAGTCGGGTGTAGTATAGTTCGATTTAACTGTATCTTTTTGAACGTCGACAATACAAACGGCCCCAAAAAAGTCTAGCCTTCACCACTGCGAATTTTGTTGCTGGGAAGAAGAAGCGGCGCAATTAAATGCCCAGCAACATTTATTAAATAACTGATTGATAATTATTAAGAATCATAATGTCTTGATTATAGGCTGATGATGATGATGATGGTTTGTTAGCTGACCCGGCAAACTTCGTAGAACCAAACTTATTTTTTTCGATCGATTTTTCTTAATCTTCTTTTATTTGTCCTGACGATATCGAACACACAAAAAAAGAATGATGAATGATCAAAGAATGATCCAATTCAGTGCAATCGTTTGGATGTTATGTGCATACGTATACATTTCGGAGATTCATTTCTATGTATATACCTACGTAGATTTCTAGAAGCTTTATATACAATTGTAATATTATTCATCAATGCGGTCTCCTGTCTCACTCAACTCTTGACCTTGGCCCTGAGATGTGAGTCGAATAAAATCTAAACTAACATTATAAAGCTGAAGAGTTATTTTGTTTCAACGCGCTAATCTCTGGAACTACTGGTTAGAATTGAATAATTATTTTTGTGCTGGATAGTCTATTTACTGAGGAAGGTTATAGAACATCACGCTATGGCCAATAGGAGCGGTGCGAGACTGGGACGGGCCGGTAGTATATTATTATATTTATAAACAGACATGACTTATCTGAAAGTCATTAATGTTAGTAACTTCAACAATAATGCATTAATAACATTATACTATGCTTATAAATATGAAGAAGTATTTCATGAAGGTTTTACTACACAAGAACAAGTATCATCATCAACCCATTAATGTCCCACTGCTGGGCACGAGTCTCCACTCATTTTCGAGAGGGTAGGCTATAGTCCACCACGCTAGCCTACTGCGAGTTGGCAGACTTCACATGCCATCGAGAAAATCTCTCAAGCATGCAGATTTGCTCACGATGTTTTCCGTCACCGTTTGAGTTTGAGTTTGGATTAACTTCCGAAAAGTCAGTGGTGCGTGCCTTAGGTTTGAACTCGACACCTCTCAGTCCACTGGTCACACCGCTAGGCTACCACAGCTCAAAGAACAAGTATGGTTTTATGTAAATATAAAGAAGAAGAGCACATGGCTCGAAGAACGGATGACCGATTGGGCATGAAGGTTCTCGAGTGGCGACCACATACTGGAAGACGCAGGTGGACCGACGATCTGGTGAAAGTCGCTGGAATCCACTGGATGCCGGCGGCGTATGACCGGTCGTCGTGGCGAAAGTTGGAGGAGACCTATGTCCAGCAGTGGACGTCTAACGGTTGATAGGATCTTGATGAAAAGGTTGTTACCTGCAACGGCAGCTAAGTATTGGGTCAATTTCCTGGTCTGTCCGCCCTTCTCCTGGACGGAGAGCATATGCATTGTGGGCTTATCCATCTTAGATCAGTTATGATGCCCTGGTACTTGCATCCTGTAACAAAGACAAAATAATCTTTAGAAAAATATTGTACACACAAACTTACTTTTATATAGGTATGTTTATATCATGTTTAGACTAGCTGATCTGACAAACGATGTTCTGCCATATAAAATACTATTTCTTTTTTATTTATTATTTTATTCTCAGACCTACCTAAACATACACAAAAACGTAAAAAAATAAGTCAACCCGTTTCGGCGGAATCCGATAAAAAACTCAGTGACTTTATGTTTTAGATTATTCATTAATTAAAACTTTATACACAAATATACAATAAATGTACAAAGACGGACTTAATGCCTTAGGCATTTTCTACCAGTCTACCTTAGAGTGGTGCAGAGACGAAACGGTAAGCTACCAAGAAAGGAGAAATAAACTAAAGAATAATATTAAGTATTAGATTCAACCTATACTGGCAAAGTGGCTGGTAAAAGATCAGTAGGCCGAATAAGAAAGTCATGGCTGCGCAATATTCGCGAGTGGACCAGCATTAACAGTGCCGCAGAACTGTTCCGCCTTGCGAAGGACAGACTGAAGGTTTCCGAACTGACGGCCAACCTCCAGCAATTGGAGAGGCCTTCGAAGAAGAAGAAGATACTTATATAGGTACTACGAGTATTAACCTATATTCAGAAGTGGGCATCGACCGCTCCCTAAAGCCGAAGCCTAAGCCATACATTTGCAGAACGAATACACAGATAAATTCCATTTGGTAATACTACAGCGCACATTAGACACTGGGATCTAGCTTAGTTTTAAAATAATTATTACCAGTTTAATAAAGACACATAAACACACACCAATAAAAATGCCAATAACATATCTGCACTTACGTACATTTTCAAAACAACAACAATAAACTTTAACTACCAGAATTTAGGTTAAGATTTGCAAAACGTGTTTGAAATGAACGGTGATAAACTAAGTACTGTTTTACTAGCTTCATAGGTATTTAATTAAGATTATCTGAGATATTAACATCTCTGTTGGCCTTCGGGTGACCGCTATGGTCGGTGCTAATGTTAGCTTAATTATGCTAATTTGTTCTACAAATACCTAACAGCATGTAGCTTTATTGTTCTGACAAATAATCTATAACTATGATATACTCATAGTGAGACCTGGGGTCTCAACCAGTCTTGGGTTCGATCCCATTGGCTCCAATAAATTAAATAAACTAGTGTTCGCCCTGAGGTCGAAATTCGATCATAATTAATTTAAGTATTTTTTTATGCATAATTTTTAAAAACTATAAGTATGGGCCGTCGTTTTTGCTTCACGTATTAATAATAGATATGTATATACATGATATATCCGGACATAATAACACAGACATTTGCCCCTACCGAGACTTTGACTACAGAAGGCAGCCTAAATAACCGATGCGCTAATGAGGTCGTCGACTTTTCAAAATTAATTGCCTATTTATCATAATATATTATGCTGAAACAACGATGGAAAATATCGTGAGGAAACTTGCATGCCTCAGATATTTCTCTAGACTCTAGATAACGTGTGAATATTGCTACCCGTACTAGGACTGCATTTTAAATATATTCAGACTGTAGCTCCGCGGTTCCAATAAGATAGTTTTATACGAAAACATCCAACAAGAAACACTAGACAGTCTTATAAAATAAAAACGTTTAGTTACAGTCTTCATTGCCGTACAGTATTCCGATAAAAGTTATGACGCTGACAATGAATGATTGAGAATGAATGATAAACGATTAACAAAAGGAATTCATAAGGCGAATGTCAGTGGAAACGCCGGGAGGGCCCTAGAAGGACAAACATTGGTTTAATCGATGAACTCCTTCGATAGGGTCAGGTACACAGTACCTACTTGTAACTGGCGCGCATGCATTACATAATGTATGAATGTGGACGAAGTGAAAGCGGTATGTACCTATGCAGGGTTCGTACCACGTGGCATTCTATAGTTTCTGCCCACCCCCATACCAAAAAGGCGTGAGTTTATGTATGTATTAGTCATTGTAAGTTATTGTAACTAATCTACTGCTATGTTAACCAGCTATATGAAGAAGAACAAATCAACCATTTTAATATTATTATTGTGTATTCAGCGACGGAAGGTAAACAGAAGCATTGATTAATAGGGGTCAAATCAAACGCATTGTCGGTGTACATGCGTTTTAACGAAGTAAATGGAAGTAACGAGGTGATCTCGAGTCATGCCACCGATTGACCGCTCCATAAATTGTGTTACGTTCTTATTGCATATCGTTTAGGGTTGGCTGGCCGAAAATATTATTCTTAAACGAATTCATTTGATAATTTTTAGTTTTTCTCTATTTTAAACTTACGCGCTGTATAAAACAGCGCGTAAGTTTTAAATAGAGAAAAACGGATTGCACGGATTAGAACCTATGATTAGTATACCTATGTCAAAAGTCATACGTGTTGAAATTAAACATTTTTTTACCAAAAAATAAAAAAATGTTTTGCTGATCAACAAAATATAAGAAATAATGGTAGTCTAATACATACCAATAACATACCGGCAAATGTGGGTGTACATTAGAAGACATTAGCCTAAATTTTGGGGGACGACAGGACGACAGGCTAGTAATGATGCGACGTGATAGTAGGTTAAAGTTTAAGTTAGTTTTACCCAATCCTGCGTCAAAGAGCATATTAATCGACCTAAATTTTATAGAAGATTATTTTGATCTATAATAAACATGTTAGCTTTCACATAAATCGTCAAAACATCCAAACTACGCTGCCGACTGGATAGCACGCGCATACCATCTCTATGACCGAATATTTTAGCTGTGGTAAAGTCTGAAAATCAGATCAAAACATGGTTCTGAACATAATAAACATGGATCATAAATTTCGGGTCAAAGTGTTTTTAATAATCTATTATACATTAATTGTTCATAAAACTATAGTATTAAAACCTCGAGCTATCAATACGTACTTACCAACAAAATTGATGCAATGCTTACAGGCATGAAAACGTTGCAAAATAACATCAAACTACGTCTCGATATCTAATCAAAATTATTTGTTATCTACTAATTTGTAATCCTATGTACTTGTAGGATAATACGGAAAGCACGCTTAAACGTGAATAATACGTACTCCTCGGCATTTCTTTGATTACGTAGCGTAACTAGAAGTGTTGTATGACAACGATAATTTATTATTTGCCGCTACTTACGTGAATATGACACTAGGCATTTTTAGCGGCTAGATGGACTGACTGACCTAAAAAGGTAGCGGGGATAGACTGGATAAGGAAGGCGGAGGACAGTGTTATGGCGCAGTTTGAGAGACGCCTATGTCCAGTTGAGGGCTGTGAAGTTAAATCTCATACTCAAGCGGTGAAGGAAAATATCGTGAGGAAACCTGCATGGTTGAGGGATGTTCTCGATGGCTTGTGAAAGACTGAAGTCTGCCAACCCACACTGGGCTAGCGTAGTAGACTATATATAGTCTAATTCCTCTCAAAAATGAAAGGTGACCCATGCCCAGCAGTGAGCACGGATCCTCCCGTCCTTTACGGACCCTCCCGTCGCCTGGGGAGGCGACGGGGTGTGTCGGACTCCACCCAATGTGGGCGTTTACTGACTAAAAAGCAGCACCCGTCAACGCCACCAGGCCATGGGATTCGCCAAAGCATGCATCACAACCCTGGCGGAACCTAAAATGACCCTATTCTTCATAAGAAACAAAGTGAATTTAAAACAAATATCAGCCCTAGGTTCATCACAATAATGACTACATTATATAGATGACTCTTTTTATTACAAAGTGTTTTATCATTTAGCTGCTTTGACATATATAGGTCTTTATTGGAACATCCTGTGTACCAAGCAAAGATTATTGTATGACGTGTAGGTATGTACAATGGTTGATAAGTAATTGTGCTATTTGTTGTGTTCCACTATATTTTGGTTAGATTTTGCTGTGGATTTATTTCCTCTAATAGGTTTGTTTAATTTTGTTGATTTTCTTGTGACCGTTTCATATCAATAAGCTACCCGCCGAGAGTGTCTCAAACGAATATGGAATGGGGTTACTCAAAAGAGAGACATGGTTAGCAACGCGTTAGCGATTTTTCTGTTGTTGCAAAGGTCCATAGGCAAGTCAATTGCATGGTAGTATGCATAAATATTATATAACTTCCTGCACGTAAACCCAATTCTTGTCACGGTTCTCAGCTCATTTGAGAGAGGTTAGGCTTTATCCACTATAACCCACCGCCCTAGTGTAGAATGGCAGATATCACACGCCATCGAAAAAATCTTTCACCTTTCACCCATGCACGTTTTGTCACGATATTTTCCTTCACGGTTTGACCATATTATAACTACGCTCGTAACTTCGAAAAGTGGCTGATGCGTGCCATGGAATCAAACTTAGGACCTTTGACTTCACACAGCTCACCTAGCACACTACTAATCTATCACAGCTCTCGCTACATGAACATGTAACTGTGCCAAATTTAATACTCCTCCGCGTCCGCGAAATCACCTTAAAAATGGGTGCCTACTTGTATTATAGGTTACAAAGATTTTGCTTCACGTATAAATATATAGATAAATATTTATTATATAAGTATTGCTATACTTAACTTTAGTGTGCAATCGACAACAAATCTTTCCGTTATCAGCCGATCCAGATAGGTCTGTTAAGTGCCATCATATCAACTACGGAAGCCAACCTCGATGGTCCCAACCTTGGTAGATAAAGATGCGATGTACAAGTAAAAGTATACTTTAATGGTATAAATATTAAGTATATTTCTGTAAACTGCGCCCTACTTTATTCTTGGCTGAGGAAACAAAGCTTTAGTCCTAGATGCTGAGAAGAAACATACATCTACTACAATCTATGCTTCAATGAAGGGCATGGCACATTGCTCGAAGAACAGATGGCCGATGGGGCCTGAAGGTTCTCGAGTGGCGACCACGTGCTGGAAGACGCACCGTGAGGTCCCCCAGCAAGGTGGACTGACGACCTGGTAAAGGTCGCTGGAATCCGCTAGATGCAGGCGGCGGATGATCGGTAGTCGTGGCGATCGTTGGAGGAGACCTATGTCCAGCAATGGAAGTCTAACGGTTGATGTGATGGTGATGATGCTTCAATGGTTAAGCACCTTTACTATGATTAAATTGTATTTAAACGCCTCATCATAATGGCTTCATAAGATAGGACAAATTTACTCAGCGAGATGTCGAGACTCGAGAGAGCTGTGCTTGGCATTTATCCACGAGATCGAATCAGAAATGTGGTGATGCGTAGAAGGGGTACTAACATATTTCAAAGAGTGAGCTGAAGTCGTGGTGAGTGGGACTCCATAGCATTTAAACTGATGGGCATTTTTAGTTCAGACAGAAAGACAAATAGAGGCAGTATTGGGATTTTATTTTATAATATGTCGATAACACAGATTTATTTTATCTGTGTTACGTTTAAGACCCATCATAGACCATTTTTGTTAATAACATTGATTTGTAGGATTAAAGTTGTCACATGATTACGCTATGGTTTGGTATTTTTTATAAAAAAAATATTATATGTAGCAAGTGGATTTTTATCATGGCACGATTTTATAGATTAGAATAAGTGTAAGATACTAACGTATGATTATTTTCTGTAAATTGATAAAAGGTTATGTTATTATTAATAGCTTAGGTACACATACGTATCTAAGCGATTATTGAACATAACATTATATTCTTATACAATAAGAATATTATGTTATGTTCAATAATCGCTTAATGAATTTATTCAGTTATGCTAGTCTACTACGTATCAAAATTTATAATGAATGCGTTCATGGTCGTGTTAAGAGTACAATGCGCTAGAAGACGTAGTAACAAACTTCACATGCCATCGAGAAAATCTCGCAGGTTTCATCACGGCGATTTCCAATCATCTGATAAATACGCACATAACTTCGAAGAGTCTGCGGACTTGGGAACTTGAGACCTGTAGACTTTACAGTCCCCTGGTCACCCCATACCATCAGGCTATCTTTGCGTACCATACGCGTAGGCACACAATTAATAAATTTCACTGAAAAAAATTTAAGGCTTTCTATCTCCGATGGATTATTGTCCTTGTTCATTTGTTTTAAGGTTCCATATCAAGTAAAGAAGCGAGCATAATGTAATTAACCAGTGTTGAATCTGAACTTCAAACAGCTATTGAGAATATTCTTCTTCTGGAGATGGCTCTTCAACTAGTGAAGGCTGGCGAAGCACTTCGACCTGTCCCTGTACTCTCTCGGAGTTAACACAACTATAACATTTATTTACAGCCAAACCTCTTTCCAGAAACTTTTTCCATCTTATATTTAATATATTTCAACCTAGTAATATGTGCATCCTCAAGACCTCATGCAATGTACCCGCGGTTGCGATAATTATAGAAATTAAAATATGTATACAGGCTAATGTTATTGATATCATGCGATTATAATCAATAAACCGCAAATAGAGACGAGTCATTCAAGGATAAATTAGATGCTATAAGCATTCAGACCTATGTCCAGCAGTGGACGTCAAACGGTTGAAATGATGATGAAGCATTCAATATAGGTAAACCGGTAAACACATTCATGGATATTAGTAGTCAAAGTGCTGAAATATCTGGCAACCAGTTAACGCGTACGTCGGTATGACCCAGAAATCGGGTTGCCGAGTTCTGCAAGCAGAAGTACCGTGTAAAATACTGACATTCAATGGTATCTGAGTAGGAAGTTGGGAAGAGTTTCTAAGGATAATCTTAAAAACTTAAGCCTGTCAGCAAGTTGATAGGAACGTTGTAGATAGTAACCACCGAGGTAGTTTTAAGGAGGTAGATATCCCACATTGAATCGATTGACGACCTGTTTAGCTCAGCGGCAGTTAATGCTGCCTGCTGTGCTATGGGTCCCGGGTTCGAATCCCGGTAGGGACAAATGTTTGTGTGATGAGCATCAACATTTCCATCCGAGCATCCGAGGCATGGATGTATCTATGTATAATATGTATGTATTTACAAAAAAAGAAGTATATATGTTGTTGGTATATCAACCATCTAGTATCCGTAACACAAGCATCGTTGATTACCACACGCTGTGTAATAATGTCCGGAAATATTTCTTTCTTTCTTTCTTTCTTTCTTTCTTCTAAGTAACCGCGCTCGGTCGGTTAACATCTGCCGTAAATATATCACATAAATAAAACCACCCAGTTTCTTGCCCAGACGCCGAGTGCCTTTTGAAGGTTTCAAATACAGATAACAAAAACAAAGAAGGGGTACACCCATAGTGGGTACACCAGATGATCTCTACGTATGTTAGTTCTAGTAAATTATGAGCATTTTTGGCAAACCTAGTTGGTTGTGTTACCCACTATTTGGATGTGTGAAGCGTTTTTGACTTTATTGTGAAAGCATTTCGCTACAACTATTTTCGATTTAATAGCCCAATCTCTATCGTGACATTCGATTTTACCGTAGGACTTTCTTCTGCTCCAGCGATGTGGTTGGTTTGTAACGTGGCGCCTACATAAATAAAATCCTTCATTACAATAGTGTGACTGATTTTGTGGAATATCAGTTTTGATTCGATTGATTTGAATGTATGATCTGAGTATGACCATGCAAAAGGATAAAACCGTCTAACATGCAATTCTATGATTGTTTTACATCATATATCCAAGCATATATATCTGGCCTGTTGGCTCAAACGTCCTCTTAGTCTGCATAATGGCAAAAAAAATCAACTCAAATTACTTCATCACCTAAGTACCTACACGTTTATGTTTTCACAAGTCATTTATCCGAACATTGATATAAGATAGTGGACAAGTTGACAAGCAACATGTGCTATCACGACCATTGCTACTGCGGTGATGGCCGGGATTAAGATAAGCCGATATTCGGCTACCATATTTAATAAACTACTTTATCCACGGTAATCCTTCTCAAAAGCGCGATAAAGTGTACGTTTTAAATCCCTTCAATAGGGGCCAATAAATGTTATGTGTGTTTATGTAATCATTGTTTAATTATAGGGATGACAGAATCTAAAATATTCACTGTATTATGCTCATTTAGGTTACGTACTGTGTGGTATAATCAGTATCAGACTGATAAAACATATCACCAGGACTTTTTTTGTCCGGTCACGTAGGGGTACGCAGTGCCCCCAAAGGAAAATTCGAAAATATCAAAAAAATGCACAGTATCTTATACTACGTTCGAGAATTAGCATAAGCTCAAAAAAGAAGTGACAAGAAAAGGCCTATATATTACATACATAGTAAGTAGGTGTTCCATCAGGCAGGCCTGTCAAGTTAAGTCAATAGGTTAAGCAGATCAATATACTAAAGCTACTGATTTCACCCTTACAGTCAGGTCGATATGTTTCGTTAGGTCTTATGAAATGTCATCATCATCATCAACCCATTATTGTCCCACTGCTGGGCACGGGTCTCCTCTCAATTGAGAGGGATTAGGCTATATATAGCACGAATACGTAGTGCAGTGTTTTTACTAACATAGGCCTAAGCTTTTATTACTAACACGATTTGTATTTTTGATATATATATGTTAGTCTGTAAGGTATATATCTATGGGCCACAGTAGCCTGAAAATAAACGTTTTATTATTATATTATTATAGTCCACCACGCTAGCCTCCTGCGTGTTGGCAGACTTTACTTGCCATCGAGAAAATCTCTCACATGCAGGTTTCCTCACGATGTTTTCCTTCACCGTTTTAACATGTGATAAATACGCATATAACTTCCGAAAAGTCAGTGGTAGGGATGGACATTTAAAATATACATCGATGTTAATACGATGTATTGAGAAATACATCGATGTTTCTAAAACATCGATTGTTTTAGCAATTACATGTTTAGGCTTTAAAGAAAATTACGTAAGTACAATGAAAAATGTATAATATACTAAATAATATATAAGAACGCAATAGACATTTACACAGCAGAAACTCAGTAGGCCATATTATTGTTTTGGGTTTACTTTTGCTTTGCGCCAAAGGAAACCTAACCAATTCATCCAAACTAATAAGGCGATCAAAACACTGCTCCGCGCTACGCTGCAGGAGCGCAGATCTGCATTATCGTGCAGATTCACCGCACAAACGTGCGGGGCTGCAGTATAGTCATGCGGTGGCCTAGAAAAGTCAATCCACAGCAGCTTGCGGTAGTGAGAGTACTTACATCGAGAGCATTATTTTTTATAATAATGGTTATTAATTTTGAACTCATTCAGGATGCTGAGTTAGTTTATATGCTTATTTTTGTATAATCTATTTTTTTTAGAAGAAATTGGGTCCATAGCAGATACTGGGTACATCCTTTTTTAACGAACAAGATCAATGGTAACAAGGTAATTTAAAATCACGCAATCCCGCGCTACGCTGCATGATGCGGAGCAGTGTGTGGATCGCCTAAATCATAGATGTGTTATATTGGCAGCACTGATTATAACGTTTCGTTTCACGAAACGTCGTGAAGTCACTGCAGTCGTCAGTCAGTGTTGACTGTTCGAGTGTTCGATGCATCGAATGCAAAAACATCGATATATATTCGATTCTGAAGTATTAACGATACATCGGTTCAATACGATGCATCGTTACTATACATCGAGTGTTTAAAATACATCGATGTATATCGTCCATCCCTAGTCAGTGGTGCGTGCCTTGGGTTCGAACTCGAGACCTTTGACATCTCAGTCCTCTGGTCATACCACTAGGCTACGACAGCTCATAAAATATGGGGCATCAAAACTAAGCACAGTACCTATTATTACAATAATTAGCATTAATAAAATCTACAATCTCACGCTTAAAAGGCATGTATGAGACTTAAACGAAAGAAGCAATTTAAAAGCCGTCAATATTACTAACAAATATGATTTATCTTAATTTTAATAAAAAAATATGTTCATCAAATTTTTATTTGCTGGGGAATTTTTTGCGCCGCTTCATTTTCGCAGCTAATAAATATACTAGGAAGCGATGAAGCGCGGGCGTTTTGGGGGCTGTCTTTACTGTCGATGTTTAAAAAGAGTCAATTAAATTTGGCCTACTTTGAATAAATTATAATTTGACTTTGACTAATTCCATGTGACAAAAAGTGACGGTGCTATTGGAAATCAGGGTAATTAATAGTGCTTGTAAGTAACAACTTAAATCATAAAATATGACTAAAGTTGTTACTTAAACATGCATTTATTTTTATTTCTTTATTTCGACCATAACTGTAACAAAAAATTAATAAATACTGATTTTTATACCACTATACCATTCAATGTAATAATTGATACAGTACAATTTATATTGGGTCATATTTATTATCGATGTTATCATAAAATGTAATGTAATCAAATGCAGATAATAAATACAATCCCAGGCAGAATGAGTAATGCCGTTGCAGAAAAAAAATGTGGTAAAAAATATGCTTACGTCAGATACTTTATTAATTGATTTATTACTGTGAATATTTTATGATATTCTCAAAAGAGGAAAATGTATATTTTTTTATTACTGATATAGAAATAAATGATGTAACTTATAGTATTTGTATAATCCCATTTTACATATTAGGTACTGTGCAGCGGTATTTACCTACGTACCTACACTGTCACTGGGGTGTCCAACAATACCTAATTTTTTTGATATATTTTTTTGTGGTATACAGGGATCGAGCGCGTGGCATTCTGTAGTTTCTGCCTAACCTCATGGGAAAAAGGCGTGAGTGTATGTATGTATGTATATTTTGTAGTTTTGCATAAAATGTGAAATACTCTATTTCGAATTTTAACTGTGGTGCGCAAAACTAAATACTTGTGCATGTTTTTTTATTTATCGGACCGTACCTTATTTATCGTATGTATATCCTAAACATATTTATTTTATTAGATCTGTCAATAATGGTAAATTACAAGGTACCTACATGTACGTTTTTTTCCTCAAAACACTCAAAAATTGGTAATCCTAGCGGTGCA
Organism: Craniophora ligustri; assembly: GCA_905163465.1. NCBI lineage: Eukaryota > Metazoa > Arthropoda > Insecta > Lepidoptera > Noctuidae > Craniophora > Craniophora ligustri. The sequence goes on along the minus strand of LR990978.1, from coordinate 8,938,185 downwards.
GTACCTACACTGTCACTGTAGGCATCGAAGTTACATTTATATAATACACCTATGTATATACAATGTGGGGAGGACAATATGATCATAAATGAAACTTCGTATAAGTCATGATATTCCCAACCGTCACACAAAAAATCAAATGAATATATCCAGTAGTTTAGCCACAGGACATTATTTTTCATTTTAAGTATTTTCGACATGATGTTTTGTAAACAGGAGAGCACGCGACAGGTTAACGACTTACGTTGCCAGCTCGCCACTTTAAAAACCTACGCCTTTTCTATCAAATTTATTTTCTCAATGCAAATTATACTTTATGCCCGAGCCATAAGAGTCATAAAGCGTGTCATCACAGCTAGATAAGAAAATATGTATGTGCGAAAGAGATAGGTAAGTTTGCTTGTTTCCTCTTTGCTTACTTGTCGACGTGTCTAGGTTACGCGGTCAGTGTGTCACCGGACGTCCTTACTGCCTGTGACGCATTTTATTTTCTCTGGAATTTCGGATGCGCCCGCGCCCGTTTGAAGTCGCCGCGCGAGTGTTATCGTATCTTTGTTGTTGTGTTGTGTTGTGTTGTGCGAAATTTGACGCTTTGTTTTAATAGTGACAGGACACATAAACGTATTATAGGTACTTAGTTAAATAGCTAAGTGAACTTTGCGAAATTAGACGCTTAATACTTGGTGTTTCAAGGTTTTATTATTAAATAATCATGCCTCGTTACAATTATACCGCTTCGGAGTACACTGATATGATTTTAATTTATGGGGAGTGTCACGGTAATGCCGCTTTAGCTGTACGGACATACCGTGAGACCTATTATCAAGAGTGAGAAATAACATTATACGTCGGTGTAGTTTGTGTATTCAAGAACACGGCGGACATATTGAAAATAAAAAAATTTAATGACTGGCGACATAATTATGTGATCGAAAAGTGATTGTGAATAATAAATTGATCAGTGAATAACTCGCGGGTGAATGATGCCCGACTATTTGGTTAATATTCTGTGATTTGATTTGTGTAATTGAGCATTAATAACAATAAGAATAATGGCGCCAAACATTACGTCGCTGCGTCGGCCACAGCTTTAACATGAATGAAACCAAGCTGCGTTGCCATTCTTATCGCAGGTCAGTGTACCATTTTTATAAATGGTGTTTTATTTTGTTTGCAGTTTTAAGCTATTTAGTTTGTAAGAAAATTTTTTTTTTTTTAATTTCCATGTTCGGATTTATTTGATAGTTTACAAATGTTTCTATAAACCAGTATTGCCAGTGTTTTCATTTAAAGTCATATTGTCATCTCCACATTGTATACATTCGTTATGTACATAGTAAATAGCGAGCCAAAGGCGACATAATATTATTCTTAGATGCCATGTCAAATAGAATAAACATTATATATATTTTTTTTCAAATCGGAAAAAGGAATAATAAATAATAATATTATGTCCAGGAATATTACGAATTCACGGATTTTATTGCGGTACGTTGGTAGGTGATATACATATTGATGCGTAACAATTACATAGTTATTGATGTTGTTCTTCCCAACAATAACGCCGGATCTTAAACGTCGGTATTAAAAGTGTTTAATAGATATACCGCTATAAAATCTATAAAGTAGTTTATTTCAATGTATATTATTCGTGTACGTGTAAGAAATTTAATTAGACTCAGATGTAGGTAAGAAACAGAAACAACAGACCTCAACTCATTAACATTTTTAAGAGACAGGAAAACAATTCCGTGTATTTTTATCCTGTTTGTTAATCGATTTTCTTTTTTGTTTGACGAACTTTATTGCGTAAATTTAAAAAAACATGAAGGATTTTTATTCCGTTTGAAATTAAAATTAAAAAAAAAAACAGACGACTTTTTTTTTAATGCAACAAGAAGTCTTGTTTATTTTCTAAGTTTTTTTTAAATTCCACAGAGTAAACGCATTACACACCAAGGCATATTTTATTTAAATTCGCAAAAAAATAAAATGTCTTTTCCAAAGCCTCGTGCAAACCTTTTTTTTTGTATGTTTATTTATAAGCGCAATGTACATATTTATATGCCTTAGCACGCATAAATAAGGAGCACTTTCGCGTGTCACGTAAATGATTTAATTTGTTTAAGGAAACTGCCCCTTTCTGGTACTTTCTTAAGTATATTCTCGAATTACGCAAACACCAACGCCCCGACTGGACAAACTGCCTTGGGTAAACCATCAAATTATTTGACCCGTACAGAGATCGAACCCCCAACCTGTAGCGCAGTAGCTATTCGCTCAGCCAGCGCCAAACTAGAAGGAGTACAGGTACGCAGGAAATATAATAAAACCTACATACATACATACATACATATCTACCTTTAATAATATGTTTAATAACTATATTTTTAATCTGTACCTACATAATTTATCTAAGACCGACACGATAAGCACAGTGGTAATTAAGCTTTTCGTTGAACGGGTCTCGGCTTCGAAAGCCGGTAGGGACGAATGTCCCTGTGATGACAATTAGGTATTTGTACCTAAGTTATGGATATTTCTACCCACTTATATAAAAACACTTTTATGTAGTGTATCTTCCATTTAGTATCCGCAAAATAAGTCTCGTTTAGTAGTTTGGACCTAGATAGCACTTTATAGTAATTTCTAGAATTCAATAACTTAAACTTATAATTGAAAAATATCAAACAACAATCCAGCAAGAACTGGAATGTTTACGTTTCGATTCCGAGAACTACCTACGCTTTGAATTTTTTTTTTGTAAAATTCTTCCTTCCTACATGTATTTCGTAAAACTGCCTTTTACTGGTCTTAGATACCCACATCGTCTATAATTAATATATAAAATATAGGTAAGTAAAACTATAAACGTTACAAAAAAATCGACAGTCTTCCTAAACAATTTCCGATTTATTTTTATCGGTAGGAAAAAGCACTATACATTAGATATTGGGTTTAACTAATAAATGCGTAACTTAATAGATTATTATGTATTATATTCAATTCTAACACCCGTATCAATAAGAATAAAAAAAAACAGAACACGAAAATTAAAGACAATATTATGTTTGCCAATTTTTCACTTTTGGCAATGATTATAACACTTCATAAAAAAAACGACTGTCTGGAAAAACGTCACATAATGTGCTTGTTTTTTTATTTATTTTTTCTTGACTACAGTATTATTTTAAGCACCCAAAACTTCTTAGAATACTTGTTTGCTATAAGCGGCTTCGAAAGTCAAAGTTCAAACCTTTATCGTCATCACAAACCCAATTAATGTCCCACTGCTGGGCACGGGTCTCCTCTCTTTTGAGTCCCTCTCAAAAGAGAGGAGACCTAGGCTATATTCCACTACGTTAACCTAGTGCTGTGCAGATTTCACATGTCACCGAGAGAGTCTCTCAAGCATGCAAGTTTCCTCACGATGTTTTGCTTCACCGTTTGAGCATGTGATAAATACGCACATAACTTCCAAAATGTCAGTGTTGCTGGGCTCGACCTCAAGACCTTTGACATTCACAGATCTTATTTGAAATAAGATCTGTGAATGTCAAAGGTCTTGACATTGGCAAAGGGTGAAATAAGTTATTTCACCTTTTTAAAAATCAAATCTTTATACTTATTATGAATCTCGAAAGTTGAATAAATTGATGATAATATACCTATATATTTGGTTTAATTTAAAAAACTACCTACTGTGTGTAAAGTCTACCCGCTTAAAGATTACAACGTGGACTATGACTTGAATAGGTATTTCAATAATTATTCAATATTGAAATCTAACTTTCATTGTTACTATTGCGAGGCAAAACCATATGTCAGCTGATAGGCATCATAGGTAGTTGTAATTATGTGTATTGTGTCGATAAGTTGAATATCAATATTTCATACAGTCATATGAAGTCACACTTTTTTAAATACATAGATAAAAATCACACGAAAGTGTCGCTAGAACCTTTTTTTAATTATTATCGTCTTTAATGTACAAGCGGCTTTTAGTTTAAAATAAGAATAAGTCAGTCTCTCTCCGCCCCTAAATCGACTCTCTGACTAGTATTCTACAGAGAATACGTGGATAAAAGGACTTTTTTATTCTTAATGACGGTAGATAAAATAAATCAATTTGTTTAGTTTTTATACAATAAATTATCTGTAAGATCATTCTAATCTAATTAAAATCACTGTAATGTTGTAGAAATAGCAATTATTTTAGTTAAATTGAAAAAGCAACTGTGTGAAATGTAATGAAACCTAAATTGTAAATTGGAGGTAGGTACCTACTGGATTTACTAGGACGATAGTTAAATATACATATTGATGTACTTAGCTAAGGAATATATCTGCGTATTGATATAAAAATGATAAGGCTGGTGATGAAGTAAACAGATATTTGTAATAAAATTAAAATACTTACCAAATCGAAATAAAAAAAAATTCAGAAATATAAAAACAGCGTGCAACGAATCACAAAATCACTGAACACGAACGATTAAAAAAATAAACCGAAAGAGTTCTAAAATCTATTTATTTTTTTAAATTATGTAACGAAAGTTGGCACAGGACACGGTCGGACGGGCGGCGCGCGCAGCGTCCGCACGATTTTGGAACACTGGCCGAATTTATTAAAAGTACTCACCGACTGCCGACGTTGTTGTCTGTGCGTTAACGTGCGTAATGAATGTATTATGCAACCGCCATTTGTAAAAACCTACCGGTACCTATTAGATTTTCAAATTATTCCTGTTTAAATACATGTAACTACCTGCCTATTCGATTTTCAAGCTATTCCTGATTATTTTTTACTAGCCCGCTGCGGCTTTCGGTAGTTATAGGTATTAAATAAAAATATTAAAAATACAAATTTCGAGAGACATCACGGTAGGGATTTTCTGTATATTTTTTCACAGCTTGAGTTACTATTAGTAAAGTTTTCAAACAGAATTAGAGATCCATATTTCTTTTACCTATTCAAATTAAAAAATCCTGTGTTCATCGCGGATAATATAATTATGATCTAATGGTAATAGAATTATTAAGATCAGTCCAGTAGTTTCGAAGCCTATTCAATACAAACCAACAAACAAAAAATCAAATCAAATCTCTCTCTTTGTAACAAGATTTATTTATTTTCTATGCTGCGAAACTGTAACGAAGATAATAATGCTATGACCTAGTTTATTTCACTTTTGTATTTATAATCCTGCGCCCGCATTTCTTACTGTGAATTATGACGTAGGTAAATGGAGGCGTGGTGAAAGCGCGTTGTAAACGTTATAATTATCACTGAAAATTACACCGCGTCATTCTCTGCGTGAACTGCCTCGTTGGTCTAGTCATCGTTAGTGCAACTGCCGAGCTATAAGTCTTGGATGCGATTCCCAGGTCGACCGAAGTGTTGATGGCGTTGGCGTATCTAGACTTATTTTTCAGGGGGGAGACTTGGCCCCCGGTTCTAAGGTCAAGAAATCAATAATAATTTTTTTGCCTATCCAAAATCCTGGGGTGGGCACTAGACCATTCTAGGGTGGACACGGCCCAGACTCTATACGCCAATGGGATGTTGGGATTTTCTATGAAATTCTCAGTAGTAGCTCGGAGTTTGGATTCATGCCCGGTTGATATCAGTGTCGCCTTCTATTAAAAGAAAAAATAAACCTAAAACCTAATGGACCTAAAACCTGCGAAATGTGGGTCTATCTAACATGGGAAGGACAGGAGTGATAGTATTTTTATGTTAGTTAACACTATCTTTCTCTTACACATACGAGCAAGCAAGTGGGTATTCCCCGATAGATATAATCTGGGTGTATTTAAATCAAGAATGAATTGGTTTCTTCTAAGTAAGCGCGCATCTTAGATCGTAGTGTTGCATAACTTCAGAAGAACTGGCGGTCAAGCGTAAACCTATTAACAATAAAAAAAGCAAAAAGTGTCCTAAAGTAAATATTGCTAGTATTTCAGGTCAGGCGCTTTCACTCAAACCCCAAACCAGTTTCGAATGGATGCATCAACTTTTTTTACACGAAAAATGTATGAGGTTTTCATAACCATTCAGGTCATACAATACGCATCGTATTAGGAGATTCTACCAAAAGAATCCAGGACCCCAGGACGTCATCTAACTTGTGTGGCTTGGGAAGTTGGGACCTAAAGGAGGTGTTAGTCCCTCCAATAGAAAAGGAGCATCCTCCAGACAGGCGAGGTGTTATGCCTGGCGGGCGACTGCCCAACGGTTGATGTAGGGTTGTTTGTATATATGTTTACTAAATGAGCTTGAATACTTCACAATCGCGATGTAGTATGAGCTTCGTGATTGATGCGAGGTTAGTACCCCACCCGTCATCATCAACTCATTATCGTCCCACTGCTGGGCACGGGTGTCCTCTCATTTGAGACAGATTAGGCTATAGTCCACTACGCTAGACTACTGCGGACATGCCATCGAGAAAAACTCTCAAGCATGCAGATTTTGAGCGTGTGATAAATAAGCACATAACTTCCGAAAAGTCAATGGTGCGTGCCTAGAGTTTGAACTCGAGACTTTTGACATCGCAGTCCACTGGGCTCGCCACATCTCTCACTGCCCAAATGCGGCCACTCAATTTGAGCGATAAATCTACCTCTATATTCTAATAGGAAAATATTATAAAAAAAAATACAATATCATAACACAATATAAATAAAACCAAATGTGATTCGTTATTTATTTATATTAAATGTATAAATGACGATGATTATGTATGATTACTAACTATAGGTCGCTTATCAATGCAAGTTAGACAAAAAATAGCAAAATACACTGCCAAGTCATAATTATTAATTAAATTTATCCATTGATTTAATAAAAAAACCCCTATTCAATCATTAAAATCATTCAATTGATAGGAGCGGACTAAAAAGCCTCAAACCCTTCTTGTGTCAGGTCCTAGAAGGCCTAAAATATTGTAGAATTTTCTCAAGATTCGGAGCACCCTAGCGCACCCTATTTTCATACGGACGTTTTTTTATACTGTTGGAACATTTTTGACAGATTTTATGGCGATATTGTGATGTTTTACAGCATCCGAAATGATGTTGTTACATTTAATTTTACATTTAACATCCGAAGTTTTATTATTAATAATCAATAGACGATTCATTATAATGTATTTGAAATTTCAAAAAGTAGTAAAAACACACACCATAAAATGTTACTAACAGAATATACTTATAAAACTAATATAATAAAACTCAAAGGAATGGCTTTTATGATGTGCCCATTCGTAATCATTAACTTATACTTTAAAACTAAAACAGATTGAAAAAAAATAAAGATTATTAATAATAGTAGCTTAGTATTTGTTTTCTTATTAGTAATTTAATATCTATAATTAATTAGTATTATAATTAAAGAATGTTATTGTCTTATATCTTAATAATAAGGAATAAAAATAATAATTAAGCTTAGTCTACACGCTAATAGGTTTTATAATAAGTATTACACACACAATTGAAACTGAAACAATTGAAAATTACAAACTAACACATTAATAGTAGATTATTAACCAAGGGCTGTATGACATCAATTGCATACGAGGTTTTTGGCGCCTGAGCGAAGCGAAGGCGCTAATTAACCCGAGTATGCAATTGATGCTTACGCCCGAGATAAATACTCTGCTTTACATATCTTACTATTTTCTTCATTAAAAAATGGCTCAGATGATGTGCTTTGACGTGGTGATTTTAAGTTTATATTTTCTGTTATTTTAGAAGTAATTTTGCTTTTGAGCGCGTCAAATCTTGCTGGCCAGTTTGATTTTTAAATCGATTCCATCTAACATACGATGTAGAAACAAATAGTTCCATATTTAAAATAAAATCTTTATAAAATAAATTGTCTAGATTCCGATTCGAGTAATTAATCGATACCGAGAAAAAAAATATATGTAAATCCCTTTACATATCTCTTGCTCTGTAAGTACACCCTTACACCCCTGAATGCCGGGGTGTATGAATATCATTACAGCATAGGTTTTGGAATTTGAAAAAAGAACTGTCATACTCATACTGCACGAAGAATATTTTTAAAAAGTTAATATTTTTTTTCTCCACGTCAAAGCAGATCATCTGCGCCATTTTTTAATGAAGAAAATAGTACCAGTCAACTGCCGCCATTTACGATGCAAGAACCTCAAGTCACTCAAACTCAAGTCTTATCATCACAAACTCATATTCAAACTATAAATATTCCTAAAAAGAACGTGACCATATCTCTTACAAATTGTAATAATTTTACTATTAATTTTAATTAAAAACACATTTTTTTCTTCTTAATAAATGTTCATTGAAACCTGCTGTCTTGTTGTTTACTTACCTCACAATCGATATGTAAAGCAGAGAATTTATCTCGGGCGTAAGCATCAATTGCATACTCGGGTTAATTAGCGCCTTCGCTTCGCTCAGGCGCCAAAAACCTCGTATGCAATTGATGTCATACAGCCCTTGGTTAATAATCTACTATTAAAATCAATTATCATAAATCAGTAATTATTATCATGATTAAAAAGATTTTAAATGTCTGGCGGCTCTATGATAAACTTTTAACAATTCCTGAATTCTCCGGGTATTGATACATTGTGAATTGTTTGGGCTATGATTCCGAAGACTTTCTTGGGCATTTACTTTCTCCCTTTTATGCTCATCCAGCTCAATATGCTCCAACATATCTTCCCAGCTGTATTCCAACTGGTTGCAGTAACCGCAGTGGTATTCTTCCAGCTTGATCTAGAAATTAAACCAATTAAATAAATTACAGTAACGTAATATGACGACCCGATTAGGTGGTAAGATTAGTAAGGATCCCAAGTTGAAATTTCGGTATGGGCAAATTTTAGTGTGATCATTATATGTATGCACATAAAATAAAATCGATGTACACAGGCGCCGTTGCTTCGCTCGGAGCTAGATAGCGCTGTATCATAATGTCTATAAAATAAAGGGTATAAAATATACTTATAACATAACATCACGCCTGTCATCCTCGAAAGGTTGAGCAGAGGTGTACTAATGTGTACCCCCTAACATTTCGCTGGTATCTCTTCCCCATGTTATAGGGGGCGAGCCTATTCCAATCAATGAGGCACGAATACAAACTCCGAGTCGCTACTGAGAATTACATAGAAAATTCAAATAACACTATGCTCGACCTGGGAGTCGAACACCAGACCTTCTTCCCAGCAGTAGCAGTTACGACTACTAGACCAACGAAGGAGTTACTTATCTATCAAGCAAATTACTTCATAATATATACAATACCTCACGTATGAATTCCGATTCCATTGATGTTACCCAAAGGCATTTTGTTACTGCGTCGATATGCGTATCCGTTATTATATGTTCTAAAACATTATCATCTGCAAGATCTATATGGCACACCTGACAAACAGCTTTAAAATTGAATCTAACAATCAGATAAAAGCCAAAAGCATTTAGCCAGTGTTTATTATCTATAATAATAATAGTTTCTTTTGGCGCATCTACTACTTCATAAGATTTAATCGATTGAAAAAGGGGCTCCTTTACAGGTACTTTTGTTTCTATCAGTTGAATATCATTGTTTGTCTCCATATTATCTTTGTGGCTCTTACTATCAATATGTTTCTCCAATTCCTTCCGTTCAGCAGGAATACGCCTGCTGCACATTTTGCAGTAAAAACTCTTGTCTGCGCGATTATGAGACAATTTATGGAGCCTTGCAAACTCCTGGATCCCCATGCGTGGAGTGGTCAAATAACGGCCGGTTTTCTTCCTGCCAGTCAGCGGTACTGGTTTAGTGTACAGTTCGCGCAAAATAACTTGAACCTGCGCGTTGCACGAATTTTAGGCGCAAATGGGTTGCGGTATGCGGGGCGGGGGACAATTCCCCGCGTGAGGAGGCGTCGCGTGCCGCGCGCCCGCACACCCACCACGGACGTCTCCAAGGATAGTCGAGTGCTACGTTTTGTGTTGTGTTGTGATTGTGACAGTTTTTATAATGCCGCCGCGAGTTCGTAGAAGCAATACAGTTTTGAAGCGCCAATCGAGACAAATGATTTATAACGTCTATTGTTTCTTTAAAAAGGACTCTAGTCGTTTAACTGAAACTCAAATTAAAATTAACACAGCTGAAGCCACAAAAACTTCCCTTTCAACCGTCAAAAGAATAATTAAAGAAACAAATCAGTCCGATTTAATCACAGTTTTTCGTACTCCCGGCAAGAAAAGAGAAAGAAATAAACCCATTACGGATATAGACAACTTCGACCAGGGCGTCGTAAAGAGATGTGTTCATAATTTCCATGTTACAAATAAACAAATACCAACAGTGAAGAAGCTCCATGAAAAATTAGTTTCTGACATAAATTTTCGCGGTTCTTTTAGTAGTCTCCGTCAAATTATTAAGAATTTGGGTTTTAAGTGGAAAAAAACCGAAAATAACCGCAAAGTTTTAATAGAACAGTCGCAAATAAGACTTCTTCGAATACATTATTTAGAAAAAATAAAACGATATAGACAGGAAAATAGACACATTATATATACAGACGAATCTTACGTACATTCTAGCCACACAAATTCAAAATCGTGGTCTGATGGATCAAAGGAAGGTTTGAAAAAGCCTATTTCAAAAGGGCAACGGGTAGTCATTGTACACGCGGGGTCAGAAGCGGGTTTTGTACCTAACGCTTTGCTGCTTTTTAAGTCGGGCACTAAGTCCGGCGACTACCACGACGACATGCATTATATAAACTATGAAAAGTGGCTTCGCACACAGCTTATTCCAAATCTTCCACCCAGATCCGTTGTGGTAGTCGACAACGCTTCCTACCACAACAAGCAAGATGATCCCGCGCCAACTTCAAATAGTAGAAAATCCGAAATGCAAGCATGGCTAACCGAAAAAGGAATATCATTTACCCCAGAGATGTATAAACCACAACTATATGATCTGATAAAAGCCAACAAAGAAAGATTTAAAAAATTTAGTATAGACAGAATTTTGGCCGAACATAACCACGATGTGCTCCGCCTGCCACCATATCACCCTGATCTTAACCCTATCGAGATGGCATGGGCTACGATCAAGGGTTACGTAAGCAGCAAAAACGTAGATTGGAATACAGCTCGTGTCATGGAATTAGTGAAGGAGAAAGTAAATGAAATGGGACCCAGTGAGTGGTTTAAGCTGACCGAGAAGGTAAAGAAAGTTGAAAACGAATATGCCAAAAGTGACCCCATCATTGACCAAATGACAGAGGAACTAATTATACGAGTTGGAGAATCTGATGACAGCAGTGATTCAGAAGATGAAGACGAAATGCCTAGTCCAGTTCCTGGCACGAGTGGACTTGGTAGTTTTATTGAAGGCATAACGCCATTTAGTGACAGTGATTGACGTATTCACTGCGATGGTGGTCATATTGGCTCATGAAAAGGTATTATTTCGTGGGTAGACAAAAAGGGTTATTCACTCGGTACATACGGAGGGCATAGGTATTATGTTCCTAAGTTGTAAGTGTTCAGTGCAATATTCAAAATATTATATTAAAATAAAAAACGAATTATTAAAAGTTGTTCTTTTATTTACTATCACTAGTATATTGTTTTTTTAGGGTTAAATACACACGATAATTAATATTCATAATATTATGTATGTCATGTACCACCAAAAAAATATATCCTCTAAAAATGCGTGCGCGTCTGTACCTGCGCAGATCGGCGCCATGTTGGGTCAAGTTATTTTGCGCGAACTGTACAAAGATTTTCCATCTGTCCCATTATTCTTTACACTCGTATTAGTATGCGAATAAGTTTCTTGGGTTTTATAGGAAGCCCTCTTGTGTTCCTCAATGTGCTTCTCAATTGCACCAGAATTGAAATCAATATTTTTCGAACATTTATTACAAACCGCTGTCTCATACATCAAGCTAATTTTAATGTTGTTCTTTCGGTACATGTCTGCACGTTCAGATAAACGTTTCAACTCCATTTTCTTTTTACAATAATCTCTGTCCGCATCTGCCGCACTGATTTTGTTTACTGTTTCAGTATTAACCTTGTTTGTTTTCCGAGTCTTTGTTTCATTTTCACTTGTAATGCTGGATTTATCGAAAAGTTTATAAGCTTTCTTGTGGCTTTCTGTTTCAAAATGGCTATTGGGATCATTTCCGAAGATACAATTACAAGTGAGGCATTGGTACGATTTGGCATCAATCTGAAAACAAAAGTAACATGAATCACTCTACTACACACCTATGTGAAAAATGCGTAATGTTTAATTTATGAAAGACCTAATAATTAGGCACACCTCAGTGTCTGATAATACTACTGATAATATTCAGACAACCTCTTGATAGAGAAAGAAAACAGAACTTATAATAAGTGCCGCGAGCGGCAACTCTGGTGTTGCGAACGTCCACACGTTACGGTAACCGCTTACCATCAGGCGAGCCCTAAGCTTGTTTGCCATCGTGGCATAATATTTTTTTAGTTACCTACCTTTCTGTAAACACTAGTGCAGGCGTCGTCGTATTGCAAATTAGTTTTGATTAAACTCAGCACATGACTTCGACTAGCCTTGTGAGAGTCTCCATCATCAAATTCGGTGCTGCATATGACACACGTGTCCTCGATGAAACCGTTCCAAGCTTCCTCCGAGATGACATACTTCTCCAACGCTACAATGTCATCTTTAACACGTTTGACATGTTCTTTAAACTTCGATCTAATGGTATGGCCGACTTCTTCCACGTGCAATTCGACCTTGGTCGCAGTCGGGAAAGTTAAGTCGCATCGTTCGCAGTAGTACAAGCCTTTAACCTATAACATTAATTTTATAATAAGGATGGAGAATAAACAGTTACTTATCGCCTATTGCCCTATTTTGCTCTATTGCTATATTTATCGCCACAGTACCTATTACATTTACTTGTCTTATAGGATATGTCCAAAAAAAGGAAAAAAAATCGAAGTCTACAAACTTCATGAGACTTCGACTGCGTGTTGTACTGCCGACATAGTCTGGGCACAACGGCATAATGACCGAGAATTGTTTTTGAGAGTGGGGTGTGTAAAAACTTGTAGGTATTGTTTTGGGGATATTTATTTATATAATTTGTGAAAGAAAATTAGGTGTATCAAAATTCTACGACTACCTAAGGTCTATAGATTATAGTGTTTCAGCCTATCCTGTGTGTAATGTAGCTTATGTACTTTTTAGCTATGCAATCTCTGTAACTTAAATTATAGAGAAAGCGTCTTTGAACTCTTTCCTAGCGTTTTGTGTAAACTTCATAGTGCGGGTTCACTGAGTTGAGTAGTGTATTATAAAGTTTAATCTTGGTGTCAGATCTCTTAAATTCCCTACAATAAAGCCAGATGTCACATAGTTGTACAGTCTAGCAACTTTTCTGTCCCCATACGACTCATTTTGATAATGCCCCAGGATTAGAGTTTTATTTATGGCAAAATTCTTTAGTGATTAATGACAAATATGAAAAATTCATACCAAACAATGTGCCTTAAATTGTATAAAGAAATGAGTTACCTGTGAGTCATGAACTTATTCTAATAAGCTCCTATCAAAATCAAAATATCATTTATTCAAAGTAGGCCAAATTTAATTGGCTCTTTTTGAACGTCGACAATAAATACAGCCCCCAAAAACGCCCGTCCTTCACCGCTTCCTAGTGTTTTTGCTGGGTAGAAGAAGCGGCGCAACAAACTCCCCAGCAACACAGTTCTGTCTATTAATTAATTTGATCATTTTATACAATATCACAAATAATCTAATCAGTACTCAGGTATTATTGTGAGCTAGCATACACAAATCCATTCTACCAATAATTTTTTTTTTTTTTAAAAACATATAATTATGTATATTTTAACACACACTTAGCCTCCATTTGTCTGTATGTGCCCGCTCACATGTAATGTCATATTTTAACATGTTTAAATAGTGAGTTGTCTTGGATCAATCCGGTGACCATCTTGTACTGTCACTAAAATAGTCACTTAAATTATAATACGCCTTCTTAATAAGGCAATTTTTTATTTTACGTTTATATACGTCAGTCGGTAGACTCAAAATGTCACTAGGTTCATCATATCAGCTGGAGGACGTCCACTGCTGGACATAAGCCTCCCCCAAAGATTTCCACAACGACCGGTCTTGGCCCACCTGCATCCAGCTGGTTCCAGCGACCTTTACCAGGTCGTCGGTCCACCTTGCCGGAGGCCTACCCACGCTGCGTCTTCCAGTTCGCGGTCGCCACTCGAGAACCTTCAAGCCCCAACGGCCATCCGTTCTTCGAGCAATGTGCCCTGCCCACTGCCACTTGAGTTTGGCGATTCTTCGGGCTATGTCAGTGACCCGGGTTCTTCTACGGATCTCCTCGTTTCTGATTCGATCACGTAGTGAAACTCCTAACATAGCCCTCTCCATCGCTCTCTGAGTGACTGTGAGCTTACTTATAAGGCCCACTGTAAGCGGCCACGTCTCGGTGCCGTAAATCATTACTGGCAACACACACTGGTCAAAGACTTTCGTCTTTAGACACTGCGCTATCTGGGACGAAAAGATTTGGCGTAGCTTCCCGAACGCTGCCCAGCCGAGTTGGATTCGACGATTGACCTCTTTCTCTAAGTTGGACTTACCTAACCGGATATTTTGTCCAAGGTAAACATAATCGTCAACAACTTCGAGGACAGAGCTTCCGACCTTCACCGGAGTCGGTACAACATGGAAATTCAACATCACTTTGGTCTTGTCCATGTTCATCTTTAGACCGACACGTTCCGAAGCTCTGTAGAGGTCATTGAGCATAGTGCTTAGCTGTTCAACGGTCTCAGCCATTACGACTATATCGTCGGCAAATCGAAGGTGCGTGAGGTACTCGCCGTTAATGTTGATGCCAAGTCCTTCCCAGTCCAGAACCTTAAAGACATCCTCCATTGCAGCAGTGAACAGTTTAGTAGAGATAACGTCTCCCTGTCTCACACCACGCTGCAAGAGGATAGGTTTTGAGGTCTGATCCTGTAGTCGGACTGACATACACATTCGTACAAACACTTCAACACATCGATGTACCGATAGTCAATTTGGCACCGCTGTAAAGCCTGCACTACCGCCCAAGTTTCGATCGAATCAAAGGCTTTCGCATAGTCCACAAACGCTAAACATAGGGGTCGGTTATACTCTGTAGTCTTTTGTATAACCTGCCGTAGCGTATGTATGTGGTCTATGGTACTGAAACCTTTTCGGAAACCGGCTTGTTCGGGAGGCTGGGAGTCGTCGAACCTGCGTGAGACTCTGTTTGTGATGACCCTCGAGAACAACTTATAGACATGGCTCAGAAGTGATATAGGACGGTAGTTAGTAGAGATTCTTCGGCAAACGAATATTTAAATACGTTAGCTGATTTGGGCCTTCACTGCGGCATCCAAGATATAACACGCGAGGCAATTGTCGGACAGAGGCGAGTGGCGTCATGCATCGATCACGTCTTCATGCGGACTGTAAGTGGCGGGGCGAGCGACGTCCACGCATACACACTAACGAGCCAGGTAGCCGACCACTATCTAACAGGAATCTCAGCTGTTATTACTAAACAAATTAATATAGCGTGTATGAATAAAATGAGGTATAACAACAAAGCGGTAAGAGATAAACTTAATAATATAAATTGGTCGTCACTTTTACTGATACAAGATCCGTGTGAATTGTATACAAACATGTCCGCAATTTTTGGCGATATTTACAACAGTTCTATAATACAAGACACGGTATGCTCTAAACGTAAAACACAGTAATGGGTTACTGATAAGTTACGCATGCTTATAGAAGATAAGGATATCCTTTTTAAACAGTGGAAAAGCGATCCCAAAAATTGTAATAAACGATTGCAGTATACTAGATGCAGAAATAAAACTCTGAAGCTTGTAAATATGGACAAAAATAAAAGTAGGTGTGAAACGATAGCAAGTTGTAACGGAGACATGAGAAAGATTTGGAATAATATAAATAACTGGCTTGGCAGATCTAAAATGGGAGTAGACTCTGTAATAGAAAAACATTTATTAAAAAACGAATCATTGCAAACTGTATGTAATAAATTCTGTGAAACTTTTACGAAAGAAATTGATATGATCAAACATAATTGTCAACATAATTTTTTGGACAGATCCAGCTACGTTAAGAATTGTAATGTAAGTTTCAGATTTAAAAAAGTGTTACCTAAAGACGTTAAAGCTGTTATAGATAAATTAGACTGCAACAAGTCGCCGGGGTCAGATGGTATCAGAATTAAAGACTTAAAACAAATCAAAGAACAAATTAGTCCAGTAATAGCTCATTTTATTAATAATAGTGTTAAAAATTGTCAATATCCGGATGAACTTAAAAATCTATTGTCAGGCCAATATATAAACAAGGATCTCATCAAGACTATAGTAATTATAGACCGATAGCAATTCTCAATACAGTAAACAAAATAGTCGAAAAAATAATAGTTAAACAACTCACCAGTTTTTTGGAAAACAATAATATTTTAAACGATGTCCAACACGGTTTTAGGTCAAATAGAAGTACTGCAACGGCACTAGGAGAATTCACGGACGAAGTCAATAATCGACTTGATGAAAAAAAGATAGTTATGGTTATTTATATAGACTTCAAAAAAGCATTTGATACTTTGGACCCCGACGGCTTGTTGCAGGCTATGAATGAATGTGGCATTAGGGGCCCCATGAATGCATGGTTTAGCAGTTACCTGGAAAACAGATCACTCAGCGTCCGAGTCAGTGGAACAGAAAGTATGCGGGGTGACATTAAATACGGTGTGCCGACCGGTTCGGTATATGGCCCATTAGGATACCTAATACATGTCAATAGTATGTCGAATGTATTAAAAGAATGTAAGGCATTTATGTACGCTGATGACACTTGCCTGCTTTATAGTCATAATAATATCGACCACATACAACAAATTGTGCAAAACGATTTTAACAGAGTAGTTCAGTGGGCACACGATAACGGCATTATTATAAATATAAGCAAAACTAAGTGCATGATTATTCATTCACCGTATCTTAAAAATAAAAATAGTTTGTTAGTGCAAGTTCAAGGTCATTCGTATGAATGTTTGCATAGCAACAAACAACTTTGTCACTGTCTATGTTTAGAAACAGTTGCCTCTTATAAATACCTAGGACTAGTAATAGATAACATATTCTCATGGAATCTACATGTTAACAACGTATGTAATAGGCTACGCTCCGTTCTGGGTAAACTGAAAAATCTAAAATATGTTGTAAGCAGGAAGATATTATATACCCTATATTATGCACTGGCTGACTCAATAATTAATTATGGCTTGGGTGGATATGGTCTTACGTTTCCCACACACTTAAATAAAATTAAAATCCTGCAGATAAGGTTACTAAAAATACTTGTAGATAGAAAAACGAAGGAAAACCTTAATAAGAATTATGAAAAGCTGTTTAAAATTTGTAAAATACTTCCAATCCATTACAAAACTAAGTCTAATATATTGATTGAACAATTTAATTATGACAAATATAAAATAGAACGTAAACATAACCACCCAACCCGGTCATCTAATAAGAAAACACTTGTTGTTCCAAAAGTAACTAATTACTTTGGTAAGCGCACAAGAAGGTACTTGGTGCCAACGCTGATGAATGAGTTGCCTGTAGAATTGATACAGGTAAAGTCTGGAGACCGACTTGGAAGACTTCTACAAAAACATTACCTGTCATTGTGTCCATAGATACTGAAATTTTAATTTTAAACTGTAACTTAAATTAGCATAATAATTACTATTAAATTTACATAACATATAATTAGTACCCATTGAAACTAACGAAACTTAGCCTAATTACTATTTTTACTTAAGCACAACAAATATTATCAAAATTTGTAAATAATGATGGACGAGAACAACTGCCGACAAACTGCTATGTAGTTTGGCAGATTTAATGCATAATTTTATTGTAAAACAAATTTTGGACAAATAAATAAAAAAAAAAAGTTCTTCAAAAATGTCCTATCGCCCTTTTTGAAGAACAAAACGACCACACCTCTGCTCCATGCCTGTGGCGTTTTTCCTTTGATGATGACTGAATTAAAAAGCTTCTGAAGGGCCACAAGAACTGGTTTTCCACCCGCCTTCAGTAACTCTGCTGTGATTCCGTCATCACCTGGTGCCTTGTTGTTTTTAAGCTGTTTGAGAGCCATCTGAATCTCATACAGGCTGACGTCCGGGATATCTTCAGTGTAGTGCCGGGTTAATCTAGCTCTTGGATCGCCCGCTAGATTGGCGACGGATTTATGTGAAGTGTACAGCTGCCCATAGAATCCCTCGATCTCCCTAAGCAACTCAGGATTGGATGACACGATTCTGCCATCGTCGGTCTTCAGCTTTGTCAACTGACTTTGGCCTACAGACAGATCTCTGGTGAATATTTTAGAGCCTCTAGGTATTCACTAGGTATTCATTACTCACTAGGTATTCAATTATAAATACGTACACCGACTCCCTCAAATGAATGATGTAGGTACCCTACGTAATCGGTGACCTAAAGCGCATAATTTATGTTTATTTCGCATGTTAATACTATGAGTCATATATGACTCATTGGACAGGGAAGTTGCTAGTTATACATACAGGCTCCAATTTAGTTAAGAAAGTATTTTATGGGCGACCTAGGCAATGACTTCTGGCCTTGCCTGCCTTGATTAATCAATCATCCACTACCACCCCCAACACATCACAATTTACCAATATAGATGATATAGGTTGATTTCGGTGATACGTACCTTTCTTATTAAATTGTCCTTATATTTCTCCAAATATCCACACGCGTCCAAGTTATCCTTGTGCTGTGGATCAAGTATATGCGCAAGAGTGTCTTCTGCCTTCGAAAACTGCTCCGAGCAGACCAGGCAGTAGTAGTCTATATGACTTGATTGTATGCAGTTTTTGGAATACATTGACTCCATGCTGAAAACATTTTATTTCGTTAGACACTAATTAATATTAAGTTAGCTGTGAGAACTTGATAAAGAACAACAATCTTGTTAAAAAATAGATTTTATATACTTTTATATTCTTTATTAACATAGGTATATAAGTTTCTTGTTTACTAACACATATGGATGATGCTTATTTGAATTAAAGATTATTATTATTATTATAACCTATTGGTGTGGCCACTGGACTGCGAAGTCATAGTTCTCCAGATCTCGAGTTCCACCCTAAAACCACTGACTTTTCGAAGTTATGTGCATATTTATCACATGCTCAAATGGTGATGGAAAACATCAGGAGAAAAGCTGTATGGAGGGAAGGAGGTGTGAATCCCTCCATTGGAAAAGGAGGATCCTCCGACCAGGCGAGGTGTTGTGCCTGGCGGGCTACTGCCCAACGGTTGATGTTGGGTGGTTGTATATATGCAATCTCGCGTGCAAATGTCACTTGCGCGATGTAGGATTAACTGCGTCATCGCACTGAGGCCGTAGTTCTAATGTGGCGAGATAGATGTCGCCACAGCTGTATTCCTGGTTAATTTCTACCAACACGCATTAGACCAGCAATGGGTTAATAAATGGATTGGTCATCATCATCATGAACAACCCATTATTGTCCCACTGCTGAGTACGCTATAGTCCACGCTAGCCTACTG